>CAMPQE020000003.1:0-1249910 GCA_946902985.2 Meconema thalassinum | reverse complement strand
TCCACGGAAACATCCGATTTAAGTGTGGCGGAGCTACAATCCAGTGAAACTTTGAGCCGCAACTTAACATGCATAACGAGGGATTTGCACTAACGAGGGAGCTGGTCTGTGGGAACATAACTTCCAGACTTCCCCTATGTTACATTCCACTAATCGTAGCATAAACGCTCCGTTTCTTTTCTTTTCTTTGTGTTATGAACCACAGTTATTCAGCATGATTCGACTTATTTCACGAGACAAGTTACTACGAAAGTTATTCTTGTAATAGCCCATTGTTCATTTGTACTGTATTTATAAGAAAAGCATCATACCGCTTCCTACTCCAAAGAAGCAAATTCCTCACTTTTTAATACATCGAGTTGAGCCTCTTTGGACTGCGTGGTAACAACCAACTTCACTTTAGTGTCTAGGTCTTGTTCTTGTTCCGACTTTGACTTCCTGCCAGTATCCTCTGACCCCAGCGACGAATGCCTGTTTATGTTCTTCGGACAAAGTTCCTCTCCGACTTCCGGAAGTTCATACCATTTTAGAACCTTGGTAGTTGTTCACTAATCTTCTAAATGTGTCCATCAGGAATTTTTCGGTCTAGAATACCAACTTGCCTGAGATATTTTTCGCATTCCTCGAACCATCTCGACCTTGTTGCCTTAGACTTATTGAAACTCCATATTCTTTTCGTTAATCGATCATCAGTCATGCTCAAGAGGTGACCGTAAATTAGTAGCCGTCTCTTCTTAATTGATGCTGTGATAGGGTCTATTATGCTCTCATTCGCCACTGTCCACAACCCATCTATTATTTTTCAACTTAAACATTTTGTATAAGCAATAATTTATATGGTTTTTAAATTTTCATTTAAAACTTCAAATGTAAAAAATCTGCTTTTTAAAACAAATTTACATTGTATAATTAGACTACCATATTCTTAACGATTTCTTCAAATACTGTTGTTATCAAGTTAGGCAGTATTTTTTGATTATAATTAATACTAGCATTACCCGTCGCGGCTTCGCCCGCGAATATTCTAGTTGTAACGAGTACACTTAGCAAAATCTCAATCATGAATGCTATGACTGATTTATCCTTGGTATGAATAATCAGACTTTATCAATTCAGCTACTGGTGCAGCGATTAGGGGTTTGTCAATCCTTCATAGGTATATCAGAGAGAAGTTAGTTTTCTAGGAATATCACAGACACTGTTAATTTAAGGACCTTTAAATGTGATTTTTGGACACCCTTTATAGTCGGGTGAAAAAGACCTTTCGTACCACACTCACACGTGAAAATTGCGTGAAAAAATCTAGAGTGCCCCTTGACCCCTTTAAGCGCATTATACTGTATGTATTGATGAATTTTACAGCTTAATTTGGTTCAATGATAACCTTATAACCGTCTGGAAACTTTCACAGTAATGTAATAATTGGAATTGCGTTGCGTCTTACAGAAATAGATGGACCTGTGAGATTCTGTTACCATGGTTCCCGTGTAGCATCCTTTCATTATTTCCTTGTAAATATACATGTTTTAAGGTATTTATTTAATTGTGAGGCATTTAAAGAGTAAGTGAGTGGGTTTCGCGTACGCATTGGGTTTTGCTGAACCTGTATGTACCCCATATTTGTAGGTTGGTGTTAATGGGACATTATTTTCGGTACAAAACTGGAATGGGACCTTAGCAGAATTATATAGGGAGGGATTAATTTAAACAGAATTTGTAATATTTTGGAAGGTTATTCAACGATTACTGAAAAAAAATATAGTGAATATTTTTATTTCTAGTGCTTATTTTTGTTCATAGAATGTTAATGTTTAGATTAGTGATGCTCTTAGTTTAATATAGCGGCTTTGATGGCGTAGTTGGTAGCATTCTGAGCTTCTATGCCCAAGATAACGGGTTCAAACTCGGCCGAAGCCGTCGGATTTTTTAAGAGCGTTAAAAATCCCTCTGTATGCCTTCCTTCGGAGGGGAAGTAAAGCCGGCGGTCCCATGTCATAGATTATGGCATGTTAAAGAACCTTCCACTAATTACACCCGTGTGAAGCTAAATTGTATAGGTTAAGAATGTAAACAACGCTCTTAGGTTCCAACGTTCGTTGCCATGAGCCGACTGTGATGGCGTCTAGTAGCTAAGTTCTGAACTAGGCCTAGTGGTCGTTGACGATGGCGTTTGGCGGCAAAAAAAAATTCAAAGTTGCAGTCTTTACTTGAATTAAAAAATGATGATGATGATAATTGTTGTTTTAAGGGGCCTAACATCTAGGTTATCGGCCCCTAATGGTTTGGGTGATCGTGAAGATGAAAATGAAATGTAAACTTATAACTAAAACTAACTACTAACTTATATACTAGAAGAAGAAATGGAAAACAAAAGGAGAATAAGGCAAAGATAGGACAGGAGGAAAAGAAATGCCCTCAACCCCGGAAGAATGCGGATTGAGGGACTTGGAAGGAAGGAGAGCCATGAAAGGCAGATAGGAAAGTGAAAGAGGAGAGGGTCCTCCCCACAGGTATTGGAAAAAAGGGGGAAACCGGACCCAGCTCAGGAATCCCGCGGGGTCACCAACTCCCGAACTCACCAGCCGTGAGCCCCTGAGGGTGTAGCACTATCTAGGGTGCACCAGAAGTGGTGGGGCGACATACACCCTGCCTCCTAGAGGGCCTTGAGCAGAAGGCAGGAAGGAGATAACAGGAAAAGAAAAAGAAGGCTGACCCCTCGCAGAAAGAGGGAATCAGGAAAGACGTGACAAGGGCCAATTAAGGTGGGAAAGTGAAAGACTCCCTAGGCCTTGGATACCCTAATACCATCGGGGTCGGAAAAGAACAAGAGGTGACCAAGGGAGGTCGATAGGAAAGAAGACGGAGAGGACTAAGTGGAAGCAATGCCGGACTCAGCTGGGGTCCCGTGGTCACCAACCCACGTCCCACTAGATGTGAGCCCCTGGGGGATGAATTAAAAAACAGATACACACATTAATACAGTCATCACAATTAACACTGGTTATCAGACAGATTCTGCACACACCCAAAGTACACGGGGCTACAAGACCGCGTTGTCGCAGCCCTTATACTGAGGAACCAACCAACCAACCTTAGTTTAATATTTTTAATTTTAATTAAAACTGAAGAAGGTTACAAGCTAACCGAAACTAGTATTATACAGGGCGTAACTAAATATGTGGGAAAGCTCCGGGGATTCGATAGAGGACCTGACAACAAGCAAGACAGGTCCAGTAAACGTATGATGTATTCGCTTTCGTTTGCTTGTGGCATGACCAATAGAAATAAACAGTGTCATCACTCCGCTACTTAAGCATTGTAGTTCATGGTCCAGCCAGTGTGTGGCGCGGAAGTCGCGCCAAACCATAAGCACGTGTGACAGTAACCCACGAGGTGGTTAGTACTGTAATATCCTGTGCGCGAGAAGTCATATTATTCGAGGGAATTTGTTTCTTAGTAATAGTTTACGAATGTCTGTGCAGTGCTTTGTGTGTGCAAACAACTAAGTTTTCTGTTGTTTCGGGAAAATGTCGTAATGTTTTGTTCCTGGAAGTAAATCGGGTTACGAAGAAAATCTGATGTTAGACATTTTTTCACACCGCCAAAAGAAACAAATCTGTTTGCGAAATGAGCGAGAGTTATTCCGTGGAAAGATAAGCAATTGTCGATCAAAAATAGAATCTGTGACGAGCGTTTTTCGGAAGATTTCATTATTATAAAAGCAGACTGTTTCGTAGTGAACTATGAGAGCGTGGAAATTCCTCTCGTGAAGTGGAAATTAAAACCAGGATCAGTACCTCACATTTTTCAAAATTTACCGAAATATCTATCCACTGATGTAAAATCACGAAAGCCGCCCAGTAGGGACTTAACGACATCGTGGTCACGTAGCCCCGTGTGTTTGCGTTTGTTTAGAATTCGTCTGATAACCTGTGTCATTATGATGTCTGTAGTAGTGTGTGTATTTGGAATTGAGGTCGGATTTGGATAGGAAGCGGCCGTGTCATTCAGTTAGGTACCATCCCGGCATTTGCCTGGAGGAGAAGTGGGAAACCACGGAAATCCACTTCCAGGATAGCTGAGGTAGGAAACGAACGCGCCTCTTAACATTTCTGTCTCACGAGGCTGAGTGAACACCGTTCCAGCCCTCAGACCAGTATTAAATTTATTGGCAGAGCTGGGAATCGATCCCGGACTTCCGTGGTGATAGCCAAGTGGCCAAGATTGAGTCGGACATATAATAATGGCCAACCTGCCAATAAAATAAACGGTCATCCAATTCTTCGCTTCCGTTACCGTCCTCCTGATCTTCGGATCTTGTTTCAACTTTGTCTTCAGTATCAGAGTCATAAATTCCTTTGAAATTACTGAATCATGAACTAGCTATTCGTTATCTTTCAACAGAAGGTGACACGCTTCATCTGCATCCTTAGGTTTTCGTAAGGCGCAATCACTGATATTAACTAAGGCAACGTACTAAGCCAAATAATCGGTATAACAGCACTCCTGCCACTCACTGACAGAATGTAACTTCATTGGGAGCGCTGGTACTATCAATCTCACGCTGACAAAATGTTACACGTGCTAAAGTTATTTTTAGGCACGCTATTTCACAACTCCAGAAAAATGCTTACTAACGTTTGGTGAAAGATGTCACGAGACGATAAGATCATAACTTGAACTGTTGGCTTGATATTAAAACTAATATAACGAACCATGGAGCTGTCAGACCAATGCGCGACTAACGGAGGGTTTTAAACGATAGTTCTACATGGGGACAGAGAATATTAATACTAACTTTTTGACAGTATTATTCATAAGTCTAAACACACAATTTGTTGTAATCAGCGTAACCGCAGCCTTTGTAAAGAGGTTTACGTAGTCCAGCGCGTATCCCACTATTGAACAGCTGACTGTGTAGCGTTGGGGATCAGCGCCGCTAGCGCTAGCCGAGCGGGGCGCGGCTGAACTCGGTGAGTGATAACACTATGTATTTCTATTCGTCATGCTTGTGGTGTACATAACACAGACCGCTTCACTATGCAGGTTGGTCGTTTGTGTTGACAAAGTGTCCGTTACTACTTACAGTTCTCTACAGAAGGTGCTTAAAATGGCTATCACAAGCTGTACTGGAGGCGTCTATGCGCCTCATCATTGACTGTCTCACACGCTCCCATATTCCCGGCGTCTGTGGTATCTGCTGACATTCTTGCTCTATTCGCTGACGCTGCATGTTCACATTATGCATAGATGTGGCTTACAATGGTCTTTAAATGACGCCATAAGTTGTATTCTAACGGGTTGAGATCAGGAGAACGAGCAGGCCAGGGTTTAGGTCCCTGACGTTCCTATCCATTTTTTTTTTGGGAATCGCTGATGTAAAATTACTCTAGCAGCAAGAGCAAAATGAGGCGCTGCTCCATAATGCATGAACCACTTGCACTGGTTATTCATTCCACAAACATTGGTTGTAACACGGCAACGAACGCACATACACCCTATGTTTACTGAGAATTTTTGCTTATTATCAGGTCCTCCACTTCTCCACCTCTCCGCCAAAAAAATTCATAATTTTAACGACTTTGTTGCTAGATCTAGTGATTTCCCAATAAATTGGTGACACTTTTTAAACAATAAATATGTAAATAAGTCATGTATGCAGGAGAGTGTCTATATCTAACTAAGAAGATGATCCCATTAAGAGCCCTTGAGGTGCAAGAAATAAAGTTCTTGAGAAGGATAGTAGGACCAAGGATTCTACCAGATGGTAGACGATGGTATAAGCTAAATCGTGAGCTCTACCAGCATCAAGAAAATCTCATAGATGCTATCAGAAGAAGGCGACTGACTTTCTACGGACACCTGTCCAGAATGGACTCTAACAGGTTATCCCATAGGAACTTCAAGGCTGCTAACAAGGGCAAAGACACTGGATTCTTGTGGATGAAGCAAGTAGAGAAGGATCTTGCCTAACTCCACATTAATCACAATCACATAGATGACCGGAGTAACTATCATATAACTGTCAAAACTACACCCTTCGTAACTTCCCACACGGAAGTTACCCACAGACCAAAGGACGAGACAAGGAAATGTTCTGAGGAGCGCAAGATTGAATTTAGCAGGAAAATGAAGGACTACTGGGCCATCAGAAAAGCTCAAGGCACCTACAATAAAGCAGCTGTTAACCCACCACTCAGAACACCAATCGTAGTAAACAACGACGATGACAGCAAGAAACATGCAGCTATAACACAAGCATCGTGGTCCATAGAAAGCCATAAGGAACTTAAACAAAAAAAACAAAAAAAACAATATTATCTTTGGAGAGAAATTTGTTTGACAACATCTTAGGAGATACTTATAACGTGGCAAGGAAGCTTGCCATAAAAACGGTTAGGTTCTACGATAAAAAGTCTAAATAAACCAAGGGGCAGGTAAAATAATTATGTTGCAATGCTCATAACATATCTCTCCTGCATTTATTTAATTTACGATTTACGTCCGAGTGGTCTCTGTTTCGGTGAATGTTAATAAGCGTAATGAGCTCTCGTTTCACAATAGTGTTTCCATTAATTGAATATAGCAATTAATTATAGCTATTAAAAGTTAATGCAAATTAGTCGCTGAATGAACTCAGCAATTGAAATGTTAATATAATTTGAACAGCCTAACCAAAAAATGGCAGAGAAAAATACTGTTTTATGTAATTAAATGTTCGACATTCACATCTCCAAGCTATTAATGAAGTGCAAACATACGGTAAATTCTATTTGAGAAGGAAAATCCATCAAATGAAATAACCATTTGAGTAATTCGTAACAAAATGCTTGTTCCATGCTCTTCCAAACTTTTAGCGATGCTTTACAAACAATTCTTACCATGAGAGAAGATTCATTCACATGAATAAAAAATAAGTACCACAAATCTGTGTGCAAAATAATAATAATAATAATAATAATAATGATAATAATAATAATAATAACAGACTAATAATAATAATATTATCGTATGGCCTCGGGTGTCAGGTTCAAGCTTTGTTTTTGGACGCCGAAAGGGTAGCTTGCAAGTCAAATATTGTTGTTCCTTGGAGCGCTATGAAAGTCAAGGAGGTTAGTAAGCTCCTTGACACTATAGGGCTTTCTAGTAGAGAATGGAGGAATTTTTTGTGATTGCGGAAAATCCCGAGTTTGATTTTGCCTACTGAATTCAAATGAGATCTTTAAAATGTCAACTACGTATGACATGCGTGTCGTGATATTTGTCGCCTTTCAAAAATCACTTATGGCCAGGAGCGAACCTGCAACCTTGGGGTTGGTAGCCCGACACGATAACCACTCACACTCCGTGGCAAGCCAACTGTGTGCTGCCAACATTACAAATCACTAATGAGAGAATGGTACGAAATAAGAAACTGACTTTGAAAAAAAAATATTATGTTCGACGATGTCGAAATGTAAATATTATACGTCAGAAAACTGTATCATAATGAGGGTCATTATAACACTATATTTCATTACGAAACAGTTTCTCCAACCAATCAGAGGTCAAGAAACAGTTGTGTGACCAATTAGGTAAGGATAGCAACGCACATGCGCTGACTTCCACGGCCCCCTATTTTAAATTTCACTGCGTGGCTCGTGTCATAGTGGGATATTTCAGGAGGCCATGGTATTCCCTGTGTCCCATGTGCTCTGTTCAATGCATAAAACTGGCGAAATCTCGACAGATATTTATGAATATTTATGTTCGAACATAAAATAGTTATAATTATCGTCGAAAATAGTTGGTAGGTTGGTTCCTCAGTTTTGGGGACGCGTCAACGCGGTCATGTAGCCCCGTGTATTTTGGGTGTCTGTAGAATCTGTCCGATAACCGGTGTTGATTGTGATGACTGTATTAGTGTGTGTTTCCGTTTCTTAATTCAAGTACGGACTGCATACTTTGAATTTTTCAAGTAGTTCCTACTTTTGCCGCCAAACGCCACCGTCAACAACTAAGAGTTCAGAACTTGACTACTAGACGCCACCGCAGTCGGATCCTGGTGACGAACGTAGGAACCTGAGCGTTGTTTACATTTTTAGCCTAATTTAGCTTCACACAGGTGTAATTAGTGGAAGGTTCTTTAACATGCCATAAATCTATGACATGGGACCGCCGGCTTTACTTCCCCTCCGAAGGAAGGGATACTGAGGGATTTTAACGCTCTTAAAAATCCGACGACTTCGGCCGGGTTTGAACCCGCAAACTTGGGCATAGAAATCGTCGAACATAAACAGTCGTAAGCAACTCGTATGGAAATTATAAAACCGCATCGCTCGTTTTATAAACATACTCGTGTCTTTATTATTGCCATTATAGGCTTGTTGCATAATGTAGCCTACTATTATATACTTTGTGAAGGTCTTTTAAATCTTGAAATATGTGTTGCCTAAATAATCTCTTAGAGGAAGCTTTTCAGTCGGTCAACACGAGAGCACGCTATTGGATCGGGCGGGGATTTATTTTTAATTTCCTAGTGCCTGAAGTAAATGCATGGGTTATTTATAGCGGCTTCCGTGGCGTCGTCGGTAGCGTGATGAGCTTCTATTCCCAAACTCAGCAATTTGTCTAGGTTTGTATGGGGTTCCGCCTAGGACACCAAGCTGGATCATCAGCGGGCTCTTGGTGTCCCCCCCCCCCCCCCTACAGGTTTAAGTTCTAGCAGGAAAGAGGTGCAGGTGCGCTTCATAAAAAGGGAGGTGGCGCGCAGTTCACTACTCCTGTGGGGGTCCGGGCGGCGATACCAAGGAACCCGCTGATGAGCCAGCTTGGTGTCCTAGGCAAAACCCCACACAATACGCGGCACAAACCTAGAAAAATTGTTGAGTTTTAATTCAATGGTCGTGAAAGCCAACATAGCATCTTTTCTATGCCCAAGATCGCGGGTTCAAACCCGGCCGAAGTCGTCGGATTTTTTAAGAGAGTTAAAATCCTTCAGTATGCCTTCCTTCGGAGGGGAAGTAAAGCCGGCAGTCCCATGTCATAGATTTATGGCATGAAAAAGAACCTTCCAATAATTCAACTTATGTGAAGCTAAATTTGCTGGTTAGATTTCGTCGAAACGCTCTATCTAAGTTCCAATTTTCACCACTAGGAGTCAGTGACATCTGGTAGCGAAAGTTGGAACTACTTGAAATCGAACGGAACTTGTAGCTCACCTCGTGGGTGTCCGCATTGAAGTAGCTACAGCCTCTGGCGAGCCGAACATGTCCTCGGACACTCCCGGCACTAAATGCCATACGCTAAATAAATAAATAAATAAATAAATAAATAAATAAATAAATAAGTAAATATACACTTAGTAAAATATTTCAAATAAACGCCATTTGTATAAGAAGTGTTTGTGAAGTGTTGTTGATTGTTGTTGTGTTTTTTAAATTTACTGTTCATACTCTCTGTATGCTCCACTGTACTATATTAGTAGTACTACATGCACTTACTATACATTTTTACAAATGAAAAAAATAAATTACATTTTAATAATTAAATTTCTAGATGACTGTTAATCTTAACAATATCAAACAATACTAGTCTTCGTTTTTCCTAAGAGCTTGAAAATCCAGAGCATTAACAAATTTAGAAATTCCTCCAAATACTTTTTAATAGCACAGATTTCTGCTTCGGCCAGTTATCGTCTCTATTAACACTATTAATCAAGAATTGCCTAATATTTTTCACTTCACTGCACACGAAAATTATATGATCTACAGTCTGAGGGCTGCTTTTACAGGAACACTCGGGATTACGTTTAATTTTAAGGCTGTGTAAGTACGAAGCAATATTTCCATGTCCAGTCAGTATTCTAGCCATATTAGGTACTAGCAGAAGTACCCGTTCTTCGAACGGTGTTCGGTGTTAACACCAGACATTATAATAATAATAATAATAATGTAATTGGTGTTACGTCCCTTTTAAGTAATGTTGCTTTTAGAGACGCACCAGACATTATCAATTGAGCTACTGTTGCAATGGTTAGCGGCTTGTCATTCCTTCATAAGTTTATCAAAACGAAGTTAGTTTTCTGGGAATATCACACACACTGTTAATTTAAGGGCCTTATAATGTGGTTTTCGGAGACCCTTTATAGACTCGCGAATTTTGTGTCTCACATTGAGAAGTTCAACATATGCTTTGGTCGTCCTTCTAGGATAATTTTTATATTTCGCCTATTTTAGCATGTATTTTGAGAAGTTTTTCCCTATATCCACCCTTCTACTGTATGAAATGAACGGTGAAGAGTTTTATAAAAGATTGGTGTATTGACTCATGTTTACCATACCTAATTTTACGATGCACCAAGCATCCGAACATGAGTTATAGGCATTCATATGGATACACACAAATACAGACAGACAGACAATACTATTGTCTACAACATATCACCCAGAAATCCAAATATGGGTATATCTACCACACAGTATCAAAGAAAATCATCCTTACGATGAACCCGTTAGTCGACAAAAAAAAAAGATTAGTTGAAATGTACTCTCAAACTAAATTCACCTGACCTGTACTTCCTGACATGAAATAGAATTGAAAGCCTTGTAGATGAAACGCAATACACGTCACATAAAAACTGACCCTCTACGTTGTGTTGGGTCCCCATACACAGGGAGACCTCTTTCATAAATTATAAAAGCTTGTGGTGCATGAAAATTCAGGTTCTTTAGTCTCAAATGGCCCAAATTCCTAAAAGCCGCAAAAAATGCTGATTCAATTCAGGAATTTTTGAAAATAATGTTGTTGTTTGGAGATATAATAGACCTTCTGCACTATATGTCGCACGTGAAAATTGCATGAAAAAATCCTAGGTTACCCCTTGACCCCCTTAATCGCATTGATGAATCATACAGTCTACGTTGGTTCCGTGATAACCTTATATTTGCAAACTTTCACAGAAATGTAATAAATGTAATAAATTGCTTCTTACTGAAATAGATGGAAAGTTGGATGCCACCCCTTGAGATAATGTTGTCATGGTTACGGATTTGCATTCCTTCATTAGTTTGTTAAATTAAATTTAATTAGTTTTCTGGGAATGTTTCAGAAACTGTTGGTTTTAGAGCCTTATAATGTAGTTTTCGAGGACCCTCGAGTTTTATTTCTGGCACCGAGGGGCTTTGTCTCGTGGTTGTACGCCATAATATAATACTAATAATAATAATATAACATAGGGATAGGAATATAATAGACCTGCCATACCACACCCGCAGATATAAATCACGTGAAAAAAATCTAGACTACCCCTTGACCCCCTTAAGCGCATTTTACGTATTGATGAAATTTACAGCTTAATTTGGTTCCATAATAACCATCTAACCGTTTGCAAACTTTCACACTAATGTAATTAATGGAATTGTATTGCGTCTTACAGCAATAGATGGATCTCTGAGAATCTGTTGCCATGGTTATCGGCTTGCATTCGTTCATAGTTTATTAAATTAAATTAGTTTTCTGGGAATATCTCAAAAACGGTTGGACGTAGGACCTTAAAATGTGCTTTTAGGGCCCCCGAGTTTTGTCTCTCACATTGAGGGGCTGAAAATGAGCTTTGTCTCGTCCTTCTACTCCTATTTCAGCATGTATTTTAAGGGGGTATGCCCCCTTTTATGAGAGGTATAGAGAAGAGTTACATCAATGATTAGTGTCGTGCCTCTGATGGATATCTGTACCAAATTTTACGTTGATACACCCAGCCGTTCTCGAGTTATAAGGGAACAAAGTTGTCCACAGACAATCAAGCAAACAGACAGACAGACCAAAACATTATTTTCGCGCGCATCTATCATAAAACAGTCTGAAACGTGTAAATAACTCAAATTTCCGTAGAAATTCAGAAAAAAAATGACAAATTTCCTTTTTAGCCTACTTTCGATTTTTGCAAAAAATGAAAGTAGACTTATGAGATCAACACAGGGCGAAAAAAGTGTGTCAGTAGGGGAGTGAGGCGGTTTCTAATCCCCCCCACCACCTCTCCCTCTGACGTCACATACTAACCCGCAATACATTCAGGGGCAAAGTCGATATCTCCCGAAGCCATGGTCCGATTTTGACAAATGAGGTGTCGTTGGACTCGGGCTGACGGGGGCTTTGCTATGGACCACTCATTTCAACCCCTAAATAAAACCTACCCCTACTAGGGGGTGAAATTGTAATTTTTTAGTGAAAGCCTCTTTTCAAATGGGACATGTATAAGGTGCGCTGCTAAAATGAACTTAAACGTGGTTGCCCATATCGCGCATGCGTTTTACGAGATGCCGCTATGGATGAACATTTTTGTTTTTGTTTTGTACGCATGCGCACTTGGGATTTTTGTAAGAGGGCGAGCTGTTTGAAAAAAATGATTGATAAGAAGGGGTTTTGGTGGTGAGGAGAGAGCCAGATAGTCGCCTACTTTCCTACGAAGTTTGCCGATATCTCTCGAACGCAAGGTCGGATTTGAACGTGTGACGTGTCAAATCGCTTGTCTCAAAGCCCTATATATGTTATTAATAGGTTAAAGTTTTGAGAATGAGGGAAACAGGCGTTTTGGGGTAAAATTATGATTTTAGACTTTTTCTGATATTTCACGAATGCCTGGTCGGATTTGGTCCTATGACGTGTCAAATGGCTTGTCTCGAAACCCTCTTTATTTTGGTAATAGGTTAAAGTTTTTGAGAATGAGGGAAACAGAATTTTTTGTTGTAAAACCGTGATTTTAGACTTTTTGTTATATCTCACAAACCAATAACGCCAGAGACGTATACGAGGGGTCGTAGGACTCGGGGTGACGCCCCTCCCCTATCTCCCTTTCGAATATAGTATTTATGTTAAAAAAAATGCGAAAGAGCCTAACGACACTTATGTTGAAAACATTTCAGTTTTTAAAACTTTTCTTAAATTTGTCTAAAATGTTCATGACGAGTGGTTGTAGATAGAAAGAGACGATACCACTGGACACGTGTTTCAACGAAGCTATTACTGGCCACGGTGGTGATATACCAATACAGTATTCGCTATTTCGATGAGACGGCGGGTCGAGGGTTCGTTTTCTGATTTTTCCTATGATGGAATTCCTAATTCCTAAACCCCCTGAAGGGGGTCTTTAACGTGTAAACGATTATGAGTGACATGACAAATGATAATTCCTTGATTCGATGAAGTTGGCTTTAGATAGAACAAACAGAACTTGGTTATATGTTGCTTGAAGTGAGTATAGAAAACAAACTTGCTGGGGCAGACTGACAGGATGTGAATGTTATTTGATCTTATTGGAATGCATTGACTTGACAGGGCAATGAAAAAAAGCACAGAGATGCTGAGGACACTTGAAGGTCAAACGATATGGCAACCATGGTGGGAGGGGGAAGCTAGGATGATGTCGCCGATCATGTTCAATGGATGAATTTATATTTTGCGAAGCATTGTTCGGAGAGGGTCATGGGACGACTTGTTTTAAGGGTATTTATTTTTTCGATGTTTCCTATGGTGGACTCATTGATTGAAATAATCCAAAACTGCTAGGGCATGGCCTTGAGATTTTATAAACCGATAATGGGATTTTGACATACAAGATCCACTCAGAACTTGACATGATGTCATTCTTTTTATGGCTTATGAATTTCCCCAAAAAAGACCCAAAACAACAAGATCATGGACTTTTGCTTTTCTTAATATATTGCAAACCCATAATGTAAGATGTTTACTGTGAGTGACGAAATCTAGCTAGGTAACGAAAGAATTATTGTAGGATATATGTATGGTGACTGACACGTCTTTGACCATTGGAACTTGTTTTCAGATCTGACTGTAGTACATAGGGAGTATAGGTTGTAGGCATGGATTGACAAACGGTGCACACAAAATTCAATTTATCGATTCAAGAATTAAGAGTAGACTATCATTAATTAATTGGTTAAAGAGTGTAGCTAAAAATAAAAAAATGGTGACTACATTAAACTAAACTGAACCAAGTCGAATCAAACCCAACCGAACCAAACCAAGCCTAAAGCAAACCAAACCTAATCAAGAACAAGCCAAGGGCTTAAGTGTAAAACTTGTGGGGGAATGCAGTCATTGGCAATGTCCAAAGGAAGGGATAACGCTCTACCTCTAGAGGGTAAGGTAAAGCTAGCGCATGGTGCTAATGCATATTCCCAAGTACATGAACCACACACACACACACACAACTATCCTATGCTGTTTTTATGAGTTAACTGTTAAAACTTACTCAGTGGTTACTGAGCAAGATGGTCGCTACACACAACAAGCTTTAAATACTTGAGGCTAATAATCTATACACACACACACACGCTTGTTCTAAACTAAACTGTCTTGCTGGCAGTGCTCACACAGTAGGCAAATGACAGAAATGCTTGGCTAACAGAAATACAATCATTTTCGTTTGTCTAATGTTACCAGCTAACCATTACATGCTATAGTGGTGAGCACATGTGCCTCTTGCACTGGAGATCGTAACTCGATTTCTAGCTCTAAGGCCTAGAATGAATCAAACTAAGAAAGAAGGGTATGGTGACGCAGTGGTTAAACTGTTAGCCTTTCACTAAGGTAGACTAGGGTTTGATTTTAGGTTAATATACATGTCATAAACAAACAAACAAACAAACAAACAAAAAAAGCAGAGATAATGTTTAAAACTGATTACACTTGTCTCTTTTCAAATTATTACTTAGATTGCAAATACAAAGGTGGACTGGGTTTGATATTCAGTTAATGCTGCCTATCGCATACTAGCCTGTAAGAAAGCCAAACAAGCAAAAGGCGTAGGTAGAGCAGTGGTAAAATCGCTATGTGTAGAGAACTACCTAACGGTTTTATGAACTGGCAATGGTATGTCGCATAAACAGTGCAGGATACAATCCAGCAACCATAATTTGTATCTTGTGGAGCAGAGAAAACATATATATAGAGAAAGATATAGAAAGCTAGTGTATGTATGGGTAGCATTGATAATTTGACCAGAGAAAATACGATGAGGTAGGGTGGGGAGAGGGAGAATTAACACTTATATATGAATGAATGGTAAATAGTATTTTAGTTTTTTTCCCCAATAGTTTTGTTTTTTAAATGCAGTGGTAGATAGTCGTTATTTTGTAAAACATTCTTACTTGCAGTAGTAATAAGACTCTATGGTTTCGCTAACACATAGATAGACTGTATTATTGCCATGGTCAAGCACTCACATTAAGATCATTTACAAAATCATAAAATGAAAAATAAAAAATCTTGTTTTGGAAATATCGTTTTTCAACATACACAAAATAAATATATAAAAAATTTGTAAACAGCAAAATGGAAAATCCATGGTCAAGCACTCACATTAAGATCATTTACAAAATCATAAAATGAAAAATAAAAATCTTGTTTTGGAAATATCGATTTTTTTCAACATACACAAAATAAATATATAAAAAATTTGTAAACAGCAAAATGGAAAATCCATGTTTCCATATAGACAAAATTTAAAAACCTTAAACGGACATTTAAGAAAATATATATAAATGGGAAATTGACAAATGTGTAAATATGAAAATGGAAAAATCCATGTTTCCATATCATGAAATTGAAAAACATCAAACTGTCATTTTAAAAAATGCAAATGGAAAATTGACAAATTGCAATGTGTGAAATGTGAAATTGAACAAATGGCTATCATTATTTAAAAAAAAAAAAAGAACATGGTGCTCTATGGTTGAGGTGTGAATCAAACCCTTTCTACTTATTTGGACCACCCGAGACTGAGTAGACTAGTTTAAGTTGTCATACCACTTTTAAAAGTTTGTGTTAAATCTAGGAATTGAACCCAAGAGCTTGTAGGGGAGATCAAAGGTTATAATATGTTAAACAGATAGCCTTGAATGAAGGGTGTGGTAGCTATATAGAGATGAGACGTTTCGCTCGGGGCAGGGAGGCATGGAGATCTGCATCAAACCAGTCAAAGGACTAAAGACTCAAACAACAACATGTACGTTCACCAAAATAATGTTGTGTAACGGTAAATGTTAGTCAACGAACAGTAATGCATTACTAAAACCCATGACACGATACCTAAGAGCTTTTCTAAAATGATTTTAAAATGCCTTTAACCCTATATTGAACACCCAGTTCACAAAACTCATAACTGCAATGTTATGGTAAAACAAAACAAAATCTATATTTCAAAACAAACAAGTGGTTTAGTCAATGTATACTGGAAAAAGTTTTGTAAACACTCAAGTCCTCAAGACCAATTAAATTAGTAACTGTCAGGTTGGCCGAGTGGTTAAGGTGTTTGACTTAAGATCAAATTTCTGTATAAGGAAGCAAGGGTTCGAATCCCTTACCTGACATAACTATTGCCTTAACATGGCTTGGCCACACTGTATTATTATGATACTCAGTACACAAACCATAGATATAGTGTATTGTTTAAGGCCACTCTCTTTCTGAACATAGTCAGAGACTGTTGATGGTTAACAATTGTATTAATAGTGGGACATGGGGATAGCAATTAAGAAAAAACAGCCAATACCCATACAATATTTTTATTCATTTTAGTTTTTTTTTACAATAGTTACACACTGAATACAACTTTTTATTTCTTTACCATTGTTTGATATAGATTTTAAACACAACGCTTGTTGTAGATCCTTTTACAACTTTCTCTAGGTACTCTTGTTCTTAAAAACTGGGGAAGCCGCAATGGTTTTATAGACATTAAACCCTCATTCTCTTTTTTTTCATTATTATTATCATTATTATTATAAATATTATCTTTATAATTATTATAGTCATTGTCACCATTATTATCATTATCATTATCATTCTCAACATTACTAGAACTATCCAATTCCATTTTTTCCTTTTCAAAAGGGATCTCTTGAAGAGTCTGTGTTGCTTTTGATAGTGTTACGGGTTTATTGAACGTTGACAACTGTCCTAACATGACTTTTTGAGGAGATAAATGTTTTTTCATAAGGAAGTCACTATGTTGAGTAACACTATGTTTTTGTCGGACTTGCTTTTTCTTGTTCTTTTGATCATGTTTTGTTAACACTAACGGTGTTTCATTTGGTATACCACATTGATGAGTACCCACACTTAAGACCTCACCATGTTTACTTTTTAGATGACCTAGACATTTTGTTGTTCTTTGTTTTGAGCACTGCCAAAATATGATGCCATTCGCATTTTCTCGCTTATAGTTATAAGAGTACCCATGATACAGGGCACGTGGTTTACCTTTATTGGTTATAGTATATTCCATAGTAGTCACTGACTTGTATAGTCGATCCGCCTACTACAAAGGTCTGAACACTTGTGGTGAAAGAATGATGTTGTGTTGACGTTTTATGCAGGATAATGTTGGTGGCATATGTGGGTGGCTTATGTTGATGACATGTGTTGTTGGCTGATTTTGGTGGCTTATGTTGATGGTTTATGGTGGTGGCTTATGTTGATGGCTTATGTTGGTGGCTTATGTTGATGACATATGTTGGTGACTTATGTTGATAGCTTATGTTGGTGGCTAATGTTGATGACATATGTTGTTGGCTTATGGTGGTGGCTTATGGTGGTGGGTTATGGTGGTGGATTATGGTGGCTTATAGTGGTGGCTTATGGTGGTGGTTTATGGTGGTGGCTTATGTTGATGACATATGTTGGTGGCTTATGGTGGCTTATGGTGGTGATTTATAGTGGTGGCCTATGTTGGTGGCTTATTTTTGGTGGTTTACGTTAATACCTTATTTGTAATGGCTTATTTGACAAGTTATTGTTGTCAATGTATTTAGAGGATTTTTCTCTTGGTTTTGGAAAGTATCTCAACTCTTTTTTATGGTAGCATAATGCTTACCGCCATGTTTGTAAGCAACAACAACACACTAAAATTCCAAGAATCCAAAGTACTCTAAGGTTAATGATTGTCTCTCAACTCCATTCAACGTCTAGTCAAAAAACATTATATATTTTTCACATTTTACAAAAAAGGTAAATTGGGAAAGTAAGCTATATGTTTAAACTAAAAATCATATCAAATCATATGCTAACTCCAACACCTACGTCTACCCCAATCTCAGTCAAAAAAATATAATATTCTTCAAATTTTTCCAAAACAGTATTTGGAAAGTAGGCCATATTTTGAAAACTAATCATCCTATAAAGTCATATATATATATACTGAAACCAATGGCTTTTATATCCTTAATCTTAAGAACAAAATATGGAATTTTTGACATTTTTTCCAAAAATGTTCATTTTAAAACGGGGCTATATTTTGAAAACTAGGAATTTTACAAGAAAGTTTGTTTAACGTAAATGGCAGGTATTTACCCCCACTACCCGCAAACCAAGTCCCAGGTCTCTGGGGAAAAATCCAAAAAAAGTTCAATTTGGAAAGTAGGCAATATTTTGAAAACTAATCATCCTAAAAAGTCATATATAGACTCAAACCAATCGCTTTTATGTCCTTAATTGGTAGAACAAAACTTAACATTTTTTCAGTTTTTCCAAAAAAGTCCAATTTTCAAAAATTGTCTATATTTTGGGAACTAAGAATTTTACAAAAAAGTTTGTTTAACGAAAATGAAAGGTCTTTACCCCCCTCTACCCAAAACATAAATTTCAGGTCCCTAGGACAAAAACTGTGCAGTATATATATATATATTTTTTTTTTTTGGGGAGGGGGTCTATATTCACTTTACCTCCCCACTTCACAAGATGGCGGCCATAGCTTAACTTAACCTAGCCTAACCTAACCTGACCTACGAGGTGTGATCAAAAAGTTCCAAAAATGTGGCTGCAACTTAACCAAACCTAGCCTAGCCTAACCTAACCTCCCTGTTGACTAGCCCCCTTTGGACGGGTCCTTTTTGAAGGGAGTCATTTTTTTTACGTGTCCCGGAGGACGGGTCCTTGTTGACGGGTCCCAGTGGCGGGTCCCCTTTGACATAATTTGGATAAAATGCAAGGCCAGTCCATAGGGATCAGTCCAAAGGACCCGCCACAGGGACCCGTCAACAAGGACCCGTCCTCCGGGACACGTAAAAAAAAGGACTCCCTTCAAAAAGGACCCGTCCAAAGGGGGCTAGTCAACAGGGAGGTTAGGTTAGGCTAGGCTAGGTTTGGTTAAGTTGCAGCCACATTTTTGGAACTTTTTGATCACACCTCGTAGGTCAGGTTAAGTTAGGCTAGGTTAAGTTAAGCTATGGCCGCCATCTTGTAAAGTGGGGAGGTAAAGTGAATATAGACCCCCTCCCCAAAAAAAAAATATATATATACTGCACAGTTTTTGTCCTAGGGACCTGAAATTTATGTTTTGGGTAGAGGGGGGTAAAGACCTTTCATTTTCGTTAAACAAACTTTTTTGTAAAATTCTTAGTTCCCAAAATATAGACAATTTTTGAAAATTGGACTTTTTTGGAAAAACTGAAAAAATGTTAAGTTTTGTTCTACCAATTAAGGACATAAAAGCCATTGGTTTGAGTCTATATATGACTTTTTAGGATGATTAGTTTTCAAAATATTGCCTACTTTCCAAATTGAACTTTTTTTGGATTTTTCCCCAGAGACCTGGGACTTGGTTTGCGGGTAGTAGGGGTAAATACCTGCCATTTACGTTAAACAAACTTTCTTGTAAAATTCCTAGTTTCCAAAATATAGCCCCGTTTTAAAATGAACATTTTTGGAAAAAATGTCAAAAATTCCATATTTTGTTCTTAAGATTAAGGATATAAAAGCCATTGGTTTCAGTATATATATATATGACTTTATAGGATGATTAGTTTTCAAAATATGGCCTACTTTCCAAATACTGTTTTGGAAAAATTTGAAGAATATTAAATTTTTTTGACTGAGATTGGGGTAGACGTAGGTGTTGGAGTTAGCATATGATTTGATATGATTTTTAGTTTAAACATATAGCTTACTTTCCCAATTTACCTTTTTTGTAAAATGTGAAAAATATATAATGTTTTTTGACTAGACGTTGAATGGAGTTGAGAGACAATCATTAACCTTAGAGTACTTTGGATTCTTGGAATTTTAGTGTGTTGTTGTTGCTTACAAACATGGCGGTAAGCATTATGCTACCATAAAAAAGAGTTGAGATACTTTCCAAAACCAAGAGAAAAATCCTCTAAATACATTGACAACAATAACTTGTCAAATAAGCCATTACAAATAAGGTATTAACGTAAACCACCAAAAATAAGCCACCAACATAGGCCACCACTATAAATCACCACCATAAGCCACCATAAGCCACCAACATATGTCATCAACATAAGCCACCACCATAAACCACCACCATAAGCCACCACTATAAGCCACCATAATCCACCACCATAACCCACCACCATAAGCCACCACCATAAGCCAACAACATATGTCATCAACATTAGCCACCAACATAAGCTATCAACATAAGTCACCAACATATGTCATCAACATAAGCCACCAACATAAGCCATCAACATAAGCCACCACCATAAACCATCAACATAAGCCACCAAAATCAGCCAACAACACATGTCATCAACATAAGCCACCCACATATGCCACCAACATTATCCTGCATAAAACGTCAACACAACATCATTCTTTCACCACAAGTGTTCAGACCTTTGTAGTAGGCGGATCGACTATACAAGTCAGTGACTACTATGGAATATACTATAACCAATAAAGGTAAACCACGTGCCCTGTATCATGGGTACTCTTATAACTATAAGCGAGAAAATGCGAATGGCATCATATTTTGGCAGTGCTCAAAACAAAGAACAACAAAATGTCTAGGTCATCTAAAAAGTAAACATGGTGAGGTCTTAAGTGTGGGTACTCATCAATGTGGTATACCAAATGAAACACCGTTAGTGTTAACAAAACATGATCAAAAGAACAAGAAAAAGCAAGTCCGACAAAAACATAGTGTTACTCAACATAGTGACTTCCTTATGAAAAAACATTTATCTCCTCAAAAAGTCATGTTAGGACAGTTGTCAACGTTCAATAAACCCGTAACACTATCAAAAGCAACACAGACTCTTCAAGAGATCCCTTTTGAAAAGGAAAAAATGGAATTGGATAGTTCTAGTAATGTTGAGAATGATAATGATAATGATAATAATGGTGACAATGACTATAATAATTATAAAGATAATATTTATAATAATAATGATAATAATAATGAAAAAAAGAGAATGAGGGTTTAATGTCTATAAAACCATTGCGGCTTCCCCAGTTTTTAAGAACAAGAGTACCTAGAGAAAGTTGTAAAAGGATCTACAACAAGCGTTGTGTTTAAAATCTATATCAAACAATGGTAAAGAAATAAAAAGTTGTATTCAGTGTGTAACTATTGTAAAATAAACTAAAATGAATAAAAATATTGTATGGGTATTGGCTGTTTTTTCTTAATTGCTATCCCCATGTCCCACTATTAATACAATTGTTAACCATCAACAGTCTCTGACTATGTTCAGAAAGAGAGTGGCCTTAAACAATACACTATATCTATGGTTTGTGTACTGAGTATCATAATAATACAGTGTGGCCAAGCCATGTTAAGGCAATAGTTATGTCAGGTAAGGGATTCGAACCCTTGCTTCCTTATACAGAAATTTGATCTTAAGTCAAACACCTTAACCACTCGGCCAACCTGACAGTTACTAATTTAATTGGTCTTGAGGACTTGAGTGTTTACAAAACTTTTTCCAGTATACATTGACTAAACCACTTGTTTGTTTTGAAATATAGATTTTGTTTTGTTTTACCATAACATTGCAGTTATGAGTTTTGTGAACTGGGTGTTCAATATAGGGTTAAAGGCATTTTAAAATCATTTTAGAAAAGCTCGTAGGTATCGTGTCATGGGTTTTAGTAATGCATTACTGTTCGTTGACTAACATTTACCGTTACACAACATTATTTTGGTGAACGTACATGTTGTTGTTTGAGTCTTTAGTCCTTTGACTGGTTTGATGCAGATCTCCATGCCTCCCTGCCCCGAGCGAAACGTCTCATCTCTATATAGCTACCACACCCTTCATTCAAGGCTATCTGTTTAACATATTATAACCTTTGATCTCCCCTACAAGCTCTTGGGTTCAATTCCTAGATTTAACACAAACTTTTAAAAGTGGTATGACAACTTAAACTAGTCTACTCAGTCTCGGGTGGTCCAAATAAGTAGAAAGGGTTTGATTCACACCTCAACCATAGAGCACCATGTTCTTTTTTTTTTTTTAAATAATGATAGCCATTTGTTCAATTTCGCATTTCACACATTGCAATTTGTCAATTTTCCATTTGCATTTTTTAAAATGACAGTTTGATGTTTTTCAATTTCATGATATGGAAACATGGATTTTTCCATTTTCATATTTACACATTTGTCAATTTCCCATTTATATATATTTTCTTAAATGTCCGTTTAAGGTTTTTAAATTTTGTCTATATGGAAACATGGATTTTCCATTTTGCTGTTTACAAATTTTTTATATATTTATTTTGTGTATGTTGAAAAAAATCGATATTTCCAAAACAAGATTTTTATTTTTCATTTTATGATTTTGTAAATGATCTTAATGTGAGTGCTTGACCATGGATTTTCCATTTTGCTGTTTACAAATTTTTTATATATTTATTTTGTGTATGTTGAAAAACGATATTTCCAAAACAAGATTTTTTATTTTTCATTTTATGATTTTGTAAATGATCTTAATGTGAGTGCTTGACCATGGCAATAATACAGTCTATCTATGTGTTAGCGAAACCATAGAGTCTTATTACTACTGCAAGTAAGAATGTTTTACAAAATAACGACTATCTACCACTGCATTTAAAAAACAAAACTATTGGGGAAAAAAACTAAAATACTATTTACCATTCATTCATATATAAGTGTTAATTCTCCCTCTCCCCACCCTACCTCATCGTATTTTCTCTGGTCAAATTATCAATGCTACCCATACATACACTAGCTTTCTATATCTTTCTCTATATATATGTTTTCTCTGCTCCACAAGATACAAATTATGGTTGCTGGATTGTATCCTGCACTGTTTATGCGACATACCATTGCCAGTTCATAAAACCGTTAGGTAGTTCTCTACACATAGCGATTTTACCACTGCTCTACCTACGCCTTTTGCTTGTTTGGCTTTCTTACAGGCTAGTATGCGATAGGCAGCATTAACTGAATATCAAACCCAGTCCACCTTTGTATTTGCAATCTAAGTAATAATTTGAAAAGAGACAAGTGTAATCAGTTTTAAACATTATCTCTGCTTTTTTTGTTTGTTTGTTTGTTTGTTTGTTTATGACATGTATATTAACCTAAAATCAAACCCTAGTCTACCTTAGTGAAAGGCTAACAGTTTAACCACTGCGTCACCATACCCTTCTTTCTTAGTTTGATTCATTCTAGGCCTTAGAGCTAGAAATCGAGTTACGATCTCCAGTGCAAGAGGCACATGTGCTCACCACTATAGCATGTAATGGTTAGCTGGTAACATTAGACAAACGAAAATGATTGTATTTCTGTTAGCCAAGCATTTCTGTCATTTGCCTACTGTGTGAGCACTGCCAGCAAGACAGTTTAGTTTAGAACAAGCGTGTGTGTGTGTGTATAGATTATTAGCCTCAAGTATTTAAAGCTTGTTGTGTGTAGCGACCATCTTGCTCAGTAACCACTGAGTAAGTTTTAACAGTTAACTCATAAAAACAGCATAGGATAGTTGTGTGTGTGTGTGGTTCATGTACTTGGGAATATGCATTAGCACCATGCGCTAGCTTTACCTTACCCTCTAGAGGTAGAGCGTTATCCCTTCCTTTGGACATTGCCAATGACTGCATTCCCCCACAAGTTTTACACTTAAGCCCTTGGCTTGTTCTTGATTAGGTTTGGTTTGCTTTAGGCTTGGTTTGGTTCGGTTGGGTTTGATTCGACTTGGTTCAGTTTAGTTTAATGTAGTCACCATTTTTTTATTTTTAGCTACACTCTTTAACCAATTAATTAATGATAGTCTACTCTTAATTCTTGAATCGATAAATTGAATTTTGTGTGCACCGTTTGTCAATCCATGCCTACAACCTATACTCCCTATGTACTACAGTCAGATCTGAAAACAAGTTCCAATGGTCAAAGACGTGTCAGTCACCATACATATATCCTACAATAATTCTTTCGTTACCTAGCTAGATTTCGTCACTCACAGTAAACATCTTACATTATGGGTTTGCAATATATTAAGAAAAGCAAAAGTCCATGATCTTGTTGTTTTGGGTCTTTTTTGGGGAAATTCATAAGCCATAAAAAGAATGACATCATGTCAAGTTCTGAGTGGATCTTGTATGTCAAAATCCCATTATCGGTTTATAAAATCTCAAGGCCATGCCCTAGCAGTTTTGGATTATTTCAATCAATGAGTCCACCATAGGAAACATCGAAAAAATAAATACCCTTAAAACAAGTCGTCCCATGACCCTCTCCGAACAATGCTTCGCAAAATATAAATTCATCCATTGAACATGATCGGCGACATCATCCTAGCTTCCCCCTCCCACCATGGTTGCCATATCGTTTGACCTTCAAGTGTCCTCAGCATCTCTGTGCTTTTTTTCATTGCCCTGTCAAGTCAATGCATTCCAATAAGATCAAATAACATTCACATCCTGTCAGTCTGCCCCAGCAAGTTTGTTTTCTATACTCACTTCAAGCAACATATAACCAAGTTCTGTTTGTTCTATCTAAAGCCAACTTCATCGAATCAAGGAATTATCATTTGTCATGTCACTCATAATCGTTTACACGTTAAAGACCCCCTTCAGGGGGTTTAGGAATTAGGAATTCCATCATAGGAAAAATCAGAAAACGAACCCTCGACCCGCCGTCTCATCGAAATAGCGAATACTGTATTGGTATATCACCACCGTGGCCAGTAATAGCTTCGTTGAAACACGTGTCCAGTGGTATCGTCTCTTTCTATCTACAACCACTCGTCATGAACATTTTAGACAAATTTAAGAAAAGTTTTAAAAACTGAAATGTTTTCAACATAAGTGTCGTTAGGCTCTTTCGCATTTTTTTAAACATAAATACTATATTCGAAAGGGAGATAGGGGAGGGGCGTCACCCCGAGTCCTACGACCCCTCGTATACGTCTCTGGCGTTATTGGTTTGTGAGATATAACAAAAAGTCTAAAATCACGGTTTTACAACAAAAAATTCTGTTTCCCTCATTCTCAAAAACTTTAACCTATTACCAAAATAAAGAGGGTTTCGAGACAAGCCATTTGACACGTCATAGGACCAAATCCGACCAGGCATTCGTGAAATATCAGAAAAAGTCTAAAATCATAATTTTACCCCAAAACGCCTGTTTCCCTCATTCTCAAAACTTTAACCTATTAATAACATATATAGGGCTTTGAGACAAGCGATTTGACACGTCACACGTTCAAATCCGACCTTGCGTTCGAGAGATATCGGCAAACGTCGTAGGAAAGTAGGCGACTATCTGGCTCTCTCCTCACCACCAAAACCCCTTCTTATCAATCATTTTTTTCAAACAGCTCGCCCTCTTACAAAAATCCCAAGTGCGCATGCGTACAAAACAAAAACAAAAATGTTCATCCATAGCGGCATCTCGTAAAACGCATGCGCGATATGGGCAACCACGTTTAAGTTCATTTTAGCAGCGCACCTTATACATGTCCCATTTGAAAAGAGGCTTTCACTAAAAAATTACAATTTCACCCCCTAGTAGGGGTAGGTTTTATTTAGGGGTTGAAATGAGTGGTCCATAGCAAAGCCCCCGTCAGCCCGAGTCCAACGACACCTCATTTGTCAAAATCGGACCATGGCTTCGGGAGATATCGACTTTGCCCCTGAATGTATTGCGGGTTAGTATGTGACGTCAGAGGGAGAGGTGGTGGGGGGGATTAGAAACCGCCTCACTCCCCTACTTGTGTCTGTCTGTGTGTGTGTATGTGTGTGTGTGAGTCTGTGTGTGTGTGTGTGTATGTGTGTGTGTGTGAGTCTGTGTGTGTGTGTGTCTGTGTGTGTGTGAGTGTGCGTACTCTGAATGTCTGTCCCCCCCTATCAATTCGAACACGGTGAATGCGAATTGAACGAAATGTGGTACAAAGGTAGCACTAGCAAAGGACACCTCATTGTCATGTTTTATATCGCCGCCATCTTTACTAAAACTGAATGGCGGCCACTCAAACGTTCAAAACGTAAAATCAAATAACGACTAACCAAATCATCCGATCTCTACCAAATTTGGTAACAACATACCTTCGTATAGGATGCGTCTTGTGACCAAACTACAAGGTCGTCCGCCATACCATTTCAGGATGGCGGCCGTGCGAATTATGCAAACTTTATAATCCATATCATGGGACCCACCAGTTCCGATTATCGAGCCGAGAATCGTTTTAACTGTTCTAAAGGAAGAGGCACGTTCGAAATTAAAAGTTTATTTTGAAATACTATAGTGCAGACGTGATTTTAAAAAGCTGAGCCGAATCAGTAATAAGACAAGATGGCAGCGGATATCTTGTGCCTGACTTATATTTCACTAATTTGAGTATTGCATGCAATATAGCGTACTGATACAAAATAAATAAACTTTGTATGAAATGCTTTATATATAAATAATATACTCCAGTGATGAAATCGTTTAGTATAAATCATTATTTGCTAACAAGTTCTATGTAAGTCATTTTATATAGAACGATATTCGCTGACACAATTAGCTCAGTGGTAGAGTGTTAGCCTATCGCTCAAATGCCTATGGTTCAAACCCGATCAGAGCTAGGTGTTTTGCTTGAAATGTTATATGTTTATTGTTTTGTAATGACTCAGATGTTCTAAAATTAAGCGTTATATTGTGCATATTATGGTGTAAAATATATATTTAATTAAAACATAATTCGCCAGCAGATTTACTCGAGACATCTAGCTGCCAAAAAGGTAACTGCACGCCGACCTACTTATTAACTTCCAGATTTTATTGAAAAGTTTCTTCTTCTGGCCGCTAGAATGCACTCGCTCTGTTAGGATTATATTGTTCGATATTTCACCACTAGATGTCACGACTAGTCTACGTGGGGCTCCATTGATTACTATACCATTGGCATTCTATGCGCATCGAATTTGAAGAATGACAAGATGATACTACGATACATTTTCACTTTTTATTTTAAAGGGTTTATAACAGCCTATTTTGCGTTACTTGAAAATGTTATTTGAAGTAAAGAACAAAACGATTTCACATAGTAACTGAATTCAAGCCGTTGGTGTTAGTTCAGGTCATTAATTACTACTTTTATTTCAGGCAAATAGCAATCGAAAATATCCACATAGTTTGTATACACACGTCTCTGTAGGGTCATGGAAAGATTTGTTAATTCAATTAGAGTTGTGAAAGCCATGCACAACCAGACGTGTAAAGACATGCCTCAACTCAAAGTTGGATGTTGCCCACGGCAGGTCGTATATGTAATAATAATAATAATAATAATGTTATTGGTTTTACATCCCTTTTAACTACTGCTGCTTTTAGAGACACCGGGGTGCCGGAATTTTGGCCCGAAGGGGATCTTTAACGTGCCAGTAAATGTACTGACACGGCTCCCTCGCATTTGTGCACCCTCAAATGCCAGCTGACTGCGCCAGGATACGAACCTGCAACCTAGGGCCCAGCAAGCGAGAACGTTACCGCTGAGCCACGCAGCCAGTCCGATCGATTATGTCTCCAGATCCATAACATTCTTGATATACTTCTTATCTTTCTTTCTTTCTTTCTTTCTTTCTTTCTTTCTTCAATGATGGTAGCAGTTTTTATCTAGGTTGTGGCGTTTGGTAGAGGTAAATCGTTTCTAAGGTCTTCAACAAAGAATAGTTCTATTATACTCTTTGATAATAACAACGAGTTATAACTATACTCATACATTTAGGAGAAAGTAGGCTATATGTTCTTTACTGAACATCTTGTTTATATATGTAGAGGTATACTGCACCGCTCGATGTGACCGTGTTTTATTGCACAAATTTAGGGTTTACTCGCTAACCGTCGGAGATACACGAAAAGTGATAAGAACCTTTTGGATAGAAAATTAAATGCTAAAGCTCGTGTATACCATCAAAAGTTTGCTATTTCTTAGCTTTCTCTTTTTGTTTGAAATGGAAATATGAAATTTTGAAACCAAAGGGTGTAGTGACGTCACAAAAGTAGGTTGTACTCGCTAACCGTTGGAGATACACGAAAAGTGATAAGCACCTTTCGGATAGAAAATTAAATTTTGAAGCTCATATGAGCCATCAAAAGTTTGCTATTTCCTACCGTTCTCTTTTTATTTGATATGGAAATATGAAATTTTGAAACCAAAGGGTGTAGTGACGTCGCTAAAATGGTCGCCATTTCTTAATAGTGCAAAATATGGAAATTAAAAGTATCCTATATGTAAACCTGGTATTTCAGCTACATCCATGCAAAATTTCATTTAAATCGGACCAGTGGTTCTTGCGTTATTAGGTAACAGACAGACAGACAGACAGACAGAAAGACAGACACACACCATCTCATTTTTATATATTAGTATTATTATGTGATTTTGGATTTTAATCTACCTGCAACTGTTGGAAATGATTCTTTTGTAAGTGTGCCTTTTGAAGTTTGTTCCCATTTTTGCTGCCATTCATGAATTGATTCTTCTTTGAGATTTAAAAAAATGTTGTGATGGGTATTCTATCTAAACAACCCTCAGTTAATTTTGCAGCCTTCTTTGCAATTTTATCAGCCAGTTCATTGCCTGCAACTCCTGTATATGCCTTAAACCATTCTCATTTTACTATCCATTTTCTTCTTTTTAGAATAGCTGTAGTCCAACTTATATTCTCAATTAGTTGGTTATGATTTCTGGAGTCCACAACGGAGTTGTTGTTGTCGTTGGTGTTGGTGTTGTTATTTTAAGGGGTGGAACAACGAGGTCATCTGCCCCGTTATTAAGTGTATAACTCACATATTCATTTCAGGCACTAGGAAACTAACTGTACCTCCTCGCCCAATCTAATTGGGTACACTCGTGTTGACATATTAGAAAGCTTCTTCTAATATTACTATCCAATCTGACACAGATTTGGAGTGTAAAATGTTTTGCCAGTCGCTACTGGACTAAGACACTGACTGGACGAAAATTACTGTTTGTACTACAAACAAGGAGGTCTAGTGCATAAGGTAGAGTTTAGGTTTGTTTGGTTTGAAAATCCGCATTAAGTCAAAGAATGTAGCAAGTATGTATCGCGATAAATTTATTTTTAAAATGTTGGTTGTTTGGAAAACACACTTATCGGGAAATTTACTTAACCTACATAGGTGAAGCATAGGTCGCGATACAAACTTTTACCGAAGATTTTATCACTAATTTTCGTCTGTGAGTTAGGTTGTTATATTTACAGTCAAAACTTGTTTATTTTCTATAACGTCTTGCGTGGCGCAGTTTGTTTTCGTATTGCGACCTCCACTACTCTCGGCCTGAATTTCCTGTTTACAACACGACCTAATAGTTAAAACATCTCCTTTACTATATATTTTGTTAGTAGAATTAATAATAAAAAAACAATTCATGGACTATAATTTCCATGCCATAGTGATATGTAATTCATTGATGCAGACGTCAAGCGTACATCATGAAATACCCTTAGGAAGTTTCTAAAGAGTGTAAAAGGCAGGAGCACGCTTTTATCGCCTCCATTGTGGTGACATAGTGAAGTCTAGTTGGTCGTTAAGCACCATGGTAGCGGCCATATTATCCATTTAGCAGCACAGTGTTAATCCCAAGCGGGAGCAAAGGGAATTCAATTTCTTGTCTCTTAGCTCTGGAATATGTAAGGCTATGGTCACAAGAAAAGCAAGACTTTGCCTACACGAAGAGCGAACTGTTATGAGATAAATGCATTCCAATGTGTATCACTCGAGTATACTTAAACGAGTAGTTCCGTAAAGAACTATACAGCCTATTTTCATATATCCTGCTCATGTTAATTTCTTCTAACAACATACAAAATTTCAGTTTAATTGCTGTAACAGATTCGTAGATATTGAGAACCGTCTAAATAGTTCAGATTGTCGCCAGGTTGGATTTTAATTTTTGTACTATTACATTAAGATTATTGTGTACGTGTGGTATTCAAACTTCAATCGCATGATTAGAACACAAGAAGTAAAAACGAGATTTTAAAATTACGCACAGCAGCCATCTTGTGATTATGCAAACAATTGAAATAAATTAGATGCCAGTGGATCAACATTTGTATAAGCATTTAACGTGCAACGTTTCACAGCACTCGGATAGTTAATTCGCGAGAATCGTCCATTTAAATATTTATACTTCGCGTCGCCGCCGTGTTGGATTTGTGCTCACCAGGTTAATGAAAGTCCTATAGGTGAACATATGTTCATAGTCTCTATGAACATAAAAAAAATCAGTTTGGTTGCTGTAAAAGATTCATAGATATTGAGAACCGTCTAAATATTTCGGAAGCTCGCCATTTAGGATTGTTATATGTATAGGCCATAGAATTATGTACCATTCAAGGACAATTATTGCCTAGGTTCATTATTCAAACTTTCACTTCGAACGCATGATTACGACACAAGAAATAAAAACTTAATTTAAAAATTTCGCACAGCCGCCATATTGAGGTTATGTTAACAATTGATTTAAATTAGATGGCAGTGCATTACAATCTGCAAAATCATTTACTGTACCACATTTCACTGCGCTCAGAGAGTTAAATCACGAGAAAAGTCTATTAAAATATTGCAAATTCGCTTGGTCGCCATGTTCGTTTTTTACTTTACAAGTTTATGAAGTATACATAGATAAACTTGTACCAGTACCCTTTATCACCGTACAAAATTGCAGGGTAATATCTGTAATAGTTTCGGAGGTATAGAATGTCAGTGAAATATTTCGCACAGCCGCCATTTTGAGGTTATGCAAACAATTGAACTAAATTAGACTCCAGTGCATTACTATGTGTATAAACACTTGCTGTACCTAGTTTCATTACGTTTGGATGGTTAAATCGTGAGAAAAGTCTATTTAAAAGTCTCAACTTCGCTTGGTCGCCATGTTCGTTTTCTACTTTACAAGTTTATGAAATATACATAGGTAAACTTGTATCAGTACCCTTTATCACCGTACTAAATTGCACGGTGATATCTGTAATACGGTAGTTTCGGATATATAGAATGTCAGTGAAATATTTCGCACAGCCGCCATTTTGAAGTTATGTAAACAATTGAACTAAATTAGACTCCAGTGCATTACAATGTGTATAAACATTTGCTGTACCAAGTTTCATTACGTGTGGATAGTTAAATCGCGAGAAAAGTCTATTTAAATGTCTCAAATTCGCTTGACCGCCATGTTGGTTTTGTAGTCCCCAGGTTTTTAAAAGTCTCATAGGTGAACTTCTAGTAGTACCCTTTATCACAGTACACAATTTCAGGGCGATATCGGTAATAGTTTCGGAGATATTGATTGCTAGTGAAATATTTCGCACAGCCGCCATTTTGCATTGGTGAGACGTAACACAATTTGAAGGGTACGGTCGAGGTCGCCAGGAATAGTGCTATGAACATACCGAGTTTCATTGAAATCGCTCCAGCCGTTTAGATTTTATTAGGGGGGACACACACACGAATCACACACACGCACACACACACGGACAAAAGGGGATCTCATAAGCCTATTTTTTCAAAATTGAAAATAGGCTAAAAACAATACCTACGAGGGATTTCTATAGATACACATTGTGCGTAGTCTAATTATAAGTTATGTGTGAAAGCTTAGAGAAATTAAATTGAATCAGCCGGAGCTGAAAAGTATTAAGTCAGTTTTCACTACTTCTCAGGAGACAGATAAAACGTCATTGATAGAACAGAGCTTAACAAACACACTATATTAGTCATCTATGTTGTGAAGCCACTATTCAGGTTATATTTGTGTTAGCAGAATATCAATTTTAATTCAATAAACATATTTTTCAAATCAATATTGCAAACGTGACTTAATGCCTTTCAGCTCCGTGGTCAGCTTAGTGCGGCATAAAGCCATCCAGAATGGATATTTCACATTGTATTTTATTTTAAAATGTATTCGTAAGGTAAAATCCTCCTAAACCCTATACAAATGTAATTTACAATAGCACTGTAACACGCGGGAATCTTGCAGTGTGGCCAACATTAAGTACGGAATACGGCGCTGAAAGGCAGCAAGTCGTTGACTTAATGCTTTTCTCCTCTGATCGCACTTCATGTAGCAGTGGTTTCTGCCTTAAACAGAAGTTAGTTAGTTATTGTTGTTTTAAGGGGCGGAACTACGAGGTCATCTGCCCCTTAAACAGAAGGCTGACTTAATTCTTTCCTACGCCGTTCCAACGCCCTTGGGTCAATACTTCATAATACTAATTGTTAAAAAAATGAGCATTTTTGACTTAATGCTTTTCAGATCCGACCGATTCAATTATTATGTAACAAAAGTTTAGTGCTTTTCAGTCGGTCAACATGAATGTACCCAAAAAGAGCTGGATTATGTCCTTATCCTGAAATAAATTACATGAGATTAATAAATACACTACGATGACCAGATTCGATCGACAAGCGATCATCATCAGACCCATTACACTTAGGCTATAAAATCTATCTTTGAAAATACAGGTGAAAATATAATACAATATGTACAATTACTTAGTTGCAGTATTGGTAATGCAACTGTCGGTGTATGCTAAATGCAGTATGTTAGGTGAAATGCTAAAATGGTGAAAGAAATCCGGAATATGTCTATTTGGAGTGACTATATGGTTCTAAAAAGTCAACTATGGTTATACGGTTCGTGTTCACTCTTACACCAGTTGTGTAAGAGTGAACACGACACTGCGCGTAGCTCCAGGGAGGAAGACAACCAGATAAGTAGTAGCCTGTAATATTAAGAACGGTAAAAATCCCTCAGTACTCTTTCCTTCGGAGGGGAAGTAAAGCCGGTGGTCCCATGTCATAAATTTATGGCATGTTAAAGAGCCTTCCACTAATTTCACCTTGTGAAGCTGAATTATATATCGGTTAAACATTTGACTAACGTTCTTAGGTTCCTACGTTCGTCGTCAAAAGCCGACTGGGGTGGCATCTGGCAACTAAGTTCTGAACTAGTTGGTCGTTGACGGTGGCGTTTGGCGGCAAAAGTAGGAACTAGTTGGAAAAATTGAATTTCTGCAGTCCTTACTTGAATTTAAAAACAGATACACACACTAATACAGTCATCACAATTAACACCGGTTATCAGACAGATTCTACACACACCCCAAGTACACGGGGCTACATAACCGCGTTTTCGCAGCCCCTAACCTGAGGAACCAACCAATCAACAATTAATACGTAAATAAGGAATCGGGTTATTTGTATGTTTACTTATTTAAGTATATGGGAGGTTTGATGTCAGATCATACCGCTTTATCGGCACGTCCTCACCACTGGAAATATCATTGGATAAAAATAGTTTGTAATCATGAAGTTGTTTGTATATAATTGGATAATCACTGTGTTCTAAATTACTGTTTGAGGAGCGTAGAGGGTCGTGGCTTAAACTGCCACTCTTCATCAACGCTACAGTCTGTCAGTGCCCTATTCCCAACGCTTCATCTACCGTACTCAAGTTATTCGAAATAATCAAAGATGTTAAGTTTCAACTAGAACAGTGGTTGGGTTGGTTGGTTGGTTCCTCAGATTAGGGACTGCGACAACGCGGTCATGTAGCCCCGGGTACTTTGGGTGTGTGTAAAATCTGTCTGATAAACATTGTTAATTATGATGGCTGTATTAGAGTGTGTTATCTGTTTTTTTTTTATTCAATTAAGGACTGCAGACATTCAATTTTCAAGTAGTTCCTACTTTTGCTTCCACCGCCACCGCAAACGACAAATAGTTCTGAACTTAGTTACTAGGTGCCATCGCAGTCGGCTCCTGGCCACGAACGTTGGAGCCTAAGGGCGTTAGTAAAATCCAACCCATAATTTAGCTTCACACAAGTGTAATTAGTGGAAGGTTCTTTTACATGCCATAAATCCAACACATGGGATCGCCGGCTTTACTTCCCCTTCAAAGTAAGGCATACTGAAGGATCATTAACGCTCTTAAAAATCCGACGACTCTGGCCGGGTTGAACCCGCAATCTTGGCCATAGAAGCTCAGCATGCTATCAACTATGCCACCGAAGCCTCCATTCTTATATATACATTTCATTTATTTATTAATTTATTAAAATATGCATTAATGAATTAACTAAATTAATTATTAATTTTGCCGGCCCAGTGGTGTTGGGGTAGCGTGCCTGCCTCTCACCCGGAGGCCCGGGGTTCGTTACCCGGCTTCCTCAGGGATTTTAGAAACTGACATGAGGGCTGGAACAGGGTGCATTCAGCCTCGTGAGGACAATTGAGTAGCTGTGTGACAGTGAAGCAGTGCCCCGGTCATGAAAACCAAGATTAATGGCTGATCACGCGTCACCCCAATATCTTCAGGCCAAATGAATGGGCAGCGGTCGCTTGGTAGGCCAAGGCCCCTCATGGGCTGTAGTGCCGGGGGTTATTATATACAGTAGAGTAATTCTTAATTTACTGATTGTTTTTTATTTTTTTATTTTATATTTATTTATTTATTTATATATTTACTTATTTATTTATTCATCCTGTTTGTGACCCTTGGTTTTGTGACGATAGTGCTGTTTAATTTCACGCACGACTTCTTTGGACTGTCTTCCCAAGTACAAATTATTTTTGGGTGATGATGAAAGTTGTTGCTTTATTAATGCAGCCAATGGCCATGTACTTTTCTTTTCAGGACGGTTCGGGAAAGGAATATCGGCCGTGAACCTATTGAAAGGAACCGTCCCGGCATTTGCCAGGTGGCGAAAATGGGAAATCACGAAAACAATTTTCATGACAGCCGAGGTGGGAAGCGAACCCACGCTCTCCCGATGCCGGCGAGGCACGAGGGAGCGCGTTAGCGCTCTCGGCCACCGCGGCCGGTTGTTGTTTTAAGGGGCCTAACATCTGGGTTATCGGCCCCTAATGGTTTGGGTGACCTTGAAGATGATAATGAAATGTAAACTATAACTAAAACTAACTTAGTCTAGGTCTATATACTAGTATAGAAGAAGAAATGGAAAACAAAAAGAGAATAAGGCAAATGAAGGACAGGAGGGAAAGAAATGCCCTCAAACCTCGAAGAAGGCGGATTGAGGGACTTTGAAGGATGAAATGCCATGAAAGGCAGATAGGAAAGGGCAAGAGGAGAGGGTCTGCCCCAGAGGTAATGGAAAAAAGGGAGAAAACCGGACCCAGCTAAGGAATCCCTCGGGGTCGCCAACTCCCGAACTCACCAGCCGTGAGCCCCTGAGGGTGTAGCAATATCCAGGGTGCACCAGAAGTGGTGGGGCTACATACACCCTGCCTCCTTGAGGGCCTTGAGCAGAAGGCAGGAGATAACAGGAAAAGAAAAAGAAGACTGACCCCTCGCAGAAGGAGGGTATCAGAAAAGATGAGACAAGGGCCAATTAAGGCCGGAAAGGAAGAGACTCCCTAGGCCTCGGACACCCTAATACCATCGGGGTCGGAAGAGAACAAGAGTTGACCAAGTGAGGCCGACAGGAAAGAAGACGGAGAGGAGCCCGGTACAAGTAAGTGGAAGCAATGCCGGACTCAGCTGGGTCCCATGGTCGCCAACCCACGTCCCACCAGATGTGAGCCCATGGGGGGTTATTTTTGGGAAAGCAACACTTCACGACTGCAACCTGTTATCTTCAGCCATGAGGACTGTAACCTCATACTGACAGGAAACATTTCGAGGAAATAGTTGCATATTTGCATAAATAATAGAAATAGTGCACGGGGGGTTTATAGCTCACCAGCCATGTCGTAGCACGGAGCATGAGTACTATCACCTTACATTATGGCAACGTGGCACAGCGAATGTGTGTTTTCCATTATCCCACACGACCGTCCTCAACATAGCGACACATCGTATTACTAACAGCCATTTCCCTCGTAATGTTCCACCAATGGGCCTTATTCGTCTGGCAGAGGCCCAGAGCCGTATATATCGCCACGTAGCAACAACAGGACTGCCATTATTGGACCTCCCTAGCTATGTTCATCAGAAGCACAGTTGGCAAAGCTGTTGCTGTGGAACTGCGGAAGTCAATTAGGCTTATAAATCTGTAGATTTGGTGTCACGCTTAAGGCGGGCGGAGGGGGAGATCCAGCTTAAGAGGGGAATAAAATGTCAATATTCATTCGATTGTTGATTGTTGACAAATGATACTCAAATCACAGTAACGACATGCTTATGGCAACCAAAAGCAACTTTCACAATGCCCAAATTCTTACAATAAGATGTTTTTTAGAGAATCTTCAAAATTTGCCAATTTTTTACCATGCATCAACGTTTCCATTATATATCTCAAGTTTTAAGAAATTTCCAACTTTTCTTTTTTTAATGTGTGTATTACATCCGTGCCTACAAAATGTACCTCAATCACTATCATAAACTGTAAATTAAGTCCTTTTATTGAATGTATGTTCGACGATATCGAAATGTGAACATTATGTGTCAGAAAACTGTATCATAATGAGGCTTATTATAACACTATTTTTAGCCTATTTTCAATTTTGAAAAAATAGGCTTATGAGATCACCTTTTGTCCGTGTGTGTGTGCGTGTGCGTGTGTGTGATTCGTGTGTGTGTGTCCCCCTTATAAAATCTAAACGGCAGGAGCGATTTCAATGAAACTCGGAAAGTTCATAGCGCTATTCCCGGCGACCTCGACCGTGCCCTTCAAATTTTGTTACGACTCACCAATCCAACATGGCGGCTGTGCGAAATATTTCACCAGCATTCAATATCTCCGAAACTATTACCGATATTACCCTGACATTTTCTATGGTGATAGAGGGAACTACTATAAGTTCACTTATGTGACTTTTGAAAACCTGGTAACTACAAAACCAACATGGCGGCCAAGCGAATTTGCGACTTTTAAATAGACGTTTCTCGCGATTTGACCAACCAAACGCAATGAAACTTGGTACAGTATATGTTTATATACACTGTAATGCACCGACATCTAACTTCGTTCAATTGTTTACATAATCACAAGATGGCGAATGTGCGAAATATTTCACCGGCATTTTATATCTCTGAAACTATTAGCGGTATCTCCCTAAAATTTTGTACGGAGATAAAGGGCACTACTGGAAGTCCATCTATAAGATTTTCAAAAACCGGTTAACCACAAAACGAACATGGCGGCCAAGCGAATTTGAACAATTTAAATATACCTTTCTCGCGATTTAATGTTCCAAGCGCACTGAAACTTGGTACAGGAAATATTTATACACATTGTAATCCACTGGTACCTAATTTAGTTCAATTGTTTACATAACCTCAAGATGGCGGATGTGCGAATTTTAAAATTAAGTTTTTATTTCTTGTGATGTAGTCATGCGATCGAAGTGAAAGTTTGAAAAATGAACCTACGCAATAATTTTCCTTTAATGGTACATGACTCTATGGCCTATACATTTAACAATCCAACATGGCGACCATCCGAAATATTTAGACGATACTGAATATCTACGAATCTATTTTAGCAATCAAACTGCATTTTTAATATTCATAGGGGCTATGAACTTAAGTTCACCTATAGGACTTTAAATAACCTGGTGATCACAAATCCAACATGGCGGTGACGCGAATTATAAATATTCACATGGACGTTTCTCGCAATTTAACCATCCGCGTGCAGTGAAACTTGGTACAGTAAATCTTTATCCGAATGTTAATCCACTGGCATCTAATTTATTTCAATTGTTTCGATAACCTCAAGATGGCAGCTGTGAAACATTTTTAAATCTCCTTGTTTTTTCTTGTGTCCAAATTATGCGATTGAAGTTTGAATACTACACGTTCACAATAATCTGCATGTAACAGTACCTAACTCTAGGACCTACGTATATAAAATCCAACATGGCGACCATCCGAAATATTTAGTCGGTTCTCAATATCTACGAATCTATTACAGCAATCAAACTGAAATTGTGTATGTTGATAGTGGCAATTAACATAAGTAGGATATATGAAAATAGGCTGTATAGTTCTTCACGGAACTACTTGTTCATTATGAAACAGTTTCTCCCACAAATCAGAGCTCAAGAAACAGTCGTTTGACCAATTAGGTAAGGATACCTTTGGCATGCGCTCAAAATCCATCATATTTCTGTGTTGGCAAGCTTTCGGAGTGCCTTGACCCACGAATGCGCTCTGATCAGCCAGCAAAGCCAGCGCACCCTGTTCACTAACTGAATTAACTGAATCCCACAGATATTTATGAATATTTTTGTTCAAACTTATAATAAAGTTATAATTATCGTGGAATATAAACAGTCGTATGCAACTCGCCAATAATGGTAATTATGACACTCGTATGGAAATTATAAAACTTGCTTAAGCTCGTTTTTAGCCTATTTTCAATTTTGAAAAAATAGGCTTATGAGATCACCTTTGTCCGTGTGTGTGTGCGCGTGTGTGTGTGTGAGAGATGTGTGTGTGTGTGTGTGTGTGTGTCCCCTAATAAAATCTAAACGGCTGGAGCGATTTCAATGAAACTCGGTAAGTTCATAGCACTATTCCCAGCGACCTCGACCGTGCCCTTCAAAGTTTGTTACGTCTCACCAATCCAACATGGCGGCTGTGCGAAATATTTCACAAGCATTCAATATCTCCGAAACTATTACCGATATCACCCTGAAATTGTGTACGGTGATAAAGGGCACTACTACATGTTCACCTATGGGACTTTCTAAAACCTGGTGACTACAAAACCAACATGGCGGTCAAGCGAAATTGAGACTTTTAAATAGACATTTCTCGCGATTTAACTATCCAAACGTAATGATACTTGGTACAGCAAATGTTTATTCACATTGTAATGCACTGAAGTCTAATGTAGTTCAACCTCAAAATGGCAGCTGTGCGAAATATTTCACTGACATTCTATATCTCCGAAACTATTACAGATATCATCATGCAATTTTGTACCGTGATAAAGGGTACTGATACAAGTTTACCTATGTATATTTCATAAACCTGTAAAGTACAAAACGAACATGGCGACCAAGCGAATTTGAAATATTTTAATAGACTTTTCTCGTGATTTAACTCTCTGAGCGCAGTGAAATGTGGTACAGTAAATGATTTTGCAGATTGTAATGCACTGCCATCTAATTTAATTCAATTGTTTACAGAACCTCAAGATGGCGGCTGTGCGAAATTTTAAAATTAAGTTTTTATTCTTGTGTCGTAATCATGCGATCGAAGTGAAAGGTTGAATAATGAAGCTAGGCAATAATTCTCCTTGAATGGTACATAACTCTATGGCCTATACATATAACAATTCTAAATGGCGAGCTTCCGAAATATTTAGACGGTTCTCAATATCTATGAATCTTTTACAGCAACCAAACAGAATTTTTTTATGTTCATAGACACTATGAACATATGTTCACCTATAGGACTTTCAGTAACCTGGTGAGCACAAATCCAACATGGTGGCGACGCGAAGTATAAATATTTAAATGGACGTTTCTCGTGAATTAACTATCCGAGTTCCGTGAAACGTTGCGCGTTAAATGCTTATACAAATGTTGATCCACTGGCATGTAATTTATTTCAATTGTTTGCATAATCACTAGATGGCTGCTGTGCGTACTTTTAAAATCTCGTTTTTACTTCTTGTGTTCTAATCATGCGATTGAAGTTTGAATACCCCACGTACACAATAATCTTAATGTGATAGTACAAAAATAAAAATCCATCCTGGCGACCATATGAAATATTTAGACGGTTCTCAATATCTACGAATCTGTTACAGCAATTAAACTGAAATTTTGTATGTTGATAGAGACAATTAACATGAGCAGGATATATGAAAATAGGCTGTATAGTTCTTCACGGAACTACTTGTTTTAAACATATTCGTGTCTTAATTTTTGCCATTATAGGCTCGTTACATGTCATACGTTTTTGGCATGTTAAAGAACCCATTTGAATTAAGTAGGCCGAGTTCATAATGGCAAAATTAATCTCGGGATTTTCCGCCAGCACGAAGTTCCTCATTTCTCAACTAGAAAGCGGTATAGAGCAGCTAATAATAATAATAATAATATAATAATATCGTGTGGCCTCGGGTGCCGGGTGCAAGCTTTGTTAATTGACACCCAGAGGGCAGCTTGCGTGTCGAATTTAATGCTCCTCAGAGCGCTATGAATGTCAAGGAGGTAAGATAGCCTATCTAAGCTCCTTGGCGCTATACCGCTTTCTAGTAGAGAAATGAGGAACTTTGTGTTGGCGGAAAATCCCGAGATTAATTTTGCCATTATGAACTCAGCCTACTGAATTCAAATGGGTTCTTTAACATGCCAACAACGTATGACATGAGTATCGTGATTTTGTCGCCTTTCAAAAATCACTTACCATGGCCAGGAGCGAACCTGCAATCAGGGGTTGGTAGTCCGATACTATAACCACACACCCACCGTGGCAAGCTATTCAGAGCAGCTGAAAAAAACAGTAAAGCCTCCGTGGCTCAGGCGGCAGCACGCCGGCCTCTCACCGCTGGGTCCGTGATTCAAATCCCGGTCACTCCATGTGAGATCTGTGCTGGACAAAACGGAGGCAGACAGGTTTTTCTCCGGGTACTCCGGTATTCCCTGTCAAAATTTCATTCCAGCAACACTATCCACTATCATTTCATCTGTCATTCATTTAATCATTGCCCCAGAGGAGTGCGTCAGGCCTCGCAGCCGGCACAGTCCATATCCTCGCCGCTAGATTGGGGGGGGATTCATTCATTCCATTCCTGACCCGGTCGGAGACTGGAAGCAGGCTGTGGATTTTCATTTTCACTGTATATAAAAACACGTATAAATCCCAATGACCTGAATGAGGTACATTTTGTAGACAGAGATGTAATACACTCCTTAAAAAAAGAAAATTAGTAAATATCTTATAAACTTGGGACATATGAGGGAAACGATGATGCACGGTAAAAAGAATAATAGGCAAATTTACAAAATTCTCAAAAAAAACTCTTATGATAAGAATTTTGTCATTATAAAGGTTGCTCTTATTTGCCACAAGCAAGCCATTACTATGATATGTGTATCATTGGTCAACAATATTTGTAGGAAGTTCCACAATCGAATGAATATTGACATTTTATTCATCTCTTAAGCTGGATCTCCCCCCTAGTGATAAATTGAACAAAGCACGAGTCCTGTGACTGTGATCGTTCTGAGCGTTCTTTACCGTCATTCAAGTATTCTTTTTTTTGGTGAAATTGACGTCTTTGGGGATGTTTTGCGACGTCATATTCATTAGATAACCCATGTTTCACACTTATACTGGAATGCAGCCGAATTAAATCAGAAACCTCTATGGACATCAAATTGGCAGGTGAAAAGCTGAGGGAAATAGGAGACTTCTGTTACTTAGGAAGCAAAATAACCAGTGATGGACGAAGCAAAGAGGATACAAAATGTAGGTTGGCTCAGGCAAGGAAAGCCTTTCTACAAAAAAGGAATCTGTTGACTTCGAATATAGATTTGTGTATTAGGAAGTCATTTTTGAAAACCTTTGTCTGGAGCGTGGCACTATATGTTAGTGAAACTTGGACTATTGGTGCAGCAGAAATGAGGAGAATTGAAGCATTTGAAATGTTGTGTTACAGGAGATTGATGAAGATCCGAGGTATGCGATGACCCATCTGCCATTACATCGCATACCTGGCATCCCAGGCCAGAGTGGAGTTAAATGAACATGAAATAAAATAAGGAATGTGTCGGAAATTCAGTTGAAATATCACAAAAACAGAGGGTAACACGAAATAAAGTATCTCGAGGGTCTTTACGTGCTTAAATTTAGTCATAATAGCAAATAGAAATGGGCGCCATCAACTGAATCCCTAACAAACCACATCCTTTTCTGGTTAAGCCTTAATTGTGACAAAGGAAAGGATTGGGAAAACAACATCATCATCATCAGATCACAACTAACTTGTAAGATAAAAACAAAATGTATTTGAACTTGAAAGAAACAGAAACAAACATAAACATGCCTAAGAGTATGGTCGAATATAACAGTTATGATGTTATAGACCTCACAAATCGAACCATCTCCGCACTATATAAAATATTTTCATCCACATGAAAAACAAAAATAACTAGAGTTCGATTGAGTTCTCAGGGCCACCGTAGCACTATGTCTTTTCGTCACTGACATTTCGTGATCCCTGAGACCTAACTTTTGTTAATGTAACATCAGGAATGTGGATGTAATGAAATGTTAAACTGTCTAGCTCACAAAATATCATAATAACACTAATATTCAAATATTCAATCATTTATGGCTCAAATGGCATTGATATATATGTTGGAAATCCCAACAATCACTCCTAAAAATTAATAACAAATTTATACACAATATATAGATCACCTCTAACCACTACACGGTTGTGAATCGAAAAATCTTCACTAATCATCTGTTATCATCATCATTATCATGTCAAAATAATTAAATGCTTCTCACGTCAGCTATCATTCAGTTATTCGTTATACTCAAATCAGAATTATTAATTCATTATCATAAGATCATTTAAATAATTATTATATTCATCAACTCATTAAATCATTTGTAAATCACCCACACATTCTTATTTCATCATCTCATTTAAATTAAATTATCTCAATCCATCCATTTAAATTATTTAATTCATCAATGTAAGTTGCAATTCATCAGCTTATTTAAATCATATAAATTATTTAAATTAATTTAAATTTATTTAAATTTATTTTATCAGCTCCTTTAATTAATTATCATTATTTAATTCATTTATTTATCAGCTGTTTAATCAACTATTTATTTATTTAATTTATGGGATCAGATAAAAATTCCATAAATTATTATTATTATTAGAAAATCTTGGATTATCAAAAAAATTATTTAATTTACTCAAATTGTTTAATATTGGTTATAGAACGTTGTCTTAAAAATCTACCAGTTCCATGTTATACCTCATACTTAATTATTATGCCAAAATAATACGTTGCCTCTACAAAATCACAAAGGATCTCACCATCCAAAACTTCACTATTTAAATTCACTTTGTCAAATATCACATTTGAACACAATTATTATTTCACATAACACCACAATTATTCAGCACACAGCATGAATTTCAAAAATACGCTAGACTGGGTTCGACGACTTCATGTCTGCTTCAAAACTTTCATTGGCAATATTATAAACCTTCTCCTGGCAACCTCACAAACTCCGATCAAGAATACTTCAACTCATCATGTCCACAAAAAATATAACTGGCTTCAGACGGTTAACGAATATAACCTACAAGAACTGTAATTAATATTGTCATGTCCAGACAACTTCTTAAACATTAGGAACATTATCATAGTAATCGTAATCCAATACAAGATTTGGTTTAATTCAGAGTATAAAATCTCTGTTAAGATCCTCAATATTTACTTCAAAAAGAACGCCAATGTGTTATATTAACTCACATCAAAATTATCTGATCATTATCTGTCTGTAAATAAATTCCGATAATAAATAACTCGTCTTACAAGACTCATTTTCTTGAAATCCTTCTCAAAGGTATGAAATCACTCACAAAGAGTATCAAAAATATTAACTGTTAAATGAATATACTCTCAAAAGAGTACTGCAACAAACTATTGGAATGGCAAGACAAGAATTACAAAGTGTAACCCTGCTGACATTTATTTTTAAATTAGTTAACAAAGATCAACTAATATGTGACTGGTAGTTTATTGTTTAATCCTCTTAGATCATAATTACACTCGGATGATAATATGAGACCCTAAAGCGACGGGTAAGGTGCATACCACCACACAGCTACGCTAGGTAACAGGCCCCGCCTCCGTAGACTCAGATGAAAAATCCCTAACACAACAGGTAAGGTGTGTACCACCACTCAGCTACGCAAGACAACAGGCCCCGTCTCCGTAGACTGGCGAATGAGTGTACGTGATTGGAATCAACAATATTCTACTGGTCACATAAAAGCAATATATATTCGCTTGAGCGAATAAAATTTAACATCACCAAACAATCCAATAAAAGAAAAAAATCCCTGCTGATGAACTCCACATACTCGCTAGTATGCAATGAACTGACGAAAATCCAAACTATCCAATTGCAGATCACGAGTTTCGAAACACTCGCTAAAACTATCCATAATCAAAAGTACTATCATCACAGAAAAATATAAAGATCAAAATCCTGCTTAATAAAGTCAATCAATAGTGAAAACGTTGGATAAATGTGCCTGCCATGTCATACGGTAACACCATATTTTAGCAAACGAAGTAGTAAAACATTCAAGCCATGTCGAAAAATAACACTCCTATACAAAATACAAGTGTGCCCAGTGTTCATGTAAAAATCATATCAGTAATGCCATAGCTCTCACAATACCTTCATATTCCAGATGTTAATAAAATATTCAAAGATCGTCGGTAATCCAAGGGTTCGCAACAGATTTCTCGAAAGATCGACGAAAAACACTGTATTAATCACTGAACTAACACCTGACTCCATCCAAGTGAACATGATGTTGTAGTAATCCTCTTCGTTAGGAACCGAATCCATCGCTCTGAGCTGCCATCACGTCTCCTCATACGCCTAGCACGACATGATGAAATGAAGGATATCCATCACGGATATTGTCCAATATTCTTCACGAAAGTTCGAATAAACTGAGTGCCCCATTCTCTCTTCGGATGTGTTACGCCACTGTTTAGTAAAATGTTCGATCGACATCCATTAATAATGTTCGTCTTCACTTTGATCGAATTACACTGGTAGAAAATTGTAACTTCAAAAAGTGTACTTATTTATCAGACACCCTGTATCTGCGTTCGTTGTGAATAAATTTCATAAATGTTCATGACGTATAACTGTTATAATGCACATGCCACTATTCATAAAGTGCATAAGATCACACGTCCTAATTGGCAAAATGCAGCAATGTTTGAACGGCTCCATGGTCGCTTTAAACATGCCATGATCAAACACATTATAAAGTATGCTGTAACAACTTTGAAATAATTTTAAGTCCATCTGACTATCCGTAGAAAAGTGTGTAATTGTAACTGTACTGAACGACTGGACTGCTGAAATCCAAGTTCAACCATCTGAAACTTGTCCTCCCAAAATCTCTTCGCCTTCTCGCTATGGCTCTCTCTCTGCGCTCCTCCATCCAGGTTATGTTCGAAGCAATGTTTGGGTGGTTTGAAAATTGATGATTGTCAACTAGTTCACTGAACTTAGATCTGTTCAGTACCACATCGCTTGAGATGTCTATTTCCTGAAGTTATTTTTCAACTTCAATAAGTCAGTAACAACTGATGTTGTTAGCTTTCTTTGAGAGAGGAAGCTTTAGAATTCTTTTAGTCAGCCTGTGATCACTCAATCTGAGAATATGCACATACAATTTCAAACGTCCTTTCCCGGTTGTGTGCGAGATTTTTAGCCTACTTTCCTAATTTTGCAACAAGTAGTTCCGTGAAGAACTAAAGATCCTACTTTTCTTAAAATGTAAGATTCATGCCAATCTATATAGACCTATCTAGAATAATGACGGAATCAAGTTGGTAATACTAACATTTCTAAGTACTGCAGTTTGAAGCACACCTGATTTAGTGTAGCCTAATGGAGTAACTAACTACAAGTGGCAGCCCTGGTAACTCTGAATATAGTCTTAGTTCCATCTCTTAAGGTATAGAATGCACATACAAAATTTGGTTGAAGTCTAATGAATAGTATGGACGTTACATGCTGTTTGATATTCGATTTATCAGTGCGCGTAAAATCATGTTGGGAACAATGTCATGTATGTGATGCTTAGAATTAATCGGAAATATTACGATCTATTATAGTGCCAACATTATTTCACGAGCTCTGATACATCCAAAGTAAATTTTCATTTCTGATATAAAGATTATTCATTGGCATGAATCTTATATTTTAAGAAAAGTAGGCTCTTTAGTACGTCACGGAACTAATTGTTCATAATGTCGCTGTATTATTATTATTATTACTACTAGAGGGTCCGTGCGAGCTTTCGCAACGTGAATGTAGGTTTATGGGGTAGTAGGGAAGAATGTGGGAGAACGAAGTTTTAAATATTGAAGAAATGTATTTATAGTTGTTAAACGGCATATGTACATGAGAAGAACACAAAGAATTATGTAGAAGAGTGTTTTGTACTTGTCCTCCCTATATTATTCTGTTAAGGTCCCATTCCGGTTTTGTACCGAAAATAAGGTCCTGTTAACACCCACCTACACATATGGGGTACATACAGGTTCCGCATAACCCCATGTGTGCCCGAAACGCACTCACTTCCTATTTAAATGCCTCACAATTAAATAAATACCTTAAAATATGTACATTTACAATGGTAGCACCGTAACCTGGCGAGCCTGCCACTAGAGCGCAGGGCAGCGCTGCGGCGGCAGCCATATGACGGGAGCGCGGCGTACTGCTAGCTACAAAGAAGTGACATGTTGTTAGGTTAGGCTAGGTTAAGTTAAGCTACGGCCGCCATCTTGTCAGGTGGGGTGGTCGAGGTGGTGCTAGAACCGATCAAAACACACTACTGCACAGTTTTTGTCCTAGGGACCTGAAATTTATTTTTTGGGTAGAGGGGGTAAATACCTTTCATTTACGTTAACCAAAATTTTTTGTAAAATTCTTAGTTCCCAAAATATAGACAATTTTGAAGATCGGACTTTTTTGGAAAAACTGAAAAAATGTTAAGTTTTGTTCTACCAATTAAGGACATAAAAGCCATTGGTTTGAGTCTATATATGACATTTTAGGGTGATTAGTTTTGGTTTGTGGGTAGTGGGGTAAATACCTGTCATTTACGTTAAACAAACTTTTATGTAAAATTCCTAGTTTCCAAAATATACCCCCGTTTTAAAATGAACATTTTTGGAAAAAAATGTCAAAAATTCCATATTTTGTTCTTACGATTAAGGATATAAAAGCCATTGGTTTGAGTCTATATATGACTTTATAGGATGATTATTTTTCAAAATATGGCCTACTTTCCATATATTGTTTTGGAAAAAATTGAAGAATATTATATTTTTGACTAAGAGTGGGATAGACGTAGGTGTTAGAGTTAGCATATGATTTTATATGATTTTTAGTTTAAACATATAAACTACTTCCCCACTTTACCTTTTTGAAAAATTTGAAAAATATATAATGTTTTTGACTAGGCGTTGAATGGAGTTGAGAGACAATCATTAACCTTAGAGTACTTTGGATTCTTGGAATTTTAGTGTGTTGTTGTTGCTTACAAACATGGCGGTAAGCATTATGCTACCATAAAAAAGAGTTGAGATACTTTCCAAGACCAAGAGAAAAATCCTCTAAATACATTGACAAAAATAACTTGTCATATAAGCCATTACGAATAAGGTATTAACGTAAACCACCAAAAATAAGTCAACAACATATGCCACCGCTATAAGCCACCATCATAAGCCACCATAAGCCACCACCATAAGCCACCATAAGCCACCACCATGAGCCACCATCATAAGCCACCACCATAAGCCACCAACATCAGCCACCAATATAAGCCACCATAGACAATTTTGAAAATTGGACTTTTTTCGGAAAAAATGAAAAAATGTTAAGTTTTGTTTTAACGTTAAGTAACTTAAAGAACATTTGTTTGAGTATATATATGACTTTTTAGAATGATACGTTTTCAAAATATCGCCTACTTTCACAATTAAAACATTTTTGGATCTTGTCCCAGAGATCTGGGACTTGGTTTGTGGGTAGAGGGGGTAAATACCTGTCATTTATGTCAAACACACTTTTTTGTAAAATTCCTAGTTTCCAATATATAGCCCATTTTTAAAAATGAACATTTTTGGAAAAAATGTCAAATATTCCATATTTTGTTAAAGATTAAGGATATAAAAGCCATTGGTTTGAGTCTATATATGACTTTATAGGATGATTAGTTTTCAAAATATAGCCTACTTTCCAGATATTTTTTAGAAAAAATTAAAAGAATATAATATTTTTCGACTAAGAATGGGATAAACGTAGGTGTTAGAGTTAACATATGATATGATTTTTTTTAGTTTAAACATATAGTCTACTTTTCCCATTCACCTTTTTTTGGGAAAAATATAATGTTCTTGACTAGGCATTGGATAGAGGTAAGACTACGAGTTGAGAGTACCTTAGAGTACTTCAGATTTTTTTGAACGTTTAGTGTGTTGTTGTTGTTGCTTACAAACATGCAGTAAGCATTAAGTTGTGATAAAATGGACTGATATACTTTCCAAGACCAGAGAAAAATCCACTAAATGCATTAACAAAATAACTTGTCAAATAAGCCAACACAAAATCCAAAATATATACCAACACTAAAGCCAACACACAAAAAGCAAACCTAAAAGTCAACACAAAAGCCAACATAAAAGCCAATATACAGAATAAGCCAACACAAAATGCCAACATAAGACCCACACATAAACTAATACATAAGCTAATTTGTAAAATGATAAACACTTGCATGGTATTACATTTTAGGTAATGCATGCGAAACATGAACTCGCTTGTCTGTTGTATGAGAAGGACTCGTCAACAATGACCTGTCAGCAATGGACACTGCTTGCACATGTTTAATTACTATCCTCCTCTCTCCACTCCTAATGCCAAATGAACATGTAAAACACAAATTGGAAAGATCCATGTTTCCATATTGCCAAATAGAAAAAGAACCATTAAACTGAAATTTTAAAAACTGTAAATGGGAATTTGGTAAATTGACAAATGTGAAAACAACAAATTGGAAAATCCATGTTTCTATATCATGAAATTGAAAAACTTTAAACTGACATTTTAAGAACTGTAAATGGGAAATTGTGAAATTGATAAATGTGTAAACAACAAAATGCAAAATCCATGTTTCCATATTATGAAATTGAAAAACTTAAAACTGACATTTAAAAAAACTGAAATTGGGAAATTAGAAAATTGACATATGTGTAAACAACAAAATGAAAAAAAATCCGGTTGGGGTAGTGATCATGTTGTACAGTAACCTATAAGACTGGCATAAGGATAGTTGCATGACATGTAAAACACAAATTGTAAAAATCCATGTTTCCATATTGACAAATAGTAAAAAACATTAAACTGAAATTTAAAAAACTGTAAATGTGAATTTGGTAAATTGACAAATGTGAAAACAAACAAATTTGAAAATCCATGTTTCTATATCATGAAATTGAAAAACTTTAAACTGACATTTTAAGAACTGTAAATGGGAAATTGTGAAATTAATAAATGTGTAAACAAAATGCAAAATCCATGTTTCCATATTATCAAATTGAAAAACTAAAAACTGACATTAAAAAAACTGAAAATTGGAATTTGGAAAATTGACGTATGTGTAAACAACAATATGAAAAAAAAATCCGTTTGGGGTAGTGATCATGTTGTACAGTAACCTATAAGACTAGCATAAGGATAGTTGCATGTACCTTATATACTTTGTGTATGTGCATTAGCCTTTGGATTATCTTAAGTTAGGTTTGGTAAAGTTAGGTTTAATGAGGTTAGGATGTGACCTTGTAGGTTAATCTTTTAATAAAATGTAAAAAAGTAAAATCTAAAAATCAAAAAATCTCAAATTTAAAATGTAAAATCTAAAAAAAATCTAAAATTAAAAAAATCTAAAATCTAAAATGTTAAAATGTAAAATGTTAAAATGTAAAATCTTAAATCTTTAAATGAGGTTTCTGCGGGTTATAACAACACGTTTATGATTTAGTCCATGTTGATGTGTGGTATCCAATTACTGCTGACTTTGCATGATCATCACCCATTGTCTTGATCAACACCTGGGGTTTCAAATTACTGCAGCGTTAGTCATAGCAATAGAACTGTGCGCTCTCTGCCATGTCAGCAACATGACACCGGAAGGAACACCTGTGTAATATCCAATGACTGCTAACTTTGTATAATCATCACCCATTGTCTTGATGAACACATGGGGTTTCAAATTACTGCAGCGTTAGTCATAGCAACAGAACTGTGCGCTCTCTGCCATGTCTGTAATATGACACAGGAAATAACAAGACGTCTTACTGCACGTACCATATCCTCAGTTTTAACATCTTAAGAACAAGTATTATTCTCTTTCAACTACAAATGACTCGTTAGAACACATCCATCCACCAAGTTAGATCCCTTGACCTGCTCTCAAATGGCATGTGCCTCGTGTACTAGGGTGTGTGCATTAGCCCTAACCTAACGTTACGTACGAACTAAACAAAATGTGACTTGTTAGCTCTTATCGTGCACGTGCACAGGTGAACACTTGTGTGTTAGGTCATATTACACATGAACTTGCATTTTCTCACGTAAGTGCATTTCTCTGTTCCACAAGATACAAATTTGATTGCTGGATTGTATCCTGCACTATTTATGCGATAGGCCTATAGCTTTGCCAGGTAGTTCTCTACATATAGCAATTTTACCACTGCTCTACCTACGCCTTTTGCTCTTTTGGCTTTCTTACAGTCTAGTGTGTGATAGACAGCATTAACTGTATATCAAACCCAGTTCACCTTTGTATTTGTAATCCAAGTAATAATTTGAAAAGACACAAATGTAATCAGTTTTAAACGTTATCTCTGTTTTGTTTTGTTTAATATGTTTATGACATGCATATTAACCTGAAATCGAACCCTCGGTGAAAAGGCTAACAGCTTAACCTCTGCCCTACCATGCCCTTGTTTCTTAGTTCGACTCGTTCTAGGCCTCAGAACTGGAAATCGAGTTAAGACCGCCAGTACAAGAGCTAAAAGTGCTTACCACTGCAACACAAAAAATGGATAGCTGGTAACATTAGACAACCGGAAATGATTATATTTCTGTTAGCAAAGCATTTCATCATCAGCCTACTGTCTGAGCACTGCCAGCAACACAGCTTAGTTTAGAACAAGCGAGTGTGTGTGAGTGTGTATACATTATTAGCCTCAAGTATTTAAAGCTTGTTGTGTGTAGCGACCATTTTGTCTCGGTAACCACTGAGCATTTTTGTGTTTCAGCTATCATCTTTAACCAATCAATTAAATATAGTCTACTCTTAATTCTTGATAAATCAGAGTTTGCGTACACCATTTTCCATTTATTAACTCATACCTACAACCTATGATCTCTCTGTACTGCAGTTTGATCTGAAAACAAGTTCCAATGGTGAAAGACTTGTCAGTCACCATACATGTAGCCTACAATAATTCTTTCACTACCTACCTATGTTTCATCACTCACGGTAAACATTTTACATGTCCATATCGGATTATTAGTTTATAAAATCTCAGGTCGATGACCTTGATGCATTGGGTATTTTGGGTAAATTCATTAGCCATGGGAATGGGTTAACCATTCTAAGTCCTATGACACCTCACATGTTGATATCCGATTATTAGTTTATAAAATCTCAGGTCAATGACCTTGCTGTTTTGGATTTTCGGGGTAAATTCATTGGTCAAGGGAAAGGGTTAACCATTCTAAGTCCTATGACACCTCACATGTTGATATCCGATTATTAGTTTATAAAATCTCAGGTCAATGACCTTGCTGTTTTAGATCTTTTGGGTAAATACGTTGGTCATGGAAAAGGGTTGACCATCCTGAGTCCCATGACACCTCACTTGACCCTCTCTGATTATTAGTTAACGAGATATTAACAAAAGTGCAGTTAGGCCCTTTTGACAAAATTAAATAATACATTCAAAAACAGAATGTCACCTCAAGTCCAACGACCTCTCATACAAGTCCCTAGCCTTATTGGTTCATGAGATATTATAAAGCTAATGACCTATTAGTTTTGGATCTTTTGGTAATTAAAAAAAACTCATCTATAAATCATTATTCAAAAAGCCCGCCCGCTTACTAAAACACCAAGTGCGCATGCGTAAAAACAAAAAACAAACATGTTAATTCATAGTAGCAATCGGCTCTTCACATGCGTTTCATGAGGATCAACGTTTAATTTCATCATAGCATTAGGGACCATGGGCCAGTCCATAGGGACCAGTCCAAAGGGACCGGTCTAAAGGGATTAGTCAAAAAGGACCCGTCAACAAGGACCCGTCCACAGGGGCTCGTCAATAAGGACCCGTCAACAATGACCCGTCCACAGGGGCCTGCGTGTGCGTGCGAGGGAACATACGATTACGTCAGCAAATCATCTCATCTAGTTTCAAATTTAGCCACTACGGCGCGTGTAACACACAGGAAGTGCATGGGAACATACGATTACGTCAGCGAAACATGAACTCACTTGTCCGTTGTTGTGAGTATCAGTTTAGTAGTGACATCAAGCAGCAAAAGACGTTTACTTACACACAATCCATCGTTATGGTAAGCTCTTTTTTCTTATAATTATGGAAATCTCCTTATTAGGACCCGTCCACAGGGACCGGCGTGTGCGTTTAGGGGAACATACGATTACGTCAGCAAATCATTTCATCTAGTTTCAAATTTAGCCACTACGGCGCGTGCAACACAGAGGAAGTGCGTGGGAACATACGATTACGCCAGCGAAACATGAACTCACTTGTCCGTTGTATGAGTATCAGTTTAGTAGTGACATCAAGCAGCAAAAGACGTTTTTTTCTTATCATTATGGAAATCTCCTTATTAGAATAAACTGTTATAGTGGTTCTGGTCACTTATAGCTAAACTGTAATAGATATGATTTTTTTTGTTTCTTTACAGGCTACTACAATAAATATTCTCAATGCTATGGGGGCAGACCTGTTGATTAGAGAGAAAAAAAGCTCACTGAACAACCAATGCATACTCTTTTCCGTATCATTAACATTCAAAAAGTGGACACAATGTATGGTGAACGTGTACTATGTGTTAGTGAAAATTTTCAGGCATACCATTCTACACGTTTTAATGATATATGTCAGAAAAGTGTGCTCGAGGATCTAAATCCTGGTGGACATTCTCTATATCTAATTTATGAGGGTATAAAAACAATAGATGTATTGTACATTCTGACTTTGAAGTTAGGTTAGGTTAGGTTAGGTGAGGTAAGGTGGGATTTGGTTAGGTTAGGTAAGGTTATGTTAGGTTAGGTTAGGTTAGGTGAAGTTGGGTTAGGCAGAATGGTTGCGGTATGAATCAAAAGCCAGCTCCTGTCAGTTTTGCCTCACAAGGTTGAGTGTACCCCATTCCAACCCTCAGCCTAGAATTAAATTTCTTGACAGGGCCAGGACTCGAACCCAAGCCTCCACCGTAACAGCTAAAATGCTTGCCACTACACCAAAAAGTGGACAATATAAGGCTGGTATTGACTGTACATGATCAATGCAAGATTACCTAATATTATTATTAATAATAATAATAATAATAATAAATATTCCATTTAATAACTACACGGTCGAACTCCCCCTGTGACGTCATGCACGGTCTCAGAGTATGGTGGCCATCTTGCGCATTAGCCCCTGGCCCAGCTCTGACTGTCCCTCTATAAGAATAACATAGGGCTGGTTGCGCGCGGCGGCCATCTTGCACATTAGCCCCTGTCCCAGAATCGCCCTTTATATCCTACTCACGGGATTTAATTTTTAGAAAATTCAAATGCACCGCTCCCATGTTTTACAAAATGTAAGCTACAGAATTTAGTGCCATTAGATAATAAACACTAAATTACCATTATTATTGTGTAATGGCTCGAAGAACCTTCGTTCAATAGTATTAATTGCATTAACGTTTATGTTATTGAGGGACTGAAATGATACTCTAGAAAGGGAAATTTAATGAACCAGTAAATCTGCTGACACCAGCCCGTCTCCTTGCAGCAACCTCAAATACTAATCGACTGAGCCAAGATTTGATCTTGCAAACTTATAATAAAAGACAGACGAGATTTGTATCGACGTCTCCACTCAGTCGAACTGGACGTTCTCATACTACGTTGACTTAAAGTACACCAGTCGCTTTACTTTTTAAATGTTTTTTTTGGATAGAATAATAACTAAAGGCCTTTGGCCACCACGGTCTTCTCATTTAACCCCACCAGATTATTTCCTTTGGGGTGCGACGAAATCTGAGGTATACAAAACTAATGCAAAACCGATTGAGGAACTTAGAGTGAATATCATTAATTCCGCAAGAAATTTTAGTGAAAGTCTTCGACAATATGTGTAGACGTGTTGATGTCTGTCTTCGAACACAAGGACAACACTTCCAGCATCTGTTATGAATGGCTGTGGTGAGTACAAAGTTTAATGTTTGTTTGTTATGATGCAAGCGGCAGCTGTGCTGCCAACGTAACTGCTGTGGCAAGCTCTCACAGACGCATGTATGCGCTGCGGAGAACATTTCCGGACTCACTGTATATTGGCGTGATACTTGACTATAGTTTGAATTTACAAAATACCATACTGTAGCTTCAGAACAAATAAGCATACATGATAAAGCAAATGTTGAATCAAAAGAAACTGGCAGCTGAGCTCGTCTAAGAAGCAGAGTAGTTAAACTGAACGAGCGGAGAGTTAACGGAACGGATTTCATTTATCTAGGTGACTATAAAAAACAAACATACACTTTCACTCAAAACCCGTAACTTGAAGTTTATGTTTATTTTCGGGACGTCTTCATATGAACAATCGATCCCCTACTACACCAGACTGTCGCCCAAATACTCAAGGAAAGTCTCGACAAGTTATGCAAGATAACGGATGGGACATTTCACCACAGTTCAATAGTAACTCGTAGGCCATGTTTTTATTACATTCCGGTTGGATGACTGCGGAATTAAGTGGTTTCTGCACTCGACTCTCTTGTTCCTCTCCCAGATCTCAGCGTCGTCTTTTCGTCTCACTGTTTGCTCCTCTTCATATTCTATTTTTTTTTGTACCATTTCATACCGAATTGTTTCAACTTGAATGGTTCTACATACAATCCAATTTATCTTGCAAATTCGTCTGTACTCTGTCTTCCTTCCTTTCTTCAATATTTGAATCTAGTTTTACACGTTCTCCTTCAACTGACTAGCCAATTTGTCTTACATTATACACTCAGTGAAAAACTAATTCATCTGTTTTGTAGCCAAATAAAAGAAGAGTTTTCATGGCATTGTGAGAAGATTCTTTCACTCAGTGACTACAAGAAGATGCGATAAATGTGTCTTATACTGTGCAGCAAGTGTAAGTACTCAGATTGTTCGAACAATAGTATTCTTCTTGTAATCTGTAGCAAACTTAAAGTTGTTGTGTAAAGTTGTTGTTATCATGTAGCCCCGTGTATTTTGGGTGTGTGTAGACTCTGTCTGATAACCGGTGTTAATTGTGATGTCTGGATGAGTGTGTGTTATCTGTTTTTAATTCAATTTCAAGAATTTCAAGTAGTTCCTACTTTTGTCGCCAAACGCCACCGTCAACAACTACTAGTTCAGAACTTGGCTACTGGACGCCACCGCAGTGGGCTATTGGCGACAAACGTAGGAACCTTAAGAGCGTCGTTTAACCTATAAGTTAATTTAGCTTCACACAGGTGCAATTAGCGGAAGGTTCTTTAACATGCCATAAATCTATGACATGGGACTGCTGGCTTTACTTCCCCTCCGAAGGAAGGCATACTGAGGGATTTTTAACGTTCTTAAAAATCCGACAACCCGCGATCTTGGGCATAGAAGCTCAGTATGCTACCGACTACGCCACCGAAGCCGCTGGAGAGGAGTTTCATGAGGATGATACAGAGGAGGAAACATACTGCGTAAGAATTTGTCTACTACAAAGAATCATGGAAGGAAAAGTTGAAGAAATAAGAGAGGAAGAAGAAGGTTTGGAATGTGGCTCTCCTGTAATATACGTTGCCCGGTTCGAAAGCGCGTTATTTTACAAGGAGGCGCTCTGAAAATGGTTCCTAATTACTCTGCCACGTTATTAAAGCCATTTCCCATTGTCAAACAGCGCGTAAACACGTCCAAAATAAGGAAATTGTCAACATAAACTTTCAAGTCATAAACTTACCAAAATACTGTTCGCCATGTTGGATTGCGCAATGCTGCCAACTTCACTTCACCAAACTCCCCTGTTGCGAGGTTTGGCGAATAGATGAAAATTGCACTATGACTGTCTGGACGATATTCACATTGACGGAAATTCACATTTACGAAAATTGCACTATGACTGTCTGGATGAAATTCACATTGACGAAAATTGCACTATGACTGTCTGGACGAAATTCACATTGACGGAAATTCACATTGACGAAAATTGCACTATGACTGTCTGGACGAAATTACTGATGACGAAAATTAAGATTGACGAGAATTGCACTATGACTGTCTTGATGAAAGTTACTGATTGCACTGGACGAAATTGAGATTGACGAAAATTGCAATATGACTGGACGAAAATTACTGATTGCAATACAAGCAAGTGGGTCTGGGGTGGACGAAACATCGTAGGTAACGTAACGTAACGTTAAGTTTAGGTTTGGGTTTGGGTTTGGGGTTAGGGTTAGGGTTAGGGTTAGGGTTGAGCTTAGGTTAGGTTAGGTTAGGTTAGGTTGGGTTGGGATGGGATGGGATGGGATGGGATGGGATGGGATGGGATGGGATGGGATGGGATGGGATGGGATGGGTTGGGTTAGGTTGGGTTGGGTATTCACCAAGTTATTGAGCGCACTATTTCCTACAGTTTGTTAGGGACACACTCATCATCACGTTTGCACTGCTGGCCAAACATGTAATCAGTCAAATAAAAAACGAACTGCGTCTTGCTTCTGTGGTATGCAGGGAGTGTGGCTTTTACATGTCGCCAGGTGGATTCAATGGTGGGTAGATTATTGGCTGAGGAATAACCTAACCACAAAGGGAAGATGATAAAGAAAAGGAGTTGGGTTTCGGACTGGAGAAAAAGGATAGAAAAATAGGAGGAGAGTCCCACAAAAGTTATGAATTTAACTTTAAATGCACTTAGAGGCGGTTGCCATTGCAAATCCGCTCTCTGATACCTAAAGTGGGTAAGGACCTGGTCGAAGCTGACGGGAACCGCAGCTAAGACTTGGGCGGTTTGCCAGAGAAAGGCTTTAGTGTATTCCCTCTCAAGCATGCATATGCTTACTATGGGGAAGGGTGATGGTCTGACAAGACAAATAGTAACAGATTTATTGCGTATTAACGAGGGCATGAACCTAGGAAGAGTTAGGAAAGCCAGGATCTTGCCTAACTGTAGTATTTGCGAAATGATAAATCCAAAAACAAATATTTAATTTATTTAACAAGGCAAAAGAGTCTAATAAATTTGACAAGTATATAGTTTCAATTTTTAGTAACAATTTGGGGTCGCAGACCTCCTAACATTTAAAGTTTGCTCCAGGCAATTAACAGTTCTTTAGGTTTCAAACCTTATATATGTACTAAAATCTTTGTAAGATTTTAAAAAAGACAAATGAAGTGATTTAAGTTTAACAATAAATAGAGTACAAGGTGTGTACTTAAAGAAATTCCTGAGAGAATATTCTAGAGAGAGTAACAACTTCGAAAATAACAAAAAAAAAGAAAACAGGTAGAATGGAAAAGAAGTTCCTATAACTTCTTATATTTATACTGGATTACTTTTATGATAGCTATGCAAAATAGAGCAGGTCACTTACTGTGAAACCTGAAGAGAAAGTCAAAAGGAAGGTTCTAGACTTCCTATGTTCAAGTAGGAATCACGAGACAAATGGGGCAGTTTCCCTTTCGTTAGACCTAGAAATAACTCACTCATGAGTTGAAAGAATTGTTTTCCCTGATTATAAGGTAGAAACAATGTAAGCTTGAACCGTGTATAAAACACGTAGTTATGCAGAAATTAATTAATGATAAACAAGCAAGATGGAAGGGCACTTCGATAGAGTGACACCTTATTGAAAATGATCTAGAATTGCAATTTTATTAATATGGTTTGTTAGTAGAAGGTTTAGGAAAGATCAATTGGGATTTAGGATCAATGTTCATGGCCTTATTTAAGGTAATCGGACGATCGCGACGCGGTAGAAAAATTGAACAAGCACTAGTTATCACTATAGTCTGGTAAATGGATGAAAAAGTTCACTGTAGTAACACGAAAGTTTATGGGAAAGAAAGTTATTGCAATGATGAAAAATGACTGGTTGCACTAGATAGGCGAAAGCCTATTGCTTGAGAAAGTTGTGGATTACAATTAAATGCACCTTTGAACATTCCAACGGTGGACGAAAATTAGCTATTGAGCTTTAATTCAGAAGAAAGATTCTTCAATTTTAAATAGTATTCTCACAAGTGAGTGAAAAATACATGACGGCAAGACTTGTAGATAAAGTACAGGATCTGGAAGGTTCCAGAACGATCCTAATAGAAGAATGGGGCCAAAGTTAATCCAGCGGAGGAACTAGCTTGGTATTTTATAGACAGCGGGTATTAGATAATATCCCACGTGGTGAGAAGATTTCTCATTTAAATAGCTTAACAAAAGCTACTTTCTATTAAGGTTGGCTTAAACAGACAAAAGCCCAACATAGCAAATCCCGCGAAGGATGATTTTTGCCCCAAATAGTAATCTCACACTGTCTATAAAATGATCAATAAAAGCATGTAGATAATAAAACTCATGAAGATGAGGTAAAAACCTTAAGTCTGTACTTATCTTGGTTGCATGTCGAAGGTGAAGTTCCCTTTGACGGATACCTAATGTGCCAACATGGCGTAGAAAGTAGAGAGTGCCTCTTGGTTAGAGGAGACTGGCTCTAGTTGAGCCTTGACTGACCGAGTCAACTGCCGACTTACAAGTGAGACCCACTCAGCGAAGCGCGGAGGGTCCAAGGAAGGGAAAGAGTGGGGGTAGGAGACAAAAGGAGAACATATAAGCATGACCAATATTGTAAACTTAAATTCTCTTGAGGAAATGGTCTTCAAAGAGTTGATAGCAGGCGATACTAGCACAGCATGGTGAGTGAAAAAGTAGACGAAGTTCTCTTGATCACGGAGATAATAGCTGGCGATGGCAACGAGATCTGATGGCCAGATGGAAAAGTAAGTCCTCTTGCACCAGGAAGAATGAGGAGCTTCAGAGATTCACTGCTAGATGACGCTAGGTGGGTCATGGAAGATATATATCTAGAACAGACTCACAATGACATAAGAGACATGACCATCAAAGAGAAAATAGAAGATCACTGTTGGTGTTTGATAAAAAAGGAAGAAATGAACATGCAAAAGCATTAAAAATTATATTCTCTCGTACCGTGTAATCCAAGAATACACCAAATGGTGTTGGTGTGGGCTTGGGTGTTGGGGTCCACAAAATTGTAGGAATGGTTGACAGTCAGGTGTTGGAATCCTTCTTCATCCAATTTCGAGTACGCCTTCCAACAGTCCGAAATGATGGTCGTTCCGGGCAAAATCCACTCCTTGATTATAGCAGTCAGTGTTGGTGCTGCTCTATCTTCCACGGCAACAAGGAAGCACCGACCGGATACCCGCTCAATTCCACCAAACACCCATTGGCCCTCCACAGGATGCCCCTTGTTGTACTTGCGCTTCCCAAATTTGCTCTCGTCGATTTCTACGGTTTTCCCAGGCCCTCCCTCCTGTTCACTGTTCCTTTCCACATGGTCGCAGATCACCTCAAAAATGAACTGTTTCCAGTCGGCGATGGTATGGCTGGCAAACCCATAATTCTCGGTGATCGTACCGGTTGATATTTTGTTGGCGATTTCCACTGTCAACAGCAATATTTCGTCCAGTGTCAACTTACTTTTACTGAACCACGATCCGTGTCGAATGGATTTGGTTTTACGGCATTCTGACTTATTGCTGTTGCAAGTCCATGTAATTCCGTCACGTAAGTCAGCACGGTTCCTGGTGTGCATTTCTGCATCGCACTCACACCGAATGCAGTTTTGATTAAGCCAGATTCCCGCAAGAAATCTAGAAAAATGCCCTTGTTGGAAGTAAGGGCTATGAAAAATATACTATTGCCGAAACCCTCACGCCCTACAACTCGATAAGCACTGATATTTGGTATTGAAAGCTCGTTTTTCAACCTCGCTTGAAAGCGCGACACGACGGACCGCAAGGATTCCATGTTTCGCACTAGCGCCAAAACCAGCGCCAAGCGATAATGTTGGCACTACTGAAAAAAGTCAATAACACACTCTAGCGACAAAAAATTCAACTCCTGTATACTAGTGATATTGGCCATTTCTATAGAAAATTTTTCGGATTTTAATGGCGGCGGGCAAGGTATACTACACGAGTTCCTGGAATGTAACAGATGTGAAGAGGGGATGAAGTTACAAACAAATTAAAGAAGATGTTCAGGACATAGAGAAATGGAGGATGTCCAGTTGAAACCTGTCTGCGGACAGATCTACTGAAAGAAGAAACCTATCATACGAATCTTCTCTTCAATCGATTGAATAGGGTACTAGAAATTTAAAAAAAATAAGGTTTTAATATTTCAAACTGATGTCATCTTGAAGTTTTGAAATATCATTAGCTGTGTCTATACAAATCTCTGAATAAAGTTTTGCTGTGCCGTGTTTCATTGCACTCGGGTGAGTAGATTGCCAGAAAATTTATTGATGTGCAACATCTTTCCACTTGGTATCTGGATATTTTTGTGGCACTCGGTAGCTGGACATTTTTGTGGGAGTGATTTTGGAAAAGAGACGGAAGTGGATGGGACGGAAGTGCATGGGACGGAAACAATGAGCGCGCGCGGTGGCCGAGATCGGTACAACGACGTACTGTAAGCCATGTGACTATGTGTAATGTAAATCGCATACGGTTTACCTCAAGGTTTGGAGGCCCCATTAAAGAAATTGCTTCAATAAATCATCTTTAAATTGTCGTTCTTTGGTGTGAAAATATTCCTTATATCATATTTGCTGAAAACACTTACGATTTATTAAATCTTCATACTTTTGCTGTATTCTTATTTAATGTAAGCACTCGATCCCTCGAGTGATATATCGCATCAACCAACACTCTAAACAACGTACGAATTCAGTATATTAACACCGACTACTAACAATAATTGAAGCTTCGTTGGTCCAAATAGCATAATCACTTAATGACTTTGTATTTTGTAATGAAAACACCCATATATAGCCCAAAAAATTACACTTCTAACTTGTGCAGATAAACTTGCCAGCTGATTGAAATCGAGTTCGTAGTTGTCTGCGTGAACCGCTAGACGGCACGCATAATCGGTGTCGACAGTTTCTCGTGGGAGTTTCCGGCAGTGGATTGCTCCCGCATACAGTTGCAGGTATAATAGTAAAGAAAGTTTTTATGGTTCCGCCTAGTATTGTAGGCAGAACCATAAAAACTTCGTTTACTATTACATTCTGTCAATGCGGAAAAATGTGCGACTTTAAAAGTCAAAAAGTTGCAGGTATATGTCACTACTGCAGATGCATTGGAGAATCCTTTCATGTTTGCTGGCACAAGGTAGCACTATGAGTTCATTCATTAAAAAATGCGAGTAAGTAATATGGAATTATTCGAATAACATGTCAGATGTTATACATCATATGCGACTACTGTAAGGCTCGTTTTTAGCCTACTTTCGATTTTTGCAAAAAATGAAAGTAGTCTTATGAGATCACAACAGGGCGAAAAAAAGTGTGTCTGTGTGTGTGTGTATGAGTGTGAGTCTGTGTGTGTGTGTGTGTGTGTGTGTACTCTGAATGTCTGTCCCCCCCTATCAATTCGAACACGGTGAAACTGAATTGAACGAAATTTGGTACAGAGGTAGAACAAGCAAAGGGCACCTCAGTGTCATGTTTTATGTCGCCGCCATCTTTACTAAAACTGAATGGCGGCCACTCAAACGTTCAAAACGTAAAATCAAATAACGACTAACCAAATCATCCGATCTCTACCAAATTTGGTAACAACATACCTTCGTATAGGGTGCGTCTTGTAACCAAACTACAAGGTCGTCCGCCATACCATTTCAGGATGGTGGCCGTGCGAATTATGCAAACTTTATAATCCATATCATGGGGCCCACCAGTTCCGATTATCGAGCCGAGAATCGTTTTAACTGTTCTAAAGGAAGAGGCACGTTCGAAATTAAAAGTTTATTTTGTAATACTATAGTGCAGACGTGATTTTAAAAAGCTGAGCCGAGTCAGTAATAAGACAAGATGGCAGCGGATATCTTGTGCCTGACTTATATTTCATTAATTTGAGTATTGCATGCAATATAGCGTACTGATACAAAATAAATAAACTTTGTATGAAATGCTTTATATATAAATAATATACTCCAGTGATGAAATCGTTTAGTATAAATCATTATTTGCTAACAAGTTCTATGTAAGTCATTTTATATAGAACGATATTCGTTGACACAATTAGCTCAGTGGCAAGTTGGTCACTAGTCGTGGCCGAGTGAGGTACGTGTGTGCGCGCTGTGTGACCGCATTGGAAGAGTGTACGGTTCCTAATACCGGTGCTTCCTTAGTTCCACGTGTGTACTGACCTTCCGTGTGTCATTCGGACAATACTTTTTCAAGTAGTGTTCCAGATAGGACAACAAAACTAGAAACCCAGAAAACCCCGCTGAAAATCATATCCGGATACCAGAGGAAGAACACCGTACGCTGCCAATGGGACAGGCAGAGTTCTCGCCCATCACCAGGAGAAATTCACCGCTGGATTGGCGATACCCTCCGGTTGACTGTCGACCAAGTAGAAGCCATCCAGTTAAATGCGCACGAGAAAACCATGTACATCAAGGTAATCAGCATATCTACTTATCAGAAATTGTTAAATACTTTTGCAGATCCTATTAAATTTCAGTATGACTCAGGCGAAATGACAAATGTTAAGCTCTCCACAGCGGATTCCAATTTTACCACAGTGCGTATATTTAATGTCCCACTCGAAGTTCCTCCTGAAATTTTCAAATCCGTCCTGTCGAAATATGGCACTGTGAGTGACGTCAGGAAAGAACAATGGTCTTCTGCTTATCAGTTCCCGGTGTATAATGGAATACGTGCTGTCACTATGGAAATCAAACAAGATATCCCCTCCACTGAGACTTTTGGTGGCCATTCTGGCTATATAACGTATAATGGACAGAAACAGACCTGTTTAATTTGCAATGCTACCACACATCTACGTATCAACTGCCCAAAGAAAATGATTCCCCTCGGTATAACTCCTACACAACAACGACGTGCCCAATACTCGGAAGTTGTGACGCAGCAAACGTCATATGAAAACATGCTTATTGATCAGTCAGCTGGGACAACACCAGAAGTGACCTCGGTTACATATGACGCAGAACTGGTACCTTGCCCTGACCAGAGCAGTGAGCCACAGAATGCCCCAGTGCTATCGGCAACCTGTATCGCAGCCTTAGAACCGACTATGCCGTCACTACAGGCTGCCACAGAAATTTTGTCTTCACTGCCACCACCTTCTCTGGTATCTACCGACTCACCCAAGCAGGTTGATCGGGGATCCGATAATGTATCTAAGAAGATTAAAACAAATGCCTCGATTGCCGTACCAGCCCCGAAGAATCAAACTGGCTCCACAAACGTTTCCACAGCTGTGAAAAAGAAACAAAATCTTCATTCTACGTCATCTAGGGACCCACGAACGCTCTCAAACGCTGACAGCCGGCCTATGAATGTCAGTCAAAATGAACTATCTCAACCTAATTTGACATAGTGCACCAGTATATTTCTCACCTGTGTCTTTTTTTCTTTTTTCTCGAGTCCACCTTCCAGTATGTCTAGCACAGCTTTTATACTTTTCTTAATGGCGCAATTTCTCACTGTGGCCACTGTGAATATCAATGTAATAGAATGCCCTCTGAAATTTCAACTGTTGGAGAGATTCCTTCGAGATGCAGACATTGACATTGCCTTCATTCAAGAAGTTGCTATACCCTGTTTGCCAATATCTGCCTTCTACAAACAATACATCAATACCGGTAATACGAATAGAGGGACCGGATTCCTCATACGACATGATATCCCACTCGAAGGTGTGCTATGCCATCCATCAGGACGCATAATATCTGGACACATAAACAATACCACCCTGATAAATGTATATGCCCCATCCGGGTCAAATAAGCGTGTGGAACGGAAAATGTTCTTTCAACAGAGTATACTGCCTCATCTGCACGACGTTAAGGAAAAACTTATTCTTGCAGGGGATTTCAATTGTATTCAACGCCCAGAGGATTCCACTAGTTCATACCAAGGTATCAACCCGGCTCTCAGGACCCTTCTTAACTCCCTACACCTCATTGATGCTGTGGATAGTTTAAGGGTGCCCCTGCCCCATTACACCTGTATAAGTCACAACTCCTCATCACGAATTGACCGCATATACTTTTCACAGGAACTTATCCAGCCTAGACGATATGAAGTGATACCTGCCAGTTTCACTAACCATCATGCTGTCGTATGTACAATCTCTTACCCCCATCCCATATTTCACATAGGAAGAGGTTATTGGAAGCTGAATTGCTCGCTGTTACTGGAGGAGGAATGCCAAGATATTTTCAGACAACAGTGGACTCGATGGGTCCAACAAAAATGCAAATTTCGCGACTGCGCAGACTGGTGGGATATTTTAGTTAAACCAGGGATCCGCCGCGTCTTTAAGAACATATCCTACCAACGAGGTCGGGAAAGACGGGATACAGTTGAATTTTACTATAGAGTTCTTCGCCAGCTCCAGCAAAGATCTGATGCTGGGGAGCGTATATATGACCAGATTCGTGAAGTTAAAACCAAGCTCCTGTCCCTACAGCAACGAACACTCGCTCATATAAACGTGGCTTTAAAAGATCGTACAGTGCTCCCGGACGAAAGTGCAAGTGTATACCATATCACCAAAGGACAACGGGAGCGGCAACGTAAATATATCCACCGCCTCCGCACCAGTACTGGACGTGACGTCACCTCCCCTGACGCTATACGTAGTGAAATATCATTATTTTATCAACGGTTCTACGCTAAGGCTGAAATTGACCCACAGCAGGTGACCCTATTGCTTTCATCTTGCAGTACCCAACTATCTCCGGACAACAAAACTCTGCTCAGCGCGGATATTACGGATGAAGAGATTCACTCTGTGGTTAAGCAACTCCCAAACAACCGCTCACCTGGCATTGATGGACTGCCATATGAAATGTATAAACACTTCTGGCCTCTCATTGGCAAAGAATTTTGTCATGTCCTGCGTACCATTCTCCAACGTCGTGCTCTTTGTCAGTCACATCACGAAGGTACCATAGTCCTCATACCAAAAACATCCTCTCCCATGGCAGTTGGTGACTTCCGACCAGTTACTCTGCTCTGCAGTGATTATAAAGTCCTTACCAAAGTACTTGCATGCCGATTGAAGACTGTTCTACATGATATCATTGGTATTGAACAATGTTGCAGTATTCCTGGAAGAACTCTGTTAACAAACTTAGCGATACTACGGGACCTACACCTAAAAGCCGAAATGCTCCCCACTGAGCCAATGAGTTTTCTCACCTTAGATCTTGATAAAGCTTTCGACCGCATCAGTCATGAATACTTGTACATGGTCTTGCAACACTTTGAATTTCCTGAAATCCTTATTGACTACATTCGTATGATAAATTGTAATGCTACGTCTCGAGTGCTCGTCAACGGTTTTCTTTCCCCTCTGATTCCAATACAACGATCAGTTAGGCAAGGATGTCCCCTGTCCATGCTACTTTTTGTCATTGGCCTTGAACCGTTCATTCGGACTACCCAGGTGAAGCTACAGGGTTACAAACTGTCCACACATGTTTTTGGAATGTGCGCCTACGCTGATGACGTATCAATATTGATCCGCAATAATGAAGATATCTCCCACATCGATAGCGCCCTTCAGCTCTACCATATCGCCTCTGGAGCACAATCGAACCCCCAGAAAACTGCTTTGCTTCCGCTCAATACTAACTCAGTGATTACCCAACAGCCCTGGTTCCGGATAGTAAATGAGGTGAAAATTCTTGGCATTACCTGGAAGCAATCCCTTCTGGACACAGTGCAAGCAAACTGGACTAAGGTCATTGCCAAAGTTAGGGGAGTGCTGGTCCAATTTGGTCAAAGAAACCTCAATATAGTGCAACGGGTCATGATCCTCAACGTGTTTGCGCTCTCTAAAATATGGTATGTCGCACAACTTTTCCCACTTCCCAAAATGTTTGAGAGCCAATTGGCAAAATATACAGGTTGGTTTATATGGCAAGGATTTTTGTTCCGAGTACAACGGGAACAGTTGTATCTCCCATCCCGGCAAGGCGGGCTAGGGCTAACAGCTCATGGCATGAAATGCCGTGCACTCCTCTGCAAGAACGATATCACCATTCTTTCCCAACATGACACTTTTACGAAAGCGCTATACAAAGATATTCGAAACACAGCCCGTGGTTGTGATAGAGCTTTGCCGAAGATATTTAGGGACCATCAACAGCACCTTCTAGAAACTGTTCGCCAAATGCCTTCAGGGACTGTTCCAACGACGAAAAGTATTTATAACATGTTGCGGCAAGTGGTACACTCGAAACCGCGAATCGAGGCCACCACCCTCTACGTCCATTGGCCCACTGTTTGGAAAAATTTTGGGGCTATGACCATTTCTTCTGCTGTACACTCCCAGGTTTTTATCTTCCTCAACGATCTCATCCCAACCGCTCTACGGCGATATACCATCCGTCTTGAAGCTTACCCATGGTGTACTATATGTGGTCAAACTGATACGGCGATACACCGCTTCACATCATGCACGCGAGTTGACTCCACGTGGCTGTGGTGTAAGGGAAAAGTATGTCAACTATTAAATGTGCCCACGGATGACCTTGATGACAGGAAGTTGATTCGCTTGTCGGTGACCGCCTTCCCCCAAATTAAACAGACTGCCATTGTGTGGATAATGGGCCTATATGTACACTTCGTGATGGACAATGATCAACATTTCTCGTTCCAGGACCTCAGGTACCACCTGCAAAAAGAGCGTTGGAAGCTTAGTGAAAGTGGACAATTGTACGATAAATATGGACACTATCTGGATTTCTTGTGATGTATTAGTATGGTATTTATCATTTCTGAAAATTCTGTAATTCTGTAAAGAGCTAATAAAAAAAAGTGGAAAAAAAAGTGGTAGAGCGTTAGCCTATCGCTCAAATGCCTATGGTTCAAACCCGATCAGAGCTAGGTTTTTTGCTTGAAATGTTATATGTTTATTGTTCTGTAATGACTCAGACGTTTTAAAATTAAGCGTTATATTGTGCATATTATGGTGTAAAATATATATTTAATTAAAACATAATTCGCCAGCAGATTTACTCGAGACATCTAGCTGCCAAAAAGGTAACTGCACGCCGACCTACTTATTAACTTCCAGATTTTATTGAAAAGTTTCTTCTTCTGGCCGCTAGAATGCACTCGCTCTGTTAGGATTATATTGTTCGATATTTCACCACTAGATGTCATGACTAGTCTACGTGGGGCTCCATTGATTACTATACCATTGGCATTCTATGCGCATCGAATTTGAAGTATGACAAGATGATACTACGATACATTTTTACTTTTTATTTTAAAGGGTTTGTAACAGCCTATTTTGCGTTACTTGAAAATGTTATTTGAAGTAAAGAACAAAACGATTTCACATAGTAACTGAATTCAAGCCGTTGGTGTTAGTTCAGGTTATTAATTACTACTTTTATTTCAGGCAAATAGCAATCGAAAATATCCACATAGTTTGTATACACACGTCTCTGTAGGGTCATGGAAAGATTTGTTAATTCAATTAGGGTTGTGAAAGCCATGCACAACCAGACGTGTAAAGACATGCCTCAACTCAAAGTTGGATGTTGCCCACGGCAGGTCGTATATGTAATAATAACAATAATAATAATAATAATGTTATTGGTTTTACATCCCTTTTAACTACTGCTGCATTTAGAGACACCGGGGTGCCGGAATTTTGGCCCGAAGGGGATCTTTAACGTGCCAGTAAATGTACTGACACGGCTCCCTCGCATTTGTGCACCCTCACATGCTAGCTGACTGCGCCAGGATACGAACCTGCAACCTAGGGCCCAGCAAGCGAGAACGTTACCGCTGAGCCACGCAGCCAGTCCGGTCGATTATGTCTCCAGATCCATAACATTCTTGATATACTTCTTATCTTTCTTTCTTTCTTTCTTCCTTCAATGATGGTAGCAGTTTTTATCTAGGTTGTGGCGTTTGGTAGAGGTAAATCGTTTCTAAGGTCTTCAACAAAGAATAGTTCTAGTATACTCTTTGATAATAACAACGAGTTATAACTATACTCATACATTTAGGAGAAATTAGGCTATATGTTCTTTACTGAACATCTTGTTTTTAATATTTACGAATCACTTGGCTGCCAGTGTTTTTATATTTTCTCGGGATTTGGAAAGTCTCATATTTGACCTTATTGTTAGGAGTCCTCCGACACCAAACACAATGTCAGTTTGATTGCTTAAATAGTTTCTGAGATATTGAAAACCGGTGAAAATATGGCATAGTTGCCATGTTGGATTGTTATATACGATAGAATTGTATGCCGGTATATGAATATTATAATTTACATTTCTACATACATTTCTATCGAGAAATGAAACCGTAAGGTTAAAAATTATACAAAGCCACCATTTTTATGCTCTCATAAAAATCGAATAAACATAGACGCCAATATATTAGGCCTTGTATGAAGATTTACTATGACTGCGTTCGGATAATTAAGTCGCGGACATTGTTGGAGACAGTGAGTGGACTGTGTATTGTGAGGAAACAAGACGTGACAACTTGTGGTGATGGTGATGCTTGGCGGCACTGTGTCATTCCATTGTTGAATCTCCTGGGCTTTTAGGGCCCACTCTGTTAAGCCGTGTCCTACCGATAGCACAGCTTCTCGCAGCGCATTACCGAAATCATATCAATATGTTGTGTACATGCTGTAGTTGTGTGTATAATACTATAATACATGATTGTGTATAACTTAAATGCATACGTTGATAATTGGTGTTCGCGCGTGAATCTTGTTCCGGCAATTTAATTCGCCCCAAGAGTTTTATTCAGGTCCGAATAAGTGAGTGTGCCTGGTGACAGACTGTTTTAGTGGTAGTATATGTTGTTGGTGGAACTTTAGTATTTTTTTCCGTTAGTAGAATTTTGGTATTTAATTGTTAGTACGGTAGAAGGTTAGTATTTTTGTTAGTAGAATTGCTCTTTACTTATTCTGAAAGGGAGTAGCAGCCTTTCAGAATAAATCAATTCTTTACTAGTCTTATTGACGGTTAAGATATTGATAATATAAGCCAAATAATGGCTACACTGCGTCCTGCTGCACGGCTGAAAGCAACGGGAAACTACAGCCGTATGCTATTCCCGAGGATATGCACCTCTCTATGCATAATTACATGTGATGATGGCCTCCTCCCTTGTAAAATTTCAATCCGGAGGTAAACTAGTCCCCCGTTCGGATCTCCGGGTGGGGACTACTCGAGAGGGGGTTAACATCACAGAAGTGACAAAGAGGAAATCTCACATTCTACGGATCGGAGCGTGGAATGTTAGAAGTCTGCTAGGAAGTGGAAGGTTAGAAAACTTAGAAAGGGAAATGGATAGGTTGAGGTTGGATTTGGTTGGGATTAGTGAAATGCGCTGGCAGGAAGAACAGGAATTTTGGTCAGGAGACTATAGGGTCATTAGCACAAAATCAAACAGTGGCCAAGCAGGGGTTGGCCTCATATTGAGTAGGAAACTTGGACAGCGGGTGGAATATTATGAGCAATATAGTGAACGGATTATTGTAGCAAAAATCAATACTAAACCTACCTGCACCACAGTGGTACAAGTCTATATGCCTACCAGTCAAGCTGATGATGAGGATGTTGAAAAGGTCTACGAAGAAATAGACGAAATTCTGAGGTATATCAAGGGTGATGAGAATGTTATAGTAATGGGAGATTGGAATGCTGTGGTAGGAAAAGGGAGAGAAGGGAAGATAGTAGGAGGTTTCGGATTAGGTGAAAGGAATGATCGAGGAAGCAGGCTGGTAGAATTCTGCACCGAGCATGAGTTGGTCATAGCTAACACCTTATTCAATAACCACAATAGAAGAATATACACATGGATGAGACCAGGAGATACAGGGCGTTACCAAATCGACTTCATTATGGTCAAGCAGAGGTTTCGAAACCAGATTTTGGATTGTAAAACATATCCTGGTGCTGACATAAACTCTGACCACAATCCGGTTGTAATGAAATGCAGATTAAAGTTGAAGAAACTGAAGAAAAGTCAAAAGCCAAAAAGGTGGGCAATAGACAGACTGGAAGAGAAGGATGTAAACGAAAGATTCAAGAAGAGTATAAAGGAAGGACTAATGAAAAACCCTAAACAAACTTCAATTGCAGACGAATGGGCACTTTTGAAGAATGAAATAACAAAATCCGCAGAAGAAAACATTGGTAGGAAAGAAAGAATAGGTAGAAAACCGTGGATCACTCAGGATATACTAGAATTGATGGATGAAAGGCGGAAACACAAGAATGTAAGAGATGAAAAGGGGAAAGCAGAATACAGACGTCTGAGAAATGAGGTTAACAAGAAGTGCAAGGAAGCAAAAGAAGAATGGTTGAAAGAGAAATGTGCAGGTATAGAAAATTGTCTGAAATTAGGAAAAGTAGACACAGCTTATCGAAGGATTAAGAATACTTTTGGGGAAAAGAAGACTAAGTGTTGTAATATTAAGGACAAAAATGGAAAGCCTCTAACAGATAGGGAAGAAAAGGTTGAGAGATGGAAAGCTTACATAGAGAGTTTGTATAAGGGAAAGGAGATTGAGAATCATGTAATGGAAAGGGAGGAGGAAATTGATGAGGATGCGAAAGGAGATTTAATATTGAGATCAGAATTTGATAGAGCTTTGGAAGACTTAAGCAGGAACAAAGCACCAGGCATAGATGATATACCGATTGAGTTGCTACGCTGCATAGGAGATGAAGGTCTGATCAGGTTATTTCACTTGGTGTGTAGGATTTATGAGACAGGTGAGGTACCCCCTGATTTCAAGAAGAATGTAATCATCCCTATACCAAAGAAAGTGGGAGTTGACAGATGTGAAGATTACCGTACAATCAGCTTGATTACTCATGCTTCAAAGATCCTGTCTAGAATAATTTACATGAGGATTGAAAGCCAGATAGAAACGGAGTTGGGCGAAGACCAATTTGGTTTCAGGAGAAATGTAGGAACAAGGGAAGCTGTACTAAGTCTTAGGCTGATTTTGGAAGGTAGAATAAGGAAAGATAAGAGAACGTTCATGGCTTTTGTAGACTTAGAAAAGGCTTTCGATAACGTTGATTGGACTAAATTGTTTGACATTTTGAAATCCATTGGAATAAAGTACAGGGATAGGAGGGTGATCTACAATCTATACAGAAACCAGACAGCAGTCATTCGAGTTGAAGGACATGAGAGAGAAGCTGGTATTCAGAAAGGTGTAAGGCAAGGCTGCAACTTATCACCCATACTTTTCAATCTTTACATTGAACAATCAATGAAGGAAATTAGAGAAAAATGTAAAGTAGGAGTGAAGATTCAAGGAGAAATAATTTCAACTCTGAGATTTGCTGATGACATCGTCATCTTGGCCGACAAGCCTGAGGATTTGAATGAGTTTTTGAATGGTATGGACTCAGTCTTACGGAAAGAATTCATGATGAAAATTAATAAATGTAAAACAAAAATACTGGAATGCAGCCGAAATAAATCAGAAACCTCTATGGAGATCAAATTGGCAGGTGAAAAGCTGAAGGAAGTAGGAGACTTCTGTTACTTAGGAAGCAGAATAACCAGTGATGGACGAAGCAAAGAGGATATAAAAAGTAGGTTGGCTCAGGCAAAGAAAGCATTTCTACAAAAAAGGAATCTGCTGACATCGAATATAGATTTAGGTATTAGGAAGTCATTTTTGAAAGCCTTTGTCTGGAGTGTGGCGCTCTATGGAAGTGAAACTTGGACTATTGGTGCAGCTGAAAAGAGGAGAATTGAAGCATTTGAAATGTGGTGTTACAGGAGAATGATGAAGATCAGATGGGTAGATAGGGTTACAAACGAAGAGGTATTAAGACGAGTGGGAGAGGAGAGATGTTTCTGGCGACTGCTAATGAAGAGAAGAGATAGGTTGGTAGGACACATACTAAGACACCCAGGAATAGCAAGCTTAGTTATGGAAGGAAGGGTCGAGGACAAGAACTGTAGGGGTAGACCAAGGTTAGAATATGTAAAACAGATTGCCTTGGATGTAGGGTGTGGTAGCTATGTAGAGATGAAACGTTTAGCTCAGGACAGGGAGGCATGAAGAGCTGCATCAAACCAGTCAAAAGGCTGAAGACTCAAACAACAACAACCGAATATGTTTAGAGGTGTGGCTCGAAACAGACATGTTGGATGTGTTTTCACAAGGTTATTAAACGTAGTTGTGGTGGCAGTGTAATTTACAGCAATTATTATGGTCTAGGGTTGGAATAAGGTAAATTTGGAAATTGCAGTTAGAGGGGGAAAAATCTCTAGCAATAAACACACTCAAAGCGACCGCTGTAATTTCAGGGATTTCAACATATCTACGAACATGGTGGGATTAAAAATGTTTATATTTTGTCTCTGTTATAGACCTAGTTTTAAGTTGCCTTTAGGTTTTTATTTTCTGGATTCAGGTAAGTGTGAAATCAATATTTGGCCACAGACCTGTCTGTCTTGAATGATCGCCGGTCACTACATGATTAATGTATATGAGTTCTAAGCTCAGAGTGCAAGGTATTACCATCACTCCCACTCTAAACTGCAATTACCTAATGCAAATTAATATTTATATTTAGGTTCATCTATGTTGGTAACCTACTTAAAAATTTGCGTTTTTTAATTACTGTCACTCAGGAACTGCTTGATTGCTTTTGACATGCGTTATCGAGAGGTAATCATAGATACTGTATATCTCTCGCTAGCGCGGTGGACGAGAGACACTCGTTCAATCAGTCAAGCTGTCAGGGACCACCTGACGTAAGCTAACTTGTTCCTTGAAATATGGCTCTAGAGAGGCGAGAAAGAGGGAGAGATTTATATCCACTCAATGATAATTCTTCAATTCATCGGGGTTCAGCCGCCAGAGACTCTCTCGGCTGCTGACGGTCGCCAGTAAACTAGTAGAGCATTCACATCAGCTAATAACCGCCTTGTTTCGTAGTGGGTAGCGTTCTTGGCTGTCACCCCGGAGGTCGATTGCCGGCTATGGCAAGAAATCTTTATTCTGGTTTGAGGGCTGGGACAGGGCACTGTCAGCCTCGTGGGGTGAAACTGAGAAGAGGGGGGCTCGATTCCTACCTCATCCAACCTGGAAGTTCTTTTCCGTGGTTTCTCCACCTCGAATAAATTATATTCTGGGATGGTTCCTAATTTAAGGCTCAATCCTCACAAATGTACACAGTAGTATAGCCATGACAATAACACAAGTTACCACACAAATTATACACACACAAAATTCACGGATGTCGTTGTCCCTAAAATGAGCAACAACAATAATAACTATCCTTTTAACGAACTATATAAATAAATAAATAAATAAATAAATAATAATATCAATAATAATTCTAAAAACTGAACACCAATTGGGTAAAAGAAACCGTGCAAAACCTCAAAAAACTAATCATCACTACAGAATACATGGCAGACTGGAAAATATACAAAGAAAATATCTGAAAACAGAAATTTGAGCAAACGCCCAAAGAGAAACAAACAAGAAAGAAGTGGACAGGAGAGGAAGGAAGCACAGTGAATACATGAGAGGTTTTTGGGAAGTAAGAAGGAAGGTACAGAAGAAAAACATAATAATTGATTTTGTTTTAACCATCTCCTTAATGGGGAATTAATAATAATAATAATCATGGATTAAAGAAACTCGGAGAGACCTTGAAAGATCTAGCATCACAGAGGCCCAAATGTTGGAAAGGGATACGTTTCGAAACAGTATACACAATTTGGAAGGGTTTCATGACGAGAGACGTGCTACGAAAACGGTAAGAGCTTGGACGGCCGAACAACGGCAGCAGCACAGCGATCGTATGACGGAGTACTGGAGGCAGAGGAAATTACCACTAAAATAGTGAAATTGTAGCGTGATCCTAAGTGGTGGAATATGAAGTCAACAACAAACTGGGTACAAGAAGACAAAAAGTCTCTGGAAAGACAATATCAGAGAAGAAGATACACCACACAGAGATATTTTTAAGCAAAAAGTGCTAAAATGGAAGAATTCCAAGGCAGGAAGGGGAAGAAAACCGGCTCGAAATGGTCCGAGGAAAGGAAGAAGAAAAATAGTGAGATGATGAAGAAATACTGGAGGAAGAAGAAGGAACAGCAAAGTACAAAGCATTGAAATTGGCTCGTGGTCCCTAGATGACCGAAACGAAAATAATAATAATAATAACAATAATAATAACTAGTAGACCCGTGCGTGAAATCTCGCATGTTCAAAAACCACACTTTCCCAACAGGTTTATAATGAGAGACCTAAGGAGAAAGGTTATGTTTCTTCACTGCTCACAAAAATTAGGGGATATTGTAAATTCAGCTATGTTTGCTGTGTGTTTCGTACCGCAATAGATGTAATCGCTTTCCTTTACTCCCAGAGAAGGTAAACATGTGTATGCGTCACCCCTGCACATACACCACATGACGGAGGGCACTATCCGTACTGTTGCTGTCAAAGGGTCACACGGCGGTGGTTTGTTGCTGAGGTCAGAGCAATTCCATTCCCGTCGTCAGTGAATGACGTGACTTAGGAACAGCAATGCCTCCATAACGTGATTTACCTGAATCAATGTGTTGGAGAGGCATAGGATGGATGGAAGCTGGACAGACACAAGTTGTGGCTCCAGCCCTTGGGGTGTCTCAAAGTGTGATCTCAAGACTGTGGAATCGTTTTCAAACAACAGCTACTGTTCACAGAAGGGTAGGACAAGTTCACCCACGGGCAACAACAGCAAGGGATGACTGTTACCTCGTGTTAACAGCCCGCCGGAAGTCGGCAGAATGCAACTCAACTGAGAAGTGCCCTTCTAACAGCAACAGGACGCAGAGTATCAACCCAAACTGTCCGTAACTGACTTCATGCACGTGGCCTCTATGCCCGTAGGCCCATGGTGTGTACCAGGTTAACTCCACAACACCGTAGAGATTGCAGAAACTGGATGGAAGAGCATAGTGGGAGGAGGCATGCGGAAAGGAGCTCAGTTCTGCTTTCAGATGAATCGCGATTCAACGTGGAATCGGATAGTCGACGTGTTCACATCTGGAGGGAACGAGGGACACGAAACAACCCATCTTTTGTACAAGAAAGATCTCTACATGGCGGTGGTGGGTTGCTGGTTTGGGCTAGAATTAGCCTAGGTGGACGTACGGACCTCTACATCATCCCACGTGGTACTGTGACCGCTGTAAGGTATGGAGACGAGATTCTCCGACCTTTTGTCGGTGGTATGCTGGTGCCATAGGTGCTTCCTTTGTGTTTATGGACGATAATGCACGTCCCCACAGAACTGGGTTGGTGGACGACATTCTGAAGGAGGAGGGTATCCAGTGTATGCAGTGGCCAGCTTCTTCGCCGGACTTAAATCCGATAGAGCACGTGTTGGATGCATTGGGCAGGCACATTGCACGCAGACCAGCACATTCTACAACTGTTCCACAGTTGCAGATTGCTCTTATGGACGAGTGTCCACGTATCTCCCAAGAACTCATTGATCATCTCATTGCATCAATGGCATACAGGTATGCAGCAGTGCTAGCCGTTCGAGGAGGCCATACACTACACTGAAGAACAATATTCAACCATGGCCCACGATTATGGTAGTGTTAATGTTGCTTTGTTTGTTTGCATATTCTCTCTTCATTCATGTCATTTGATTCAAACACTCATCAGGGGCTCTCTGGAATCAAGATCTGTCGGTATAGCATTATGTAAGTAATAAATGGTTGAAAAACTAAATGATCTCGTATATTATTGCACCATTATGAGCTGACCTTAGAATATCCTCTAATTTTTGTGAGCAGTGTACTTCAACCAAATGATTATAGAACACTATTTACTTTTCAGTTAGAATTCCAAGTTTTACGTTCCCTAACTTAAGAAGACAATCACTGAAAATTGGATCATAATAACACTCTCCGGTTATTCGATATTTATGAAATTATACGATTTCAGCACTCATTCCTTTGATATACTGTTTCTGAAATCCATGCAAAATTATAAAGGTAAGACCTCAGAATGTTAAAATGACATGACCCAGGCGTTACAGCCTTCACAATGTGAAGTGGAGTGGACAGCAATAATGGAGCAACAGTATCTGCAAATCGCACACTTCATACAATTTTTAAGGTATTTTTTTAAGAAATTATAGATATTTATAAAATTAGAGTGCAATTCGTCACTAGAGAAGGTGGCACTTAATCAGGAAATTGCTGAACAAATGCATCACGTACCCACGGAGCCGACTCGTACTTAAAATAAGTTTTACATACAAAAATACGATCTTGTAATGATAACTGTCTCACGATGTTAGCAGCTGAGGTTCAGACTGGCGACTGAACACCTGCACGCTTATTGCAAGGTCAAGTATACACTATGCGCGCGCTTTCAATCACAAGCTCGGCCAAGGCCACTGCAGGAGCGGGTAACAAATCCGCCGCTCGCCGTTCCTACTTTGTATAAAAGAGCCTGTATAAGTTTCAGAAACTCGGGAGGTGCATTTTCAAACTGGTCAATGGAGCCGTGGTGGATGGTTGAGAAGTTGAAAAACTGACACATGGAATTAAGACTTCTACTCTCCACATCTTCCAAATTTTAAGTCAAACTAGTTGAAACCCGTCAAAACATCACAGGGGTGTAAATAAGGGGGGAAGCTTTGGGGTCTGCAGCCCACTCCCCCCTCCTCCGAAAAATCCAATAAAAATTAAGAATGCGTTGCTTTGGTAAAAGACGATAAATAATTGTAAATTTGGTTGTAACCTAATCTTAACTTATTGGTTAAGTTATAAACAATATTAAAATTTAAATTAGACTAGCATTAGCTATCATTCTTAGCTGCCATCCCGAAGGTCCAAATTCGATTCCCGGTTCAGTCAAGGAATTTTGATTCTGATCCAAGGGTTGGGACGGTGTACACTCAGCCTTGTGAGGAAAACTGAGAAGTTTAAGTACAAAACCTTATTTGTGTGTTGTGTTGTATTTTACAACTTGTTTGTATTGCCAGTAATTGTAGGCTGTATAAACTTCGAATTTTACAATTAACTCTTATCTAAAATAATTACACGAAGTTATATGCTCTACGATATTGGTTGATATTTCTGGGTATTTTGCGGTGACAATCCCCTGAGAACACTCACAATTATTTGCCAGCATAGTCAGACTCCCCCCCCATCTGAAACAAATTGTATATAGCCTACGCCCATGATTGCATGACGGTCAATGGGAAAATATGTACTGAAGTATTTTCTTTTATACATTCTTTGTATGATTACTTTCTTGCACTAATGCAACTTTAAGGGCGTCAAAAGATTGCCATTGCACTCTCGACTTTGCAACATACTGCTGGCCATGACTAAAAACTTGATAAGGTAAATAGAGACCTATACTTTTCGGAGTTTCCGCTTCAGCTTTATTGATTGTGATAAAGTATGCTAAGTGAATTGGAAATTGTTGCGTCTTAAAGGAAAATGCAAGTGTTTTATCTGATGGTGTTAAATCAAGTCGAAGGATAACACCTCTTTGCCTAATTTTAACTGCACCTATTATTTCCATATCCAAGCAATTTTCATACATATTTCTAACCATTAATATGGTTCCATAGGCTATAGGAGCCCTTGGGAAACGTTCAGATTGCTAAAACGTTTGAAGTAGGCTATGTGGAGGCAAATCACTTAATTCCAAAGAATTCAATAATTCAGTAGGAATCTTATGTAGCTGGCTTTCATCTTCAGTATTTACTCTGTTAACCCGCGAGGACTGGCACTTGGGTATTTTTGATCCGAGGATTAAATAACGCTCTATATTTACGTTTTGGTCAGCCCTTATTTCCTGTCGCTTACTGTACCTTCCCTCCTATCCATGAACTTCACCCTGGAAAAGAAACATGTTCATAGCTGTTTGAACACTCAAGTTATTTGTATACTATTTACGGTCGAGTCAGATTTACCCATGGCGCCAGTCCTCACGTGACAATTTTCGGCTTACGTTACTCGGACCAATCTAAATAAATACGGGAAAAATCCATCTATATTGGTGCAGCACAATCACATAGCTCACGTTCTTGTTGATCCATGTTCAGGGCATAGGGAAACCTTGGTCATCAGCTCCTTTGTTCAAAACCATTGAGATGGCTGCTTTGCCGCCACTATCAAGGCCAATTACACTGTTACGAAAATCATTGTCATTTTTCTGCGTGTTAATTTTAAAAAATATAAATAAATCTCATTTTATATTGGGAATAGTTCATAGGACGTCACCAGGTGTAAAATTACTTCATTAAAATCCGTACGACTACGACAAAATGGGAGTGACACACTATGGGTCAAAATGACCCGGGACCAGTCTTCGTGTTATATTTTTCCACGCCAGTTCTCAAGAGTTAACGCTGGTGTAAGGTTTTGAACTACTGGATATAAGTTCAATAACTTTTAAATTAATTTCATTCCATTGTTGATTTTTTGGTGTAAGAATGAAAACTTTCGAGAAATAGCTGGTAATTCAGTACCCTTTCATTTCCCACCATACACAGAGGACTTGTTGATAACATGTGGCCAAAAAAAAAATCAAAAAATTCAATTTCATCTGGTTTCGATTTTTTTTTTTAAGCGCGGTATTTTGGTGCAGGGTCAGTAGAGTATTTAATACAATAATTGTGAATAACTTCTTGGCAAGAAGCGTGTGGCACAACAGGCAAATCCTACCTGAAGTCCCCTCCAAGAATAACAACTTTCCCACAAAAGGAAATAATGTCGTTACATATCTTTAGAAGTCGATTCACACATATTAATGAATGAATGCTTGCCATTGGGGCATCATCCCATATTATGAGCCATGCTAATCGAATATCTTCAGCTGGATTGCAATTCAATTTAGAGGTATTTTGAATCTTGAATGTAGGGGTTATACTCTTGCAAAATATTGTTTAAACTATGAAGTGTGCCCTCCCTGTTGCAAGAATTTGCTTGATTTTCAGATCTGACTTGATTAGCATCTGAGGAGTCTAATATATAAAAATTACCGTAAGCAACGTCGCTTCTATTTTAGGAATATAAGGAACAAATGCAATGATGTGCAATTAAATAAATTTTAATACAACATGGACCGTATTGATGTGGCACGGTAACATTGGCACCAAAATAAACGAAGGACATAGCATTGTTGAACTGCCGATTATTCTCTCTGAAATTCCTTGAGATCTCATCATCTCCAGTGAAAAATTGTTGCAGCCTCTCAAATAATTTATATTTCGTCCGATCAATTTTACCATTACAACAGCAAAGGCCAAAGTAATCAAGCGAAGATGTCTCGCAAGAAAAATACAATGCAGAACAATGTTTATATTTGTTCGTCAAGGACACTACACTGTAGACTAGTGCACAATTACTGGAATTGTTTCTGAAATGGCGTATTTATATTGGATTTTAAAAGTGGCTTCGTATTTTCTCCACTTTCTCACCTTTTGCGGCTCAAGTTCTTTTTTGTCGAACGGGTTTATTTACAGTAGCATTTCTCCTCAAATTAACGTCATATTCGATAACACTATAGTGTCCTGCATCAATGTAGTCGCTAATTAATAAATGGCAAATAATACTCCCATTGCCAAAATCAACAGCGTGGTTACACACATTGTTATGTACTCTAGATAAATAATCAATAAACATTGGCTTTTAGAATGAAATTCAACATGACCAGTGTATTCACTGTCCAGAGACTCTGAGGAGAATGCGATGAGACTGATCGCCAATAATAAAATACTTATAATTATCCCTGTCAGCAAGAATAGTTTTTTGCTATAGCTTGCAAATGCACTTCAGGATGACGTTCTTCGTTTTGATATAAACTGTACGAAACTCCTCTAAATAAACAATTTCGGAACAATCCTTTGCGTTTCCATGACATTAAATTGGTTGATTGGTTCCATAGTTTAGGGGCTGCGACGACGGGGTCATGTAACCCCGTGTACTTTGGGTGTGTGTAGAATCTGTCTGATAACCGGTGTTAACTGTGATAACTGTATTAGTGTGTGGTATCTGTTTTAATTCAAGTCAGGACTGCAGACAATAATTTCAAGCAGATACTATTCTTGCTACCAAATGCTACCGTCGACGACTACTAGCTTGCGGACTTGGCTACTAGATGCCATCGTATTCAGCACATGGCGGCGACGGTTGGAACTAATAGAGTTATCAATTCTAACCTACACATTTTGTTTCACACAAGTGTAGTTTGTGGAAGGTTGTATTTCATGCCATAAATCTATAACTTGGGACCACCTGCTTTACATCCCCTCCGAAGGAAGGCATACTAAGGGATTTTTAACGCTCTTACAAAATCCGTCGACTTCAGCCGGGTTTGAATTCGTGACCTTGGGCATAGAAGCTCAGCATACTACGAACTACGCCACCAAAGCCGCCGCATTTTTCTTTATTACCGTAATTTAAAAAAATATATATATACGGTAACATATTTTTTTCTTTCAAAGACACTCTGCAAATCTACAGGCCAAGAGCTTACTTGTTTTACGAAGTCAATCAGTTCAGCCGTTCTCTCAATCTCACGGTAACAGAAATCACTTTAGTGTTTCAAATATATAGATGGGTGGAAAATGAGACTCGCAGTTCTTAGGTAAGGTACTCGCAAACGGATAAGAACTCATAACTCAAGTCATAGGCCTGCATGTTATTTCATTTGAGGGGCATAGATATCGTTGTCATTTAGCTCCGTGCACTAGGAGTGTTTAGAATTTATCTGATAATCTGTGTTACTGCGGTGTCTGTAGTAGTGTATGTATTGGTAATTCAGATGAAGTTTGGAAAGGAGGTGACCATGACCTTAAGTAAGGAACCATCCTGGCATTCGCCTGGAGTACAGAGGTGGGCACATTATTAGATTCATAGAAAGAATTTAAGTGGGTCACAATTTTTTACTGAACATAATTTTATTGACCAACAGCTGGCATATTTAGTAATGTATTCTCCACCGTGGACTTACACCTTTTCCCATACAGAATTGCATCTGGAAACTTTCAGAATTAGGGATTCCGAGGGATACCTGAGCTGGATCCGTTTGCTTTTTCAATGACTTTGGAATGTACCCTCTAAATCAGGGGATTTCAGTCCATCGTTCATGCATCTTTGAATAGTTCACGAGCGAAACATCAGTAAGAAGACTCCAAATCCCTCTGCTCTAAATCTACACGAAAAGTACAGTGAAGAAATCAAATCCAAAACGTGTTGCATTTTGCATTCGCAATACTCCTCTGTTAGTGGAAATTTTAAAAATTCATTCTATTTTGATTTTTTAAATAAAATATAATTAATAATAATAATAATAATAATAATATCGTATGGTCTTGGGTGCCGGGTGCAAGCTTTGTTATTTGACACCCAGAGGGCAGCTTGCATGTCGAATTTTGTTGTTCCTTGAAACACAATGAAAATCAAGGAGGTTAGATATCTAAACTACTTGACATTATACCGCTTTCCAGTAGAGAAATGAGGAACTTTATGTTGGCGGAAAATCCCGAGATTAATTTTACCATTATGAACACGGCCTACTGAATTCAAATGGGTTCTTTAACATGACAACATCGAATGACATGCGTGTCTTGATTTTTGCCGCCTTTCAAAAATCACTTGCCACGGCCAGGAGCGAACCTGCAAGCTTGGGGGTTAGTAACCCGACACGATAACCACTCATCCACCGTGGCTCTTGGTTAAACATTTGTAGTAATTTCAGCGGCCTCTCACCCGGAGGCCCGGGTTCGATTCCCGGCTCCGTCAGGGATTTTCGAAACTGACATGAGGGATGGAACGCGGTGCACTCAGCCTCTTGAGGACAATTGAGTAGCTGTCTGACAGAGGCAGCGCCCCGATCACGAAAATCAAGATAAACGGCCGAGGGGACCCGATGCGCTGATCACGTATCACCCCAATATCTGCAAGCCAATTGGCTGGGCAGCGGTCGCTTGGTAGGCCTAGGTCCTTAATGGTCTGTAGTGCCAGGGGCTATTATTATTATTATTATTATTATTATTATTAGTATTATAGTAATTTCAGCGCCTTGCAAACATATTTAGTGCATTAAGCCGTGAAATGTATAAAGGCAATTCTAGAAAACTCGCAACGTTTCTAATAATTTGCAGACCTCTGCAGAAGTGGGGAAACCACGGCTTCTCAATGGGCTGTGTACCCCGTTCCAGTCTTCAGACCAGAATTAAATTTCTTGGCGGAATTGAACCCGCACCTCAGAGGTGACAACCAATAATACTAGCCCACTGGGGAACGAGGCTTACGCGTTATACGTCATGTCAGTGTCTATATTCAATTAACAGAAAGTAGCAAAGAGTGAGTGCTCGAGGCGAATAAGCTACCCGGATGACTCTGACGAAGAGTGATTGGTTGAGCTTTGAGGACATCTTCTTGCATGGCTGAAGCGCTACTGAACTGACAGTTGGACAGCCAAACATGAATTCCGTATCCCTGAGGCGATACCGCCGTACTTTCCCTCCCTTTAGTTCTGATGCACGCTCAGTAAACAAAATACATTTAAAAAAGACCGTATCCGTTCCGTATTTTATTGTCAATAGCCAAAAGGACGCAAATCGTATTTTTGTTTGAACTGTGCTGTTTTATCTTTGTGTTTGTGTGGGAATGATAGCACTACAAAGTGATTTTTCAGAGGTAGAGCTCATCTCAAGTTCAGTAGCCAGACAGATGAAATTGAAGGTCCTGTAAAAAAAAGCGACTCTCTTGCGATGAAAGGTTAGGTTCACGCTAGTAAATGAATGGAAGAATAGGCAATGGACCGGATGGTTATAATTAAACTGACGGTGTTCATCGAAGCACACCAAGGGCTGTAATGATCGAAGATGCCTGTATCCTTTTAGATATCTCTCCCTTAAGAAGCAATACCACATATCTAACAATGCTCTTCTTTACCAATAGTTTCCTAATGATTGGTCACGCCTCCCAGTCCTTTGTGTTCTAACTCAATTTCTTCTTTTCGTTGTTGTTGTTGTTGTTGTTGTTGTTGTTGAGAATCATGCACCCTTAACTTTAGAGTGCTTCAGGTTTAATGTCCGTGGTATAATGTCATAGCTTTGCTTTAATTAATCTATACGCAGTCTCCATCTTCCGAGCTCTGGCTTTGTTTGCTTGCTTATCAAGACTGTAATACGATTCTTTTAATTGAGGGTAGCTCTTTTATCTGCTTTGATATAATAAATGATATATTTGGTTGGGCGCCAGTCTACTAGCTGAAGGCATGTAAACAATACACATATTATGTATAAGGTGCGTTCAAAAAGTAACGAGCCGGAGGCATAATTACAGAAATCGTTACCTGTATGTTAGAAGTATTGGCCCTGGCTGTTGAGTCATTTGTCCCACTGTGACACGAGGCGGTGAATGGCTGTCTCAAAAAATTCCCTGGGCTGCGATGTGAACCAGTTCCGCACGAACAGCTGGACGTCGGCGTCCGAAGTGAATCGTTGGCCCCGCAGAGCCCTTTTTAGGGGACCAAACATGGCGTAATCACAGGGAGAGAGTTCTGGACTGTTTGGAGGGTGGCCGAGAACCTCCTATTTGAATTTCTGCAGGAGTGCCGCGACTGTGTTGGCCGTATGAGGTCGTGCATTGTCGTGGAGCGACCACGGCGTCTATGACGTTCACTGTCACTCGGCGGTCCTGGGTAATGAGTGCATCAACCAGCAGGACGTTGTCATCGGTAATGCATGGGTGGAGGGGGAGTGGGGGGGGGGGGGGGGGCAGCCCGGGATCATCGGCTAACAAAACCCGTCCTTCCCTGAAGCGCTTGTACCACGCCTTGATCCTTGCAAGGGACATGCAGTGTTCGCCGTACACTTGTGACATTCGGCGATGAATGTCCGTTCCCCCTACCCCTTCCACTGTCAGAAACCGAACAACACCTCTTTGCTCTTCGGTTGACGCCTCCATGTCACTGTTTGCAATGCGACTGGCAGCGTTGGACGATTGATGCATGCTGCAGCTCACTTTGTATCGTCACGTGACGTGCACGCGTGGCCTCTAGCGACGGGCTGTGGCCTTCCTCGCTCTGGTCGGAACCACACCTCGTTACACACGCCACGATTAGCCGATGTAGTTACCGGTTTGCGCATTCCAGCCTCCGGCTCGTTACTTTTTGAACGCACCTCATAGGCCTGCTGTATATGGTAGAGCACAGAAGACTACTCTCTCTCGAGAAGTAGAGTGTAACAATCACCAACCAGAATACATTAAATAAGATGGCAAGATCATATGAAGGCCTTATTTCAATAGTGGTACAACTCCACTTTTAAAATGAAAGGTGCTATCCTCTTTTTCATATAAATGAGAGGCAACATTATGCATTGTGGTGCACTCTCTTTGCAGAAGATCATTAGCTGGATGAGTACCATTTTTGAAATAAGAGAAAACTGACTTGTATGAACATGAAAAAGAGGACAACACCCTTCATTTTAAAAGTGGAATTGTACCACTATTGAAATAACGCCTTCATATATAGGCCTACTGTAATATAATTTATTACAATAATCTTACTCTTGTGGTGCATACATACAACAAGTAGTAGTAGTTGGATCGATAATAACAGAGCTCGCTGTGACTCTGACAAAATAAGAAAACATTTTCAAGATAGCAGCAAGCAATCACCCCCAGGCTCAATGGCTCTGGTTTGGACATACTCCCTTTATAGTTGATAGGCCTATATCATAATACGCATTATCTTCTTGATTCTATTCGCTTCTTATAACATTTCTGGCAACTTAATTCTAATCTCTCCATACACTAGTTTTCTTTGACTGTCGCAACAGTAAAAATCTGCATTCAATCACGACGACGTATTTTTATATTTCCCTTCAATTATCATCTATCTCTCCGAGTAAACAATTAGAGTAGGTCTCTTTGCTTTCTTGACCATCTCGTTCCTTAGTTCATAATATCACCACTACTACAAATCCAAAGCCGCAGCAACCATCTCGCACGTCATTGGATGCCAAGTCCAGTCCTGTTTTCTGTATAGACTACTCTCTCCTAGGTATTCGAAACTTTCCACTTGTGTTTTTTTTTCCATACTTGGTTTCCAGTGTGTGCCTGTCTGTAGATTTTGTGACCATGGACTGTGTTTTTTCGTATGAGATTTGTAACCCTGTTTTTGGCAGAGATTTCATGTAGCGTCTCTAGAGCTTCTTTTGCTTCTTTTCTGTTATTTGTTATAATCGCTACATTATTGGCAAAGGCCAGGCATTTAATGTTGACTGTTCTTTCCTGGGTTTTGCCATTTTTACGCCTTTGACTCCTTTGCTCCATGTCTTTTCTTATTATTATTACTATTATTATTATTTTCATAAACGCGTCCTTTGGGACGACTTCCAACTGCTTGCTGGTGTAATTAGCGAATTCTCCTCCCCCAAGTAGGGTCTGTTGTCGGTAATCTGTTGATATCCCCTCTCAGCACTACACAGGTGGAACATTTCGATCGAAATTTCGTCACTCCCTCGCTCGCAACATCAGTCAGCAACTTGGTTGGTATTCTCCCTCTCCCCGCCAACCTCTTCACAAACTCGTAATTGTTTAATTATCGAAGGCGAGAGGAACCATCAACTCATCACATTCCGGCTGAAATTGATTTCCCTGTCTCTGCATATGCCGCATTCTAGGCGAGGGCAGCCTCGTGTACTGTACCCATGTGAGTAATCTCGTTGAATAATATGCATCTGCCTCCAACTAGCATCAGCTCTCAGGCGTGTACGGTAACCCCAATTTTGCAGTGCATATTTTGGATTTGAGGCACAAAGGTATCAACTCTACAATGATAAGGCACAACTCTATTCTAAAACTTTAATCCAGTAAAATAAATCATGGCTTCAAACACAAAACAATACCCAAAAAGCATAAAATAAAAGCAAACAAAATTTTTACTTCCACAATCCATAAGTAAACAAATATGAAATCACAACAAAGTCATATCTAGCCATAATGCTTTACCCTTCTATGAACTTCACAAGGATATACTAGTGCGCTGATGCACCTACGACTTCAAAACAACTTTACATTAACATAACAGTCATACAATGTGACTTCTTTAATATTACAACAAGGATTATTCCTTAAACCTCTTTATGTTAAACAATTATGTGTGCCGTGCGTGTTTTAATATTTTTCTTCTCACCCATGAAATGCTTTGCATGCATTTACCTATTTGGACGTTGCACCCAAAATCAACGTGCAACTCCATAATTATGTAAGCTACCCCCTACATATCCTTCAATTATATGGTTTTACCGCATGCTGTCTGTGATTCCTAGATAAAACGTTTCGTTATAGCTTATGTCGGATTGTACGATAGACTACCTCGCGCTCATGGCGATTGGCATCTAGTAACCAACTACATGACTTGGTTCCAGTGACAGTACAAATATATCATGTGACTATTCGTCAGATAGCTAAATTAATGAACCATCAGGATGAACTATAATTATCCATGTGTTCACAAACCACATGGCTATAATACTCAACATAACAATCTTGCATTATATGTCATTTTAACAAGGTCTAGAATCTCTTCCCTCTTTTACTTGCCTGAGCGGTCCGGGTGGTTGGCACCGACCCTCGGCTAAAGAAATCGCTACACAATAGAAAGTGGGATGGGTCGTTCCACCAATTATCTCGACCTTTCTAAAAGTTTGAAAGCTTCCCTCTCTAAGCAGTGGAGATTTACAAGACAAATACTGTGTCCTAACCGGCACACATGTTCCCAAAGGATCTTAATTGACTATCATGCCAACAGATATTGAATGAGCTTTTGTAATTATTCCTACGTCGAGGATAACGATTAATTAATGGCCTCACATGGGTCCATTCAACATGAAGGTTCGGGGTTCGTAATGCATGAGCCAGGCTGGGTAACCGATGTCTCAAGTATAATATAGGCGCACAAAACCACTGTGGCCATGAGTTTCGCTGCCCACGAGCGTAAATAACTCATCATAAGTTCTCGGGAAATCATAGAGCTGCGAGGTATCCTTGTTATCCTCGACTCTTACAAGATTCCAATCCGGAACACATTTCAATCCTTTCTTCAGAGTTAGGGTCCTACACTACAACTCTGGAATAATAATGTCTCCAACAATGTCCACGACATAGGAGAATTCATACGTAGAATAGACTATCTGGCCCCTAATGCTCCATGCTACGACACACCGACCTATAATATTAAGAGAAATCTAACATTTACTCTATAAGCTTCTCAATTAAGCTGCAAATTCAATTCACTAAAAGCTCTTTCATTACTGGTATCATTACTGAATATATGCAATATTCTGATATAAAGCTTCTTTTCATAATTACTGAAATGCAATCTCACTGTAACATCTTCCTGCTTAGATTGATAAGTCCTGCACTTAGCGTTAATAATTCTCGCTTACAACATTTTATTTGTTTCCTGATGTGTTCATTCATACTCTTAATAACCATTATTATTATTATCATCATTTCTCACTGACATAAATGACCAAAATCATCCTTGATTATTATTACAAATCTCATTGACATAAATGACCAAAATCATTATTTACTATTATTCTCACATAAATTACCAAATTTTCCGACATAGCTAAACGTTTTAAACTCGAACAATCGCGTTCGTTACATTTACATAACTGATTGCCATTCTTAATTCATAGTGGGAATAATTACTCCACTTAATGATGCAAATCATCATTTCAACTCTATAAAAATCAACTCATTACTGATTAAACATGGAGGATCAGCCTCCTAACTGACTTTTACTGGCATCTATAAGGAATTCACAATACCTTTATGGAATCACAGACATGCATCGGTCCATACTTCTACATAATTATAACCATAATTTGTGGGGTACTTACATCTCTATAGGCATCTAAGGTGGCTCCGACCAATCATATTCTTCCATGTCGCCCGCCATAATGGGTTTAACGCGACATATTTCTCTTGTTTACACACATTTGATTACACATTTCTATCACCAACACGACACGTTGCATACCTTTCAGGAAGTTATCACTCCCCAAACATGTGAAACACTTCATCAAACACTACTTTAAATGATATTTTTACATATACATTACACTGAACACTCGTCACTTTATACACACTTCAATGCTGAAATTCCCTAGCAGAGATCGAAATTGCAGGTGTCGACGGCATTTGACGTTACCAACTCCTGATCGAAAGTCTGGTTATCTGCTTTCGGAACTCTCCAACAGTTTTTTATGACGATCATTACTCCTACAGTAAGCGTTAACATCTGGTACTCTCATGGCAATACCAAACACTTAGTAAAGTTTCTTTCGCGCATTCTGTCGTAGTTACACATATACGATTAGTTAATACAATACACACTGCGCTTAATAAAGTTCAACACTACAAATAATTATATACAATAGTTCTACCGTTAGTCTATACGGTGCTTCATGACTGAACACGTCATAGTTCGTGCTGCTGATTAAGCCTGTATCACGACTATTATTCATACAAACATATTTACTGTTTCTTTTACACATACCAGTCTTTGTTCGGCGTCTCGATGAATAGAATCGTCATGCGTTTTGCCTTGACGAACTGGCTTCAACCTGGCTGTAGCTGACTGAAGTTTCACTCGAAGACTGCACGTAGCTTATTTGAAGACTTCTGTCTGCGGCTTACACGCTGTCTCGTACTGCTGCATATTTGCTGCATACTGATTGCAACTTATTTCCATTGTGCTACAATTGACAATTGAGTAAAACTGTAACTGGCTGTAACTGCGCTTGGCGGCATGTAGACTGAGCTTGACTGCGTCTCGACTGAGCTTCAAGTGAGTTAGAACAGAGTAACACTGAGGACAGAGTAGGACTGAGAGAACAGAGAGCTCCTCCTGGGGTCTACTCCCTTATATCGGATTTCCACAGAAAGTAGAGCAACATCTTCCCGCGTAATCTTCGCTCCTCTCACAGCATGATTCAGGTCTTCAAACCATGATCATTGTGTTCCTCTCTCTTCACAGGTCCCAAAACTATCTGTGTGCAAAGGAATCGCTCGTTCAATTAATTAATATTAATTTCTTTCTCCATGGCGTGGGACGCTACCTAGTCGGGAACTCCCCGTCAACATCTTCACATCCCTCCGCGAACAATGGTCACTTCACAGTCCTTACGCACATCACTAAATATGCACCAATTTCGCAGGTAAAAGACTCTAAAATTATCTTCTTGCCAAGATATTCACCTGTGTGCAACTCTCATCTCGATTCGTTACTCCAATCACGAGTAATCAATGATTTTTCTGGGCATTTCTCCGCCCCTACTACAAATCTATTCTCCGTCGGGGAATAACTGTGTCATTATTCAGGCCTCTCCCCTGCTCCAGACGACATAATGGGGTGACAGAGATGGACGTGGCTCCACTGGGACCAACCCACAATTCTGGGCCGATTAGTAAATGTCAGCTCTGCCCTCCTCTCTGCTTCAAACCTCCAATAGCTTACACCAAATCGTCTTATAATGACATAATCTGCTCATTATTTCCTACATTATTTTAATAAATAATGCCATTTCATCAAAATCACACCAGTGATTAAATATACATCTCTTTCGAGGGTTTTTTTTTACCAAGAAACTCCCTGTACAGATCTCTGGTTCGCTTCCTGGTGGAACCTTTTTACTGAGATCACTGTCTCTGAGAACCATGTTCGATTCCAGTCAGCATAACCCCATCGGGTTCATGTTCCCCTTGCAAAACTTATAAAAGTCCAATGCAAGTGGCTTATATAAGTAACCAGCTGACTGTCGACCACCGTCTGTGTTTACGTCTGGGGTCCTTCACCTTGTCTGGCTACGAGTGGGTTAGTAGTGTTCCCCCTTCCACACTCGGCCTTGTTTCTGAGCTGTCTATTCTCCCTGCGAAGGGTCGCGTTTACAGCCTCAACCTCTCTAGCCATTCTGACCATTTCTTCATAGAATTCTCGCAAACACTGGCATTCTTTCTGCTCTCCGCTTACACTGGGTAAACTGTCTGCTTCTTGTCCCGTCTCGCCGTTCCAACATTCAGGTCTGCCTGCTTGGCTGCCTCCGCTCTCCACGTTGAGTTGGGTGTGCGTTACTAATTCTTCTTCTGGTTCATCGAATTCTTCTGGCGAGTAATAAATTTTTAAGTTGGCTATGTTCATAACGACCTCGTTTCCATTCTCTAAATGCCTTAACCTGTATGCATTGTTCTGGAGGTCTCTTATCACCTCGAACGGGCCGTGGTAAGAAAAATTAAACTTCTTATACTTCCGTGCCTCTGGATCTGAACTGGCGGGTTTCTTAATTAAAACTTTCTGTCCCACGAGAAGCGGTTTATGATACCTCTTCGCACGATTTCTTCTCTGACGTCTCTCCGCCTGTGCTTTGAGATATTCAAAGGTTCGTTGGATCCTCAATTCTCTACCGGGCTGTGCGTCTACAGGTAATGGAATAACACCATTCCACGGTCTCTCTGGTCTCTGATCCAGATGTAGAGTAACGGGAACCTGACCTGTCGCCTCATGTACAGTATTATTTATACAGTATTCAATTACTTCTAGAAATTCAATCCAACGCCAATTCGCTTCAGAACAGTAGATCTTCATGTATTTCTGGATCTCTCTCATTACTCTTTCAACGGGACTTGCCTCAGGATGGCGAATGGTAGATAAAATCTGCCTAATTCCTAGAGTTTCCAGTTCTCGACGAAATTCTGCACTAGTAAAGCAACTTCCGTGGTCCGAGAGAATGTTATCCGGCTTCCCAAGAATCGGAATAACTCTCTCTTTCAGGCGCTTCAAGACCTGTTTTGAACTTGTCTTTTGAATGGGGCACAACACCACCATATTCGAAAATACATCCATGGCTACAAAAATGTGTCTATTGCCTCTACGTGCTCTAGGCAATGGTCCAAAGTTGTCGATACTCAATAGCTGCCTTGGCTTCTCTGGTAATAACGGGATAGGTCGTTGCCTCATTAAAAAGGGATTTGGCTTTACCCTTTGGCAAAGATCACATGTTCTAATAGCATTTCTCACCGTTTCTCTCAATTTTGGCCAAGTAAATGCTTCCTTCAACAGAGCACAGATTTTATCAATCCCCGGATGACCAAATGCTCTGTGGGCTAGCCATACTAACCTCCTCTGCAAAGATGCAGGAATTACAATCCTTTGACGTGTGTGATCCACATCGTCCCACTTGTGTAATATCTGATTATACCATACATACTCTGTTGCCAATGCCTCCGCCTCTCTGTATATCGCAGTTCCCCTTGCTAATCGTCCCTCAAAGTAATCGATTATCATCTTCAACCATGGGTCTTCGCGTTGTAGGTTGGTAATGTTCCTTAAGTCATCCAACGTCTTCTGATCTCGATTCTCAATCTGGACCGCTAGCACTTCTTCTTCTCTAGGGTAACGACTTAATCTGTCCGGTATTACATTCTCTTTCCCTGGACAGTATTCTATTTCCACATCAAATTGCTGGATATACAGGAACCATCTTGTCAATCTCTGACTAGACAAATCTGTCTTTAACAAAAATGTTAAAGCTTTATGGTCTGTTCTCAGGACTATTCGGAAGCCGTACACGAGTTTGTGCCACGATTGCAACGCGTACAAAATTGCGAGCAATTCTATCTCTGTGATCGTGTAATTTTTCTCATGGGCTCTCAGTCTTCTGCTGATAAAGGCGATAAAAACTTTCTTCTCAGGCTGGTCAACATTTTCCTGGAATAGCATCGCTCCAATCCCAATAAGTGATGCATCCGTCTGTATGATGAACTTCTGGGTATAATCTGGGTATCCCAGTTTCACATATTCCAAAAGCATTTGTTTTGACCTCACGAATGCTTCCTGACATTGCTCCTTCCAATTCCATCTGCCGCCTTTCTTCAATAGGTCCTGCAGTGGTGCTACTGTCGCAGTATAGTTTGGGCAGTGGTTCGAAAAGAATCCAATTACTCCCAAATACTGTCGGACGTGCTTAACTTTCGTGGGTCGAGGGAAATTCCGAATTACCTCCAATTTATCTGGATTAGGCTTCACTCCATTTGCATCAATAACATGCCCTAGGAATTTAACTTCCCTCTGACAGAAGTGCGATTTCTTGATATTGACCTTAAAGTTCGCTTCTCGAAGGTCATCTAGCAACTTCTTCAGGTCTCTCATGTGCTCCTCCAGAGATTCTGATGTGAGTAGAATGTCGTCTACATATCTGATGGTACTCTCTTTAACCTCATCTGATAGATTGCGATCTAACGCTCTTATCAGGGCTGAACCAGCTGTTTTCAACCCAAAAGGTAGCCTTAAAAATGTGAATGTATGTTGATCAAACATAAATCCTGTCAACAGACTAGTTTTCTTCTCTAATTCAAGATGGTGGAAACTGGATGTGATATCCAAGTTTGAGAATATAGTTTTCCCTTTAAACTTCCTGAGGATCTCTTTAATAGGTGGCACTTGGTCAAATTCCGGAATAACTCTCAAATTTAAGCGTCTCAGGTCCAAGCAGACTCTGACAGATCCGTCTGTCTTTGGTACAATTACCAATGGACTTACATAAGGCGTAGGTGTTTTCTCAATAACACCGGCCTCCAACATCTCCTGAATTGCCTCTTTTACTTTAGCATAATGCTTTTCAGCTATAGGGTAGGGTTTCTGCCTAAATGGTGTCCAATCACTGACTTGAAAAGCATAAGTGAAGTTCTTTATCCGACCAGGTCTCGAATCAAAGACTTCCTTCTGTTCCAGCAATAACTGCTTTAAATTTTCCTTCTCTTTTAGCCCAATTTTCGCTTCTTCTAGCTTCTCCGAAATGTAGTCTTCCAATTTGGGTTCCAGATCTTTTTCCAAGTCTGTGGCTAGTGTTTTGAGCTCCGCTTCTAACTGCTCCATAGCTAACACTTCTTCATCAGCCACATCTCTGTATGTATGCCATACTTGTTCACTGGATCCTGGTTCAATTTCATTGAGTGCGACCTCTAAGCCTTCAGCTTCTTCATTCACATGGAACATAACCCTGTCCTGTGCTAGGTCAATTATCACTCTGTATTCCCTTATAAACTCTGCCCCAATAAGTAGGTTATAAGGTAGTTTGTTTACTAACAGGAAACTCTGTGAGAAAATAGAGCCTCCTATCTGTAAATCTAGGAATACCTGGTATTTACATATCATTGTTCTGTCTGGAATTACCCCTTTAATTTTGACACTGGAGATCGGTATCTTCAAAATGTTCTCTCTCCGGGCTATTTCATTATATAGAGCTTGTGTCATCAGGCTCACTGTTGATCCTGTGTCTAGCAGACTTCTGACTTTTAATCCTGCCACTCTCACAATTATAATAGGCAATTCTCTCTTGACCATGACCGGTGGTCCTCCTGTATCCTCAATCAATTCTTCTGGTTTGGCTATCCAATTGACGATGTTAATAGACTTCCATCCATCAGTCTCGAGCTCTTCTAATTTTGGCGTTTTTTTTTTCTTCAGCGCCCGCCCCTTTGGAGTTCCTTCTCTCCTGTTCGCTGCGCTGTAGTTCCAAACTCTTGGCTCCATCTCCATATCTGTCTGGCGATGTCCTGTTCTGCATGACTTCTTGCCAGCGGACTTGTGATTTCTGGGGCTCATCTCCCCTTTCTTCGAAGTATCGCAAAGAAGCATGATATCGCTCTTCTGCCTCGTCATCGAAGTTATTTCTTCTCTCTTGGGGTCTCCAATTTCTATTATTGCCTTCCTGGCCATTATTACCTCCATCGTTATGGTACGGTTTGCCCCTGTTATTGTGTTTATTCCACGAACTTCGACCTCTTCCTGCTTTATTAGCATTTCCTTTGTACCTTGACTGCCATTTTCTGGGTTCCTGTTCCCATTGCCGTCCATAGGAATCTAAAGTTTCTGTGCTCGTGGCCTTGTTGTTCCTTGGAGCTTGCTGTTGGTCAGTCTGTGTGTTGGTCACGTGGACTTGTTCCACGGTTCGACTCTGACGCATAGTATTTGCTGTGGTGAGGTCCAGTTGCCTTAGAACTGTCTCCATTTCCATAGCCGTTTTCGCATTAGCCGAGATTAGTAGCCTTTGGATCTCGTATGGAAGCTGTTTGGCGATAGCAATGCATAGCTCCAGTTCACTAGGTTTTTGATCCAGCTCTTTAAAACGACACATCTGCGATATGAAGAATTCTGCGTACTTCGTCGGGTTATTCGTGCTGTACTTTTTGGCATACAAATCCAGCCGTAAATTCTGCTGAGTCGCGGCGTCCCAATACCTTTTCAAGAATGCCTCGCGGAATTCCTCAACAGTATCAAAAGTGTAACGGAAGCTGCGAAACCATAATGCGCACTCCCCCTCTGTTAACTTCTCTATAGCACGTAGCCTACGCTCCTGCGGTATTCGTGCATCATTGAGATATTCAGTCACTTCCTTTAACCAATATTTTGGTGTCATACTACAGTGACTACCTGAAAATTTCCTAGGTTTTTACTCGCTTGCCCTAATGACGTTTATCACCTGGGTGTGCATCGCATTTTCATGTGGCGTCGATGCCGCAATTGGTACACCTGGCGTCATGTAAGGACTTTCTCCTGCGCCTGCAGCGTTCCTGCTTATAGGTTGGGTTTCTAGGTCTGCCCACCTTGTTTTTCTTATATCCTCTATGCTGCCTTCACTTGACTTAGGATATTTCAGAAGTGTCTCCTCCTGTGCTATTATCCTAGTCTCCATTTGGTTATGGCGCATTTCTGCTCTTTCTAGGCGAGTAATGACTTCTTTTTCTATTCTTGTAAGCCTATCTCGGTTTTCCTCGGCTACTTGAAAAATTTTCACCTTGTCTTCTTTCAGACTTTGTTTGATATGGGATATTTCATCCTCTACGTCCTCTTTAATTTGAGCAAGGGTCTTGTCGCTTGCCTCTGTTTTCTGGCCTTCTCTTATTTCGAGTTCTTCTCTCAGACCTTTAATTTCATCTTGAATGTGTCCATTGACTTTAGACAATTCATTCCGGACCTTGGTGATCTCGCCTCTATTTTCCTCTTGTCTTTTATTGACTATGATAATGTCACTCTGAACTTGGTCCAGTTCCTTATGAACTTTACCCATCTGACATTTTACGTTGCCTACCAGCTCCTTACTTTCATGAGCGATAGCCTTAATTTTGCCTATTTCCTGGCATTGACCTAATATATTCTGGTCCTGTTTCTTGAGGTCACCGTTAGTTGCTCTAGCGTAGCTTTTCAATTTCTGGTCCCATTTGGAGTCGTTCTCCTCTAATCTCTGGTCTACTGTTTTCGTAAACTCTGCGAACTGTTTCGCTTGGCGTTCGAGATTCGCCTCATTTTGGATCTGAATCTCCTTAATATCGTTAGACAACGCCTCTAATTTACTGTTGGTTTGCTCCTGAGCATGCCTACACGCTTGCAAATTACCCTCAAGTTTGGCTTCTATAGCCTCGAAACGTTTATCAGTATTTACCTGCATTTCCGATACAATGCTTACAACAGTATCTGTTACTTCGGTCTTAATGACTTCTTGCATTTGACCTAACTTATTATCTAGTGCAACCTGATTTGCATTAATTGCCTCCTGATGGGCATCTAAACGAGCATTTATTTCAGTTTTATTTGCATCTAAACGGTTGTTTATTTCAACCTGAGTTGCCTTAATTGCCTCCTGATTGGCATCTAACCTGTTATTTATGCTATCCTGGAAAGCCTTGGTTTCCAGTTTACTCTGCTCGTTAGCAGCATCAAAATGTTGTTTCAGTCCTGCAATAACTTGCAAGATCTCCTCCATACCTGACATTTTACAATAACACACTTAAATATGCAGGCAGGCTTCCTGGAAAAATATGTGGATACGTTTCGAAGAGAAACATCAAACACTGCACACATATTGTGAAGTCGTACAAAACCTGATAATATTATAGTAGATTGTGGATTGGGTATGTAACGCTAGTACCCTTAGGCCATTCTCTTCTCAATAGAGAGATTCTGCGTTACCTCAAAAAGCCTACTGAATTCAAAAATCACTCAAACACAGTTTGAGGCAAAACAATTACTATGGTTTTCCCCATGAAATACCATAAAAAATCTATGGGTTCTCCCTAAATCCCATAAGTTCCACGTATTCTGGGCGCCATGATAAATTAATAGAGCTTTTACTACCATAGACTCCACAGATGGGCGTCATGATAAATTAATATCAGAGGTAATGTCTACAGGTATCTATCAAAATTTATATATACGTATCGGAACTTAGCTATGGATTAGGAGCGGTCACACCCTACTTCGTTAATTCTTACTTTAATAGGGTTGTGTGCATTAAATCTGACCGACTTTAGTCGTACCTTTAGCTCAAATCACAGTATAGGACATCAAATCCCATGTACCCATGTGAGTAATCTCGTTGAATAATATGCATCTGCCTCCAACTAGCATCAGCTCTCAGGCGTGTACGGTAACCCCAATTTTGCAGTGCATATTTTGGATTTGAGGCACAAAGGTATCAACTCTACAATGATAAGGCACAACTCTATTCTAAAACTTTAATCCAGTAAAATAAATCATGGCTTCAAACACAAAACAATACCCAAAAAGCATAAAATAAAAGCAAACAAAATTTTTACTTCCACAATCCATAAGTAAACAAATATGAAATCACAACAAAGTCATATCTAGCCATAATGCTTTACCCTTCTATGAACTTCACAAGGATATACTAGTGCGCTGATGCACCTACGACTTCAAAACAACTTTACATTAACATAACAGTCATACAATGTGACTTCTTTAATATTACAACAAGGATTATTCCTTAAACCTCTTTATGTTAAACAATTATGTGTGCCGTGCGTGTTTTAATATTTTTCTTCTCACCCATGAAATGCTTTGCATGCATTTACCTATTTGGACGTTGCACCCAAAATCAACGTGCAACTCCATAATTATGTAAGCTACCCCCTACATATCCTTCAATTATATGGTTTTACCGCATGCTGTCTGTGATTCCTAGATAAAACGTTTCGTTATAGCTTATGTCGGATTGTACGATAGACTACCTCGCGCTCATGGCGATTGGCATCTAGTAACCAACTACATGACTTGGTTCCAGTGACAGTACAAATATATCATGTGACTATTCGTCAGATAGCTAAATTAATGAACCATCAGGATGAACTATAATTATCCATGTGTTCACAAACCACATGGCTATAATACTCAACATAACAATCTTGCATTATATGTCATTTTAACAAGGTCTAGAATCTCTTCCCTCTTTTACTTGCCTGAGCGGTCCGGGTGGTTGGCACCGACCCTCGGCTAAAGAAATCGCTACACAATAGAAAGTGGGATGGGTCGTTCCACCAATTATCTCGACCTTTCTAAAAGTTTGAAAGCTTCCCTCTCTAAGCAGTGGAGATTTACAAGACAAATACTGTGTCCTAACCGGCACACATGTTCCCAAAGGATCTTAATTGACTATCATGCCAACAGATATTGAATGAGCTTTTGTAATTATTCCTACGTCGAGGATAACGATTAATTAATGGCCTCACATGGGTCCATTCAACATGAAGGTTCGGGGTTCGTAATGCATGAGCCAGGCTGGGTAACCGATGTCTCAAGTATAATATAGGCGCACAAAACCACTGTGGCCATGAGTTTCGCTGCCCACGAGCGTAAATAACTCATCATAAGTTCTCGGGAAATCATAGAGCTGCGAGGTATCCTTGTTATCCTCGACTCTTACAAGATTCCAATCCGGAACACATTTCAATCCTTTCTTCAGAGTTAGGGTCCTACACTACAACTCTGGAATAATAATGTCTCCAACAATGTCCACGACATAGGAGAATTCATACGTAGAATAGACTATCTGGCCCCTAATGCTCCATGCTACGACACACCGACCTATAATATTAAGAGAAATCTAACATTTACTCTATAAGCTTCTCAATTAAGCTGCAAATTCAATTCACTAAAAGCTCTTTCATTACTGGTATCATTACTGAATATATGCAATATTCTGATATAAAGCTTCTTTTCATAATTACTGAAATGCAATCTCACTGTAACATCTTCCTGCTTAGATTGATAAGTCCTGCACTTAGCGTTAATAATTCTCGCTTACAACATTTTATTTGTTTCCTGATGTGTTCATTCATACTCTTAATAACCATTATTATTATTATCATCATTTCTCACTGACATAAATGACCAAAATCATCCTTGATTATTATTACAAATCTCATTGACATAAATGACCAAAATCATTATTTACTATTATTCTCACATAAATTACCAAATTTTCCGACATAGCTAAACGTTTTAAACTCGAACAATCGCGTTCGTTACATTTACATAACTGATTGCCATTCTTAATTCATAGTGGGAATAATTACTCCACTTAATGATGCAAATCATCATTTCAACTCTATAAAAATCAACTCATTACTGATTAAACATGGAGGATCAGCCTCCTAACTGACTTTTACTGGCATCTATAAGGAATTCACAATACCTTTATGGAATCACAGACATGCATCGGTCCATACTTCTACATAATTATAACCATAATTTGTGGGGTACTTACATCTCTATAGGCATCTAAGGTGGCTCCGACCAATCATATTCTTCCATGTCGCCCGCCATAATGGGTTTAACGCGACATATTTCTCTTGTTTACACACATTTGATTACACATTTCTATCACCAACACGACACGTTGCATACCTTTCAGGAAGTTATCACTCCCCAAACATGTGAAACACTTCATCAAACACTACTTTAAATGATATTTTTACATATACATTACACTGAACACTCGTCACTTTATACACACTTCAATGCTGAAATTCCCTAGCAGAGATCGAAATTGCAGGTGTCGACGGCATTTGACGTTACCAACTCCTGATCGAAAGTCTGGTTATCTGCTTTCGGAACTCTCCAACAGTTTTTTATGACGATCATTACTCCTACAGTAAGCGTTAACATCTGGTACTCTCATGGCAATACCAAACACTTAGTAAAGTTTCTTTCGCGCATTCTGTCGTAGTTACACATATACGATTAGTTAATACAATACACACTGCGCTTAATAAAGTTCAACACTACAAATAATTGAGGCGTTGACAGGGGAAAGGTAGTAAGTGCCAAAAATGAAATTTTCGTTTTTTTCGTGAAGAAGGTAGTAAGAACCAAGGCCAACACCGCAGAGAAAGTAGGAAGTCGATGGATGATTAGAACAGCTTGAAATTGTTGCCACTAAATCGCTCTTGTGGCAAGTACGAGGCTCGTGGCGCAGAGAACGTAGTAACTCCTTTTGCGCGCCAAACAAGTTTCCGCTTGTTGCGTGGAAGTGATACTCAAATTATTGTGAAAATCAACATGCCTACAAAACGTGGTCCTTTCAAAATGTTAAGTTAAATGACACTTCTTAAGAGATATGTTTTCTCACTTCATAATTGACGTGTAACAATGCAAACTCGTCGAACACAGACTTCGCTTGCAAGGGTCAGGCAGGTTAGGAAAGAGACATAGGCTAATCTAACCAATATTTTCTACTTTTCCAGGCAACATGTAAATGTTACAAGTGCCCCAGTTTCACTCAAGAAGAAATAAGCAAACACCACACCGATTTCAGGAGACAGATAGCAGACATGCAAGGTACATATCGTGGGTCTGATTAACGTTGTCAACATTCTGGGAAATGGGAAATACAATAATACAATGCGCAGGGCAGAATAAAAATCGAATGGTGTTAATGGTTATGATTTATGCCAATGCCATAAACTATTTTCATTCTGTTGAATTAAAATTCTTGGTTTCCGGACACTCCTAAAAGCCCCGTGAAAGGAAATTTGGCATCATCGAAAAGAGAAAGAAACTGTAAGCCAATGGTTCCAGAAGAAATGGCTGAAATGATTTGCAGTGCTAATGTTTTCAAGCCCAATAATGTAATTATGATGAACAATGATAACGTCATTGACTTTCCTGCTGAATCTGACAAGTTTTTTTTAGTACGGGTGCTCTTGAAATAAGCACCGTCGGACGGATTGGAAGGAAGATTGTAGTTTTACGTGACCGTTAATCTTGTGATTATGAGTCATGGGACCTTCTTTTTACGTGGAATGCGAACCACGGAACATGGCATTTCACTTCGAAAATCTCACATGCATTAACCGGGAATCGAACCCTGTCCACCTTGGTGAGAGGCCAACAGCTTGACCGTCGTGCCACCACGCCCCAGGCTGGATTGGAATTCCAAGAGAATTCCCCGTGACTGAAACAAGACAGTCATTTAATGAAATTGAAATGTTGAAGGAACATGCTATATTCAAAAGGCATCAGTCATTCAAGGCCATCACCAATATTAAGATTTTGCAACCCCTTGAAAGAAGAATATTCATCAATGAAGCAAAAAAGGAGGATTTATTACCAATGATGGACTTCCAGGATAAGAAGTATCATGCATTTTACAGGGATATCTGTGCCTAACAAAATCAGTCTCAAGTGGTAGCCTAGTACTGATTGTGTAGAAATCTCTATTTAAAGATTGTATAGACAAATTATTTTTCCACCATGCTATGCCTAATTCTGAATATTGCTTTTCAATATGTTAAGTGGGTGGATTTCTTCAATTTGGAAGTATTTTGTGCAATAAAGTGAATAACAAAATGATCGCAAATCGTTTTTTGCTTCTCCTGAAAAATTTCATTTTTGGCACTTACTACCTTTCCCATGTCAACGCCTCAATTATATACAATAGTTCTACCGTTAGTCTATACGGTGCTTCATGACTGAACACGTCATAGTTCGTGCTGCTGATTAAGCCTGTATCACGACTATTATTCATACAAACATATTTACTGTTTCTTTTACACATACCAGTCTTTGTTCGGCGTCTCGATGAATAGAATCGTCATGCGTTTTGCCTTGACGAACTGGCTTCAACCTGGCTGTAGCTGACTGAAGTTTCACTCGAAGACTGCACGTAGCTTATTTGAAGACTTCTGTCTGCGGCTTACACGCTGTCTCGTACTGCTGCATATTTGCTGCATACTGATTGCAACTTATTTCCATTGTGCTACAATTGACAATTGAGTAAAACTGTAACTGGCTGTAACTGCGCTTGGCGGCATGTAGACTGAGCTTGACTGCGTCTCGACTGAGCTTCAAGTGAGTTAGAACAGAGTAACACTGAGGACAGAGTAGGACTGAGAGAACAGAGAGCTCCTCCTGGGGTCTACTCCCTTATATCGGATTTCCACAGAAAGTAGAGCAACATCTTCCCGCGTAATCTTCGCTCCTCTCACAGCATGATTCAGGTCTTCAAACCATGATCATTGTGTTCCTCTCTCTTCACAGGTCCCAAAACTATCTGTGTGCAAAGGAATCGCTCGTTCAATTAATTAATATTAATTCCTTTCTCCATGGCGTGGGACGCTACCTAGTCGGGAACTCCCCGTCAACATCTTCACATCCCTCCGCGAACAATGGTCACTTCACAGTCCTTACGCACATCACTAAATATGCACCAATTTCGCAGGTAAAAGACTCTAAAATTATCTTCTTGCCAAGATATTCACCTGTGTGCAACTCTCATCTCGATTCGTTACTCCAATCACGAGTAATCAATGATTTTTCTGGGCATTTCTCCGCCCCTACTACAAATCTATTCTCCGTCGGGGAATAACTGTGTCATTATTCAGGCCTCTCCCCTGCTCCAGACGACATAATGGGGTGACAGAGATGGACGTGGCTCCACTGGGACCAACCCACAATTCTGGGCCGATTAGTAAATGTCAGCTCTGCCCTCCTCTCTGCTTCAAACCTCCAATAGCTTACACCAAATCGTCTTATAATGACATAATCTGCTAATTATTTCCTACATTATTTTAATAAATAATGCCATTTCATCAAAATCACACCAGTGATTAAATATACATCTCTTTCGAGGGTTTTTTTTACCAAGAAACTCCCTGTACAGATCTCTGGTTCGCTTCCTGGTGGAACCTTTTTACTGAGATCACTGTCTCTGAGAACCATGTTCGATTCCAGTCAGCATAACCCCATCGGGTTCAGTACATGCTCACAGGCAGACCAAATCTGAACTGTACTAAACTGTACGGCTTGTTTGATATAATTACATCAGATACCTTGTTAACCTAAGAAAAGTAGCCTAATTATGAAATATTTTTTTAGCAAAATGATCATCATCTTTATTTCCGCTTTTCGAGCTGACACCGGGTGATGGCAAATATGGTTCCTCTCCACTTTGTTCTGTCGTTCCACCATTCCTCTTCCGACACGGTGTTCCAATCCAGATTCAATTTTCTAATGCTATTCTTCACCGAGTCTATCCATCGCATTCGTGATCTTCCTCGTCCTCTCTTCCCTGTCATCCGTCGTTCCAGCACTCGTCTTGGTAGTCTTACTCCATTCATCCGGACATGTCCAAACCATCTCAATCTGTTTTGCACCAATTTATCATTTAGTTCTTTCCGTATATCTTCATTTCTTACTCTGTCTCTCCTCATTTTTTTGGGCCATACTTCTTCGGAATCTCATCTCAGCTGCCTGAACTCTGCTCTCATCCCTCTTAGTTATTGTTCAAGTTTCTGCTGCATATGTCATTATAGGAACATAATATGCTTTGTACATAACTTCTTTAGCCTTAATTGGTATATCCTTGTTCCATACTAGTCCCCGTACCTTTTGGTAGAAAGAAAGTACTCCCGAGTGTTATTCTACTGCTAATTTCCAAATATTGTCTTCCATCTTCAGTCAGTTCACTTCCCAAATATTTGAAGTGTTTCACCTCTTCCAGTTCCTTATCTCCGGCCTTGATTATTTATTTTCCTTCTTTCTCACCTCTAATCATCATCACTGTTTACTCTTCTCCACATTTATCTTCAATCCCCATTGCTCAATCAATTGATTTGTAACGTCTAACTGTTCTTGTTCCACCAACTCATCCACGACCCATTTCACAAAATCGTCTGCAAACAACATTACCTTCATCTTTGCCCTACTATAGTCTATAGTATAGCAAAACGGTATCAGTTCGAAATTTTTGAGGGCTTACAAGAATCCTGAACTCTTGTCCGGGCTGATTCCAAAAACTGTGTCATCGTGCTGAAAGCCATTTTTCAGTGTTGCCTTAGTAACCGAATTTTAATGCTCTTCAGTTGGTTAACATGATTATAGTAAATTGTAATGGGTGTTTTCCTAAACCTGAAAAAAAAAGATTAATAAATAAATAAGTTTGTAGATTAAGGCTTTCACGGCCCGGATTACTATTGAAATTATTCATTTTTTTTTTGGGGGGGGGGCTATTGCCATGTGAAAATAACATTTAAATACCAGACGTTTCGAGATGAACCTTGCCTCATATTTCAATGGAAATAAAACAAAGAAAGTGTGTCAATGGGATTACAAAAAACTACGGAAATTCCTCTGTTCGTCACCAGAGAGTAGCCGCCAGAAAGTACGGTATGGACCTTGATAGAAAAACGCGCCATATTAATTAGAACGGCGGACAGAGTAGTAAGGAAGGAGAAGGTAAAGGGGGCCCTTTCCACACATACACACACACACACGGACAAAAGTTGATCTCGAAAACCATTTTTTTTTTCATAAATAAAAATAGCCTAAAATTAGTGCAAACCAGCTCAAAAATTCAACAATATTAATGAATAGAAAATAAGTTAAAATCCAAAAATCAATCAATATTATTCAAAAACATTCTGCTAGCCTATTGATTGAAATAATAGTTGACGTAACTGGTATTTATTATCAGTTTCTAGAATCGTAGTCGTCGCCAATGCGAAGCGCTACCGATAACAACGTTGCAATTAGCGTTGGGGGGAGATCCAGCCTAAGAGAGGAATAAAATGTCAACATTCATTCGATTGTTGAACATGCTACAAATATTGTTGACAAATGATACTCATATCACAGTAACGGCATATTCGTGGCAACCAAAAGCAACTTTTATAATGTCAAAATTCTTATCATAAGAGAATTTTAGAGAATTTTCGAAATTTTCTATTATTTTACCGTGAATCATCGTTTTCCCTTATATATCCCAAGTTTATAAGAACTTTCCTAATTTTCTTCTTTTAAGGTGTGTATCACATCAGTGCCTACAAAATGTACCTCATTCAAGTCATTAGGATTTATACTTGTTTTTATATAATGCATTTTTTTAGAAAGAAAAGAATTATTGTCAGCTGCTCTGAATAAAAATGCAATAAAAGGACTTAATTTACAGTTTATGTTAGAGATTGAGGTTCACATTGTAGGCACAGATGTAATACACACCTTAAAATAAGAACAGTTGGAAATTTCTTACAAACTTGTCATATATAATGGAAACGATGATGCATGGTAAAAGAATTGGCAAAATTTGAAAATTCTCTAAAAAACTCTTATGATAAGAATTTGGCATTATAAAAGTTGCTTTTGGTTGCCACAAGCATATCGTTACTGTGATATGAGTATCATTAGTCAACAAAATTTGTAGCATGTTCAACAATCGAATGAATGTTGACATTTTATTCCTCTTCAGCGGATCTCCCCTCTAAGACGGCTGACACAACTGGAAATACGTTACTCTAGAGATACTAGAAATTGCCCTGTATATCGTTCACCCTTCTCGAGTCGCTACTGATCCCGTTCCTTCCCTTTTATTCATATAATCGCGCGAGTCTATTCACATGGTTTGGTATAAATTTTGAAATACATCCAGTATTTAAAGGTGTCATCTCTGTCATTTACCTTCAACCACTTTTTCGCTCTGTTTTCCTTCTTTGCCGTCTCTCACCTCTCCCCTCGTCTGTGCGTGCCACTGACTGACGCTCCGAGGGTCAAAGGAACTTCGCATTCAATTAAGTTTGAAAAGGCTACTTCTACTGGAATTCAGACTAACACGGACGAAATGACGAGTTCATCTTAAATTGCGACACGCTGTACTCAAAGGATATGGTTGGCATTGCTAATTGCACACGTGATGCTCCAGGAATGTCACGAGACATCTATCAGTGATAAATTAAATCACATACAATTCGTTTATAATTAAAGCTCAACTCTCTGCTTCCTTATCTGAAACATGTATTTGATTAAATTGCTTTAATTATTCTTTGGATGAAAACAAGAAAGATGATTAGTTTGATTCATACTTGATTAATGACTAAGAAGGTTACGTGTACTTCTAGTGGGTCAGGGCTGGCAAACAAATTTATCCGTTTTTGAAATGAAAATGATTTCACGTTCTCGCACGTTTATGCTGGTGTAAACCTTTAGGCGGAGAGAATTTTCACTTTAAAAGAATGTAGGGATATTTTATGATAAGGAAGTAATTATTTCCCGATTTTCAGATAATAATGTAAGCTTAAAACGTACTTTATAGTGATACGCTTTCCTTTCAAGTAAACTTTCATTTTTAGGTGAGTATAGAACAAAGTCACATGTCTCTTGTTATTAGACTATTATTTATTTATTTATTTATTTAAGCCAAAATTCCCCTACAGGAGAGCGATTAATCTGGATAACATGATGTCATTTGGAGGCGTGTCTCCTCCACTCCTCCCAAAATCTCTTTATTCTCGCGGAATGTTCCCTCTTCCTCTCATACGTCCACTTTTTTCCAGGTTGTCGTAATGATCTTGGTTCGAACTTAACATTCGCGATTTTCGTCTGGCACTCAGTTCGGTTTTCGAAATTTTGTATACTGATAACTTGTAAGTCTCTCTGTACCTCTTTAAGCCATTCTGTGCCGCATTTGCTCTGTGTTATGATACCGAGTAGTTTCTTGGGCAATCTGAGGTGGCCAACTGGTCACTCTGTGGATGTGAGTGTAAAATTTGGCTCTGCGTTTTCTAATTTCGTCTGTTATCGTAATGGTGTTTTGATAGAGTTCAGTACTAGGTCTCTTCATCCAAATGCCGTTTCTGTTGATTGCTCCGTAGATCTTCCGGATAATTTTTCGTTCCTGCTTTTCCAGTTCCCTAATCTTGGAATGACCAACGATTACTATTGCTTCAGCAGCATATGTTGCTTCTGGAAGCATAACTGTTTTATAATGTCGTAATTTGGCGTTCGTCGAAATGCATTTCTTGTTGTAATGGGCCCACGTTAGCCTGTAGGCCTTCTGTAGTTTAGTGATTCTGTCTTCATTGGCGATTCGATTTAGTCCTGAGGGCTGTATAATTTCGCCAAGGTATTTAAAACTGTAGAGTTGTGCGATTTTACCGTATTTGGTATTTAAAGAGGATTTATTTTCTGGCCTTCTCTCCATATATTTGGTCTTGTCGTAATATATTATTATTGTTACGTGTAAGCCCTAGTAGCACGTTCGTTAATTGGACTACAGTGGTTAAAAGCACAACACAGTTTGGCCCTTAAAAATATACGTTTTATTGCAGGTCTAGCAAGTTACAGTACACCACACAATAAACAAATACAAGCAATTAGCATCTCACTCTAGTTTCCCGCTTGTTGGGGACACTTCTCTTTGACTTTCTCGAGCAGCTGTCCGTTCACTAATTAGGTAGACCCATGCGCTGGCTAGAAATAACTGTACCCTTCCTCTTGTCAATAAGCCACGGTCTGACACTCACTTGTTCTTGAGTTCACACTATCTCGCCATCTGCAGGCTAGGAAAACAGTCCACTGCGTTTCGCAATCCACACGGCACTTCGCCTCGATACTGTCGCACGGGTAATAGCACGCACTCGCTCTGAACACAGTTCATCCTCACCGGCCAGGGTCGCTCTAATATATCGGAGCTGGTGACCCAATGGATGTTTCCAGAGCGGTCCAGGATTCACTGCTTCTCGAGAATTCCATCACTAGTTAGGTCACGAACATTCTGGACGGTCTCTTTGTTACTGCAGTCTTCTTGTTGCGCAAATCGCTGGTAGACACAGGGGCAGGGGGTAGCCCGAGGCGGTCTGTGACTCACGCAGCGAGGTGATGAACTAACCGCGCAGCCGCAACATTATTATCATTATTATTATTGTTTCGTTTTGGCCTACTATGGACATCGTAATTTCAACTGTTCCTTGTAGCTTTAAAATTAACCCAATGTTCCTTCAATCGTAGACGGTGTTGTTCTTTTCTCTTATTGGCCCACGCCTTTCCAGTTTTCAGCATCGGCTTATGTTGGAAACTACGATGTACTAACAGTTTCCTCTTAAGCCGGTAATACTCCTGGATATCTTCACATGAGATCCCAATCTTGTGCATATCTTTTTATATCTTCTATTTGTCTTTTTCTCTTGAAAAGTGAAAATGCGAAAAGTAAGAGAGTTGACGTTATCCAGGCCACTTGCCCATAAAACGTAATTCGTCCATTCCGCATCAATTCAGTAAATTTCTCCACGTGTGTATATAAGTCCAGGGTGTGCCGTCTTCTAAACTCACTATTCTCTTTAACCGAACCTAAGATTATTATTAGTAAATTATTTGCTGTTTGTTGCTGTTGATTCATTTAGGGGCTTGACGATATCGTGGTCATGTAGCCCCATGAAATTTGGTGTGTGTGGAATTTGTGTGATAACCCTTGTCAGTGTGTGTAATTGTAATTGACTGGCTGTGTGGCTCAGCGGTAACGTTCTCGCCTGCTGTACCCAAGGTTGCAGGATCTAATCCCGGTGCAATCAGCTGGCATTTGAGGGTGCGTAGTAGATTTACTGGCATGCTAAAGATCCCCTTCGGAGCAAAATTCCGGCACCCCGGCGTCGATAAAAGCCGCAGTAGTTAAAACCAATAACATTATTACTATGTATTTGTAATTCGGATGAGGATGCGAAAGAAGGCACCTGAGGGCCTAATTTAGGAACCATCCAGCAATTCGCCTGGAGTAGAAGAGGGAAACCAAAGAAATCCACTTCCAAGATGGCCGATGTAGAAATCGAACCCGCCTCTTCTCAGTTTTGCCTCACGAGGCTGAGTGTGCCCCGTTCCAGCCCTCAGACCAGAATTACCTTTCTTTGTAGAGCCGGGAATCAAACCCGGGACTCCATGGTGACCCCTATGCGTTATTATTATTATTATTAATAATATTATTATTATTAGCCTACAAGGGATTTTTGATGTTAGCGATGGGCACCTGCAGCAATTCCGAGGATCGGGAGTTTGAATCCCGGCGCTGACAGTGGCTAACCTGAATACGGGTTTTCCCTAGGTTTTTCCGCACCGCTTCAGGAAAATGCCTGGATAGTAGGCCTACCTCATTTCAAGTCCCAGGGGACCTATCTCATCCCCGTCGCTAATTCAGTTACACTACTACAGTCATGACAGATCTGCCCAAATAACTTAAAAAGCTCTATCTTCGAGGAACAAAATTTTGCAGGAAATAAGGAAGACAATTTTCCTCACCTGCATCAATGTTTGATACTTAAAAAGGCTTTTTATGTGTAAAACCTGTTGTTTTAATGTACACAGCTTTGTTTAGTCTTCTGACCCTTGGATGCTCAACCAAAATCTACGGTGGTTAGGTAGCATATTCTAGGGTACAGGAATGGGTTTAGGTGCCCCGGGACTTGAAATGAGGTACTACAGCATATGAAAGTGTATTCTTTCAGACCGATTAGAAAACACTAATTGTTTCGTGATTTTCTGTAGAAGAAATCGATTAAGGCTTTATATTTTAAAGTTTGCTGTTGTAATACAGTACACGGTCTCAGAATGTCCTGACGCCCTGTGCAAGACGTGGGGCTTTATATGATCATAATTATCAAAACTTCCCATAAAATAACGTTTTAAAATTGTGTAATACCATAAAATGAAAGGAATACATTTAATAATTTTCAGTTTTTAACCTATTTTCATTTATGAATAAATTGGCTCATGAGATCACCTTTTGTCCGTGTGTGTATGTGTCCGTCCACCCCCTTCCCCCCTCCACCCCCACCCTCCCCTGCCGCCAACCCTATTAAAATCCAAACGGGTAGAGCGATTTCAATGAAACTCGGTTAGGACGTAGTACTACTTCATCCGACCCCGACCGTGCCCTCTAAATTTTATGACGTCTCACCTTTCCAACATAGCGGCTGTGCGAAATATTTCACCGGTATTCTATATCTCCGAAACTATTACTAATATAACCTTGAAATATTGTACTGTACGGTGATAAAATGCACTACTAGTAGTTCACCTATGTGAATTTCAAAAACCTGTTAAGACGTAAAGAACGAACATGGCGGTCAAGCGAATTTGAAACTTTGAAATAGACTTTTCTCGTGATTTAACCATCCGAGCGCAGTGAAACATGGTACACTTTACACATTGTAATGCACTGACATCTAATTTAGTTCAATTGTTTACATGTCCTCAAGATGGCGGCTTCCGAAATTTTAAAATTAAGTTTTTTATCAATGTCAACGTTTGAATAATCAACCTACGCAATAATAGTCATATAATAATACATAACTCTATGGCCTACATATATAAAAATCCAGCATGACAACCATTCGAAATATTTAGACGGGTTTCAATATCTACGAATCTATTACAGCAATCTAACTAAAATTTTGTAAATTGAGCCAACTAACATAATTAAAATATATTGAAATAGGTTGTTTAGTTCTACACGGAACTACTTGTTAAATTATCTTACTACATTAAATAAGTCTACTTTTTCCTCATTTTTGCAAAATGTGAAAAGTAGGCTAAAAATCGTTATCCACATAGACTATTGCTTGGGGATTGGCGGATCTAAAGGAGAGGACTGTCGGAGAACAAGGGTGAAAAATAATGTTTTTTGTAGGCGCAGTGACAATATGTGAAATTTCAAGTCATTGATGGATTAGACGCAACTAGGAGTTTTAGTGATTCTCGATAATATCCACGATTATTCATGAAATCAGCATATTTTTATATATTTTAAATGCAATGTATAATTAACGTTACATCATTGGTGTTAAATGAAATGTTGTCAGCCTTTTTGCTTTACAATGACAATATTTTTGAGATCAATATTTATAGTACCATATACTTGTTTTAACATCAACTATTATTGTGCGATTGAACTGTTTGTGCGGTCTATTGTGTTAGAACAAGTTTTTTAACAGTATACATTTACAAAAAAATTGTTAATATCCTGAAGGCATTCAAGCTTAAAGGTGAGGAAATAATTGTTAATTGTTAATAGTGACCATCAGAATTTATATGATTATTCTCTGGTCGTAGCATTATTACAAGTAGAATGGATTTCTTAGAACTTATCGAGTGATGTTTCTGTGTTATCCCTCTACTTGTAGGGTGGTATTAGCCTACTATGACATAGGTCTTTCGTACTCATGTTACGATTGTAATGCGTAAAAAAAAGTTTTCTCTGATCATTAGATTTAATTAATTTTAAAAATAAAACTTAACAAAATGTCACTATACAATTATTATTTAGAAACAAATATACATGGTTGTCGCAGTAAAAATAATAATATCGTATGGCCTCGGGTGCCGGGTGCAAGCTTTGTTATTTGACACCCAGAAGGTAGCTTGCATGCCGAATTTCGTTGTTCCTTGACTATGGAAGTCAAGGAGGTTAGATGTTAGATATCTCCTTGAACATTATAGTGCTTAGTAGTAGAGAAATGAGGAACTTGGTGTTGGCGGATACTCCCGAGATTAATTTTGCCATTATGAACTCGGCCTACTTAATTCAAATGGGTTCTTTGACATGCCAACATTGTATGACATGCGTATCGTATTTTTGCCGCCCTTCAAAAATCACTTACCACGGCCAGGAGCGAACCTGCAATCTTGTTGACGTAGTGAAACAGCAAAACATTCTTCTTCAGCTGAAACTCTATCTCCCGCCTGCATGGTCAGCGTGGAACGTTCTGTGAGGTGCGGTCACTGATAGCGTTCGAAAACTTAACAACGCAATCGCCCGCTCGTAGAGCTGCACTGTGCTATCCAGTGACTCTAGGCCATGTGCTCGGAAGAAGTACAAAATAAAGGGCGGGAAGTAACAATAGATGGGATAAAAATAACACTTCAAAATATTCTTGCCGTCATCTTGACCGCACCTCACAAGTAGAGAGTTAAACTTTTGATTTTCAAACGAGGAGAGAGTTCTGACATGATCGTTATCAAACGATGTAACCTTGAAGAAACCTTCTGTCTCTCTTAAGAGTTTGAGGTTGGATTAACCATTTGCTTGGTGAAGACGATGATGGTGTACTGAGCAGTTGCATTAGCCTGGTCAAGATGTTACCGAGAGACAGAGGCGGAATTGACCGACCAGGAATGAGGTAGAGAGTAGAGTGTCTAGCATCATGATCCCAGGGGAGAGAAACGTCCAAACATTCACTCCTAATGCACGCTGACTGGACGTGAGAGTCTCCAGGGGCAATTATAGCAATTAATGTTGAGCCCACAGGATCACAAAACTATAACTTGCCAGCAGAACACGAGCAAGATCCAGCAATTAATTGTCTTTCACGAATTCCTATGAATGGATATGACATAATAAGTGGACTGCGCGTGATCGTTGATTCACTTTGCAAATGTGTAACACACAAGAAAAAACTTGTAAAGAAGGATCTATGTCTCCCGATTTTATGCCATGTAGCCCTAGATGAGGCACAATAGATCATTGACCTCACGGCGTAGGCGTGAGCGTTAAAACTGACCCCTACAGTTTACAATACCTGTAAATTATTTTCATTAAATACATAACTACATTAATTAATTAATTAATTAATTAGTAAATGAATAACTGAATAAAATACATAAACAAAAAATATATATAAATAGACAAATTTACAAACAAATAGTTAAATAAATAATAATTATTATTACCGGTATTTATTTAGTTATTTATCGTATGGCTTTTAGTGCCGGGAGTGTCCGAGGACATGTTCGGCTCGCCAGAGGCTGTTGCTGCTTCAAGCGGACACCACTAGGGTGAGCTACAAGTTCTTTTTAATTTCAAGTAGTTCCAACTTTCGCCACCAGATATCAATGATACCTAGTGGTGAACGTTGGAACTTAGATAGAGCGTTACAACGAAATCTAACCTAGAAATTTAGCTCCACGCAAGTTAAGTCTGTGGAAGGATCTTTTACATGCCATAAATCTATGCCATGGGACCGCCGGCTTTACTTCCCCTCCGAAGGAAGGCATACTGAAGGTTTTCAACGCTCTTCAAAAATCCGACGACTTCGGCCGGGTTTGAACCCGCTATCTTGGGCACAGCAGTTCAGCATGCTAACAACTACGCCACCGAAGCCGCAAATAAATAATTAAATAAGTAAATAAATTAATTAATATAGTTGCACTAATAACGCAAACAGATTTGTAATTCAATGTATTACTGTACAAGGTCTTCCCTGACACTTTCTTTTCAATTCAGGAAAATGACGGACGGTATTTTCTATTAAGGCATAGCTCCTTTCTTCCAATTCCTTGTCCAGCTTCATCCGTCTTTATTCATTTTATCTGTCATTAACTCCTCTGACATGTGTACCAAAGTTATTCATCCGAAAAATAAAACATCCTCTATACACGGACTTATATCACCTCATCACCGTCTCCATAGAAACGGAAATAATAACGGGTTCATATACATATTTAGGTATTGATTAATTAATGTGGATAAATATTATATAAATATTGTATAACATTGTGTTAAAAATATAAGCACATAAATATTTATAATATTTAATCGTTTGATGATATTGGAAGCTGACATTTGTTAAAAATCATACGCAATGAATTTTTATCGGCGAAATATTGGTAAACTTCATTCGTTATTTCTAACTCAGTGAAATATTGGCAGATCACTCAAAGGGCTCAACTTACTTTGAGTAAGGTTATTAAAAAACGCTCTCACCCAACATTAAACACGCTTATTAGTATAAAATCCGCACACAAAAATAACTGCATTCGTTAGCCTGTTTACATAATCCCCATGTGGACCGCATATCGCAGGTTTCCACGTGTAAATCATTCACCACACTTTGACTACTGATGCGTGTATTATGCCCCCGATAACCAGCTGAAGGTTGAAACGAACTCAGCGTGATTCAGGTCGAAACAAAGGGCGAGCTTATTACTTGCACGGAGAAAACTAAAGTGACCTCGACTGTTGGCCCATTCCTTGGCAATTTCGATTCATTTAATACCTTAAGTCATGCCTGTTAAGTTCTGCTACAACATAGGCTATGCCAAAATTTATTGGCTATCTCTTTTCTTTAGAACAATTTGAATTTTTATTACTACAAATCAGTGTTTTCTAGGATTTGTTTTGTATTTTATTCAATTAGAATACGAACAATATATTAACGATTTAATCATCCAATGTAGTGAGGTTTGTGTTATAATATCAGTGTTATTACATGATTTTTATTCACTCATTTCTAAATTTAATTACTATAAATGCAAGTAAAAAATTGTATAATCATTTGTACTATAATTTTAATATTTAATATTTGAAATCAAGCTATAATATGATATTTTTGTATTACATCCTGTTCGTATTTATTCGTTTGGAAACGCAGTCGATATCGGTATTTATATTATAGGCTAAGAATTTTAATTAACAAATGTACGAATATTTGAATTTTAATATTTTAAATCAGCGTTCACTTGAGTATATTTTTGAAATTTATTCATATGAGAATGCAAATATCCACTACTGTAGTAGCAGTAATATGATGAACTAAAGAAACTTCGAATTTTCTTTGGTTAATTGGAAGTTACGCAAGCTGATAGGTACAATGTTTAACTTCATGTAACTTCCATAACTAACAAATGTTATACAGTGTGTGCCGTAAGGGAAATAATTGTGCACTATAAGAATTTGACAATACAATTTCTCCCTTTAGAAATGTTAATTTGAACTTAAGATCCTGAAGTAAGTTCTGTTAATATATTAATGTAAAACGTAGTGCCACATTTTATGGTAAGATATGAAAATTGTAACGTAAGAAGATTTTTAATATGATAGTGGTGCCTCATAATCACTAATAGAATAATTACGGAAGACTGAGTCAACCAATTGTTTTCAATCTTTGTATTTAATTCACAAATGTGCTGACAACATTTGGTACAGATAACTTAATATATGTAGAAGTTGAAAATTTCGATCTTAGGTCTCCTCAAAATGCCTCGGAACTGCATTTATGTTATCATGCACCACAAAAGATAAAATTATCAGTTGCCTGAAAAGGAATCCATCATTTTCCCAATGGTGTTTCCAAATCTCATGACCTTGTGAAACCCTGTTATACTAATATGCATTAACAACTTACCGAGATCCTCCACCTCGCACGGTAGCACCAGTGTGTCACCAATCACAGCACGGAATGTTTGGCCACGTGATAAGAATCTCGGCGCCATCGTTGCTTCCAACGACACTCCTGGAATTAAAAAGATAGTTCTACATTAGCCTACAATACATTCACAGATACGTAGTGTCATAAACTGGCATTAGGGGCAGATGACCTCGTAGTTTCGCCCCTTAAGACAACAATAACTAACTAACTAAACTGGCATCTTGATCATGATGATGTTGTTGTTGATTCATTTGCGGGGCTTGGACATCGTGACCACGTAACCCCATGTACTTGGGTAAGGGTGGAATTTTGTATGATAACATGTTATTGTGATGACTGTATAACTGTGTGTATTTTTAATTGAAGACTGGATTGGGATGGAGGTGGCCTTTATAGGGCAGAATAGTACAGTAGCAAATATATTTTATTTGTATTTTTAATTATTTCAGCCTAATTATAACTATTATTAATTTTAATTTTTGTTCCTTAACATTTTCATCCTCATAATTACCTTTATAATTTCACAATTAAGATGGTAAAATTATTATACATTTCATTTTTATAAGCTTATTTTCAAAATTTACAGGCATAGTAAGCATTATTAAATAATTAAGAATAGTAAGCAACTAAAATTTAAAAAGTACAGAAAACTAAGATATTAAAATAAAACTTCATTATTTTTATTACCAAATTTTTATTTATTACTTTTTCTTTTTAATTGTTTTAATTGAAATATGTATTTAGCACCCTAGGTAAAGGAGATGAACTAATAATATTTGGTTTACAGAAACATTAACCCTTCTACAAGAATTAGATGAAATATGATTGAAAGATTCAGCCATCTGCATCGTTTACAACATAAATTGTCCTTTTGGTAGGTGGTTAATATACTGACCACTAACCTATAAAGGGTTAAGTTAGGTACCACCCCGGCATTTGTCTGGAGTAGAAGTGGGAAACAACGGAAAATCACCTCCATGGTAGATGAGGTGGGAATTTTAGTATTTTGTCATATGTTATGTGATAGTTTTCAATTGGCCGACAATTGCGATAGATTACTACACAATACTATTTTGTCAAGGACGTATTTTCATTTCGGACAACTTCAAAATTCCAAGCAATGTTCCATTCCACAAAGCGCCTTTTTTCATCACACTTCACACCCAGTTGACCATCTCAAGATATTTTTAAAGACATTTTTAGTGTAATTTATAGGAGTAGACAAATACCAACTATTTAATTATGTGTCATTTTCGCAAACTTATTCTTATTATTAGACTATTAACATCAAATTAAAGCCCACATTTGTTACAGATGTGTTTTTAACTATTTTTATAAAAAAATTCATAGAAAAGTCAAGTAAATTATTAATAACAAAGCTTTGCTCGTAATTACATTAGTTCATTTTCTTCTGAACACCATGGCTGAAGAAGGCCATAATACATTATATCCGAAACTGGCACATTTCATCAATAAATGTATAGTAATTTATTGTTATCGACTAAGGATCATCATCATCACGCACAGTTTCCAGTCACTGGCCGGGTCTGTTTGGAACATAAGCCTCTCCATCACCTCTCCGTCACCGCCTTGGTCCAGTCTTCTCCTTTCTTTCGCACGCAGTCCTCCTCATCTTTCAGCCACTTATCTCTTGGCCTTCCTCTTGGTCTTGTTCCCTCTAATTTCATCTCGTGTATCTTCCTGGGTATCCTCCTCACATCGATTTAAGCCTTGATTCCTCTATCCTATCCTGTAATGCTCCCTCCTTGACTAATTTTCTGATCTTCTCATTTCTTAACCTGACCAACTTTATCACTCCAATACTGTTTCTCAAGAATTTCATCTCACTAGCTTGTATTCTGCTTCGCCCTCTTCCATTCATAACCCAGGTTTCTGAGGCATACGTCAGGATTGGAACGTAGTACATCCTATAGGCCTATGTAGGCCTACCACTTTTACTGTTTTCTGGGATATCTTTACACAATTATTAAATTACATATTGGTATTCATTGAGATTAAATCGTCAATAAGGAAAGTTACTCTATTAAATATGATTAAGTACATATCACTACGTAAGTCTGTGCATAATTAGCCAACGCTGAGTATTTAATTACGAGCTGCTATTACTTGTCTTGTGATCCCAGCTGAGTTGTTCGTTCCTGCCTAGCTCGTTCTTTCGCTGGGGGGTGGAGTGTCAGTGTAGACGGCTTAGCTACGAGGTTGGGGGAATGCGATAGTCATGCAGCCTCTACACGTGGCCAAGGGCTCTTCACGTCAACAAATTTCCTAGCCGACCAATTTTTCACGTAGTATCAGCAATTGAAACCGAACTGTCAAGACAGGAAGCTACTGAGCTTACCCTTAGACCACGGTGGCGGCATGGTAAAGAAAATAATGACTCAATAACTGCCCTTTAAGTTCTGCAGATACATTTAAAATGGTATATTAATATAAAAGCAAGGCAGTCTGTTTCATCTAGTGCATAGCTATGACCTTCTTAACCCACTTCAAACGATTTAAACTCGTAACGGCTCACGTTTAACTTTTAATGTTCTCATAAATTCTGAATAATTTATATAAGCACTTTGAGTTCCAGCTCGTAAGAGCTTATTCATTTTTCCTTCCAGAACCCGGTAGATGTCAGTTCGTGTGGGTCTCAAAATGTGCGTTGTGCGTGACATTGAGTGACGCTTTTATACAGGCCACAATAATAAGTACTGAACTTATTCAACTAGTGATTATTTATCAACATGCACGACCACATGGAGGGTTTCTATTAATTTTCTGTGTGTGTCCAACTCTTTACTACCAAAATATCTTGTTACAGGGTCATTAACTATGTGCGCCCCGATAAACACGGCAAGCTAAGCCGGCTGTGACTTCATCGTTATGCTTTGGTCTACCGTTATGCGTTACGGTTACGGCGTGTATGACGTCATCATGTTGTTCAGTGCATATGCACCGAGTTTGAGTTTACTCCTGGGGTCTGGCGTTATGTGATACGGAGACGGCGAGTGCGTGACGTCATGCAGCAGAGTGCACCACCCGCTCTCCGTTCCCCACGCCGGAAGCCTAGTTAAAGGGTAATGGAGTCTGTTGAGTCTGAGTTTACTCCTGGGGTCTGGCGTATACGATACGGAGACGGCGAGTGCGAGACGTCATGCAGCAGAGTGCACCTCTCGCTCTCCGTTTCCCGCGCGGGAAGCCTAAGTTAAGAGGTAATGGAGTCTGTTGAAAGAGTCCTGGGCCTTCGAGTAAAGAGAGAAGCCCTCCTGAGCCTTTCCAACATGTGTAGCATTTGTAGCATGCGTCATAGTCTCTCAGACTGACTGTATCTTTTTTTTTCAACATTAACATGAATAGCTGTTCTTATTTCGGATGCTTTCAGTAAGGCCTGAAAATGTATAAGTAATAATTACGACACTTACTAAGTTTCTGACAGGTCTCTGATTGTTTATTTTATTTTGTAGGGCAGAGACTATCTGTGGGTGTCATTGTAGGTTTGGTTGTGTTTTGTAGAGCAATTTGTCTTATTAATTTGGATCTGGTGATGCTCGCTTGACGAGCTATTTTCATCATAACCATTCATGTTTAGCTTGGAATCGAAAGGAGTTCACACACATCGAATTACATGGTTCTATATGACCAGCCTCTAAAATAAGCAACGATGTCGTAAACCTGTGGAGGTCCTGGTTGGATTCACGACTGTGCCAAGAAATTATGTTCCTTTCTGAGGGCTTGTGGAGCAAAACAGTGAAAAGGTGGGTTCTCTTCCCCACCTCGGTTATCTTAGAAGTGGTTTTCCGTGGTTTCCCACTTCTACTGCGGGCATATGCAGGGATGGCACCTAAAATAAATCATTATGGCTGCCTCCTGCCCAAATCCTAGCATGACTTACAAATACACATCACAATGACACAGGTTATCACACAGATTCCGTACCCACGTGACTACGTTTTCACAAAGCCACTAAATGAATCAACAACAACAATATACTCCCACCCCCTTGACAGGTCACGTAAATGTTCCCACAAATGATATACCACGGCTGTATTTAAAATCAAACATCGTGCAAAGCACAGTGATATGTTTTATAGAATAACACAATGGATTTATAACCTCAAATAACTAATTTTTATTATTCCACGTGTAAGTAATCTTTATTACCGAGTGACACATTTTTCAAATCGTGTTATTTCAATTAGTGTCCGAGTATTCGGACAGAATTGGCAATATTTTAAAATTAAACCGGTAAGAGGAATGCCATGTTTAGCGTCCATAAAATAGACTTTTAGGCTTTTATGTATTTTGTGTAGTTCTATGGTAGAAACAAATAGAATTTTTTTTTGTCAACATGTTTTACTACCATTATATCGGACGTAGTTCGGCAATATTCCTTATTGAAATATAACAATCAGTCTCGATTTGTTTTAAAAGTCGAATTTTTGCACAGCGTGGAATAGAAACAAAACACAACACAACTGATTCATGAACTGATGTAGACAATTGAATGTTTTAAAATGTGTTGTGATGTACACTTGGAGTACAGAATTTGAGAATGTGTACCTTACAAAAGAAGACTTGGCGGGCTAAGTAGTAACTGATTCATTCGTCATTTAGCGCCCTGTATTGGGTGAGGGAAGTACAGAGTTAGAAACGAGGAAATCAGGAAGAGGTCAGGGCTAGAGGATAGAGTCAGGAATCTGGGCAGCTCATGTATTGAGAATGGTTCATGTGAGGTGGGCCCACTCAAGTACAGTGTGGAAGAATAAACCCTGGCCGTCGGAAGACCAGATGGTCGGACGAGTTCCAATCGACGATCGGGAGGCGGTGGATGAGTGTGCCATATCAACGCAATTCGTGAAGGAATGTCATCGAAAATGTCTGTTCGAAACATCATTAGGCTCATCGTCAGGCTAATATGAACTATGTCTACCAGTGCAATACACTCATATTTGTGAGGAAGATTCAAAAGATGTAAATAGTTCAGTACTACTTGTTTTAAGTTACTATGAAGGTAAATTAAACTCAGAAATGTTTCTAGGTTTGTGCCATGTCTTGTGTGGGGGGTTTCGTCTAGGACACCAAGCTAGCTCATCAGCGGGCTCTTGGGGTCCCCGCCCGAACCACCACAGGAGTAGCGAACTGTGCGTTACCTCCCTTTTTATGAAGCTCACCTGCGCCTCTTTACTGCGAGAGCTACGAGCTCAAGCAGCCATAACCTCCCGATGAAGACCTCCAAAATAGATGGTATATTGGCTTTCACAGCCAGTGAATTGAAATTCAGATTTTTTTCTTTTTTGTCCAGGCCGGGACACCAAGAGCCCGCTGATGAGCCTGCTTGGTGTCCTAGGCGAAATTCCACACAAGACACGGCACAAACCTAGAAGAATTGCTGAGTTTTAATGTATGTGATTTTGAAAGTTTTGAATTGGCTAGTTTTTTTTTTTCAAATTTCATTTAGCGTAATCTACAGAATTATTTTCATGATGTAACTAACTTCTCTTTTTACAGTTAATTTTTAATATGTTGTATATCTAAGTCGAATGAAGACAACTATAATGTCCTCATCTATCAGCATGTTATACTATGTTACATAAATGCTCTTTTATTTGCAAATATTGCACCAATTGTTTAGAATTGTGCCATATTGATTGGCCTCTGAACTTAACTGATATCAATCCTTTAATGCTCTGGTACAATTGTGTGCAAAATAATAACAGGGGATACATTACAATATTGTTCAAAGGTTTTAAATCCTAATGCGTTGTCACCTCACCATGATGTTAAAAACAGAGCTTTCTCCATATTAAATCACTACTTGTAGGAGGTGACTTGACAACCATGCACTTTCCTGACTGAGTCTGACAGTGCTTCCACGACTGTGTTCCAGGTTGCTCGTTTCTATCTTTCCTGTCAACTTTCCATGGTCAATCCGTGTTCTCTTCCGACCTCAACAAATCTACGTTCAAGAGCGCAACGTGCCTTTCATATTTCCGCCTTCCAAGGCCCTTTTACCTTCTTCTCCCGATACCCTAATTTTTCGAAGTCTGGAACTCTCCCTTTCTCCCTTCCTTAGTACATAATAAATAGGGGTTGAGGAGCTGATGGCCTCCTTATTCCGCTCCTTAAAACAACAACTACCACCAAAACCGGGATATCTGGATAGTCTAAATAAGTAGGCTACACGGGACAGATGGCCACCAAACGTCAAAGCTTTGCTTGTGATACTCGATTTAATACGAGAACGAGAATTAAAACACACAATCAAGGAGACTAGTGTATCGATCCTAAAGCTATCATACTGTATTTTTTCAACCAGCTTTCGTTTGCGTTGAGACTGGTCTCTATGTGTTTGTGCGTCCTCAGATGAAAGTATTGAACTCTCTCAGTTTTTTGCTGCTATGTCATATTGTGGACAGCTTTGTTTCTGCCAGACCATAAATTTTAACGGAAATGGGGCAGCGTGGCCCATATAGAACACGGTAATAACAGAATCGAAGATCAAAGCCGATTAACGATTACCTTTCATATCGACCCGACTTGCAGTGCTCTCGACCTGCACTGTAGCCAATATAATGAAACTCACATACTGCTAATGTTGTGGATTCACTTGTCTCTTTTTGCGTCGCTTGCCTTTGCCTCTGTGCTTCTAAGCAGTTTGGCCAACTTTGGCGACAAGTTGCTACATGTGATGTTCACAGATTTTGTAGTGGGAAAATATAATGAGCCTAGTATTGTTTACATAATGTTTTAGTGATTTCTAAGTCCATTTCATGACAGAGAATAAGAATCTAGCGAAATATAACTTAGGGATTTTAAGGTAATATGAATTTACAATATTGAGCCTGACTTCTTCAATGGGTTTTAATTGGATTGTGCACTAATGGGTTACTAATAAGTTAATTTTATAAGGTATTGAGGGGGTGATTACGTTACTAATTCATTAATTGTAACGCCGCTATTTTAAACAAGATGTTCAGTAAAGAACATATAGCCTACTTTCTCCTAAATGTATGAGTATAGTTATAACTCGTTATTATCAAAGAGTATAATAGAACTATTCTTTGTTGAAGACCTTAGAAACGATTTACCTCTACCAAACGCCACAACCTAGATAAAAACTGCTACCATCATTGAAGAAAGAAAGATAAGAAGTATCTAAAGAATGTTATGGATCTGGAGACATAATCGACCGGACTGGCGGCGTGGCTCAGCGGTAACGTTCTCGCTTGCTGGACCGTATGTTTCAGGTTCGTATCCTGGCGCAGTCAGCTGGCATTTGAGGGTGCACAAATGCGAGGGAGCCGTGTTAGTAGATTTACTGGCACGTTAAAGATCCCCTTCGGGACAAAATTCTGGCACCCCGGCGTCCCTAAAAGCAACAGTAGTTAAAAGGGACGTAAAACCAATAACATTATTATTATTATTATTATTATTATTATTATTATTACATAATCGGCCTGACGCGGGCAACATCCAACTTTGAGTTGAGGCATGTCTTTACACGTCTGGCTGCGTATGACTTTCACAACCCTAATTGAATTAACAAATCTTTCCATGACCCTACAGAGACGTGTGTATACCAACTATGTGGATATTTTCGATTGCTATTTGGCTGAAATAAAAGTATTAATTAATATCCTGAACTAGCACCAACGGTAGAGTTCAGATGCTATGTGAAATCGTTTTGTTCTTTACTTCAATTAACATTTTCAAATAACGCACAATAGGCTGTTACAAACCCTTTAAAATAAAAAGTAAAAATGTATCGTAGTATCATCTTGTCATTCTTCAAATTCGATGCGCATAGAATGCCAATGGTATATTAATCAATGGAGCCCCACGTAGACTAGTCGTGACATCTAGTGGTGAAATATCGAACAATATAATCCAAACAGAGCGAGTGCATTCTAGCGGCCAGAAGAAGAAACTTTTCAATAAAATCTGGAAGTTAATAAGTAGGTCTGCGTGCAGTTACCTTTTTGGCAGCTAGATGTCTCGAGTAAATCTGCTGGCGAATTATGTTTTATTAAATATATATTTTACACCATAATATGCACAATATAACGCTTAATTTTAAAATATCTGAGTCATTACAAAACAATAAACATATAACATTTCAAGCAAAAAAGCTAGCTCTGATCGGGTTTGAACCATAGGCATTTGAGCGACAGGCTAACGCTCTACCACTGAGCTAATTGTGTCAACGAATATCGTTCTATATAAAATGACTTACATAGAACTTGTTAGCAAATAATGATTTAAACTAAACGATTTCATCACTGGAGTATATTATTTATATATAAAGCATTTCATACAACGTTTATTTATTTATTTTGTATCAGTACGCTATATTGAATGCAATACTCAAATTAGTGAAATATAAATCAGGCAGAAGATATCCGCTGCCATCTTGTCTCATTACTGAATCGGCTCAGCTTTTTACAATCACGTCTGCACTATAGTATTACAAAATTAACTTTTAATTTCGAACGTGCCTCTTCCTTTAGAACAGTTAAAACGATTCTCGGCTCGATAATCGGAACTGGTGGGTCCCATGATATGGATTATAAAGTTTGCATAATTCGCACGGCCACCATCCTGAAATGGTATGGCGGACGACCTTGTAGTTTGGTCACAAGACGCATCCTATACGAAGGTATGTTGTTACCAAATTTGGTAGAGATCGGATGATTTGGTTAGTCGTTATTTGATTTTACGTTTTGAACGTTTTAGTGGCCGCCATTCAGTTTTAGTAAAGATGGCGGCGATATAAAACATGACAATGAGGTGTCCTTTGCTAGTGCTACCTTTGTACCAAATTTCGTTCAATTCGCATTCACCGTGTTCGAATTGATAGGGGGGGGGGGGGACAGACATTCAGAGTACACACACTCACACACACACAGACACACACACACACACACACAGACTCACACACACACATACACACACACACACACACACAGACTCACACACACACATACACACACACAGACAGACACACTTTTTTCGCCCGGTGTTGATCTCATAAGTCTACTTTCATTTTTTGCAAAAATCGAAATTAGGCTAAAAATTAGATAATGATATCAATCCCTTAAAGCCCTGGTAGAAATATAAGAAAAATCACGACAGTGGGTACATTTTATCTCCTAAATCATACATACAGCCTAGTTCAATATTGTTGACAGGTTTTGAATCGTAATTGCGTTGAAAACTCACTGTGATGTTAAAACCAGAGCTCTCTCCATAGGAAGTCACTACTTGAGAGACGTGACTTAGTACCCATGCACTCCATGCTGTTTTAAGGGGCCTAACATCTAGGTTATCGGCCCCTAATTCTTTTGGTGAAAGTGAAATAAAACATGAAACTGTGTTGTTGATTAATTTCGAAGTTATGCACATCGTGTTCATTTGTAGCCCCGTGCACTTGGGTTTGTGTGGAATATGTTTGATAACCTGTCTTATTGGGATGGCCGTCTTAATGTGTGTGTAGTTGTAATTCAGATGGGGATTGGGATGGAGGTGGCCGTGGACTTAATTTTGGTACCATCCCGGCATTAGCCTGGAGAAGAAGTGGGAAATCACGGAAATCCACTTCCAGGATGGCTTCAGTAGGAATCGAACACACTTCTTCTCTGTTTTGCCTCATGAGGCTGAGTGTACCGCGTTACAGCCCTCAAACCAGAATTAAATTTGTTTCCAGAGCCGGGAATCAAACCCAGATCTTGCGGAATATTATAGAACATCCCAGAGTAAAAGTATGTGGTCTCCCTATTAATGACAGGGTGCTTGAAGCCACATGGCCACGTGGCTTGTTACGACGTATACAAATGCTCGGCCATTCATACCCTGGCCCGAGAGTACATTGTCCCTCCACTTAGTGCGGTCTATGGACCATGAAATCTTATTTAAGTTTCCAGATGAGCAAGAGCTCACATAAGCCACTAGAATCACAATTAGGTAATTTAATATTGACGGTGTAAGACCAATAACTGGGGCAGCTGTAAATGACATTCCAACGAACAATATTGTTCCTGGTAGACTGGGCTAATGTTCTAATAAACGAGGAAATTATTGTAGAGCCATCATTACTTCCGACTTGAAGTTCCAGTGATACGCTAAAACTATCTAGCGATGAGAAGTGAAATCCTTTTAACTAGCAAATCACAGGCAGCCATTCAAACCGATATATCATGACAAATCGAGTTACGTTCACCGTGTCGCGATTTAGCGAACGACACTCGATTTGTCGGGATAGCCTCTATCGATTTGAATGGTTACCTGTGATTGACGAATTAAAGTGATTTCACTTCTGACCGCTAAATAGCTGTAGCGTAGCACTGATACTTCAAGTCGGAAGAAAGGATGGCTCTACTATATTTATAGGTAATTTTAAAAGTAATATTCAACCTTCAAACTCCTCAAGGTCGTTTGAGTTTTTAATGAGTGAGGCTCTTAATCACTGTGTTCTAGAATGTGAGATCGACTGGCTTTTAAGGGTTCTCAAATGTGGGAGACCAGTGTCAGTAGAATTGCATATTTTCTCCAGTGCAATGTTATGGCAGCCTGGCTGCCCTAAATCCATATCATTATTATTATCATCAATATTATTATTAGGCGGCAGCACGCCGGCTTCTCACCGCTGGGTCCGTGGTTCAAATCCCGATCACTCCATGTGAGATCTGTGCTGGACAAAACGGAGGCAAACAGGTTTATCTCCGGGTACTCCGGTTTTCCCTGTCAAAAATTTCATTCCAACAACGCTCTCCACTATCATTTGATTTCATCTGTCATTCATTTAATCATTGCTTCAGAGGAAAGCGACAGACTTCGGCAGCCGGCACAGTTCATATCCTCGCCGCTAGGTGGCGGCTTCATTCATTCCATCTCTGTCCCGGTCGGTCGACTGGAAGCATGCTGTGCATTTTCAATATTACTTCTGCCTATCGTACAGTGTCGGGATCGGCAGTGCTAGTGATAGCTGGACTGATACCCATTTACATTCTGGCCAAGGAAAGAAGCCGTATATACTTGCCCAAAGAAGAGCACTCCATGATTCGAGTGAAGAGCGACGAAAGAGATAGATCTCTTCTGAAATGATAGGAAGAATAGGGACGTGAGCATCGTGGCAGGTAGACCGCTAGGCTCTACAAGCAGCTGAAGCCATGGTTGTCGAGAGAACATGGTGAGGTTAATTATTACATTACCATGTTTCTCTCTGGGCATGGCTATTATGAAGCATGTCTCCATCGAATGGGATATCACCGAGATCACGGTGTTAATATTGTGGTGATCAATGGGATGACGTTCAAAACACGAGCGTTGTATGTTTGAGATAGAGAAATCTTAGAAGTCTTCTAGAGACTCAAGTTGGAGTGATTACATCAGACAATGTGGAGGATAATATTATTGTTACGGCTGTGAGTTATTTTCATCGCTCGCCGCATGAGTCACAACTGCCCAAGGGCTGGGCTGTGCTCTGCCTCAGTGTATTGCGTGCGCCTTATGCAACAGGTCTACTAGGACAAAGGGATGGTCCAGAATATTCGTGACCCAGCTAGCGATGGAAGCCTCGAGAAGCCGTGAACCCTGGATGGGTCTAGAAGCATTTATTGAGTCACCGGCCCGCTATATAAGAGCGACCTGTCAAGCAGTGAGTGTGTGTTTTACGAGCTAGTGCGAGCGTTTATCCTGAGCGACAGAAATGTGGTGACTTGCGAAACCCCTAGTGAAGCCGATTCTCTTGACAGCGAAGGAGTGAGAAGCATACAGGGGACTGCCTGTGTTTTGAGCGAGTGTGATTTCACTGAGCGACAGAGGTATTGTGGCAGAGTGCCATGCGAGTTACGAAATCCAGTAACATTGTTTCCCAGCTCGTGGGCAGCGAAGCAGCGTGTAGCAGGTTATCGTAAGTAACTGTAGTTTGTGTACATAAGGGAGAGGAGCAGGTAGTTTCTGTCAAGGCCACCGGACTCATTAGCACGGATTAACTTCTGTGGTTTGTTGACAAGTGAAAGGGGGCAAGAGCTCTCCATAAGGAAGAGACTTGAGGAAACTTGAGTAAGATTCTAATTGCTTGTATTTGCTGATGAGTAGTGTATCTTTCTGGCCGCAATAAAGTTAATTATTTCTTTCAAGGAACAATCTGTGTTGTGCTTCAACCCACCGTAATCCAGTAAACAAAAGTGTCACTAGGGTGGTGGCACGGAACAACTGGTGTCAGAAGGGGGATTACGAACTCAAGCACAAGCACAACACCTGACCGTCCTGGTTTCAAAATACGAGCAGGTCACTTCTCTCTAATTTTTCTGTGAGTGCATGCACTTTACAAGACAAACAACCAAAATGGAAGCGCAATTTGCAGCATTGCTAGAAAAGTTAAGAGGCATGGAAGCCAAGATGGAAGACGGCCAGAAGAAATTAGCCAAGGACCTGAAGGATGACCTGAAGAAGATGGAAGACGGCCAGAAAAAGATGGAGGACGGCCAGAAGAAGTTAGCCGAGGACCTAACTGCCAAACTAGAAGATGGCCAGAAGACGTTAGCCGAGGACCTAACTGCCAAACTAGAAGACGGCCAGAAGAAGATGGAAGACGGTCAAAATAAGCTAGCGGAGGACCTGAAGAGGATAGAGGACGGCCAGAAGAAGATGGAAGACGGTCAGAATAAGTTGACATAGGACCTGAAGAAATTAGAACTGGGTCTGCGTGAGGAAGTCACGGCAGTTGAAAAGAAGTTCGACGCCTTACAAGTGGAAGTTGCCGAGCTGCGCCAACGCCCGCTGATGGGGGTGGAGGAGAAATTCAACGCCTTACGAAAGGAAGTTGCCGAGCTGCGCCTACGCCCACTGACGGGGGTGGAAGAGAAATTCAACGCTCTACAAGAGGAAGTTGCCGAGCTGAACCAACGCCCGCCCACCGTTACCCCGGGAATATCAGGAACGGGACATAGCAGAGTGACGCCCTCAAACTTCGACGGAAAGGTCCCGTGGAGCACCTACTTACGTCAGTTCGAGGCGGCCTGTTCCATAAATAACTGGAAAAACACAGAAAAGGCTACAGCTCTCATTGTAGCGCTGAGAGGTGACGCCCTTAATGTCCTTCAGGCCATCCCGACTGGATCCCAGGACTACGCTTCACTGATCGCCAATATGGAGTCCCGATATGGAGAAAGCCACCTTCAGCAGGCCTACCAGATGCAGCTCCGGACCTGGGTACAGAAGAACGCGGAAACCCTGCAGGAGTTCGAGATGGACATCGCACGCCTCGTAAGGCTCGCCTATCCAAGAGCGCCGGCCGACTTTCTGGAGAAGATAGCGACGCAGACCTTCACCGACGGGCTACGGGACTCGGACACTCAACAGGCGCTGCGACTCGTGCGCAATAAGACCCTGGCAGATGCGCTGAGCCACGCACTTGAGTTCGAGACGGCAAAACAGGCATCTAGAATGCACGCGCGGGTGCGTCAAGTGGAAGTCGACGAACCAGAAAAAACCAACTAGACCAAGCCCCTGGCCGACGAATTGATGCAGGCGCTAAGCCGTTTCGTCGATAGTCGCGGCGCCATCAGCAACGACACAGCCGGAAGACAACCGGAGAGGCGGCTCGGAAGATGATTACCGACCTGCTGGACCTGCGGTAAGAAAGGCCACCTGAGCAAGGACTGCGGTGATCGCCGCCGCCGAGGGTATCCGACGGGAAATCAGTCGTCTGAAAACCGCGCGGCCCAGGGAAACGAGTATTAGCCAGCCTTGGGGGGATAAGGTTGGCTTGTGAGAGTCGTCAAGCTCCGGCAGTCCAAGTTCGTGTGACGAAGTTACGGAGGGACAATAGCAGCCTGATGGTCGACGGAGTCGTCAACGGAGTGAGCTGGCCCATGCTGATCGACATGGGAGCGTCGAGGACCATCGTCAATCCCACCGTGATCCCGAGGTGGAGAGTGCAACCCACACAAAGGAACCTTTAACTAATAACGGCGACTGGAGAGACTGCACCGGAACATGGCGAAGCATCACTGGAGTTCGTCATTGGTCGATGGGCGGTGAAGCATCCAGTGCTTGTGGCTGACGTATCAAACGAAGTGATCATCGGACTGGAATTTCTGGACCAGAACGACATCATCTTGGACCTGAGTACCAACACTCTGCTCTTCGGATGTGAGGAACTTGCTTTGCAACCAGCACACGAGTCCATCACCGCACGACGAGTAAGGCTGAGAGAAGACGTCATCGTTCCCGCCAGGACGGAGGTCAGCGCTGCCGTAATTGCCGACGGAACTGCTGAGGGAGCGGCGGCTGTCATCGAGCCAAAATATGAGGAAATCCAGACAAAAGGATTGCTATTTGCCAAGACCCTCATCAACACGACGTCTCGGCCGTACGTCCGCCTGTCCAACCTGAACGACTACGATATTACGGTTCACCGGGACAACAACCTAGGAGTCTGCGAGCCCGTTACCTGGATTGCCCGCATCACAGATACGACGGACGGACACCTGCAGACGGACAACCGAAGAAGACGCGCACTGCAATAAGAACTACAGAATCTGTACCAAGGATCCCAGGACCATTTAGACGAGGAACAATCACGCCAACTTCAGGACCTGCTACGCGAATTCCAGGACGTCTTCTCCATGGGGAGCAAAGAGTTCGGCAGGACAAGCTTGGTCCAGCACAGAATCGACGTTGGGGACAGTGCACCGATTAGGTTCCGACGTGTCCCGCTCGCCAAGCAAGCCGAAGTCGACCGGATGGTAGAAGAGATGAAGGAGCTAGGGGTGATCGAGCCATCACATAGTCCTTGGAGTTCTCCGGTCATGCTAGTGAAGAAGAAGGACGGTTCCACCAGGTTCTGCGTGGATTACAGACGGGTGAATGACGTCACGAAGAAGGACAGCTACCCTCTACCCCGGATCGACGACACACTGGACACCATATTAGAGTCAAGATGATTCTCCACCTTGGATTTGAAGAGTGGCTACTGGCAGGTGGAGGTCCACCCTAAGGACCGCGAGAAAACTGCATTCCCTGTGGGCAGCGGGCTCTGGCAGTTCACCGTCATGCCATTCGGTCTGTGCAACGCCCCTGCGACCTTCGAAAGACTAATGGAGTCCATTCTGAGGAGACTACACTGGAAGACCTGCCTGGTCTACCTAGACGACGTCATCGTTCTGGGAAGAAGCTTCGAGGAGCACTACAGCAACCTGAAGGAGATCTTGATGTAGCTACGGGCTTCCCAGCTGAAGTTGAGCCCCAAGAAGTGTCAGCTCTTCCAGAAGCAGGTCCAGTACCTTGGGCATATCGTCTCCGAGGAAGTGGTGCGCACCGACCCAGAGAAGACCGCAGCTGTGAGGGAGTGGCCAGTTCCGAAGGACAAGTCCCAACTACGAAGCTTCCTGGGACTCTGCACTTATTACCGTCGCTTCGTGAGAGGGTTCGCCGACATCGCCAAACCACTGCATCGACTGACTGAGAAGGACCAACTCTTCACGTGGACAGCAGAATGCCACAGTGCCTTCGAACAACTCAAGCAGGCTATGTGCACCGCACCTATTCTTGCCTACCCCTGACCTGGAACAAGGTTCATCGTCGATACCGATGCCAGCGACTTTGGTATAGGGGGAATACTGTCGCAAATAGTGGACGGCGAGGAGAGCGTAGTGGCCTACTTCAGCAAAGCCTTGTCAAAGCCAGAGAGCTAGTGCGAGCGTTTATCCTGAGCGACAGAAGTGTGGTGACTTGCGAAACCCCTAGTGAAACCGATTCTCTTGACAGCGAGGGAGTGAGAAGCATACAGGGTGGTGTATTATTTGGAATACACGGTAAGATAGAGCACGCTTTTGCTTCTCTTTGCCATAATTCATTCCTTCCTTTTTCTCAAACACCAACAGTGATCTTCTGATTTCTCCTTGTTTGTCATGTCTCTTATGTTACCTGTGAGTCTGTTCTAGATATATATCTTCCATGACCCACCTAGCGTCGTCTAGCAGCGAATCACTGAAGTTCCTCAATTCTTCCCTGTACAAGAGGACTTCCTTATCAATCTAGACACCAGATCTCGTCGCTATCGCCAGCTAACATCTCCGTGATCAAGAGAACTACTTTTTCACCCACCAGGCTGCGCTAGTGTCGCCTACTATCAATTCTTTGAAGACCATTTCATCAAGAGAAAATTTATTTCTGTAATGTTGTCTATTCTTATATGTATTCCTTTGTCTCCTATCCCCACTCTTTTCCCTTCCCTGGTCCCTCCGTGCTTCGCTGAGCGTGTCTCACTTGTACGTCGGTAGTCGACTCAGTCAGTTAGAGCGCATCTAGAGCTCGCCTCCTCAACTCGAGAGGCAATCTTTTAAATTCTACGCCATGTTAGAATTTTAGTATCAACCGTCAAAAGGATCATCACCTTCTACATGAAGCAAAGATAAATACCGACTTCAGGTTTTAACCTCATTCTCATCGTCTTTTAATTGCTCAATGCTTTTATTTGGATTTTATAGACAGTGAAAGTTGCTAGGTGAAAATAACTGCTTTCAAGAGATCTTCTTGACCTTACTTAAACTATCAGGCCTAACTTTCAACATGAAAGATTTTCTGAGATGCTATCTCACATCGAGGGATATTTCCAAAATACCCACTGTCTATACAATCTAGCTTTCCGCCAAGGGATTCTCTACCCAATTTAAACAAGTCATCATTGCTCTGGAACCTTCCAGAACTTGCACTCTAACTACCGGTCATACTGTCATGTGTTTTCCACTCACATGTGGGAATACTTTTTCAAACTAAGGAATCTTCCTTTTGAACTACTAATCAATAACTAAATTTTCTTCCTCCGTTGGGATTTCTTTTCTATGCATTCAACTATAACCTACAAGTTTCTCAAGAAATAGACTCTCGCACATCTAGTGTAACTAGTTATTTTCCATCATTGCAATAACTTTCTTTGCCATAAACTTTTTGTGCTACCACAGTGAACTTTTCATCTATTTAACAGACTATAGTGAAAACAGTGTTTGTTCAACATTTCATCCGCGTCGCGTTCGTCCGAATACTATAAATACGGCCATGAACACTTATCCTCAATCCCAATTGATCTTTTCCAAACCCTTTACTAACCAACCAAAATAATAAAATTGTTACTTTAGGTCTTTTTCAATGAGGTGTCACTCGCAATAAGTGCCCTCCCTCTCTTGCTTTATTTATCACAAATTAATGTCTGTAAAACTTCGTGTCTAATACACGCTTTAACTTATATTGTTTCTCCCTTCTAATTGGGGAATACAATTCGTTCAACTCATAAGTGAGTTATCTCTAGGTATCACGAAAGGGAAACTCGCCCCCTTTGTCTCGTGATCCCTACTTAAACATAGGAGTTCTAGAAACTTCCTTTCGATTTTTCTCTTCAGGTTTCACAATAAGTGCCCAGCCCTATTTGTATAATCCCTAAAAGTAATTCAGCATAAATATAAGAAGTTATAGAAACTTCTATTTTTTATTCTTCCTGCTTTTTGTTGTTGTTACGTTCGAAGTTGTTACTTTTTCTAAGATATTTACCTAGAAATTCTTAAAATTACGCACCTTGTGCTTGATTTATTGTCTAACTTTAATTACATTAGTTATTTTTAACTTTTTCATTTTTATCTTCGCCATTCCAAGATCTTACGAAGATTTTGAAGTACATAAAAGGTTTGAAACCAAAAGAATTGTTAATTGCCTGGCGCAAGCTTTAGATGTTTTCGGAGGTCTGTGACCCCATTTGTTACAAAATCAAAATTATATTTGTTATAAAAACTACTTCCTTTTGAATTGTTAAATAAATCAAATATTTGTGTTCCGTTTCCTCATTTCTCTAACATAACGGTTAAGCAAGATCCTGTCTTCCTTGACTCTTCCCACTTAATGCAAATAAATCTATTGATAGGGCTTTCACCACTTGTTGCATTTGAGCAAAAACTCTTAGTTGGTAACTTGGTAAAGTCTCTCTTAGCTTTAATAGCTAATTCTAACTAGCCAGTAAGGCAAGCATAGCTCGCTACGCCAGCTTCCTGCTTGTGGAGATTCTCTCCAACACTTATGGTTGGTTTTTCAAAATATAAGTGTTTCTCATTGCCTAAACTTTTAGTCGACTCCTTGCTGGGTAAAAGCTTAGCCATTTCCAAATGCAATTATTGGTACACTTACCAAAAATTATTCCCAAATGTATAATTGTTTTATCTCAATCCTTCTTGGAAGCATTTGGTCGCTCTTTGGAAATTCTACAATTTCAAAAACTAACAAGAAGTTCCGTGAAGAACTATACAGCCTACTTTTCATGCCAATGATTATTCTACAGTATATGAACCTATCTGGAATAATGACAAAATTAAGTTGGTAATATCGAAATATCAAATTAGTTCAAAATATACCTGGTATAATTTAGCCTAATAGAGCACTACAGTTGGCAGCTCTGGTGACTGAATATATTCCTAGTTCCATCTCTTAAGGTACAGAATACAAAATTAGGTTGAAGTCCAATGGACGTTACATGCAGTTAGACACTGGATCTATCAGCACGCGTAAAAGCATGTTGCCAACAATACCATGCGTGTGCTGGTCAGAAATAATCTGAAATATTATGATATCTTGTTGTGCCAATTTTGGATGAAATCCATTTGTTAGTATAGGAGTTACATGTATTTTAAAATTGGACATATCAGCAGGCATAGAATCATGTTGGCAGCATTGCCTTGTATTAATTACTCCAAATTAATCTACAATGTCAGGTGCTATACGTGTGAAAAGTATAGAGCTGTTGGCTTGCCTACTTTCTGATATATTGATATTAGGGTAAAAAAATATAGACAGCAATTATTAACAGTTGGCAGCCCTGATTGCTCTTAACAATGCTTTCAGATATTCTGTTATGGTACACATAGAACATACGAAATTTGGTTGTAATCCAACTGATAGTATAGAAGTTACATGTTTTTAAAAATTGGTACTATCAGCAGGCTTATAATCATGTTGGTAGAACTGACGTATATAAGTTACTCAAAATTAATCTAAAATGTCAGAATATACGTGTGCATAGTTTAAAGCTGTTGGCTTGCGAACTTTCTGATATATTGGTATTTGGATAAAACATAGAGAGAGCAATTATTAACAGTTGGCAGCCGTGGTGGCTCTTAAGAATGCGCTCAATCATATCTGTTTATGTACAGATATTACATACAAAATTTGTTTGAAATACAATTGATAGTGTAGAAGTTATATGCATTTATACATTGGACATATCAGAAGGCTTAAAATTATTTTGGCAACACTGTTATTGTTGACCTCCTGAAAATTAAACTGAAATAGTATTATCTGCATGTGTACCAATTTTGGAATAGCTCCCATGCATACCTTGCGAGATATCCAACATGGAGCTCAAATTTCTAGTGCGTTTTTTCAGCAGTTGGTAACACTGACATCATTTTCAAATATGGACGTGAGATATTCCGGTGCACATCTTTACTCATACTAAATTTGGTTTTGATTGCTGCAGCCGTTTAGGAGGTGATAGGGGGGACACACACACACAGCCAGACAGACAGACAGACAGACACATTTTCCCGGATCGATCTCATAAGTCTACTTTTTCCTCATTTTTGCAAAATGTGAAAAGTAGGCTAAAAATATCGAAACCGATTCAAATTATTGGCATTCTTCAAATTACTTGTTTAAAAACAAACTCCTTTGAACAGATACTCAATAAATCTGTTACTCTTTGTCTTGCCAGACCATCACCTTTCCCCATAGTAGGCATATGTATGCTTGAGAGGGAATACAATAAAGCAGCTTTCACGAGAACAGCCCAAGTTTCGGCTGCGTTTCCCGTTAGCTTTGCCCAGGTCCCTATCCACTTTAGGTATCGAAGAGCGGATTTGCAGTGGCAGCCGCCTTTGAGTACATTTAAAGTTAAAATTACAACTTCTTATGGACTCTCGTCCTATTTCTCCATCCTTTTTCTCCAGTCCGAAACCCACTTCCTTTTCTTTATCATCTTCCCTTGGGGGTTAGGTTATTCCCAAGCTAATAATCTACCCACAGGGGACTGCCTGTGTTTTGAGCGAGTGTGATTTCACTGAGCGACAGAGGTATTGTGGCGGAGTGCCGTGCGAGTTACGAAATCCAGTGACATTGTTTCCCAGCTCGTGGGCAGCGAAGCAGCGTGTAGCAGGTTATCGTAAGTAACTGTAGTTTGTGTACATAAGGGAGAGGGAGGTGCAGGTAGTTTCTGTCAAGGCCACCGGACTCATTAGCACGGATTAACTTCTGTGGTATGTTGACAAGTGAAAGGGGGCAAGAGCTCTCCATAACGAAGAGACTTGAGGGCACTGGAGTAAGGTTCTAATTGCTTGTATTTGCTGATGAGTAGTGTATATTTCTGGCCGCAATAAAGTTAATTATTTCTTTAAAGGAACAATCTGTGTTGTGCTTCAACCCACCGTAATCCAGTTAACAAAAGTGTCACTAGGGGGGTGGCACGGAACATTATGCTTAGCAGCAGAGACAGTTGGGCAAAGATTGCTGTCTACATCTCTGAGCTGCTATAAACCAAAAAGTAGAGGAGGAACCTGGAAGATTGGTTGCCGAAGACAGTGAGGATGATAGTGAGTAATTTAATTATCAAGTAAAATGAAATTGACTGAGACCTCTGGTCGTAACAGTGGCTCCACCCTGAAGTAAGGCTGAACAGGCAGTTCCGGGGTGGCCTTAAGCCAAGTATAGGGTTTGTGGGGTTTCAGTAGTTAAGAATCCTGCACAGTTGTAAGACCGGATTATTGCAGTCTGTCTTTTGAAGATTTTCCCACGGTTTCCCTCGAAAAAAAAAAACGAATATTCCTTATTGATTAGTATTAAGATAATTAATTTACTCTTTTGTCCGCCTCGTTGCGTAGTGGGTTAGATTCCCGGCTCTGCCAAGAAATTTATTTCTGGTCTGAGGGATGGAACGGAGTACACTCATCCTCGTGAGGTAAAACTGAGAAGAGGTGGGTTCGATCCTCACCTCCGCCATCATGGAAGTGGTTTTCCATGGGTTTCGCACTTCTACTCCAGGCAAATGCCGGGACGGTTCCTAACTCAAGACCACGGCCGCTTCCTTCCGAATCCTCATCTGAATTACAAATGCACACATTAATACAAAAACTAACCCCGTGTCACTACAGCCCTTGAAGGGCCTAGTCCTACCAAGCGACTGGTGCCCAGCCAATTGGCCTGTAGATTTTGGGGTGACGCGTGGTCAGCGCGTCGGGTTCCCTCGGCCGTTAATCTTGGTTTTCGTGACCGGGGCACTGTCTCACTGTAAGAAAGCTACTCAATTGTCCTCACGAGGCTGAGTGCACCCCGTTCCAACCCTCACGTCAGTTTTAAAATCCCTGACGGAGCCGGGGATCGAACCCGGGCCTCCGGGTGAGAGGCAGGCGCGCTACCCCAACACAACGGGGCCGGCTACACATTAACACAGGTTGTCAGAAAAATTCCACACACATCCTAGTACACGGGGCTACATGACCACGATGTCGCAAAGCCCATTAATTAATCAACAATAACAACAATTTACTATTTATCAATCACCATATTGTTGTTTGAGTCTTCAGTGGTTTGACTGGTTTAATGCAGATCTCCATGTCTCCCCGTCCTGAGCTAATCGTTTCATCTCTGCATTGCTACCACACCCTACATCCGAGGCAATATGTTTAGCACATTGGTCTACCCCTACAGTTCTTGTCCTCGACCCTTCCTTCCATTACTAAGTTTGGTAAGGAAACAATACACACTTAAAGCCGGTTGAGCAACGTAGCAGCAACTGACTGCTGATGTACTGTATATAGGCCAAGAATAGACGAGCTGCGCATGCGTACAGCCGAAACACCGCTTCCCGTCACATCTCCTGACCCTTCGCTACAACCCATATTTGATAAAAGGTCGTCGAGAGCTAAGTGCTCTCTGAGCGTTATCTCCTCCATATTGAGATATTAAAAGATGGACTATTTTAAAATCCTTCAGTATGTCTTCCTTTGGAGGTGAAGTGAATCCGGCGGACGCATGTCATAGATTTATGGCACGTAAAAGAACCTACCACTGCAATTGGTAGTGTGTAGCAAAATGTGTAGGTTATATTTGCTATTTAGAAACGCTGTATCAAGTTCCAACGTTCGCCACTAGGTGTTAGTGACAGTAGCATCTGGTAGCCAAAGTTGGAACTACTTGAAATTGAACTTTTTTAGAGCCTTCGGGCGTTCAATCAAAAATACCAATCAAAAATACCCAGTTATGGCCATTGGCTGCAATTCATATATAAAGAGATGTGCTGTTGACGTTTATGGCTAAGTACTTAAATACCAGAAAATCAAGTACAGCAAAGCATCGATTCTACGGACATGGGATTTAAAGAACAGAATAAGGCCATTTTAAAAAATATCTATACTAATATAATAAAGCTGAAGAGTTTGTGTGTTTGTGTATTTAAACGCTCTAATCTCTGGAACTACCAATCGGATTCAAAAAATTATTTTTCTATATGATAGCCAGATTCAAGAGGAATAGTTAAAGATTGATTTTTGTTCAGTAAGTCGAAAGAACAAGCGCTCTCGAACAGCTTCAATAACACCTAAGCCCATTGTTGCCTGGCAATGTGGGCTGCATCACGTCGCCCCTACCAGTGTTCTGGTGCAGAACTGCGAGCTGCTTATATCATAATTTGCTTTCACGGGGAGTAATTAGTGCAAAAAGAGTTCTTAGGCCCCTTAAAACAGTTATCATCATGACAATAGTATGCCTCTGCATAAGAGCGATGGTGTTGGTGTAGTATACTGAGGTTATCAGCTGCAATAAGCGTTGGTGCTTTCCGATCCTTATCCTTGAGCGCTCCATAAAACAAATAAATCCACCGGGCGAAGCCGGGCACCACTGCTAGTTGAGAGATAATTGGTATTTGTCAAACCGGCCGTTAGTCTGCTAAATTGAGAGCTTACGAAGTGCACTACCATAGCGGAAGTCTTCAAATAGACACCAATTGGGTGGCTTGCTCATCAACGATTATTATTAGTAAGGCCAGGAATTGAATTCAGGTCTCCAGAGTTTAGACAAGAATGCTATTTACTACCACGAGGTTCTGAGGCTTTCTTCCTTTCTTTCTTTCTTTCTTTCTTTCTTTCTTTCTTTCTTATCTTAGTAAGTGCAATATGAATGCTTCTCCGATTTGTTTTTTGTTCCATTTATTGAATTCCTTGAGTTTGGCATGACTTTTATGATGGAGACTAACTGTGGGCATTAAAGTACTCTGACTCGTTGGAATTTACAAGTATTCTGTGTTCATATGTGTAGGAGAATGGACGTAATCTCTTCACAATCATCGTGAAAGCACGGTACGTTATCTGCCATGTATGGGACTTAGGCGTCGTTCACAGCATTCACAAACAAAAACTTACCAACATAAAAATGAGAAGCGAAAGAGCATGGAGGGAAAGAACTGGAGTGCTATATTATGTTCCCATATAGCCGCGATTTACTGAGGCTTCATATACAGTACTAGACGAGACCAGTAGGCTACTTCAAGATCAAAGAGAAGCTTTATCATCTAAACAAAAACTCTTGTATCAAAGAGTAAAATTACTTCTAAAGTATTACACATAGGCTATATGAAGGATATTGCGAAGTTGCGTTACTACACCAACGGAAGTTACATATAGAATATTAATTTCTCTATTTAATGTTTACTCTTCTTTCTCTTTCGGCTTTTCCCAATTAATTGGGGTTGCCGGAGCCAACCAGGCTCATTTTTGGTTTTGGCCGGGGATTTAAGGCCGGATGCCCTTCCTGACGCCACGTGATTTTTCAGTTGAAAATTCCACCCCGCCGTCACCGGGATTCGAACCCCGAAAAAAAGATATATTAATTTCAGTGATCCGCACTTAAAATATTTTGTCCAAATAGCCTATATTCAACGCTTCGGTACATTTTAGGGGGTCGGTGTTGTGCCCTTTCAATTAGCCTGCCAATGTATGCAAACACAAGAAAATTGCCATGGCTTGAAAATGAACCTTATTAACAAAGTTTGAGAGACAACGAAACTATTCCTTCCGTCAGTAAAATAATTATTATTGTTCTAAATAAACGGTTTTGGTCAAATTAAATTTATAACTAGTAGTTCCGTGAAGAACTATGCAGCCTATTTTCATATATCCTAGTTATGTTAATTGCCTCTATCTACATACAAAATTTCAGTATGATTGCTGTAATAGATTCGTAGATATTGAGAAGCGACTAAATATTTCGGATGGTCGCCATGTTGGATTTTATATATGTAGGTCCTAGAGTTATGTACTGTTACATGAAGGTTATTTTGTACGTGTAGCATTCAAACTTCAATCGCATGATTAGGACCCAAGAAGTAACAAGGAGATTTTAAAATTTCGCACAGCTGCCATCTTGTGGTTATGGAAACAAATGAAATAAATTAGATGCCAGTGGATTAAAATTCGTATCAGGATTTACTGTACCAAGTTTCACTGCATTCGGATGGTTAAATTGCGAGAAACGTCCATGTGAATATTTATACTCCGCGTCGCCGCCATGTTGGATATGTGATCACCAGGTTATTTAAAGTCATATAGGCGAATTTAAGTTCATAGCCGCTATGAATATAAAAAATCCAGTTTGATTGCTATAATGGATTCGTAGATATTCAGAGCCGTCTAAATATTTCGGATGGTCGCCAAGTTGGATTGTTAAATGTATAGGCCATAGAGGCATGTACCATTAAAGGAAAATTATTTCTTATGTTCACTATTCAAACTTTCACTTCGATCGCATGATTACGACACAAGAAATAAAAACTTAATTTTAAAATTTGCAAAGCCGCCATCTTGAGGTTATGCAAACAATTCAACTAAATTAGATACCAGTGCATTACAATGTGTACAAACCTTTCCTGTATCAGATTTTATTGCGTTTGGAACATTAAATCGCGAGAAAGGTCTATTTAAAATGTTCAAATTCGCTTGGCCGCCATGTTCGTTTTGTAGTTAACCGGTTTTTGAAAGTCTTATAGATGAACTTCCTGTAGTGCCCTTTAACTCCGTACAAAATTTCAGGGTGCTACCGCTAATAGTTTCAGAGATATCGAATGCCGGTGAAATATTTCGCACATCCGCCATCTTGTGGTTATGTAAACAATTCAACGAAGTTAGATGTCGGTGCATTGCAATGTGTATAAACATATACTGTACCAAGTTTTATTGCGTTTGGTTGGTTAAATCGCGAGAAACGTCTATTTAAAAGTCGCAAATTCGCTTGTCCGCCATGTTGGTTTTGTAGTTACCAGTTCTTCAAAAATCACATAGGTGATATTCTAGTATCTCCCTTTATCACCCTAAAGAATTCCAGGGTGATATCGGGAATAGTTTCGGAGATATTGAATACTGGTGAAATATTTCGCACAGTCGCCATGTTGGATTGGTGAGACTTAACAAATTTTGAAGGGCTCGGACGTGGTCTCCCGGAAGAGTGCTATGAACTTACCGAGTTTCATTGAAATCGCTCCAGCCGTTTAGAATTTATTAGGGGGACACCCACACACCTCACACACACACACGAATACACACACACACACGCACACACACACGGACAAAAGGTGATCTCATAAGCCTATTTTTTCAAAATTGAAAATAGGCTAAAAAATGGAAGATTCAACAATATTTCCAAAATGTTTTCTGTATTAAATATTTAAAAATAATGAAACCAGATCAGTAACAAATTTTGATTAATTAATATGAAAAACACATCTGATTTTATTTTTATAAGACATTTTAAGACATAAAAAAATGCATTGAAATAAAACCGTTTTAAGACAACTTCTTTTAAATTTGCTCTCAAAAAACCATTTTAAGACTTTCTTTTAATTTGCCCTTTGAATAAAAGTTTTAAGCATGGAGGTAAATCATGGGAAGATTAAGAGGACAGAGAAGTTTAAATACCCGGGGGAATTGATTCAACCCAACGGAGGCAAATAAAGGAAGAGCCAGAAAACTAGACCTGGCCTACAAGCTAACGCAGAACAAGTACAACAAACAGGCATTATCATACAAGGCCAAAATCGGACACTATAGAGCGGTAGTACAACCTGAAGTAGTGTCTATATTTAATAAAAAGGGGGAGCTTCAAGAACTAGAAAAGAAAGAAAGGAGGATTCCGCAGAAAATACTTGAACAACAGAAAACTGCTGATGGGACTTGGAGGATGAGGAAAAACGAAGAACTCTACAAATGCATTGAGAAGGTCACGTACACAATGATGAAGTGGAGGTTAAAGTTCTGCGGACACCTACTAAGAATGGATGAATGCAGACTGACCAAAAGGATCTTCAGCTACATCATCGGGTTAAAGGCCACATCTAAATGGGTAGTTGAGGTGAAAAGGGTTGCGGCAGAAGTTGGAATCACACAACAGATGGTCCACAACAGAAGAGAGTTTAGAAGGAGAGTAGACAGTGAAAAAGCATTTCAGGAGAAACCAACAATGAGGGCACCCAAACGGATCATTTCCGATGATGATAGAAAGAAAAGAAGCAAATGCTTGAAGTCGTTCTGGGAGGAGCAAAGAAGAAAAGCCAAAAAAGTGTTAAGTTCTTTGCGGTCCATAGTTGGCCAAATAAAATGAAAAAGCAACTCGTAAGAAAACTTATTTAAAAATTGTCACTTTAAATAAAACCATGTCGAGACATTTTTTTAAATTTGCCCTTTCAATAAAACCATTTTAAGTCGTTTTTTAAATTGTTCTTAAAAATAATTTTAAGACATTTTTCAAATTTGACCTGTATAAAACCACTTAATACAATGTCAGACTATGAATTAGCCCTTTATATAAAACCATTTCAAACAATTGTTATTAATTTTCCCCTTTAAATAAAACAATTTTAAAACATTTTGTTAAGTCATGTGTAATTTTATATTACGATTTCGTACATGGTAAGACCTCATTAATACACATTTATGTATATTTCTAGAATACTATTACATACAAATTCGGACTCTTGTTATTTGTATAGATGACAGGCTGCGTGGTGCAGTGGTAACGTTCTCGTCTGCTGTGTCCAAGGTTATAGGATCAAATCCCTACGCCGTCAGTTGGCATTTGACGGTACACAAATGAAAAATGAGAGGGAGCCGTGTCAGTAGATTTACTGGCACGTTAAGGATCCCCTAAGGGGCTAAAATTCCGGCACACCGGCGTCTCTAAAAGTTTAAGTAGTTAAAAGTACGTAAAACTGATAACAGTATTTTATCATTTCAAATGATATTGTCGACTTCATCGTTATGCTTTGGTCTACCGTTATGCGTTACGGTTACGGCATGTATGACGTCATCATGTTGTTCAGTGCATATGCACCGAGTCTGAGTTTACTCCTGGGGTCTGGCGTTATGCGATACGTAGACGGCGAGTGCGTGACGTCATGCAGCAGAGTGCACCTCCCTTAAAATTCGCACAGCCACCATCTTGAAATAATGTAAACAATTGAACTAAATTAGATACCAGTGCATTACAATGTGTATAAACATTTCCTGTACCAGATTTCATTGCGTTTGGAACATTAAATCGCGAGAAAGCTCTATTTAAAATTTTCAAATTCGCTTGCCCGCCATGTTCGTTTTGTAGTTAACCGGTTTTTGAACGTCTTTTAAATGAACTTCCAGTAGTGCCCTTTATCTCCGTACAAAATTTCAGGGTGATATCGCTAATAGTTTCAGAGATATAGAATGCCGGTGAAATATTTCGCACATCCGCCATCTTGTGGTTACGTAAACAATTGAACGAAGTTAAATGTCGGTGCGATACAATGTGTATAAACATATACTGTACCAAGTTTTATTGCGTTTGGTTGGTTAAATCGCGAGAAACGTCTATTTAAAAGTCGCAAATTCGCGTGGCCGCCATGTTGGTTTCGTAGTTATCCGTTTTTCAAAAGTCACATAGATGAACTTCTAGTAATTCCCTTTATCACCGTAATAAATTCCAGGGTGATATCGGGAATAGTTTCGGAGATATTGAATGCTGGTGAAATATTTCGCACAGCCGCCATGTTGGATTGGTGAGACGTAAAAAAATTTGAAGGGCACGGTCGGGGTCGCCCGGAATAGTGCTATGAACTTGCCGAGTTTCATTGAAATCTCTCCAGCCGTTTAGAATTGATAAGGGGGGACACACACACACGGACAAAAGGTGATCTCATAAGCCTATTTTTTCAAAATTGAAAAAAGGCTAAAAAAGTTAACAGACAACAAAAAATAGATGAGATCGATATCCATTCTTTCATCAGAAAAGGTCAGGTGTGTGTTACAAGAGAGGGAGGACATTTTGAGCATCGACTATGAGCACCGTAAGTACGCATTATTGAACATGTGTGGTAAAAGTGTGAAATTGCGCGCCTACCAGCGACCGAACCGTGTACGCGCGCCCGCGACCTGCGCCTGTGAAAGCCGGCTTAGCCTGCCTTGTTTATCGGGGCGCACATAGATAACGACCCTGTACCTTGATCTACACATTGCAGTTCTCCACGTGATTCGCATTTGCATTATAATGGCACTCCTTGGCGATCAACCACACATGATCATTGTTTACAAGAATGGCATTCATGGAAGATAATTGCGTAAGGACCCCATCTTGAAATAGATGGAATTCCACAACAGCCCTCTTATTGCTATTGAACATACAATAGCTTGGGGTAGATCCATAAATACACCCGAGTTATTGATATAATGCAGTGAATTACAAGAGATATTTGCTGACTACTCATACACTCAATCACAACCCCATATTCTTGTCCACATATAAAGAGAAGGGGTATTCTGGTGTGGAGAGGCTTTTGTACCATTGCCAAGAACAGTCTGTAGGAAACATGAGAGAGAAAGAAAACTAGAACGAAAGAGACAGAGAATACTTTATTACTTGAAACCAGGAAGGTTCTGGGGATCATTTAAGCGTGAAGCTACCAGTGTAATGTGACGTAACATACTTCCCACACCAGCCCTGACTACTACTATAAAGCTATTGTTTTAGTGTTATCCCCAGATTACATGTCCCGACATCACACACAGCACTTTTGATTTATTACTTTATTTGTTTACCAAGATAAAATTCTATTTTTATCTTTCCACTGACATAGTTCACAAACTTTCCTACTAAATCTTTGAATGTTCAGGAATGAAGAAAATTTATTGATGCAATGAATTTGGTGGGTAATAACGTTAGAATGTATTATTATGAGAGAGTGACTTGTGTATGTAAATTTCAGCCAGTTCCAGCAAAAACAGCAGTGATTGCATAAAGTGGATTACACAAGACAGTAGGAAACGCAATCTAATTTACCAGTTTCATTACTTCCAATATGTTTAAAGCGTAAGAACACTTTTCAGTATGCACCACGCTATTCGAATGATATTAAAACCAGGTCACCGAACGGAATAATACTAATAAAAATAATAATTATTATTATTATTCTCACACTAAATGCGGAGCGTGAAGCCGCAGTGGCTTAGCTTCTCGCCTTTCACGCGGACGGCCGGGATTCGAATCCCGGGGTGGAATTTTCACGAGGAAAATCACGTAGCGTCAGGAAGGGCTCCGGCCTTAAATCCCCGGCCAAAACCAAAATGAGCCTGGTTGGCTCTGGCGACCCCCAATTAATTGGGAAAAGCCGAAGAAAGTTATTCTCACAGTAAATAATAATAATAATTATTTTTAATTGCGCCCAAATGGGCGGTTAAGGAGTGATACAGATTTCCGCATAACTTTTCAGTGACCTTGTTCGCTTTACACAAAATTCAAAATAATAAAACTGAGCAATTTTTCTAGGTTTGTGCCGTGTCTTGTGTGGTGTTTCGCCTAGGACACCAAGCTGGTTCATCAGCGGGCTCTCGGTGTCCCTGCCCGGACCCCATAGGAGTAGCGAACAGCGCGCTACCTCACTTTTTATGAAGCCCACCTGCGCCTCTTTACTGCGAGAACTAAAAGCTCAAGCAGCCATAGCCTCCCTATGAAGGCTTACAAAAAGTTGGTATATTGGCTTTCACGGTCAGTGGATTAAACCTCAGCAATTCTAGGTTTGTGCTGTGTCTTGTGTGGGGTTTCGCCTAGGACACCAAGAGCTCGCTGATGAGTCAGCTAGAGGGATTTGTGAGCCAGAACACCCGACTACAAAGGCAAAGACAGCAGCAATTTGCAATGGGCACAAGGCCAATGAAACACGACGCATAGCCACGCCGCAAATTTCAAGGAAATCCAACTTGCAAACATGCAATTTTATTTCATCTGAAAGGAGTTGCTGATAATGTATTCCGGAATAATTATGTTCGAACGGTTATCGGAACTAGCAACAAAATCAGTGATGTTCCACACCCTGATAAAGATGCCTAGGCCCTCCAAACTCCAGGGATGTACAGCATTCTATTTGTACGTATACGTAGCTGTGACGTAGCGTAGATCGTCATGAAGGATTATGCCCACCTGGTTCAGCCATGTTATATAATTACTCTCCACAAGATTTTGCGAAAATGAGCTTTAACGAAACGCCAGTAAGTCCAACGTACTGTTCTTCTCGTCAGTTCATTTTAGGGGCTTGAGATATATTGGTCATTAGCCACGAGTAGTTGGGTGGGTGTTGAACTCGTTGGATAATCTGTATTTAGGGCGGCTTCGGTGGCGTAGTTGGTAGCATGCTGAGCTTCTATGTCCATGATCGCGGGTTCAAACCCGGCCGAAGTCATCGGATTTTTTAAAAGCGCAAAAAAACCCACAGCATGCCTTCCTTCGGAGGTGGAGTAAAGCTGGCGGGCCCATGTCATAGATTTATGGCATGTAAAAGAACCTTCCACTAACTACTATTGTGTGAAGCTAAATTTCTAGGTGCCAGGTGCCGGTTGTGGTAGCATCTAGTGGCCAGGTTCACAGCTTGATGTCGTTGACGGTAGCATTTGGTAGCAAAAGTAGGAACTACTTGAAATTGATCGTCTGCAGTCCTCACCTGAATTACAGATAACACAGCGGTTATCAGACAGATTCTACACACACCCAAAGTACACGGGGCTACATGACTGCGTTGTCGCAGCCCCTAAACTGAGAAACCAACCAACCTGTATTTATGTGACAACTGTAGTAGTGTAACTATATTAGAGACAGAGGTGGGGTAGGCGCCCCGGTACTTGAAGTAAGGTACTATCCCGGCATTTTCCTGGAGGGAGTGCGGGACAACCTGGGGAAAAGCTACACTCAGCGTAGCCACTATCAGCGCTGGGAATCGAACAGACGATCTCCGGACTTACTGCAGCTGACCTCGCGGGCGTAGTTCACGATTTAACGAGCATGGCTACGCAGTTGAACTACGTATAAAGCAACAATGAGTCACGTTAATCTAATAGTGTATTAATTATCTTCTTTTCTACTCATCTTTCTAGTCCCAATCTCAAACTCCCTTCACTCCTGTGTGTTACATACGCAATGAACATTTCCTTGTATTTATTACTGGATGTATTCGTAGGATGACTAACTTGCTTCCGGAATCGTAAATCTTATCACAAAATGGAGGACATAACGGTGGAAGTCTCCCCTTGCCGTGTGTCATTCATGACCTTCTGTGTCTAGAACACAATCGTCTATTATGTGAGAAACTTGTATAATCTCCCCAGAAAATCACTTCCTTTGTAGCATACGTTCTGCAGGAACTGGAGTCGTTTGGCTAACGTTACCAATGAGAGGCAGATTCTATAAGATCATTTACGATACATACGTATAGTCCCGCTCCAGAGTAGATAGACCTACACAAAGGCAGAGATTCGTAACGAGAGGGGTGCCAACCTGCGTCCATACATAATTTGAAAATAAATCCTCAGCGGACAACCCACATCATTATTATTATTATTCTTTCGAATAACCCATTTGGAGGGTACGATGAATCAACGTTGGCTATTGTCCATTGTATTCAATTTCTGTTGTTTCCAAATTTCTTTCACCCTTCTAGAGTGACGATCTTTCTCCTCTTGAGTCCACTTTCTGCCAGTTGTTTGTTTCTTCCTTTCTTGAAATTTTGCGTTTTGAATAGCTTCTCTGAAGAGTGATCTGTTTGCTATTGTGTCTGTCTGAATTTTGGCGTTTGTCAAATCTTTGTCAATTTCAATGTACCATGTGGGTTTGGATTTGTAACTAGTCAGTAAGTTGAAGATCTGTTTAGTTAGCCTACTATTTTCCATTCTATAAATGTGCCCAAAAAACTGTAATCTTCTCTTTCTCATTACATCAGTTAATTTTTCACATTTCAAATATAACTCTCTATTTGGTCGTAACCTATATTCTGCGTTATTATTTCCTTTAGCTCCCAGTATTTTTCTCAATATTCGTCTTTCAGTCTTCTCTAATTTGTCTAAATCAGCAAATATTGTTAATTTAAGTGTTTCTGCTGCATACAGAGTTTCAGGACTGACCACTGTTTGATAATGCCTTAATTTAGTGTTCCAGGATAAGTTTTTTAAAATTATATCTTTTGCCATATGAAAACACCTTTGTAATTTATGCATACGCGTTTCTATTGCTGTCTTTTCCTGTGAGTCATTCATTATCCACTCTACTAGGCATTTAAAGGAATTTGTTTTACATACTGAACTGACATGAATTGTGATACTTTTGGGGGCATCGGTGATGTTTGTCATGAACTTACTTTTTTCAAATGATATTAGGCTATTTGATTTGTTTTTCCCAACTAAGAAGTGCGTTAGAAATTATTTAGCACAATCTTTCCTTTTTTCTTCCCAATATCTCTTCATCCGTGTGCTTATCATTCAATCTATTCCTTTTGTGGGTATTTTCGTTTTAGATTCCTTGTGTATCCAAATTCCCGTTAGCGATTTGTGTGCCTCTACACTCCATTTTGTAGGTATTTTCAATCTACGTTGCATTTCGTAAGTTTTTTTCGATCTAAAATGCATTTTGCGAGTGTCTTCAACCTCAATTGCATTTTGTAAGGATTGACAATCTAAATTGCTTTTTAGTAAGTCTTTCAATAATGTCGGGAGTCCTGAGATCCGATTGTGACTATTTTGAATTTCAAGTGCAATTTGTAAGTATTTTCATCCTAAACCGCTTTTTGCAAGCATTTTCAATCTAAATTGCATTTTTTAGGGTGAGCATTTTGCAAGTATTTTGATTCTCAATTGCATTTTGTGAGTATCTTGAATCTAAATTACATTTTGTAAGTATTTTCAATCTAAATTACATTGCGTAGGTATTTTGAACCTAATTCATTTTGTACGTATTTACAATCTCATTTGCATTTTGTAGGTATTTTGAATATCAATTGCATTTTGTAGGTATTTCGACTTTACATTGCATTTTGTACGTATTTTGGACCTAACCTACTGCCCCCGTAAATTGAATTATATAGAGACCACGGTGGCTATTTTGGAAATTATAAAGAAAGTTATGGCTGTCATAGTTATGACGTGGGTAGTCATGACGTAAGCACGGATGACGCAGACGTTATGCCAGCAGGCTACTTGAGCTGAGATTCTCAGTGACGTCAGCATTTATTCGAGAAAGATCCGAGATCTACGACGCAGTCGCAGGAAACGTGGAATTCTGCTGAGGAAGAAATTATGCTATTGGAGGGGAGGCTCGAACCAATGAACGATTTTCTGAAGGAAGACGGAGATTGCTGAAACTATGGTATTTTTATTACTTTTTGGAAGGCAGAATTGTGGAAATCCATTTGCAGTAGAGGCATTGTTCTGGAATTTTGGTGAAATTTATTTTCAGTTTTTGAATTTTGAAAATCCGTCATGTATTGACGAAGTTGGAACTTCTAGCGATGACGCAGTAACACGCTATGGAAGGGATGGATACGCCCCTCATGAAGTTCATAAAAGGCCTTGCGCAGAAGAGAGGAGTCTCAATCGTCTGATAGCGGTCGCCTATAAGCTAATTCTATTGTGCAGTGCTACAGTAAGGAGTGTAGAAAAGTTGAACAATTTCGAGGAATTATTTTGGAAGATATTGGCAATTTTAGACGACTGACAAAAGTGATTTTCTCGCCACATGAGAAGCACTTTCTATCGCCAGATTCTACGCCACGGCTGACACGGCTAGTGAAATAGGGAGACTTCAGATTGCTTTTGTGACACAACGCTACAGTATTATGGAGCAGTTTAATATGGCAGTTTGTTCTTCTATTACCATAACCGAAGAGAAGATGGAAGGCTAAAGGACATTAATGCAATTGGGACATATTTCAACGGAGTAAGATAGCAGCATGGAACTTCGCTAATTGCCATTCCACACAAGCGAACATGTGGTGAACAACCATCTACACCCATGTTTCGTGGTTCAACGCTGAATACTATCAAACAGCAATGGAAATGATTTCATACTTACTGAATATGAATATTTCTTCAGAAATTACTACAAAAACTTCATGGCGATTTTCTACTGGAACTTCAGGGATTTTTCAAGAGAGGTCAGGGTTGTCCCGACTCACAAAGAAGATTATTGCCGGAAGGATGTCGTTCGTCTTCACGGAGCAGTGCAATTTCCGGAGGAGGAAGCAGTTCGATTCTCCGAGGGTGCTGTTTCTTGTTTCGAGGATGAAGCTCATCTTCAAGTTGGTAAAATGGATCCATCAGCAGTCTTCTTTGGGGAATTTTCCTCTGGAACTTCAACCAGCAGATAAGGTAGTCGTGAACGTTTATTGTATTTGAGTTTCTTAACGATATTTGAGCAACCATTTTCCCATATTTTTGTCCTCATGTATTTTGCCCATGTTCTTGTTTGAGATTCCTATTCTCAGTACACCTTGATGAGTTATGCCTTTTTCGACGATTTATAAGACATTGTTATGTCATGGGCATAGTTAAATGATTTTGGATCAGTTGAGACTGATATTTAGATTTTTCAGTAATTTGCTTTTTTTTTTTTGTAGTCACGAGTTGACTGTAAGTTAATGATCTTTATGGCAGATTTAAATTCAGACAGCGTGTCACTTTATTAAAGTAATTCTACCCCAGTTTAATTACTTTGACCAATTTTCTGTCATCATCAAGAAGGAAGAACATTTAAATGATTTTAGAGCGTTAAAATCTCTTACGTTGTCGATGATCTTGGAAATACTAGTCGTTATTTGAATTGATTGCAACACAGACATTTATCGTCAGTTATGAACGACCATTGCATCATAGACCATTTTGTGAAAGATGAACTTTAATTATGAATTATTGAATGCATTAAAGTCGTGAACTTTTGTTAGGAGTTTTTTCTCAATTAGAGATTTTTATAATGATGTTTGCATTCCCCAGTCTAATTGGATTCTATTCGACTATTTTGCAGTTTAGTCGCACTTTGTTTGATGATAGTATTTTTATACTACAATTCTTTGAAGATGTTAATCTTAAATTTTGATAGACCAGACAGGCGTATATAAGCGTATTCACTATTAAATTTGTTTGTGATTGGCAAGTTTTTACTTCATTTCGATTCATGAATGAAATCCACGAAGGTTAAATGACAACAGTTTTGAAACAATTAATGATTATAAGAATTTTTAAGTGGAACTATGAATGTATAATCGCTAGTGCAGCGGACGTGTTGAAAGTCGCTGATGTATAATGCCCTGGAATAAATGAAGGAGGTTCCCACAGTAATTAATGATAAAGAATTTGTTAGTGGAGGTTTTGTAAATTCTGTGGAAGATTTTGATGCCATATATATTGATATATGATGAATTTCGGGCCTATTTTTATGCAGTTTGTGCATTATTTTGTAAGCGAATTATTTTCCGCTGGAGTGTATTATCATGGTCCTTTGAAAATTAATCAAGTGAATTTACTGTTATAATTAACAAGAGTTTTGAAAGAATTTGAGATAAGATTTTGAATGAAGATTACCGTCACAAATAATTAAAATAATTATTACAACCTTTATTAAACCAGATTGTGACATTAACATGTATAACTAACCTTCATTGGTCGATTATATTGACTCGATTATGAAATTACCAACCGGATGAACATGTGGTTAAATGTATTTCTTAAAATTAATAATTTGAATAATTTAAATGTTGATATTGTAAATAATGATGTAAATATCTTTGACAATAATGTGGAACGAAAGTAATGCTAAAGGCGTGTTTAAAATTTTTGTAATTATCTTCGACAACATTATAAACAATTTCTAATTGTTATAAATAATTTATGTGATTTTGTTAGAAACATTTAAGAGTGTGTTTTATACTCTAAACTATGCTTATTAAACATTTGGATGATAACTTAACAAGTTTAGGGATTGTCAGAATAATCCAGTGGTATGTGAGTTAAGCATTTGAAAGATTTGCGTCAATATATATGAGTTGTCTTGCGGACATTTAAAGCTGTTGAGAGGGAGCTGAATTCTTACGCAGTGTGGCGTGACAAGTGAGCCCCATTTGACAGGTGTGCGTCAGGTTGAAGGGTAGATCGCAGCTGGTCAGACAACTGGTTATCAGCGGGCGAGGTCGTCCACATTTTGGCCTTGTGCCTATAAATACAAGTGTCATGTTTATTAAAAGAAACAAAATGCTCTATATATGTGTCTCGTCCTGACTTCCTTGTTCCAATCCAAATGTGTTTTGAATGTTACGTTATTTTGAGCTCATGGGAGCTAACATATTGTTTGATAACTTTCCAAGTCCTTTAGGAGGACATAGTCAGATTGACATGGGCTACTGATAGCCACATTTATTTTGTTGAGTTGTTAAGATCATACCGTTTATTTGAAATAAAAGCCTTTGTACAGTTCAAAGTTCTCGTCTTCGTTCTGGTTCATTTTTAAATGTCATGGTGAAGGTTATTGTGGGAGCATACTTTAGAGATCCTGTTGTCAACCCAATCCCCGAGATAATTTTTAAGAGGTAAGTAAAGGTAAGTATGAACCCCCGTCTATTTTGGTGTGTTCCACAATAATTTCTTGGTAACTTCTGTGCTTAAACCTCGGTAGTATCTGTCAGTGCCATTTTCATTGGTGCAGCTGAGCCGGTGCGATTGATTGTTGGCAATCCGATTGAGGGGGCGGATATCTGACAGCCTACTATCCGGGTAAACGGGGACAGAAGGATTGGCGACCCTAAAACGTGGGGCTGATTCAACATAAGTGGATCACCAGGTTGAACGCCAGTAGGATTGGCAAACCTAAAACGTGTGGCTCGATTAGACTCAAATAAAGAGGTTGATTCTTTGTTAGATGTCTTGGCCAATTGTAGAATTTAAGAGTGTGATTATATAGGAATTAAATGTTGTATTGTATTAGGAAAATTACACTCAGAAAAGATCAGATCTTATACAACTTGAGAAAGGTTAAATAGGCTGGAAACTTAGGAAAATCGCCTATGATCTGGAATCTTATTTTATTTGACCGGCTTATGACATTTTAGTCATATTAAAGATAAAATTAAACTATTTGGATTGTAAATGTAAATTATTTGTGTTAGGATATTTTAAAATGGGCCAGGGAAATTTGAACATGTGCTTGAGTTTGTTTCAACATAAAGTGTCTTCGAAGGTTAATTATAAGGTAGTTATAAGTTAGATTTAAGACAGAAAATTGATCAAATTTATATATGGTGAAAAGTGTTGCTCAGATGTTGTTATTTTGCTCTATTGATGTATGTCCCTACAGCAGTCTAATTTTTGAATAATATTGTAATGGCAGATGAAAGTTTGAGGATGATGTTAGAGGAGATGTCTGCTAACATGAAGCAGATGAGTGAAAGTATGAAGGAGATGGAAGCTAGGAATACTAGTCGAATGGTGGAGAATGCTAGTAATTTGTCTGCTAACTTGAAAGCAAGCATGAATAGTAGTATGAAGCAGATGCTGAATGAAAGTATGAAGGAGAATACTAGTCGAATGGAGGAGAATGCTAGTAATTTGTCTGCTAATTTGAAAGTTCTTCAGACCAGTTCTGCTAACTTAGAGGATAATATGTCGCGTTTACAGATTAATACCCAAGGAATTGAGAATACTGTAACTGACATGCGCACAGATGTGTCCAATGTGCATAAAAATGTTGCTGATGTTAAAATTGATATTTCTAAGGTACAGAAAGATCTTACAATGTTGAATCTAGATGTAGCTAATGTCCGAGGTGATATTTCTTGTGCTAGGGCTGAGGTAGTTGTTGTTAAAAATGATGTTGCGCCTGTCCAAGACAAGGTTGAGGAAGTCCAAAGAGAAATCCAAAATGTTAGAACTGATGTGTCCAATGTTCAGGTTGATATTAATAACATTCATTCGGATGTAAATGAGGTGCAAAGTGACATAAATAAGATTCAAGTAGAAGTCAACACAGTTTTCGTAGATATTGCTAGAGTCCAAACTGATGTAAATAAAGTCAGGGAAGAGATAGAAAATTCGAAAACCCTTTGTACGCGTAATATAAGTGCATTAACGACTAGATTAGTTGATGAGTCAGTTAGAACGACAGCGTCTTTAGCAGGTTTAAAGTATGATGTAGAGGTCATGAGAACCCAAGTATTAGACCATAATAAAGTATTAAAAGAAGATATCGAAGTAGACATAGCAGAAATGTTAACGGCAAATGTAGCAGTATGGAAAGACGAGTGGAATAGGTCAAGTGGGGAACATGTAACCCAAATTCAGGAACGTATTGAAAGAAAACTTGCCAGTACTCAAATAGATATTAACAATGAAGTAGTACAGATTAGGAAAGATTTAAGCGTCAGGATGGATTCGCTATCCGAGAGACAAGTAGAAGATAGAACACAATTAGGTCAGGATGTGCAAGCATTAAAATCTGCATTAGAGGAACAGATTCATAAAGTTGTCTCTGATGTGAATGAAACGACGAGCAAACTGCAGAATTTGAAGCTAGGAGAGGCTAGTTTGATGGAGACCTACAAAGAAGAGTTAATCAAGAAAGTCTTAACGGAAATCACTGACAAGGATACAGAAGGCGTGGCTTGCGAAATCAATAGGAATTATGCCAGAAGATATAAGGTAGATCCAGAAGAGAGAGACGCGACTCCTGAAGAACGTATATCCAGATTCAGGGAGGAAGATGACGAGAGGAATATGGAACCTGAGTGGAACTATCGAGATAGTGGGAAAAACTACCCGGATTCATATCCGAGGAACGTGACGGTCATCAGGAATTTTGAAGATAAACCGCAAAAATTCAGTAACACTGATAGTTTGACACCTATAGAATATGTAAGGAACCTCAAAGATTATTTCATCGAAGCTCACATTCCCAGAGAGAGAGAGAGATGAAGATAGTGGAGAGATTTTTGATTGGAGGACCCCTCGAATGGTTTTTGCGCATTTAGATACACATTCAGTAACTTTGACGAGTTTGCAGAGGCATTAATCAAACGATTTTGGTCCATAGAAGCGCAGAATTCGTTAAGAGCGGAGGTGTATTCAAGAAAATACTCAGGTACTCTTCCAACACGGTACGCTGATTTCTTTACGAGTCAATTGTCCCGCTTGAGATTTTTGCAACCCCCATTGTCAACGGAGCAATTAATTGATGCGATTTCTCGTATGCTGCCTGTGGAGGTGAGGAGACTAATTATTTCGTCAAACATCAGGGATTTAACCAGCATGGATGAATTACTGAGGAGGTTAGACTACACAAGTCCAATGCCTAACGTGGTACAGAAAGGTCAAAGGCATGACTTCAAAGAAATAAATACTGTATATATGGACCAAGTCCAACAAACTGACAAGCCAGATGAGGAGAAAACTGACAATGTAGGTCCTCACAGAAATAATCAGTTTCGAAATAACAGATCGCAAGGTTACCGGCCGTATCAACAGAGAAGAGGCTGGAACTATAGTCGAGGAAATTACAACAATGGAAGAGGGAGATATTACAACAATAATGGTTATAACAGAAATTATAATAGGAATAACCAGAACCAAAACAGAAATCAGAATCCTCAAGGTCAGGTTATGACACGCGATCAGTATCAGGAAAGAGAGAAGGAAAGCCAGCAATACCTAAAAGAATTACGGGAAAAAGAAGCCGACAACCAAAAGAAAAGGCAGGATGTTGTAATCGATCCTGGGTCTTCTACGAGCCAGCAGAATTTTGAGGCCGGTAACACAAAAAAAAAAAAAACGCCGATTTCTCAACGACAGTGAGAACTTGTAAATACATTGCCACACCACACCTGATTACAATTAATGAGATATATGAAGTTACTGATGAAGATTTGCTAGAAGAGAGGGGTATCGTTAAAGAGGAAAGACCATGTGCCTTACCTATTATTTCTGTACGGATAGATGGCCAACAGTACAAAGCCCTGATGGATACTGGTGCAATTATCTCCATCATTTCAGAGGAATGTTATCAAAGTCTGCTAAGAGGAGAGAACATGACAGTTCTACCTGTTTCTACCGTCAAAGTGAGAGGGATATTCCAAGATAAGGCAGTAAAGTGCAAGATTCAAGTGTTATTGAACTTTGAGATCAATGGAAGGAATTATGAACAGATCTTCATTGTGGTTAGCAAGATCAATTTTGATATGGTGCTTGGAATCGATTTTATATCGAAGGTCGGAGCTATTATTGACATGAAGAACAGAAGTATTAGCTTTAATGATGGGTACATGATCACAGAAGAGATAGAAAAACAGGACGTGAAAAACAGTCTGGAAATAGACCTTAGGGAAGAAATTTTGAATACCATAATTAATGAAGTGGAAAATTTAGCAGAAATACCCAGTAGAAAAACTGAAGGATTTGAAGAAATTCAGGGGGAATTTGAGGATCTGATAAAGGAATTCCAAGATATTTTTGATGAAAAGCCTGGATTGATTAAGGATTATAAATACAAGATAAGGCTGACAGATGAAACCCCTTACCAGAAGAGAATATACCCCATTCCTGAGAAATACTATCAAGAAGTACGAGGGTTAATCAGAAAAATGGAGGTAGACGGGATTATTAAAAAACAGGCGTCGTCTTATATAAACCCCATCACAGTAGTGAAGAAAAGTAATGGTCAGATACGTCTTTGTCTCGATGCCAGGACCATCAACTTGAAGATTCTTCCAGAAAATGACCGACCACCCAAGATTAGAGATCTGCTTCGAAAATTCAAAGGGAAAGCATGTTTCAGCGTTCTGGACTTGACGTCTTCATTTTATCAAGTTCAACTAGAAGAAGATAGTATGCAGTACACTGGATTCTTATTTGACCAGACGTCATGGGTCTTTGTCAGAATGCCTTTTGGTATGGTTAACAGTGGACCAGCACTTATTCGAGCACTTGATAGTAAGCTCACTGACGAAGTGAAAGAAAATGTAATTTGCTACATTGACGATTTAATCGTATCTTCACCCAGCGCCGCAGAACATTTAGTGCACTTGAGAAAGTTGTTCGAGAATTTAAGGGAGGCCAATATCAAGGTCAATTTTGGAAAATGTCAATTCTTGAAGAAGGAGATAAATTACTTGGGGCATACTATTGATAAAGATGGATATCATCCAAACATGAAAAAAGTAGATGCGATCACGAGATTTCCAAAGCCAACTAAGGTGAAACAAGTCAGAGAATTTGTAGGCGCATGCCAATTTATTAGCAGCCACTGTCCAAGATACTCTGAAATTATGGCTCCTCTGTATGACTTACTCAAGAAGAATAACAGATGGAAATGGAGCACCGCTGCAGACGAGGCTTTTGAGAAAGCAAAAGAGATGCTCAGAAATAATGTGAAACTGGAGTACCCAGACTTTGAGAAGGTGTTCTATATTGAGTCTGATGCATCAAGAATAGGCATTAGTGCAGTCTTATACCAGAAAGACGAGGCAGGCAACAAGCACTACATTGCGTTCACTAGTCGGAAGTTGAAGAAACACGAGGAAAACTACTTCACGACAGAACTTGAAGCGTTAGCTTTTGTAACAGCATTGCAAGCGTGGAAGAAAATCCTGCTGGGACACAAGGTCATCATTATTACTGACCATAAAGCACTACAGTTTATGCTGCAAACTGACATGTCAAGTGATAGATTGACACGTTGGGCTTTGTTCACCCAACAGTTTAACGCCACTATCGTCCACCAGCCTGGGAAAGATAACTTACTGGCTGATGCTCTATCACGTAACCCTATTAAAAATGTGCAGATACACCATGTACAATTGGAGCAAGAAGATCAAGAAACCGTTAGGAGGTTAGGCCGAATCGGTGTGTCACAGAAGAGACACGCTCCAATAAGGAAAATGTACAGGTTCCTCAAGGGTTACATGGACAATACTGATGTTGACTATGCAGCTACACGGAGAAATTCACGACACTTTGTCTTGAGTGGAGACATCGTATGCAAATATGCTGACTCTGCGCATACAAAACTCCGAATAGTCGTGCCACCTAAACTTGTTGTCAATTTAGTGTGGGTAGCTCATCACTCAACTGGACATGCCGGTTTAGATAAAACTCTTAATACTCTTAAAGAGAGATTTATCTGGACTAACATGCGTTCCAGCATTGCCAAGGTCATTCGATCATGTGACAAATGTCAAAGAGCAAAGTATGCTTCTGCTTTATTAAAAGGAAAACCGAAGGCTATGATTCCTTCTAAGCCAAACGAACTAATGGCGTCGGACATATTTGGCCCCTGTCCGAAGGGATATCAGGGTAACCAGTACCTGTTGGTTACCGTGGATGTTTTCTCAAAATTTGTTACAATGAGTCCCATGCAGAAAGCTAACACGAGGAACGTAGTAAGCAGACTGGAAAATGCTGTATTTCCTAAAGCTGGTAAACCAGAATATCTACTGTCAGATCATGGAACGCAGTTTACATCCGTGGAATTTGCAGCGGATATGGAAAGGCTTGGCATTAAGCACTTATTAACAAGCGTGCGTTACCCAGAATCGAATTCCTCAGAAAGATATATGGCTGAATTTTCGAAATTCTGTCGAATTTTCTGTCCAAATGATCATTCTGGTTGGGTGAGATTTGTACCCCTTATTGAGGAATGTCTGAACTCTACAGTGCAGGAGAGCACAGGAGAAGTGCCAATGCGACTTCATCTAGGAAGAAACCCAGAAAGGCCGTGGGATAATCTTTTCAACCACATTCCTAGAGATCCCGACCTAGGAAGGCAGCAGAGGATTGACAAGGCAAAGGAACAACTCCAGAAAGCAGCAGAGAAACGATTGAAAAGAGTAGCTGGAAAACGTTTTGGTGCACCCTTACAAGTTGGAAATCTTGTATTATTACGCAGACCTATCAAGGCTGATATGAGCAAGAAAATCTACCCCAAATTTGGATTTGTATTCATGGGTCCGTTTAGGATTACGAACGCCTATGGAAACAACTGCTATGAACTCTACGATGATGAGAATAATGTCATTTACGGCAAGTTCAATGCTGGAAACTTGAAAAGATACTATCCTAGAGTAAGCCAGTAATAATTCAATTTCGTGTTCAAGAGAGTTGAGGTACTTGTAACACTGAGTTTAAAAACAATTTGCAACTGTTTTTAAAACGTGGTGAGGGGAGAATGCCCCCGTAAATTGAATTATATAGAGACCACGGTGGCTATTTTGGAAATTATAAAGAAAGTTATGGCTGTCATAGTTATGACGTGGGTAGTCATGACGTAAGCACGGATGACGCAGACGTTATGCCAGCAGGCTACTTGAGCTGAGATTCTCAGTGACGTCAGCATTTATTCGAGAAAGATCCGAGATCTACGACGCAGTCGCAGGAAACGTGGAATTCTGCTGAGGAAGAAATTATGCTATTGGAGGGGAGGCTCGAACCAATGAACGATAGTCTGAAGGAAGACGGAGATTGCTGAAACTATGGTATTTTTATTACTTTTTGGAAGGCAGAATTGTGGAAATCCATTTGCAGTAGAGGCATTGTTCTGGAATTTTGGTGAAATTTATTTTCAGTTTTTGAATTTTGAAAATCCGTCATGTATTGACGAAGTTGGAACTTCTAGCGATGACGCAGTAACACGCTGTGGAAGGGTTGGATACGCCCCTCATGAAGTTCATAAAAGGCCTTGCGCAGAAGAGAGGAGTCTCAATCGTCTGATATCTAATCGTCAAAGCTCAGATCATCGAAGCTCAGTTCTTATATAGTTATTTCGGTGAAACGTCGAGTGAGATTAGTAGTAAGAGTCGTCTTTATAACGCGTGGTGAAGCCACTGCATTAAACGAGAGTCGAGCATACAAGCAGTGCAAGTTTACTGTGAGTAAATCTAGGTGAAGTTAAAACGCACATTATAACACGTCTACAAGATTAGCTATGAACAGTTAGCGGTCGCCTATAAGCTAATTCTATTGTGCAGTGCTACAGTAAGGAGTGTAGAAAAGTTGAACAATTTCGAGGAAATATTTTGGAAGATATTGGCAATTTTAGACGACTGACAAAAGTGATTTTCTCGCCACATGAGAAGCACTTTCTATCGCCAGATTCTACGCCACGGCTGACACGGCTAGTGAAATAGGGAGACTTCAGATTGCTTTTGTGACACAACGCTACAGTATTATGGAGCAGTTTAATATGGCAGTTTGTTCTTCTATTACCATAACCGAAGAGAAGATGGAAGGCTAAAGGACATTAATGCAATTGGGACATATTTCAACGGAGTAAGATAGCAGCATGGAACTTCGCTAATTGCCATTCCACACAAGCGAACATGTGGTGAACAACCATCTACACCCATGTTTCGTGGTTCAACGCTGAATACTATCAAACAGCAATGGAAATGATTTCATACTTACTGAATATGAATATTTCTTCGGAAATTACTACAAAAACTTCATGGCGATTTTCTACTGGAACTTCAGGGATTTTTCAAGAGAGGTCAGGGTTGTCCCGACTCACAAAGAAGATTATTGCCGGAAGGATGTCGTTCGTCTTCACGGAGCAGTGCAATTTCCGGAGGAGGAAGCAGTTCGATTCTCCGAGGGTGCTGTTTCTTGTTTCGAGGATGAAGCTCATCTTCAAGTTGGTAAAATGGATCCATCAGCAGTCTTCTTTGGGGAATTTTCCTCTGGAACTTCAACCAGCAGATAAGGTAGTCGTGAACGTTTATTGTATTTGAGTTTCTTAACGATATTTGAGCAACCATTTTCCCATATTTTTGTCCTCATGTATTTTGCCCATATTCTTGTTTGAGATTCCTATTCTCAGTACACCTTGATGAGTTATGCCTTTTTCGACGATTTATTAAGACATTGTTATGTCATGGGCATAGTTAAATGATTTTGGATCAGTTGAGACTGATATTTATATTTTTCAGTAATTTGCTTATTTTTTTGTAGTCACGAGTTGACTGTAAGTTAATGATCTTTATGGCAGATTTAAATTCAGACAGCGTGTCACTTTATTAAAGTAATTCTACCCCAGTTTAATTACTTTGACCAATTTTCTGTCATCATCAAGAAGGAAGAACATTTAAATGATTTTAGAGCGTTAAAATCTCTTACGTTGTCGATAATCTTGGAAATACTAGTCGTTATTTGAATTGATTGCAACACAGACATTTATCGTCAGTTATGAACGACCATTGCATCATAGACCATTTTGTGAAAGATGAACTTTAATTATGAATTATTGAATGCATTAAAGTCGTGAACTTTTGTTAGGAGTTTTTTCTCAATTAGAGATTTTTATAATGATGTTTGCATTCCCCAGTCTAATTGGATTCTATTCGACTATTTTGCAGTTTAGTCGCACTTTGTTTGATGATAGTATTTTATACTACAATTCTTTGAAGATGTTAATCTTAAATTTTGATAGACCAGACAGGCGTATATAAGCGTATTCACTATTAAATTTGTTTGTGATTGGCAAGTTTTTACTTCATTTCGATTCATGAATGAAATCCACGAAGGTTAAATGACAACAGTTTTGAAACAATTAATGATTATAAGAATTTTTAAGTGGAACTATGAATGTATAATCGCTAGTGCAGCGGACGTGTTGAAAGTCGCTGATGTATAATGCCCTGGAATAAATGAAGGAGGTTCCCACAGTAATTAATGATAAAGAATTTGTTAGTGGAGGTTTTGTAAATTCTGTGGAAGATTTTGATGCCATATATATTGATATATGATGAATTTCGGGCCTATTTTTATGCAGTTTGTGCATTATTTTGTAAGCGAATTATTTTCCGCTGGAGTGTATTATCATGGTCCTTTGAAAATTAATCAAGTGAATTTACTGTTATAATTAACAAGAGTTTTGAAAGAATTTGAGATAAGATTTTGAATGAAGATTACCGTCACAAATAATTAAAATAATTATTACAACCTTTATTAAACCAGATTGTGACATTAACATGTATAACTAACCTTCATTGGTCGATTATATTGACTCGATTATGAAATTACCAACCGGATGAACATGTGGTTAAATGTATTTCTTAAAATTAATAATTTGAATAATTTAAATGTTGATATTGTAAATAATGATGTAAATATCTTTGACAATAATGTGGAACGAAAGTAATGTTAAAGGCGTGTTTAAAATTTTTGTAATTATCTTCGACAACATTATAAACAATTTCTAATTGTTATAAATAATTTATGTGATTTTGTTAGAAACATTTAAGAGTGTGTTTTATACTCTAAACTATGCTTATTAAACATTTGGATGATAACTTAACAAGTTTAGGGATTGTCAGAATAATCCAGTGGTATGTGAGTTAAGCATTTGAAAGATTTGCGTCAATATATATGAGTTGTCTTGCGGACATTTAAAGCTGTTGAGAGGGAGCTGAATTCTTACGCAGTGTGGCGTGACAAGTGAGCCCCATTTGACAGGTGTGCGTCAGGTTGAAGGGTAGATCGCAGCTGGTCAGACAACTGGTTATCAGCGGGCGAGGTCGTCCACATTTTGGCCTTGTGCCTATAAATACAAGTGTCATGTTTATTAAAAGAAACAAAATGCTCTATATATGTGTCTCGTCCTGACTTCCTTGTTCCAATCCAAATGTGTTTTGAATGTTACGTTATTTTGAGCTCATGGGAGCTAACATATTGTTTGATAACTTTCCAAGTCCTTTAGGAGGACATAGTCAGATTGACATGGGCTACTGATAGCCACATTTATTTTGTTGAGTTGTTAAGATCATACCGTTTATTTGAAATAAAAGCCTTTGTACAGTTCAAAGTTCTCGTCTTCGTTCTGGTTCATTTTTAAATGTCATGGTGAAGGTTATTGTGGGAGCATACTTTAGAGATCCTGTTGTCAACCCAATCCCCGAGATAATTTTTAAGAGGTAAGTAAAGGTAAGTATGAACCCCCGTCTATTTTGGTGTGTTCCACAATAATTTCTTGGTAACTTCTGTGCTTAAACCTCGGTAGTATCTGTCAGTGTCATTTTCATTGGTGCAGCTGAGCCGGTGCGATTGATTGTTGGCAATCCGATTGAGGGGGCGGATATCTGACAGCCTACTATCCGGGTAAACGGGGACACTACATTTTGTGTGTATTTTTCAATGTATTCCTTTTGTGAGTATTTTCGTTATAGATTCCCTATTGTGAGTATTGCCGCTCTCCATTTTGTATTCTTTAATCTGTGTTAAGAGGGGCAGATGACCTCGTAGTTCCGCCCCTTAAAACAACAATAACTAACTAACTAACTAACTGTGCTCTCGTTTGCGTTCTTCTGACCATCCTGTAGGTTTCTCGGTAAATTTGTCAGTTTATTAGGGTTCTAAATCTTGGTCTATTGTGAATGTTTTATTTGTTGATAGCCTACCAATTTCTTGTAAGTCATGTGTTATTTCATGCACCCAATTGTCGTAATTTTTCAGAGATAGTGCTAGGTTTAAAATTGTCTTTGGTTGGTTGGTTCCTCATTTTAGCCCTTTATCTTTCAACCACTCATCTGATGGATGCTTCTGTGGCGTAGTTGCTAGCATGCTGAACTGGTTTGCCCAAGAGAGCGGGTTCAAACCTGGCCGAAGTCGTCGGATTTTTTAAGGGCGTTAAAAATCCTTCAGTATGCCTTCCTTCGGAGGGGAAGTAAAGCCGGCGGTCCCATGTCATAGATTTATGGCATGTAAAAGATCCTTTCACAGACTAAACTTGTGTAAAGCTAAATTGTTCGGTTAGATTTCGTCGGAACGCTCTAACAAAGTTCCAACGTTCACAACTATGTACCATTGATATCTAGTGGCGAAAGTTGGAACTACTTGAAATTGAACGGAACTTGTAGCTCACCCTAATAAGGGTGTCATCTGGAAGCAGCTACAGACTCAGGTGAGCCGAACATGTCCTCGGACACTCCCGGCACTAAAAGCCATACGATAAATAAATAAATCTGATGGATGTGTGAAAACTGTCAGCCATATTTACCATATTTACCACTTCTTTCAAAATAAGATGGAAGAGAGACCAATAAAGATATTAGAATAAAATATTACATACATAGAGTGTACTGAAAATAAGTTAGTGATGTCTCTGAGCCATATAATTTAAATGTAAAAAAAAAAACAGAATTGAAATTTTTGGAAATGGAATTCACTTGTCAAGTTTACTATTCACGTTAAAAGAAACTGTATATTATTTGATAGCTTGGTAAATATCAAGATTCCAAAACTAACAACGAAAACTGAGAAAAATACACGCAAGTTTGCCACCAACCAGGACGTAAACAGACACGGAACTCTGTGAGCACATGTTTCAGACTCTCAGAATTAATATAAATACAGATTGTCACAGGTTCCCGCGGAATATAAACGCGAGTTAAGAAAGCTTTCTTCATATTCCCTGAAAAGTGCTGATATCAAGCGTAAAACAAAGAAAAGATCAAAAATAAATTCCGGTAACGATGGATAGTTACCCGGACAGTTTTGGCACGAACGACAGATCGCTACTTTGAAAGTCAAAGGGTTAGGGGCTGCCACAAGGCGGTCATGTAGCCCCGTGTACTTTGGGTGTGTGTAGAATCTGTCTGAAAACCGGTGTTAATTGCAATGTCTGTATTAGTGTGTGTTACCTGTTTTTAATTCAGGTAAGGACAGCAGACGATAATTTCAAGTAGTTCCTACTTTCGCTACCAAATGCTACCGTCCACGACACCTAGCTGTGAACTCGGCTACTACTAGGTTCCATCGCAACCAGCGCCTGGTGACGAACGTTGGGACTTAGGAGTATTAATCAAACCTAACCTACAAATTTTGCTTAGCGCAAGTTTAGTTAGTGGAAGGTTCTTTTACATACCATAAAGCTAATGACACGAGGAAGAAAATAGGAGGTGATAAGGACAAAGAGTTATAACTATACCCATATATTTAGGAGAAAGTAGACTGTTATGTTCTTTCCTGAACATCTTGTTTTCTACTGAGATCCTCATCCTTGTTTGGCTTGTGATTCGTTTCAAGAGGTCTGGATTATTCCAGCCACGAGAATTCTTTATAGCTTACTATAGCAAGGTCATCAGCGGAAGCCATGCAGTTGTTTTTATTCCCTCATCAAGACATCAACATGTTAAATAGAGAGTTATTGTTGCTTTAAGGGGTGGAACAACGAGGTCATCTGCTCTTAAACAGGGAATTAAAATGTCTGACGAGACCAGAATTTGAACATGCGACATTTGGGTTTCCAGGCCGTTGCAATTTCCATCGGAGCTACCGCGAGCAGACACACTCTCTTTCTGTGAATGGTACATCCGACCTTGCTGTATGGAAATGAGAGTTGGGTATACTCAGGATATCTGATACATTAGCTAGAGGTAACTAATATGAGGGCAGCATAGATGAGAGCAATGGCAGAAAGGTACTCAAAATTAATTAATTTATGTATTCTTTAATTTATTTATGAAGAGTTGAAGGCTGCGATGGGGAATTGTGAAGAGAATAAGGAAGGATAGATTACCTAAGAGGTTAATGAGTTCGACTGTAGAGGGTAAGAGAAGCAGAGGCAGATCTACAGAGGTGTGCAAATTATTAGACTCGATGCGAGTTTTCCGAAATTGTATTTATACTTTTCATGGTTCAATTCACTAAATATTTTTGCAAGCGCGCTCAAATTACTTCAAATGTTAAATCAAGTGCCTAAATTATATTTTCTTGTAAGAAACTCAGAGGAAAATCATCTTTTATAATGTCCACTACCAGAGAAGCTTTGCTAATGCAGAATGCCACCTTTTTGTTTTGATTACTTCACTCCCCATTTCGTGTGGAATTATAACAAAGGGATTTGGGGGCTGTTAACTGATGATCCGCTCTTGAACTATTCAAAGATTCATGAACTATGGATTGAATCATCTGACTTAGAGGGTATATTCCGAAGTCAATGAGAACAAGAAGTTCCGTGACGAACTAAGGAGCCTACTTTTCTTAAAATTTAAGATTCATGCCAATGATTAATCTATATGGATCTATCTAGAATATTGACGAAATTAAGTTGGTAATGTCGAAATTTCCAATTAGTTCGAAATACTGTATAACTGGCATAATGTAGCCTAATGGAGAACTACAGTTGGCAGCCCTGGTGACTGAATATATTCTTAGTTCCATCTCTCAATGTACAGAATACAAAATTTGGTTGAAGTCCAATCGATAGCATGGACGTCACATGCAGTTAAACATTGGATTTAACAGCGCGCGTAAAATCATGTTGGCAACAATGACATACCGTACATGTATTGGTCAGAAATAATCTGATATAATATGATCTATTGTTGTGTCAATTTTGAATTAAATCCATTAGTTAGTAAAGAAGTTACATTCATTTTAAAATTGGACCTATCAGCAGGCTTAGAATCGTGTTGGCAGCACTGGCGTAGGCCAATATAAGTTACTCCAAATTAATCTAGAATGCCAGGTACTATACGTGTGCAAAGTTTAGAGCTATTGGCTTGCATACTTTCTCATATTTTGATATTAGGGTAACAGAAATAGAGACAGTATTTATTAACAGTTGGCAGCCCTGGTTACTCTTAAGAATCGGCATAGTCATATCTGTTATGGTACACATAGCACACACGAAATTTGGTTGAAATCCAAATTATAGTATAGAAGTTACATGCATTTAAAGTTGGACTTCTCAGCAGGCTTAGAATCATGTTGGTAGCACTGACGTATATAAGTTGCTTCAAATTAATATAGAATGTCAGGTACTTTACGTGTGCATAGTTTAAAGCTGTTGGCGTGCATACTTTCGGATGTATGGGTATTTGGATTTTTAAAAAATGAGAGCGTTTATTGACAGTTGGCAGCCCTGGTGGCTCTTAAGAATACGATCAGTCATATCTGTTTACGTACACATAGCACATACGAAATTTGGTTGAAATCTAATTGATGGTGTAGAAGTTATATACATTTACAATTTGGACCTATCAGCAGGCTTATAATCATTTTGGCAACACTGCCATGTATGGCCTCCTGGAATTAAAACTGCAATGTTATTATCCATACGTGTGCCAATTTTGAAATAGCTCCCATTCATACATTTCAAGATATCCAACATGGAGCTCAAATTTCAATTGCGATTTTTCAGCAGTTGGTTGAGATATTCCGGTATACATCTTTACTCATATTAAATTTGGTTTCGATTGCTTCAGCCGTTTAGGAGTTGATAGGGGGGGGGGCACACACAGCCAGACAGACAGAAGGACAGACAGAAGGACAGACAGACAGACACATTTTCCCGGATCGATCTCATAAGTCTACTTTTTCCTCAATTTTGCAAAATGTGAAAAGTAGGCTAAAAATCGCAGAGCTCTAGTGCCACAAGTGTAGGTTTTAGGTGACATCATGATTTCTTTATGTGGTCCTAAACTTTTGACCGGTACTGTAGTTAGTAATGTATTTTAAGTGTGGAATACATTTGTATGCAGTGGTATGAATACTTAAGCCGGAAAGCGTACCAACATAGCGGCATGTTTCAACAAGATCCTGAAAGATTTTGCAATTCTTGAAAAAGTGCTAAGAGAAAATGAGAAGCCTTATTCCAATGCAATTCATTGGAATCGCCGCGGCTTCGACTTAACTTGGTAAATGTTTTGCATTTATACGTGTAACATTACGGTAGACACAGCAAAACATGTTATGATAGTTTTAGCATTATTACTTGGTGCGCTCAGAACCATCTGTCCTTAAATGAAAATGTATGTAGCCTATGTACTGTATATTACCATTATTATTAGTAGTAGTAGTAGTAGTAGTATTACAAGAATGGCCGTGAATGGCACTGGCAGTATATATTTTACATTTGAAACAGACTGTACACTCATGATGATGTGTAGGGACATGACGTAGGCTTTGCTTCAAACTGCCCAGTTCTGTACTGTATTACGAGCCTATCCCAACAACCCATCTCGCGTTCCTCCTCACTCCCACCAGGCGGGCAGGCAGTCATCCACGTCATCAAGGACAAAGTGGTGATTTCCGGTACCACCATAGAGAGGGCCTGAAAGAGCGGATATGATTCTGAGCGACGCGCGAGTTGCAGCAAACGGGAAATAAAGTGTCGATGCTAACAAAATGGGCATCAGGGCGATAATAGGGCGAACATCACGTTTCTTAATCTCCAACCCCTAACAGTCAAAGAGGGAGATAGGGGTGAGGGATTTTTGAAGGGATCTTGAGCATCATTCTCGGTGAGAGCTCTTGTTAATATAAAGGACAATGGAAGAAGAGCGTTACCCCCACCCCCACCGAATTCCCACCCTAGCCTCTAGGGAGAGTACAGTGGGATGAGGGAGTCAATATAAGCTCTGGACTTCAAACAACCTCTTATACAATCTAACATGATTTCAGGTAATGCGCTTTACTGTTAATCGAATGGTATTGTAGCCCATCACAGTGCCATATGACACACAATGTATTCTGTTTGAGTGTGAACTTCGATAAAACTCTTATAGAAATTCCAAGCCAAGTTATTGAAGATTTAAAGGCCTTCCGCCTCACTGGCAAATGTATCAAAAATCAAGCAGCACGTTTTTTATATCATATTTCCAAGGGAATTGCATTGGCTTGAGCAGGATTATCCTCCATTAGCCTATGCCTAGAGAAGGACGTGACGTTTGGAATTGTAACCGGCGGATGCTAGAGCATAGGAATTAAATTAGAGTAATAGATTTCAGTACAAATTCAACACAACTTGCCCGTAATAACGTTTTATATTGCGTATTATTTCGAAGTTCAAGCACTGCAAATTCATACTCCTAAAATAAAATCCATATTGTTCGAAACCCATATTCGATAAGATTAAATATTGATCGTTAAGGTGGAACGAGATCGTTCAATCCTCGTAATAATGAGAAGAGTACATTGGACCCCCATTCAATCATAAATAAATAAATAAATATGATTAATTAAATAAATAACAAGTAGTTCCGTGAAGAACTATACAGCCTATTTTCATATATCCTACTTATGTTAACTGCCACAATCAACATACAAAATTTCAGTTTAATTTCTGTAACAGATTCGTAGATATTGAGAACCGTCTAAATATTTCAGATGGTCGCCAGGTTGGATTTTTATTTTTGTACTATTACATTAAGATTATTGTGTACGTGTGGTATTCAAACTTCAATCGCATGATTAGACAACAAGAAGTAAAAACGAGATTTTAAAATTACGCACAGCAGCCATCTTGTGATAATGCAAACCATTGAAATAAATTAGATGCCAGTGGATCAACATTTGTATAAGCATTTAACGTGCAACGTTTCACGGCACTCGGATAGTTAATTCGCGAGAAACATCCATTTAAATATTTATACTTCGCGTCGCCGCCATGTTGGATTTGTGCTCACCAGGTTCCTGAAAGTGCTATAGGTGAACATATGTTCATTGTCTCTATGAACATTAAAAAAATTCAGTTTGGTTGCTGTAAAAGATTCATAGATATTGAGAACCGTCTAAATATTTCGGGAGCTCACCATTTAGGAGTGTTATGTGTATAGGCCATAGAGTTATGTACCATTCAAGGGCAATTATTGCCTAGGTTCATTATTCAAACTTTCACTTCGATCGCATGATTACGACACAAGAAATTAAAACTTAATTTTAAAATTTCGCACAGCCGCCATCTTGAGGTTATGTAAGCAATTGAATTAAATTAGATGGCAGTGCATTACAATCTGCAAAATAAATTACTGTACCACATTTCACTGCGCTCAGAAAGTTAAATCACGAGAAAAGTCTATTAAAATATTTTAAATTCGCTTGGACGCCATGTTCGTTTCGTACTTTACAGGTTTATGAAATATACATAGGTATACCTGTATCAGTACCCCTTATCTCCGTACAAAATTGCAGGGTGATATCTGTAATAGTTTCGGAGATATAGAATGTCAGTGAAATATTTCGCACAGCCGCCATTTTGAGGTTATGCAAACAATTGAACGAAATTAGACTCCAGTGCATTACAATGTGTATAAACATTTGCTGTACCAAGTTTCATTACATTTAGATAGTTAAATCGCGAGAAAAGTCTATTTAAATGTCTCAACTTCGCTTGGCCGCCATGTTGGTTTTGTAGTCACCAGGTTTTTGAAAGTCTCATAGGTGAACTTTTAGTAGTGCCCTTTATCACCGTACACAATTTCAGGGCGATATCGGTAATAGTTTCGGAGATATTGAATGCTAGTGAAATATTTCGCACAGCCGCCATGTTGGATTGGTGAGAAGTAACACAATTTGAAGGGCACGGTCGAGGTCGCCGGGAATAGTGCTATGAACTTCCCGAGTTTCATTGAAATCGCTCCAGCCGTTTCGATTTTATTAGGGGGGGACACACACACGAATCACACACACACGCACACACACACACACACACACACACACGCACACACACACGGACAAAAGGTGATCTCATAAGCCTATTTTTTCAAAATTGAAAATAGGCTAAAAATAAATAAAACCAATACAAAAAACAAAAATATAAACAATTGAATAAGTTAACTAAAATGATATATTATATGATAAAATAAACCAAACAAACAAACCAACCAACAAACAAATAAATAATTAAATAAATATTATTAAATAAATAAATAAATAAATAAATAAATAAAACAAATACGAATAAAAACAAATAAAGAACATAAGCAATTCAATAAGTTAACTAAAATTATATTATTATATCATAAAAGGAAACAAAAACAGAAACAAATAAACAAATATGTTTAAATAAATAAAATAAACATAAATAAAACATACAAATAAGAAAATGATAATAATAAGTTAATTAAAATGATATATGATATTACGTGATAAACTTTTTAATTAATTTATCTATTTGTTCAATAATTCTAACTTTCACGATCAATTGTATCCATGAAGTAGCTTTCAATCTATTAGGTCGAGCTCGAGTGAATCGACCGCTTCTCCCGTTGTGAAGGTTAGATTTATTGAACAAATAAATAAATAAATTAACAAGATGTTCAGTAAAGAACATATAGCCTACTTTCTCCTTAATGCATGGGTATTGTTATAACTCTTTGTCCTTTTCAAGGAGTATAATTGAATGTTGGTTGTAGTAGCTTGTTGAAATGCAACGTGCTATAGGGATATTAAACATGAATATGAGGTGCCCTTTGCTAGTGCTACCTCTGTAAAAAATTCATTCAATTCGGTTTCACCGTGTTTGAATTGATCTGGGGAATGGATTTGCACACATACATGGCCGCTATTTGCAAACTATTGGGCTGATGACCTTGTAGTCAGTCATAAGATGCTTTCCACAAAAAAGGATGTTGTTGCAAAATCCGGTAGAGATCAAATTATTAGGATGGTCGAAATTTGATTTAAGCTTTTAACATTTGGGTGGCCGTCATTCCGTTTCCGTCAAGATGGCGGCGATATAAAACATGACACTGAGGTGCCTTTTGCTAGTGCTACCTCTGTACCAAATTTCGTTCAATTCGGTTTCACCGTGTTTGAATTTATAGGGGGAATCGATTTGCACACATACTTGGCCACCATCTGCAAACTATTGGGCTGATGATCTAGCAGTTTGGTCAGAATATGCTTCCCACATAATGATTTGTTGTTGCAAAATTTGGTAGAGACTAGATTATTAGGTTGGTCGTAATTACATTTTAGACTTTAACATTTGGGTGGCCGCGATTACGTTTCCGTCAAGATGGCGGTGATATAAAACATGGCACTGAGGTGGCCTTTTCTAGTGCTACCTATGTACCAAATTTCATTCCATTCGGTTTCACCGTGTTCGAATTAATAGGGGGAATCGATATTCACACAAAGATGGCCGCCATCCGCAAAATATTAGGCTAATGACCTATTAGTTTGGTCAAAAGATGCTCCCTCCATAATGGTATGTTGATGCAAAATTTGGTAGAAATCGGATGATTAGGTTAATCGTAATTTGATTTAAGCTTTGAATATTTGTGTGGCCGCCATTACGTTTCCGTCAAGATGGCGGCAATATAAAACATGACACTGAGGTGCCCTTCGCTAGTGCTACCTCTGTACCAAATTACATTCCATTCGGTTTCACCGTGTTCGAATTAATAGGGGTAATCGATTTTGACACAAAGATGGCCGCCATCCGCAAACTATTAGGCTAGCGACCTATTAGATTTGTCAAAGGATGCTTCCTCCATACAGGTATGTTGTTGCAAAATTTGGTGGAGATCGGATAATTAGGTTAGTCGTAATTTGATTTAAGCTTTGAACATTTGTGTGGCCGCCATTACCTTTCCGTCAAGATGGCGGTGATATAAAACATGACACTCATGTGCCCTTTGCTAGTGCTACCTCTGTACCAAATTCCATTCCATTCAGTTTCACCGTGTTCGAATTAATAGGGGTAATCGATTTTGACACAAAGATGGCCGCCATCCGCAAACTATTAGGCTAATGACCTATTAGATATGTCAAAAGATGTTCACTTCAAGAAGGTATGTTGTTGCAAAATTTGGTAGAGATCGGATGATTAGGTTATTCGTAATTTGATTTAAGCTTTGAACATTTGGGTGGCCGCCATTACGTTTCCGTCAAGATGGCGGCGATATAAAACATGACACTGAGGTACCCTTTGCTAGTGCTACCTCTGTACCAAATTTCATTCCATTCGGTTTCACCGTGTTCGAATTAATAGGGGTAATCGATTTTGACACAAAGATAGCCGTCATCCGCAAACTATTAGGCTAATGACCTATTAGATTTGTCAAAAGATGCTTCCTCCATAAAGGTATGTTGTTGCAAAATTTGGTAGAGATCGGATGATTAGGTTAGTCGTAATTTGATTTAAGCTTTGAACATTTGTGTGGCCGCTCTTACGTTTCCGTCAAGATGGCGGCGATATAAAACATGACACTGGGGTGCCCTTTGCTAGTACTACCTCTGTACCAAATTTCGTTCCATTCGGTTTCACCGTGTTCGAATTAATAGGGGCAATCGATTTTCACACAAAGATGGCCGCCATCCGCATATTAGGCTGATGACCTATTAATTTGGTCAAAGGATGCTGCCCCCATAAAGGTATGTTGTTGCAAAACTTGGTAGAGATCGGATGATTAGGTTAGTCGTAATTTGATTTAAGCTTTGAACATTTGTGTGGCCGCCATTACGTTTCCGTCAAGATGGCGGCGATATAAAACATGACACTGAGGTGTTCTTTGCTAGGGCTACCTTTGTACCAAATTTCGTTCAATTTGCGCTCACCGTGTTCGAATTGATAGGGGGGACAGACATTCAGAGTACACACACTCACACATACACACACAGACTCACACACACACATACACACACAACACAGACAGACACACTTTTTTTTCGTCCTGTAGTGATCTCATAAGTCTACTTTCATTTTTTGCAAAAATCCAAAGTAGGCTAAAAACCAAATATATTGAACACAGACACAATGGAGAAAAATATCTAACAATTCAACATGGACAGATTCAAGGAGTGGATAAATTTAAATTTTTGGGAGAATGGATCCAGTCAAATGGACTTGATAACACATCCTGCAAGAAGAGATTCTGAAAGATGGAAAATGCCTATAAACTCACCCAACATAGATACAACAAACGATCAATTTCATTCCAGGCAAAAATCAGGCACTACACAACTGTAATTAAACCAGAGGTAATCTACGGATCAGAATGTATAACGTTGAACAAAAGAGGTGAACAAGAGGAACTGGAAAAGAAAGAAAGGAAAATACTTAGGAAAATTTTGGGTCCCCAAAAGAATAAAGATATTTGGATGAAGAGAAAAAATGAAGACCTTTACCGAAATGTGGAAAAAATTACAGACTCAATTAAAAGACGGAGACTACAAATTTATGGTCACCTTGATAGAATGGATAGCAGCAGGCTAACTAAGAAAATTTTCGACTACATCTCCAAATTAAACAAGATGTTCAGCAAAGAACATATAGCCTACTTTCTCCTAAATGTATGGGTATCTTTATGACTCTTTGTCCTCATCCCTAACACAATCACCTCTACCACAATGTATTGTTTGTTTTCTTTTATATTGATAATAAGCCAGTAAGTGTCAGAATCAATATTATATACTTTATGACGATTGAATAACAAAACTACTAACTTATTGTAATGCATTCACGTCCGTTAATCTCTATATTAAGCCAGCCTGCAAAATTAAGAATCTTCCGCCCCAATCACAGTAGGTTGGTGCTGCGACCTATCGGTGAATTAATCTTTATCTTGCACGCCTATGCACTGCCATCGTAATGTACTACGATGGCAGTGTTCTATGGGTGTTGAATGAGTAGGCAGTTTAAAGTAGCCAGGAGGGAGGCGATCCAGCTGGCAGTGTTTAAAGGTATTCGGAGCGCGATCGTGGCTAATAGTTGAACTACCAGTATTACAAAATTGCCATACTTCAGGAGGCCAGCTCAGGCATTTACACAGAGTTATGTTTGGCACGGCCGACTGAATACGAGCTGCGCTCTATAGCGGCCTTGACATTCCCAGTCAGAACCCATGTATAACATGTAATTGGAAAGTTTCTACTCGTTGCCGGTAGAGCGCACTCCCCTCCCATTATAGGAATCAGCTGTACAGTACGTATATTAAATGTGAAATCTCAAGAACCACTGGATGGATTTTGGTGCTGCTATCGCCGTTCTGTAAAGGTGATCTCGAGGAAGATTTGTGTAGAAAATAATTTATTTATGACCAAAGTGAGCCAAGCAGTAACGATTTCAGTGAAAAGGTCGAAAAAATAGCCTGGCGTCCGTGCGCTTTTTAAGCTTACGCTGGGCAAACCGTTAAAAATATCATTATATTGTGAGTGTAAGAATTGTTCAGCGTGAGAAATTCTACAAAAAAGTCCGCGAGAGCATATCTCTATCTTCGATACATCCCCCACTATAAGTGTTTTTAGTTTGGACGGGAGGGGGATTTGGCTTGCACCTCGCCATTCTTAAATTACGTCTGACAGGAATTCCTTGCACATTCATAACTAATAATAATGATGATAATTGTTGTTTTAAGGGGCCTAACATCTAGGTTATCGACCCCACATTCATAACTGTTCCCGGGCAAGCCGGGGCGGGTTGCTAGTGACACTATATAATTATTATTATTATAATTTCCGCATTATCAAAATTAAAATTATATCACAAAATAAAATAGCGTGCTAATAAATCTAAGAGAAAATAGACATACCTTGCACCTTCTTCGGGTACAAGGACACAACTCCAGCACCGTCTCATCAAAAGGAAAGAGAGGATGAAAATTACAGCCGGGAACAAGTAGCAGCCAATCGTGTGTTGTGTTTTGTGCTAAGAGATCTTTCGACAAATTATCAGATACCGTGTGCCTTCTTTTTCACGAAGCAGCTGTCAGGACGGGACTTACATAAACTCCTGCTGGACGTTATTCTCGAGGTTGAACAATGCGGTTTCATAATTATAATAACTGTCTCTGATAATCACAAAACTAACACTACAATGATGAGGCATTTAGGGGGAGGGAATTTGCAACCAATGGTCAATCACCCATACGACGAGTCTAGGAATGTATTCCCTATTTTTGATCATTGTCACATTCTTAAAAAAAACATTAGAATGCAGTTTCTGTAACGAGAGATGACTGATGGTACTGGAATAATTTCAGGGAAATACTTGTCATTACTATTCACAATGCAAAAGGGTGAGATCGTCAAACCGGTCAGACACTTCACTAAAAAACACATCGAACCCACTAAATTTGAAAAAATGAATGTTCGGCGTGCCAAGGAAGTGTACTCGTCAGAAGTTATTGGTGCCATTAGTACACTGAAAGAAAATATAGGCATGCACCCGGAAGCGTACACATTCATGGACGCAGGAGCAACCATTTTTTTTTTGAGAAACGTTAATGGTTCGCTGTGCATGACGTAAGCATCACATATCATCATATTCAGTCTAGAAATCCAGATAAAGGGCATTTTTTCTCATTAAATGTCAGTCGCCTAAACTGGCTAGAGGAATATTTTCTTTCTCACCTTGAAACTTTGAAAGCTGCTAGTAACGCTGCTAGAAAGGACTTCCTGAGTTCTGAGACTTACGAAGCTACCTATACAATTAATCACGGATTCAACTGTCCAGTGCATAAGGTATCTTCTAAAAATGGGTAGAGGAAAGTCGCCAAATATGGGGAGTTTTTTTTATAGGGCTCACATTAGACATAAGAAGGAACGGAATAATGTTGGTTTTCTCACCAATGTAAACCTCAGGCGATATACTATGTATATTACAAATATGGACACGTTTGATGTTGTAATACCCTCTGATATTATTGTTAACTTTAAAAGTGCACTTTCCCCGTATTAGGCAACCGGGTTTCGTAATATGGGGAGGTGAGAAACCTCACGGTTTTTATTTATAATAGGTACACTGAATAGTATACCCTACTAATTAAAGCATTAATTCTCACATTTTTTTTTTCGTCTGGCCTCCTGAGAGGCCGAGTACAGGTCTTTCTAGTCGACGCCCGTGGGCGACCTGCGCGTCAGGATGAGAGATGGAATGGATGAAGATGAATAAAACTGGGCAAGGATGTGGAAGGAAGCGGCCGTGGCCTGTTAGAAGGTACCGTCCCAGCATTTGCCTGGTGTTGAAAAATGGGAAACCACGGAAAATGCTCATTCAGTCAGCCGTGTGTTTGGAACAATATTACCCACATAACCCACAAGAGGACAGCACCGTACAGAGGCATTAAGAAGGCTGTGGTTAATGACAACGTGTATCTACACACATCAAAAAAAGTTTTGCATCACCTCGGTTCCCAGATCTCCGGCATATAGACGTTGACTGTGTATATTGTATCCAAGATACAGTCCCTTTGACTGTTCATAGATGTCACTAAAACTGCTCAAAAATGTAAACAACCATGCATGAGCAGGGCCTATTAGACGGAGGGGGTACGACAGCCGATCAGTTCCAGTCATTCCACCAGGACGAAGGTACGCTGCTCATGTTGTCTGTAGTTCTACCATGCCTAGAAGGTCAATACCGCAGTTCGATCGCGTCCGCATTGTTACTTTGTGTCAAGAAGGGCTCTCAACAAGGGAAGTTTCCAGGCGTCTCAGAGTGAACCAAAGCGATGTTGTTCGGACATGGAGGAGGTACAGAGATACAGGAACTGTCGATGACAGGCCTCGCTCAGGCCGCCCAAGGGCTACTACTGTAGTGGATGACCGCTACTTACGGATTGCCGCTCGGAGGAACCCTGACAGCAATGCCACCATGTTGAATAATGCGTTTCGTTCAGCCACAGGACGTCGTGCTTCAACTCAAACTGTGCGCAATAGGCTGCATGATGCGCAACTTCACTCCCGACGTCCATGGCAAGGTCCAGCTTTGCAACCCCGACACCATGCAGCGCGGTACAGACGGGCCCAACAACATGCTGAATGGACCCCACGGAATTGGCATCACGTTCTCTTCACCGATGAGTGTCGCATATGCCTTCAACCAGACAATCGTCGGAGACGTGTTTGGAGGCACCCTGGCCAGGCTGAACGTCTTAGACACACTGTCCAGCGAGTGCAGCAAGGTGGTGGTTCCCTGATGTTTTGGGGTGGCATTATGTGGGGCCGACGTACGCCACTGGTGGTCATGGAAGGCTCCGAAACGGCTTTACGATACCTGAATGACATCCTCCGACCCATAGTGCAACCATATCGGCAGAATATTGGAGAGGCATTTGTCTTCATGGACGACAATTCTCGACCTCATCGTGCACATCTTGTGAATGCGTTCCTTCAAGATAACGACATCGCTCGACTACAGTGGCCAGCATGTTCGCCAGACATGAACCCTATCGAACATGCCTGGGATATGTTGAAAAGGGCTGTTTATGGACGTCTTGACCCACCAACCACTCTGAGAGATTTACGCCGAATTGTCGTTGAGGAGTGGGACAATTTGGACCAACAGTGTCTTGATGAACTTGTGGATAGTATGCCACGACGAATACAGGCATGCATCAATGCAAGGGGACGTGCTACTGGGTATTAGAGGTAGTGGTGTGTACTGCAATCTGGACCACAAATGCTGAAAGTCTAGCTGTATGATGGTACAACATGCAATGTGTGGGTCTCATGAGCAATAAAACGAGCTGAAATGTTGTTTGTGTTGATCTCTATTCCCTTTGTATTTAAAGGTTCCGGAACTCTTGGAACCGAGGTGATGCAAAACTTTTTTTGATGTGTGTAGTTCTTCTATTCTCCTTTTCCCAATGTCTTCTGTTTATGTGCGATGCTGGGACTGTGATTTTATTAATATACGAGTGTATACTTTATCCTCTCCGTTGAGCTAAATGACATTTTATTCAGTATCTGTGGAAAAAGCTCGTGCACATCATTTGTAAAAGAATTCAAGAAAAAAAAACCTAACTGTAGCAGTACTCGATCCCCAGTCAACTGCGTGTCAGACTAACATGCTAGCCCAGAGCTAACCCTATCCATGACGTCAGGTGTTCTTAACTGACATATTAGATACAAACTGTTGGCAAATAATGACTTTAAATAAACGATTTCTTCACTGCAGTACATCTTCATTAAAGATCATTTCATACTAAGTTTATATTATTGTATCAGTACGGTATATCACATACAACATACTAAAACTACTGAAATATAAGACAGGCACATGAGGACAGCTGCCATCTTGTCGTGTGACACAAACGGCTCAGCTCTTTTAAGCCACTCGTACTGTATAATATTATAATATTAAATTATAATAAATAACGGATCACGACCTTCAGGATAGCTTAAACCCCCCTAGGCTCGATAATCGGAATTGGTGGGTCTTAAGCTATTGATTAAAATGGTTGCATAATTCACACGGCCGCCATCCTGAAATGGCATGGCCAATGACCTTGAATTTTGGATCAAAGACGCGTCCTATATAAAGGTATGTTGTCACCAAATTTGGTAGAGATCGGATAATTAGTTTAGCCGTAATTTGATTTTACGTTTTGAACATTTGAGTGGCCGCCATTCTGTTATGGTAAAGATGGCGGCGATATAAAGTATAACACTGAGGTGTCCTTTACTAGTGCTACCTCTGTACCAAATTTCGTTCAATTCGGTTTCACCGTGTTCGAATTGATAGGGGGGACAGACATCCAGAGTACACACACTCACACACACACAGACACACACACACACACACAGACTTACACACACACATACACACACACACACACAGACTCACACACACACATACACACACACAGACAGACACACTTTTTTCGCCCTGTGTTGATCTCATAAGTCTACTTTCATTTTTTGCAAAAATCGAAAGTAGGCTAAAAATGAATGCAGAAATTATTAAATAAATAAATAAATATTATGTTCGACCCTGGCGAAAATTAAATATTATATGTCAGAAAACTGTACTATAATGAGGCTCATTATAGTACAAGTTTTCATTATGATACAGTTTCTCCCACCAATCAGAGCTCAAGAAATAGTTGTGTGACCAATTAGTCGAGGATAGCATCGCACCTGCGCGCACTTCCATGGCCCCCTATTTTAAATTTCACTGCGTTGTGAGTGTCATAGTGAGGTATTCCAGGAGGCCATGATCAAATACAAGGTATTCTCTGCATCCCATGCGCTCTGTTCAGTACATAAAACTGGTGAAATCTCGACAGATATTTATGAATATTTGTGTTCGAACATAAACAGTCGTATGCAACTCGCCTATAATGGTAATTGAGACACTCGTATGGAAATTATAGAACTCGCTACGCTCAATTTATAAACATACTCGTGTCTTAAGTATTGCCATTATAGGCTCGTTGCATAATGAACTATTATTTCCAAGGGGAGGTATGCCACACCCTAAGGTCATTACGATATCTCCCCGTCATTCCAGAAGCCGCCGCAACAGCGCCCCTCCATCTAAGTGTTGAAAACATGCCTCGGGTGAAGTGCGGCCACATTGATGTATGCAATTAAACGCACCTGATCTGACAGCAGGTGATTCGGGTTCGAAGCCCACTGCAGTCACATTTCAAGTTTTACTCAACAAATAATACTAATAATTACTGTTATGTAAACTTTCACGATCAATTGTATCCATGAAGTAGCTTTCAATCTATTAGGTCGAGCTCTAGTGAATCGACCGCTTCTCCCGTTGTCAAGGTTAGAATTATTGAACAAGTGAGCTAGGAATGACTTGTCGCCTCCGTGGATAAAATGACATTACATAGGAAACATCAAAACATATACTGCCGGAAAAAAAATCCCAGCACGAAGAAGGGGTTGTGCTAGATTAACGAACATTGGTAGGCGTGTTGAATGAATGAATGAATGAATGATCGTGTGGCCTCCGGAGCGGCCGAGTGCAGGTCTTTCTAGTTGACGCCCGTGGGTGACCTGCGCGTCGTAATGAGGATGAAGTGATGATGAAGACGGCACATACACTCAGTCCCCGAGCCACAGGAATTAACCCCAGGATATTAAAATCCCTCCTGGCTCGGCCGGGAATCGAACCCGGAGCACTTTGGGCCAAAGCCTAGCGCACTAACCATTTAGCCACAGAGCCGGACGGTAGGCGTGTTTATACATCTGAAAGATGACGCCGATTCAAATTTCCCGCAAATCGCATTAGCGTGTCGCTAGTAGAGGCCTCATGACGTTGTACACCATGTTTGCTTTAAATACGGCCTGCACTGTGCGCGAGCATTAGTTACCTGTGAGATTGGTCGGAGTGACTGTGAGTGGGTCAAGAATGCCTTAACGACGACGAAGAGGCCAGTATCAACAGTGCACACCGTTTCAACGAGGCCGTGTAATAGGGCTACGTGAAGGTGAATTTTCCTTCCAAGCTATTGCAGAACTGGCAGGAATGTCTCCACTGTGCATGCGTGCTGGCAGCAGTGGTCACGAGAAAGTACGGTCGCAAGAAGACCGGGCTCCAGACGTCCCTGTGGCTTCACCGAGAGGGAGTACTGCCGTATTCGGCTATGGCTTGGCGTATCGGATGGCGTCTGCAGCAGCAATTCGAGTGACAGTTGGCACCACGGTGACGCAACGAACTGTTCGAAATCGGTTAGTTGAAGGACAGCTCCGAGCCAGACGCCCTGCGGCGTGCATTCCACTTACCCCTATCCATTTCTGTGACTTCAGTGGTGTCAAGCGAGAGCTCATTGGAGGATGGAGAGGAGGTCCGTTGTGTTTACCGATGAACGCCGGTTCTGCCTTTGTGCCAGTGATAGCCGTGTGTTGGTTATATTGAGGCCAGGTGAGCGCCTGCTTTCCACCTATCTGCAGCGTCGACACACTGGACCTACACTGGGCGTTCTGTTCTGGGGAGCAATTTCCTATGACAGCAGGAGCACTCTCGTGGTTATCCCACGCACCCTGACTGCAGATGTGTACGTCCGTCTGGTGATTCGACCTGTTGTGCTGGCGTTCATGAACATCATTCACGGGGTGTTTCCTAACAGGATAACGCACGTCCCCATGTTGCTCTGCTCTATAGAGCGTCGACAAGCTGCCTTGGCCTGCTTGATCCCCCGATCTGTTGTTGTTGTTTCGAGGGGCGGAACTACAAGGTCATCTGCGATCCCCCAATCTGTCCCCAATCGAGCACGTATGGGACATCATTGGACGACTACCCCAGCTTCATTCACCACCTGCATTAACCGTCCCTGTATTGATCGACCAAGTGCAACAGGGTGGAACTCCATCTCACAAGCTGACATTCGGCACCTGTACTACAAAATGCATGCACGCTTGCATGCCTGCATTCAACAGTCTGGCGATTATACCGGTTATTAATGGACCAGCATGGCAAATTTTTATGGCTTTTTTCGTGCGGACATGAACCTCTTGTCTTTACCTTTTATTAATTAAATTTGTTACTGGTACCTCGTCAAATATATTGCCGAAATTTCCGTACTCTACATTCCTTATTTCATGTAATTCACTACTCGTGTATAAATCGAAGAGTATTAGTAGCCTATATGTAGTGAATCCTGTAGCACACCAACATGGAGCTGGAAAGTGTTGGAATGGGTCAATATGGAAGGAAGGAAGCTTGTAGTTTAACGTGACCGTTAATCTTGAGATCATGAGCCACGGGACCTCCTTTTTACGTGGAATCCGAACCACAGGACATGGCATTTCACTTCGAAAATCTCACCTGCATTGACCGGGAATCGAACCCGGACCGCCTTGGTGAGAGGCATACAGCTAGACCGCTGAGCCACCTCGCCCCTATGGGTCAATATGTATGAGCATTTGAGCAATGCAGGTTGAAAATAATTTGTAAGAAAGAACGGCTGACGATTAAAGGGTGTGGTAGATGCTAACATAGTCTGGTTAGAAGGAACTAAGACGGACGTCCAAGACATAAATATCACAGACATCATCACCACCATAGAGAATCGTGGAGTCGTTAGTACTGTAGTAGCCAAGAAAAAATTTGTGGAGAAATCTAAAAAGAAAACTGGTAAAAAGTGGTTCACAGAACGCAAGGTGCAACATAGTGCATTCATAGATTTAGGATGATAAGAAGATGAAACCCATTAGGCCAACTAGCAAGTTCAAACGCGCTCTTTGAATGAGTAGTTATATAGAGCCCTGCGCGGATGACCAAAACGTTATCCACATCCGCCCCGCTGTTACCCGTATCCGCCCCGCATCCGCACTGCTATTACCGGCATCCGCACGGCTGTTACCCGCATCCGCCCCGCATCCGCACGGCTGTTACCCGTACCCGCCCCGCATCCGCACGGCTGTTACCCGCATCCGCACGGCTGTTACACGTATACGCCCCGCATCCGCACGGCTGTTACCCGTATCCGCCCTGCATCCTCATGGCTGTTACCCGCATCCGCCCCGCATCCGCACGGCTGTTACCCGCATCCGCCTCACATCCGCACGGCTGTTATCCGCATCCGCACGGCTGTTACCCGCATCCGCACGGCTGTTAGCCGCATCCGCCCTGCATCCACACGGCTGTTACCCGCATCCGATCCGCATCCGCACGGCCATTATCCGCATTAATCAATCTCCATAACAGCGACACACGGCGCGTCAACAAACCTCACTCATTCTCATTTCCTTAGTCTCCCATCTCCCACAACCCCAACCGCCACCTTTTCCCAAGCACGTCACTAACACTCAGCTGTAAGAGACTTCGCAAGGTGAATTCCAGTTTGTTTTTGTTCACGACCTGCGCACTGCAGCTCTTGGCGGTGCGTGACGCGGCCTCAAATTTTCTCGCCTTGACGATTGCCAAGAGCAACAAGGGGACTAGAGTGGTCCCACGATGACGCAATGGGGACAGCGGACCGCAGCACCTGCCCAATTCAGGAGTTCTGATGCGCCTAGGCCTTAGTGATCCAATAAAAGTATCTTCTTTGGAGCGTTGAGCGGGATTGTAAATAATATTATTTCTTTGTTCTTTATTCTTCATGTGTTTTGTATGAGCTTGTACATGGAAAGTTTTTCCATTGTGAAGTTTTGTTGGACAGGCTGAGGAAGGGGGAGTATTTACACCCGAAACTAGTCCCTGTAAGTAATAGAAATAAACAGTATTGAAGGCGGAAAATCTATTATTCTTTCAAAGTTATAGTTACGTCAATACGGACCTGAATAATCGACATTATGACGTTAAGGTACCAGGGAATTGTTGATTTTGGTTTTGATTCGAGATTGTTAAATATACGTTTTGTCCATCTAGAGTCGTCCATCCGTCGCAAGTGACCGTAGAAGCGAGCCCTGCGTTTGCTCATTGTGTCCGTGATCTTCTCTATCTTAGAATAGATTTCTTGCGTGGATTTTCTTACGTAGATCCCGTTTTTGTACTTTTGACCAAGTATGCTGTGGAGAATCTTCCTCTCTTTTTGCTCTAACTTAGCAAGCGCACATTTCTGAGAGTGGATAAAGCATTCTGACGCATGGAGGGATGCCGGCTTGACGACAGTTATGTAGAGATGAATTATGTTATTGATAGAAAAGCACCTTTTGTTATTTATGTTCCGGGTGATTTGAAAAGCTACGTAGAGACAATAAAATAACCCTGATTGGCCCTTATTGACAAATTTTGAGAGAAAATGATAAAAGCGAGCGAGACCTTTAATCAATAAATAATATATTTATAATTATTATAGAACCAAATCCGGCCATATTATGGCCTTTATTAGCAACAGAATTAACATTTTAAAAATATTATTAAGTTGCAAATCAAAGAAAAGATATTTGATAATTGGAATCAAAGAATAGTTTTATCATTTAGACTTTCACGGCCCGTGATACAATCCATAATGTAGAATTTTGGGCTTAAGCCGCGTTTTATTTAATCAAACTCGACGCGTTTCGAAATAAACCATGTCTTTCTTCATCGGGAATAAAGGGAGTGGATGTTCTTGCCCGTATAAAGCAATATCGTCCCAGAATCATCAGGGAAGCGGTTGAAATACGTAAACACCCAGATAATTTCAACCTCGACACTGGCTACAATCTCAGTGAGTCCTGGCTACCTATTATCAGAACCCTCAGAAATTAATGTACTGCTGCTTTTCGTTGTCCCTAACATGGGGCTAAAATGCCATCCATCTCAGGGCATCATTTTTAGTTTCTTTGTTGCTTTCTCTTAGCAACAATTTAGTCGTATTTACATTTATTCCTGATGAAGAAAGACATGGTTCCTTTCGAAACGCCTCGAGTTTGATTAAATAAAGCACGGCATACGCCCAAAATTCTACATTATGGATAAATAACAGTTTCTTAGGGAGAAAATAACGTTTCACCAATATTGAATTGTGATGATAGACCTATTCACCTATTGAATCGCTTTTGTTCTCCTCAACAATCCTAAGAAATTAGTAATTGGCTCTAATTACAATTACAATATAATTATCAAATATATTTTCTTTGACTTGCAACTTAATACGGTAGGCTACTTGTTTCTTTTTGAAATGTTCATTCTTTTACTGATGGAGGCCATAATATGGCCGAAACCTCTTCTATAAGTATAATAATTATATTATTTTTTGACTGAAGTTAAAGCACTGTTATTATTCTTCTTGCTGAAGTTTCGGCCATCTACGGACCACGCAATTTCAACTGCCATTTTCCACGTCTTTGTGCCTGGGCCTTAACGTTCGCCCAGTATTCCCGCATTCGTTTCTTATGTTGTTCCTTCCTCTCTTCAGTTTATGTTTTGCCAGTTTTTAGTTTTGGCTTTTCTTGGAATCCATGATTTTCTTGGAGTTTCGACTTTAGTGGAACACGTTCCTGGTTATCCTCCTGGGTTATCCCCACTTAACGCAGGTCTTTTTCTACATCGGTGAACCATGCCTCCTCAGTTTTCTTTTTAAGAAGAAAACTGAAGATCCTATTGCTTAAACTTGAAGAACTCACACGAGCAATGTGCAGTTGAAAATGCAGTTGAATTACGTTCTTTAGGTGTGATATGGGAATTAAAACATCGATTCTGTTGTGTACAAGTCGGACGTTTATTTTAGACGATTGCCCTTGACCTTGAAGCTTGCGGGTGAGCCTGCACACAGTCACTTCTCGCCTCTCCATTCACAGTCTTCACCACCGGTCTAATGCCATGGAATTCAAGACTTGAGCACGTGACGATACCACTGTCCACAACAGTAAAGTCCACGTCGAATTGTTGTGTGACATGGAAGTACATGTTACATAGTTACGAACTGAACGCCATTATATTTGCCAATGACTGTACTTCAGCAGTAGTGTGAGATAGTTTTGTCCATCAACTGACCACATGGGGGCAGCTGACAACAACACAGGTACTGTAGTAACTCGCCTCGAGGCTTCCATTATGATTTCTCACTCGTCTGGAACAAACGTTCGGCTTTTTTTTTTTGGTACGATACCTGGACTGTGAATTTCTGTATGCAGCGTATTATGCTTGGAATTCCAGCCAATAGACTACGCTGCCAATCATTATGAAAAATAAACACAAGATTTATCGCGCTATGCAGGACACGTTTTTGAAAGGAACGGAAAATACATACAGTACAATTAATCGAATTGTATCTGCAACTAGCTATTGTACCTGGCGTTGCCCGGGAGATGTCTTTATATGTTATAGAAAGATACATACCAATATATTTGGTAGAGTATATTCATATTGCCCCTAAGTGTTTTGAACATATTTCTCCTCGACTCTGATGTTACTCAGGTGGTACACTGGAATACAATAACGTAGCGGAGCATGCTCAGGGTTAGCCAATGATCTATCAATATATTTAAAACGTTAAAGTAATTTTTGTTACCGCGAGATTGAGAGAACGTCTTAACCGATTGACTTCATAATTATTCTAACGAGAGCTCTTGGCATGTGGATTTGCAGAGTGTTTTTGAAGGGAAAATACAGTATATGTTATTATTGTTATTAATGTAATATTTTTCGCTCCTGGGCTTGCGCACAATGGCTCTATTCCACTAGAAAAATGGTGGATCCCGCCGCGTCTTACTGAGAACTTTGTTTATGAGAATTAAAAAGGGGGGAAATATTGTTGTGGCTCTATGTCTCAAACTTTTAGAGTAAATATATGTGGAGGCAAATCACTTAATGGGCAGAGAGCTATAATCCTTCAGCTTGAATTAACATCTTCCGATAAAACACTTCAATTTTCCAATTTCCAATTCGCTTGGCGTACTTTATAACAATCAATAAAGCTCAAGGGGAAACTCTGGAACGTGTAGGTCTCTATTTGCCTCATCAAGGCTTCAGTTCAGTCAGGTTATATGTTGCGAAGTCATTCTTTCGACGCCCTAAAAGTTGCAACAGTGTCAAAAAGTAATCGTTCAAAAAATGCATACTGTATAAGAGAATCCTTCAGTAAATATTTTTCCAATGTCCGTCATGTTTTGACGGGCATCAACTAGTTATTATTATAATCATCAATATTACGTATTGAGCAAATAAAAAGGATTATTTCTATAACAAGAAGTGAACTCCAGACAACCAATCCCTGTGAAACTGTACCAAGAGTAACAAATGGAGGGAGGAGGGTGGGAACAATTATATACAGTAGACTTTCGAAAATCCGGACCAATGTGGCGGACGGCCGATCCGGATTCCGAAAAATCCGGATTTCCCGGAGACAGAGTGACGTCGGTCGCGGCAGTGGTTTGCGTGCCGCGATCGCCGCCACTCCGTGCCGATATGTGTACTTTATTGTTACTCGCATAAAACAGTTCTGAACTGCAATTAACTGAACACAGGGGCAGAAAAAATAGATGGTTAATAGTATTGAACAACTTTAATAAGACTTAAGAATTTACATTACAGTACTACAGTATGCAAAATAAATGAAAATAAATCATCAGAAACAGTGTGTAAAAACAAACTTACACATGCTTGAAAAAGTCTTGAATATTTTTCTGCTTCACAGTTTCAGCACGTTTTCTTGCCGCAATGTCTCTTAACTTCATTAAACAAATGATGTCAGCTGAAGATATTCCATCCTGCTGAGTAATGTACTCTAGGGCTCGGTCCAACATTTTAAATCCTTCTGAATGTGGAATCAGGTTTATGTTGCTCTCAGGTAGTTCCTCTTCTTCCAAACAATCTTCATTTGTCACCATTCTGACTATATCATCGTCTGTTATTTCATTTTCGTCGTCATTGTTCATCCATTCATGGACATCATTATCACTCACTTCCTCACATCCGGGTATTTTTTCCAACAGTGTAACGACGTTTTCCCTTTCAAACTGATTTTCATCAACGTTTTCGACGGCTATTTCTTCAAACTTGTTTCCCTGATGGTCCAAGAGAACTTTCCATGACGAAACTATTGATGAAGGAGAAATTTCCTCCCACCCTTCGGCTACCCACCTAATTACATCCAAAACGTCAATCTTCTTCAATGCACCGATGTAATCCTCGTCATTCTCAATCGCCGAAATCAAATAACTGAGAAGTCTACGACGGTACTTTAATTTTAGAGCTTGAAGTACCCCTTGGTCCATAGGCTGACACACAGCTGTCACATTTGGCGGCAAGAACACTGCTTTGATTTCACCGTCTGTTAATTCGTCAGCGATCGAATGTGTTGGAGCGTTGTCTAACAACAGAATTGCTTTTCTTGGTAAATTATTTTCAGTCAGATGTGTCTCTACTGACGGGACAAACTCCTTGGTAAACCATGTCTTGAAAATTGCAGAATTCATCCACGCTTTTTGTTGGTTTGTATACCAAAGTGGCAACTCATCATCTTTCTTTATTTTCTTAAAAGCTCGTGTTTTTTTTGATTTTCCAATCAATGTTAACCTAAGCTTATGACTGCCGGTCACATTACTACACGCCAACACCGTAACTCGTTCCTTGCTCTTTTTGTAGCCCGGGGCTGAAACTTCTTTTTTTGACGCAAGAGTTTTTGTGGGCAACATCTTATAATTTAAACCAGTCTCGTCGCAGTTGTAGAGCTGTTCTCCGGAAATTTCTTCTTTGTCCAAGATACTAAAAAGTAGTTTCTTGAATTCAGGAACAGCATCTTTGTTGGCTGATAATGCCTCCCCACTTATTGACAGTTTACGAACACCAAATCGTTTCTTCCAACGATCAAGCCAACCTTCACTTGCTGTAAACTCACCATCTTCACCTTCAATTTCTTTTTTGAAATGCAACGCCTTTTCTTGAAGCATAGGCCCCGTAATCGGAACCCCTTTACCTCTTAAATGTTCATGCCACAAGAACAATGCTTCTTCAACTTCTACATGTTTGCCTTTATGCATGCTTTTTCTAAGTTTAATCGCACTTCCACTGGATTGAGAGGAACACCATTTTTCTATCTGTCCGCGATTCTTCTTCCAATCTGAAACTGTACTTGTTCCTACTCCTAACTCTAGAGCGATTTTTTTCGCCGATTCTCCAGCATCAATCCTCTTTATAGCACGGAGTTTTTCTTCCACTGACACACACACTTGCTTTCGTTTGTTACTCATCTTACAGTACTTAAAAACAAGACGCGAGAAACACAGAGCACCGACACAACACGAGGTAGCCACCGAAAATAACGTCTGCACAGAGAGAGTGAGCGCGGTCAACTAAGTACTGTATGAGTAAACAAAGAGCTGTTGGGGAGGGGGCGAGTCAATGACCTCCCGCCGTGCCGCACAGCCAGTAGAATAGAAAAGACGTCATTCTTGTAATGCGGAATGGTCGCGGAGAAATTGAAGGCGCTTAAGCATCACGTTACCTACATTTTACTGATTTTGTATTACAAAAAATATTTTTTGAGCGGTCCGGATTTGCCGGAGTCCGGATTTTTGAGGTCCGGATTTGTGAGAGGCTACTGTAGTTGCCGGCACCGAGTTCTCAGACATTTGTAATTACACCTGGTAATAAAACATGTCAGACACATCCCAGTTTCATTAAAGCGATAATAGTTGAACTATACAAATTCTGCTGTCAAATCCCACGTACAACTTACTCTAGGACGCAAATTGTTCCGAGCGAAAGACTTTGAAATAATCATCAGTGTATAATTATATTATTCAGGAAATCTTTTTTTGCCGCGTCTGTTGCAGGATATTCAAGATGCGCTACCCCAGTGGTGGTCTGGGCAGGTGTACCAAGTGCCTTCTAATTTGCATGGGGTTTGGTACTGGCAAATGCAAAATCAACAGCATCAATAAAGGACAGTGGTGTAGAACAGAGCGAATAAGCATAACAACTGATGAGTGAATAGACAGCATGGGGAAATATAAATCATAGTGTAACTGTAAGAGTATTTTAATAAGTCTACTGTTGGCTGGCAATTCGGGCTGCATCACGTCGCCCCTGCCAGTGTTCTGGTGCAGAATTGCGAAAATAGTTGCATCTTGCGCTGCTTGTAAATTGCAGTCTAATTAGTGAAAAAAGATTTATTTTGCCCCTTAAAACAGTTATCATCATGAACCTATTATTCCTCTGTATAAATGCAATGGTGTTGGTCAGTACATTGAGGTTATCAGCTGCATTAGCTGCTTTCAAATTTACCGTAATTTATTCCGAAACTTATCGTTGGGCACTATGTGGCCATAAATGATACTATTGCTACCTCAGGAGCTCGGGACAGCCGAAGTTTTCCAAAGTGTTCTGATTATTTTCCTACGGCTCTATGTGGCAAAAGACGCCACTATTGGTCTCTACATTTCTAACAGACAATGAGATATAGGCCCTAGGCAGTGTCTTTTATTGTACTCCTCTTTCTAATCATTTTTAGAAATTTGTTTGTAAATTACATGTGCCAGTGCTGTAGTTAGTAAATAGCCGTTTCCCTATTCATTATTATCATTATTATCATTAGGGGAAAATGATCTTTATGTTACGACCATTATACTGTACTGCTTATCACCCTCACTACAACCACCATCACCTCCACCACCACAAAAAGTTATATTTTCTTTTCCTGGTAGTTTAAGTAAGAAGCGCCAGTTCTCTCGTAGTACTCATTATCATCCATAAAACAAATAAATCCACCGGGCGAAGCCGGGCACTACTGCTAGTATTATATAAAGTGATCAACTCACAGAAGGTCAACATAGTCTGGTTAGAAGGAACTAAGACGGACGTCCAAGACATAAATATCACAGACATCATCACCACCATAGAGAATCGTGGAGTCGTTAGTACTGTAGTAGCCAAGAAAAAATTTGTGGAGAAATCTAAAAAGAAAACTGGTAAAAAGTGGTTCACAGAACGCAAGGTGCAACATAGTGCATTCTTAGATTTAGGACGATAAGAAGATGAAACCCATTAGGCCAACTAGCAAGTTCAAACGCGCTCTTTGAATGAGTAGTTATATAGAGCCCTGCGCGGATGACCAAAACGTTATCCACATCCGCCCCGCTGTTACCCGTATCCGCCCCGCATCCGCACTGCTATTACCGGCATCCGCACGGCTGTTACCCGCATCCGCCCCGCATCCGCACGGCTGTTACCCGTACCCGCCCCGCATCCGCACGGCTGTTACCCGCATCCGCACGGCTGTTACACGTATCCGCCCCGCATCCGCACGGCTGTTACCCGTATCCGCCCCGCATCCTCATGGCTGTTACCCGCATCCGCCCCGCATCCGCACGGCTGTTACCCGCATCCGCCTCACATCCGCACGGCTGTTATCCGCATCCGCACGGCTGTTACCCGCATCCGATCCGCATCCGCACGGCCATTATCCGCATCTGCCTCACATCCGCCCGCATCCGCCCGCATCCGCCCCACATCCGCACGACTTTTATCCACATCCGCACGCTTGTTATCCACTGGCACTACAATAATATTTTCAATTAATTAAAATATTAAAGCAACACATTTAGTTTTGAGGCGAAAGTCGTTCATGTCATGTTCTATGATTAAAATGAATGTTATGCAGCCAGAATTGTAAAACATTTCAGTTGAGAATGTTAATTGTGCTTAATGACATAATTTGAATGAGATTAGCGTAAATAATCATCTTACATTTGTCAGAAAAAAAAACATAACAGAAGAACAGATATGTCATAAATATTCGGGTCCTAGTAATGATATTCAACAAGTTCAGATTGTATTCCAAAAACTATCCGAAAATTTTCTCCAAGCATTATCCGCTATCCGCACAGCCATGTAAAATATATCCGCATCCGCGCAGGGCTTCAGTTGTAACGGTATATAAGGTACACCCTAAATGAAGCAACAACAACTCGACATGAAATAAATGCTGTACTTAGCGACATTAATCCAATTATAAACCGATATTTAACTGTCTACAGAATGAAGAGGTCATTCTTACACTAAATGATGGTACAGATTAAAGTTAAGATTTCATATCGACTTTTCGCAACCAGAAAGAACAAACAAATTGACAAGTTTATTGGCCGTGGTCGGAAATACTGTGCATCTCTTTTAGCGTGGACGGAGTTGTTACGATCAATGAAGGGGAGTTAATCTACTGGAGTTCCCTACAAGTTATCTGAGTAGAACTTTGAGGCAGTTGGCCGTCGAGGAAAGCAGATGGACACACTGAAGAGATAATATCCTTGGAACTAATGACATAAGCATGAGGTCTGTGGAGCAATCTTATCAGTGACAAGGATACGAAGAAGAACGACTTCTTCCGGTACTTCAAGTAGAGGCTCTTGTCCGGAACTGAGTTTTCATGTTGTTATAATATTATTGTTTCATTTAAGGGATTTTACGTCAGGCCAGTGTACTTGGGTGTGTGTATAAAACTGTCTGATTATCTCTTACTAGCAACCCGCCCCGGCTTCGCCCGGTATCTTTAACGGTTCACCCACCGTAAGATTAAAAGACGCCCGGATAGCAGGTCCCAGACGCAATTCATAAAAGCTGAGGTGAACAGCGAAAACACATACTCTTCTCTGAAGTCTTAACTCGACACGACTTGACAGTTCGATGCTGGCCGAAGCTGGAGCGATAGACTCGCTCTCTTGCATGTAAACTCGCTCCGAAGCTAGTAATTTAAAATTTCCACCGATTGGAGGTTGTTGGAAGAAATGAAAACGTAAAATCACTTATACTGGGTGTTGTACAGAGATATGCTCTCGCGGACTTCTTTGTAGAACGTTTCATGCTGAACAAATTTTACACTAATACCATATAGATATTTTTAACAGTTTACCCAGCGTACGCTTAAATGGCGCACGGACGAAAAGATTTTCTTCGACTTGATTCAGAGAAATCGTTAATGGTCGGCTTCCTTTGGTCATGAATGAATGTTTGTCTACAGAAACCTTCCTCGAGAAATCCTTTCCAGAATGGTGAAAACCGCATCAAAATCCATTCAGTGGTTCTCGAGATTACCCGTTACATCCAAGAATCGGGGACTTTGTTTTATTCTACTGTAAGTAGAGATTATGGTTAGCAGCATGTGCATTTACAAGTGATTGGGACTGGGAAGGAGGCGGACAAGGCCGTAAGTTGGAAACCAAGGAAAATCACTTCTATGATGGCTGAGGTGGGAATCAAACCGATCTCTTCTTAGGAACCCTCAGACTAGAAGTGATTTCTTGGTAGAGATGGGAATCGAACACGGATCTCAGGGGTGAAAGCTAGGAATGCTAGCCACAGAGCTCAGATCCCACGTGCTTGTGGTTTTAAATTTAACGTATGTCAAAGAGCAGCATGAATATTGAATGCACCATTCCTTGAAAACAACCAAACACACCCAGTACAGCCCATGAAGTAGGCTACCTAGACCTACCAAGCGATCGCTGCCCGGCCATTTGGCCTGCATATTATGGGGTAACACGTAGTCAGCGCGTAGGATCCCCTCGACCGTTAATCTTCTTTTTCGTGGCCGGGGTGCTATCTCAATGTCAGACAGATACTCAAATGTCCTCACGAGGCTGAGTGCTACCTGCTCATCATTCCTTGCAGAATTGTGTATTTAAATATACAAGGAGTTCCAAAATTCGATTATCTTGGCGATTGTTGCAAAACATCGAGGTTACTTACCGATTCCAAAACGCAAGTCAATTTTGCATATTTTATATTCTGTAGGCTATATTTTCAATCTGAATTTCGGAATAGGTGTAATTAAATTCAGAAAAGCTTTATAATGTTTTCGGAAATAATTGGTTTAATTTCGTAATTGGTTACTTTAATATCAGAAACCATGAAAACAATTTCGGAAATAGTAATATGACTTTCTTAAAATGCTATTTCAATAAATTTCATAGTGTGTTTATGTCCAGTCTTTAGACTGGTTTGAAGCAGCACTTCATGCCTCCCCGTCGTGAGCTGATCGTTTCATCTCTAAACGGCTACCACACTCTACTGTAAATCTGAGGCAATGTGTTTAACGTACTCTAACCTTGGTCTACCCCTACAGTTCTTGTCATCGACTCTTCTTTCCATAACTAAGTTTGCAATTTCTGGGTTCCTTAACACGTGTCCTACCAACCTATCTCTTCTCTTCATTAGCAGTTGCTAGAAACATCTCACGTCGCCCACTCGTCTTAATACCTCCTCATTTGTAACCCTATCTATCTATCAGATCTCTATCATTCTCCTGTAACACCACATTTCAAATCCTTCTATTCTCCTCTTTTCTGCTGCACCAAAAGACCAAGTTTCACTTCCATAGAGCACCACGCTCCAGACAAAAGGCTTTTAAAAATAACTTCCTAGTACCTAAATATATATTTGGTGTCAACAGATTCCTTTTCTGTAAAAATGCTTTCCTTGCCTGAGCCAACCTACTTTTATATCCTGCTTGCTTCGTCCATCACTGGTTATTTTGCTTCTTAAGTATTTCCTTTATTTTTTCACCTGCCAATCTGACGTGTATAGGGGTTTCTGATTCCACTATATTTGTTTTACTATTGATTTTCATCATGAATTTTTTCCTCAAGATGTGGTCCTTACAGTTAAGAATCCATTCAAATCTTCAGGTGTATCAGTTAAGTTGACAATGTCATCATCATATCACAGAGTTGAGATTATTTCTCCTTGAATCTTAACTCCTACTTTAAATTTTTCTCTAATTTCCTCCATTGCTTGTTCAATGTACAGATAGAAATTTATGTTAGATAAGTTGCAGCCTTGCCTTACACCTTTCTGAATGCTAGCTTCTCTCTTACGGCATTCGACTGGAGAAACTTCTGTCTGATATCTGGTTGGTTGGTTCTTAAGTTTAGGGGCTGCGACAACGAGGTCATGTAGCCCCGTGTATTTTGGGTGAGTGTAGAATCTGTGTGATAACCGGTGTTAATTGTGATGACAGTATTAGTGTGTGTTATCTGTTTTAGGTAGATTTCATTAGAAAGCTAACTATTGCAATGGGTCCCATGTTTCGACTTCCGGAAAATTTCGACATATCTTCGCGTTTCACATCCCCCAGACCCCAAAACCACCGTCAGTTCAAAAGTTTATATATAATTTATGTATATATATGTGTATATCAGTTTCTTGTGGACACGATAACTGCCGTAATTTTGCACCAATCACTTTGAATTTTTTACCGAATATGTATACCTATAAAATCTCGGTCGAGTTCGTTACTGGGCTAAATCGGTCGAAGGGGGGTGAAAATGGGGGACTTTTTTTCGAAAAAGTGAAATATTGCTATAACCCTCTTAATATGTGACATCGAATCCGTTCAACGTTCATACTATGTGTCGGATAAAGCCCAAAAATTTATGTTTGAAGAGTTTTTTTATAGCACCAACCATTGACCAAAGGGGTGGGAAAAAGTGGGTTTTTCGGGAAACAATAATCATATCTCTCTTAATAGGCACAATATCAAAACCGTACAAAATGGACAATATTTCCCTAATAATTACCTAAAACTTTTGTCTGAAAGAATTTTTGATATGACCCACCATTACGCCAAGGGATGAGAAAAATGATTTCGGAATTATAAGAAAATGCCAAGAGCTATCAGAGGTTGCCATGGCAACACTACTAAATTGATGAGGGATGAGCCATCATTGTTGCCATGACAACGCACTTGCACGAGATCAGATTCAGTATTTCCATCTGACTAAGTGGGAAGCGGCTTCGGTGACGTAACTGGTGGCATGCTGAATGTCTATGCCCAGGGTCGCGGTTTCAAAGCCGGCCGAAGTCGTCGGATTTTCTAAGAGCGCTAAAATCCCTCAGTATGCTTTCCTTTGGAGGGGAAGTTCCAACGTTCGTTGCGAGTTGCTGGTTGGGGTGGCATCTAGTAGCCAAGTTTATATCTAGGTGTCGTTGACGGTAGTACCGGGTAGCAACATTAGGAACAACTGCTTGAAATTGACCGTCTGCAGTCCTTACCTGAATTAAGACAAATACAACCATTACAATTCACACCGTTTATCAGACAGATTCTACACTCACCCAAAGTACACGGGGTTAGATGACCGCGTTGTCGCAGCCCCTAAACTGAGGAACCAACCAGAGGTGGATTTCATTAGAAAGCTAACTATTGCAATGGGTACCATGTTTCGACTTACGGAAAATTTCGACATATCTTCGCGTTTCACATCCCCCAGACCTCAAAACCACCGTCAGTTCAAAAGTTTATATATAATTTATGTATGTATATGTGTATATATATATATATATCAGTTTCTTGTGGACACGATAACTGCCGTAATTTTGCACCAATCACTTTGAATTTTTTACCGAATATGTATACCTATAAAATTTCGGTCGAGTTCGTTACTGGGCTAAATCGGTCGAAGGGGGTGAAAATGGGGGGCTTTTTTCGAAAAAGTGAAATATTGCTATAACTCTCTTAATATGTGACATATCGAATCCGTTCAACGTTCATACTATGTGTCTGATAAAGCCCAAAAATGTATGTTTGAAGAGTTTTTTTATAGCACCAACCATTGACCAAAGGGGTGGGAAAAAGTGGGTTTTTCGGGAAACATTAATCATATCTCTCTTAATAGGCACAATATCAAAACCGTACAAAATGGACAATATTCCCCTAATAATTACCTAAAATTTTGTCTGAAAGAATTTTTGATATGACCCACCATTATGCCAAGGGATGAGAAAAATGATTTCGGAATTATAAGAAAATGCCAAGAGCTATCAGTGGTTGCCATGGCAACACTACTAAATTGATGAGGGATGAGCCATCAGACGTTGCCAAGATAACGCACTTGCACGAGATCAGATTCAGATTTTCATCTGACTAAATGTGAAGCGGCTTCGGTGACGTAACTGGTAGCATGCTAACTGTCTATGCCCAAGGTCGCGAGTTCAAAGTCGGCCGAAGTCGTCGGATTTTCTAAGAGCGCTAAAAATCCCTCAGTATGCTTTCCTTTGGAGGGGAAGTTCCAACGTTCGTTGCGAGTTGCGGTGGCATCTAGTAGCCAAGTTCACAGCTAGGTGTCGTTGACGGTAGTACCTGGTACCAAAATTAGGAACTACTGCTTGAAATTGACCGTCTGCAGTCCTTACCTGAATTACAGACTAATACAGCCATCCCTAAGTACACGGGGTTACATGACCGCGTTGTCGCAGCCCCTAAACTGAGCAACCAACCAAAATCTCTGCGGGAGATATAATTTTGCGTGAAGAAGTAATAGACCGTTACATAGTCACACATCAGTGCCGAAACCTTGCATAAGGACAGTGTGACCACAAGTATAACAAGTAGTTCCGTGAAGAACTATACAGCCTATTTTCATATAGCCCACTTATTGCAACTATCAACATACACAATTTCAGTTTGATTGCTGTAATAGATTCGTAGATATTAAGAACCGACTAAATAATTCGGATGGTCGTCATGTTGGATTTTATATATGTAGGTCCTAGAGTTATGTACTGTTACATGCAGATTATTGTGTACGTGGAGTATTCAAACTTCAATCGCATAATTAGGACACTAGAAGTTACAAGGAGATTTTAAAATTTCGCACAGCTGCCATCTTTAGGTTATGGAAACAATTGAAATAAATTAGATGCTAGTGGATTACCATTCGTATAAGGATTTACTGTACCAAGTTTCACTGCTCTCGGATGGTTAGATTGCGAGAAACGTCCATGTGAATATTTATAATTCGCATCGCCGCCATGTTGTATTTGTGATCACTAGGTTATTTAAAGTCCTATAAGTGAACTTGAGTTCATAGCCCCTATGAACAGTAAAAAATTCAGTTTGATTGCTGCAATAGATTCGTAGATATGGAGAGCCGTCTAAATAATTCGGATGGTCGCCATGTTGGATTGTTAAATGTATAGGCCATAGAGTCATGTACCATTATAGGAAAATTATTGGATAGGTTCATTATTCAAACTTTCACTTCGATCGCATGACTACATCACAAGAAATAAAAACTTAGTTTTAAAATTTGCACAGCCGCCATCTTGAGGTTATGTAAACAATTGAACTAAATTAGATACCAGTGCATTACAATGTGTATAAATATTTCCTGTACCAGATTTCAGTGCGTTTGGAGTATTAAATCACGAGAAAGGTCTATTTCAAATTTTCTAATTCGCTTGGCCGCCATGTTTGTTTTGTATATAACCGGGTTTTTAAAGTCATATAAATGGACTTCCAGTAGTGCCCTTTATCTCCGTACAAAACTTCAGGGAGATACCGCTAATAGTTTCAGAGATACAGAATGCCGGTGAAATATTTCGCACATCCGCCATCTTGTGGTTATGTAAACAAATGAACGAAGTTAGTTGTCGGTGCATTACAATGTATATAAACATATACTGTACCAAGTTTCATTGCGTTTGGTTGGATAAATCGCGAGAAACGTCTATTTAAATGTCGCAAATTCGCTTGGCCGCCATGTTGGTTTTGTAGTTACCAGGTTTTCAAAGATCACATAAGTGAACTTATAGTAGTTCCCTTTATCACCATACATGATGTCAGGGTAATATCGGTAATCGTTTCGGAGATATTGAATGCTGGTGAAATAATTCGCACAGCCGCCATATTGGATTGGAGAGTCGTAACAAAATTTGAAGGGCACGGTCGAGGTCGCCCGGAATAGTGCTATGAACTTACCGAGTTTCATTGAAATCGCTCCAGCCGTTTAGATTTTATTAGGGGGGGACACACACACGAATCACACACACACACACACGCACACACACACGGACAAAAGGTGATCTCATAAGCCTATTTTTTCAAAATTGAAAATAGGCTAAAAATGAGATGGTGTGTGTCTGTCTTTCTGTCTGTCTGTCTCACTGATACTCAATAACGCAAAAACCACTGGTCCGATTTAAATGAAATTTTGCATGGATGTAGCTGATTTACCAGGTTTACATTTAGGATACTTTTGATTACGATATTTTGCACTATTGAAAAATGGCGACTATTTTCATATTTCCATTTCAAATAAAAAGAGAACGCTAAGATATAGCAACCTTTTGATGGCACTACGAGCTTTAAAATTTAATTTTCTATCCGAAATGTCCGTATCACGTTTCGTGTATATCCAGCGGTTAGCGAGTTAATCCTACATTTGTGACGTCACTACACCCTTTGGTTTAAAAATTTCATATTTTCATCATCATACTAATATATAAAAATGAGATGGTGTGTGTCTTTCTGTCTGTCTGTCTGTTACTCAATAACGCAAGAACCACTGGTCCGATTTAAATTAAATTTTGCATGGATGTAGCTGATTTACCAGCTTTACATATAGGATACTTTTGATTACGATATTTTGAACTATTGAAAAATGGCGACTATTTTCATATTTCCATTTCAAATAAAAAGAGAACGCTAAGATATAGCAATCTTTTGATGGCACTACGAGCTTTAAAATTTAATTTTCTATCCGAAATGTCCTTATCACGTTTCGTGTATATCCAGCGGTTAGCGAGTTAAACCTACATTTGTGACGTCACTACACCCTTTGGTTTAAAAATTTCATATTTTCATCATCATACTAATATATAACAAGTAGTTCCGTGAAGAACTATACAGCCTATTTTCATATATCCTACTTATGTTAATTGCCACTATCAACATACACAATTTCTGTTTGATTGCTGTAATAGATTCGTAGATATTAAGAACCGACTAAATATTTCGGGTGGTCGCCATGTTGGATTTTATATATGTAGGTCCTAGAGTTATGTACTGTTACATGCAGATTATTGTGAACGTGTAGTATTCAAACTTCAATCGCAAAATTAGGACACAAGAAAAAACAAGGAGATTTTAAAATTTTTCACAGCTGCCATCTTGAGGTTATGGAAACAATTGAAATAAATTAGATGCCAGTGGATTAACAATCATATAAGGATTTACTGTACCAAGTTTCACTGCACTCGGATGGTTAAATTGCGAGAAACGTCCATTTGAATATTTATAATTCGCGTCACCGCCATGTTGGATTTGTGATCACCAGGTTATTTAAAGTCCTATAGGTGAACTTAAGTTCATAGCCCCTATGAACATTAAAAAATGCAGTTTGATTGCTAAAATAGATTCGTAGATATTCAGGATCGTCTAAATATTTCGGATGGTCGCCATGTTGGATTGTTAAATGTATAGGCCATAGAGTCATGTACCATTAAAGGAAAATTATTGCGTTGGTTCATTATTCAAACTTTCACTTCGATCGCATGACTACATCACAAGAAATAAAAACTTAATTTTAAAATTCGCACTGCCGCCATCTTGAGGTTATGTAAACAATTGAACTAAATTAGATACCAGTGGGTTACAATGTGTATAAATATTTCCTGTACCAGGTTTCAGTGCGCTTGGAACATTAAATCGCGAGAAAGGTCTATTTAAAATTTTCAAATTCGCTTGGCCGCCATGTTCGTTTTGTACTTAACCGGTTTTTTAAAGTCTTATAGATGGACTTTCAGTAGTGCCCTTTATCTCCGTACAAAATTTTAGGGAGGTACCGCTAATAGTTTCAGAGGTATAGAATGCCGATGAAATATTTCGCACATCCGCCATCTTGTGATTATGTAAACAATTGAACGAAGTTAGATGTCGGTGCATTACAATGTATATAAACATATACTGTACCAAGTTTCATTGCGTTTGGTTAGTCAAATCACGAGAAACGTCTATTTAAAAGTCGCAAATTCGCTTGGCCTCCATGTTGGTTTTGTAGTTACCAGGTTTTCAAAAGTCACATAAGTGTACTTATAGTAGTTCCCTCTATCACCATAGAAAATGTCAGGGTAATATCGGTAATAGTTTCGGAGATATTGAATGCTGGTGAAATATTTCGCACAGCCGCCATGTTGGATTGGTGAGTCGTAACAAAATTTGAAGGGCACGGTCGAGGTCGCCGGGAATAGTGCTATGAACTTTCCAAGTTTCATTGAAATCGCTCCTGCCGTTTAGATTTTATTAGGGGGACACACACACACGAATCACACACACACACACACACACACGCACACACACACGGACAAAAGGTGATCTCATAAGCCTATTTTTTCAAAATTGAAAATAGGCTAAAAATGAGATGGTGTGTGTCTTTCTGTCTGTCTGTTACTCAATAACGCAAGAACCACTGGTCCGATTTAAATGAAATTTTGCATGGATGTAGCTGATTTACCAGGTTTACATACAGGATACTTTTGATTACGATATTTTGCACTATTGAAAAATGGCGACTATTTTCATAATTTCATTTCAAATAAAAAGTGAACGCTAAGATATAGCAACTTTTTGATGGCACTACGAGCTTTAAAATTTAATTTTCTGTCCGAAATATCCTTATCACTTTTCGTGTGTATCCAACGGTTAGCGAGTTAAACCTACATTTGTGACGTCACTACACCCTTTGGTTTAAAAATTTCATATTTTCATTATCATACTAATATATAAACAAGTAGTTCCGTGAAGAACTATACAGCCTATTTTCATATATCCTACATATGTTAACTGCCACAATCAACATACAAAATTTCAGTTTAATTGCAGTAACAGATTCGTAGATATTGAGAACCGTCTAAATATTTCATATGGTCGCCAGGTTGGATTTTTATTTTTGTACTATTACATTAAGATTATTGTGTACGTGTGGTATTCAAACTTCAATCGCATGATTAGACAACAAGAAGTAAAAACGAGATTTTAAAATTACGCACAGCAGCCATCTTGTGATAATGCAAACCATTGAAATAAATTAGATGCCAGTGGATCAACATTTGTATAAGCATTTAACGTGCAACGTTTCACGGCACTCGGGTAGTTAATTCGCGAGAAACGTCCATTTAAATATTTATACTTGGCGTCGCCGCCATGTTGGATTTGTGCTCACCAGGTTCCTGAAAGTCCTATAGGTGAACATATGTTCATAGTCTCTATGAACATTAAAAAATTCAGTTTGGTTGCTGTAAAAGATTCATAGATATTGAGAACCGTCTAAATATTTCGGGAGCTCACCATTTAGGAGTGTTATGTGTATAGGCCATAGAGTTATGTACCATTCAAGGACAATTATTGCCTTGGTTCATTATTCAAACTTTCACTTCGATCGCATGATTACGACACAAGAAATTAAAACTTAATTTTAAAATTTCGCACAGCCGCCATCTTGAGGTTATGTAAGCAATTGAATTAAATTAGATGGCAGTGCATTACAATCTGCAAAATCAATTACTGTACCACATTTCACTGCGCTCAGAGAGTTAAATCACGAGAAAAGTCTATTAAAATATTTTAAATTCGCTTGGTCGCCATGTTAGTTTCGTACTTTACAGGTTTATGAAATATACATAGGTATACTTGTATCAGTACCCTTTATCACCGTACAAAATTGCAGGGGGATATCTGTAATAGTTTCGGAGATATAGAATGTCAGTGAAATATTTCGCACAGCCGCCATTTTGAGGTTATGTAAACAATTGAACTAAATTAGACTCCAGTGCATTACAATGTGTATAAACATTTGCTGTACCAAGTTTCATTACATTTAGATAGTTAAATCGCGAGAAAAGTCTATTTAAATATCTCAACTTCGCTTGGCCGCCATGTTGGTTTTGTAGTCACCAGGTTTTTGAAAGTCTCATAGGTGAACTTCTCGTAGTGCCCTTTATCACCGTACACAATTTCAGGGCGATATCGGTAATAGTTTCGGAGATATTGAATGCTAGTGAAATATTTCGCACAGCCGCCATGTTGGATTGGAGAGACGTAACAAAATTAGAGGGGCACGGTCGAGGTCGCCGGGAATAGTGCTATGATCTTTCCGAGTTTTTTGAAATCGCTCCAGCCGTTCAGATTTTATTAGGGGGGGACACACACACGAATCACACACACACGCACACACACACACACACACACACACACGCACACACACACGGACAAAAGGTGATCTCATAAGCCTATTTTTTCAAAATTGAAAATAGGCTAAAAATGGACCCCAAATGACAAGAAGGTTACCGTTCCCATAAGACAATAAAATGTTTGAAATAAGCATAAAATGACGAAAAACAAAGTTAATTAAGCTCCAATTATAAAATACCTTCTCGCAATAAATGAGGTCTGATCCTTCTACGAAAACCTGCATATTCTGCCTATTTTCGCCTATCCCCAAGTTTGTCCGGTGAAATCTACCTCCGCCTTCCGGCGTGCCGAGAGGACTTTTTTTAAATTTAAGTACTGCAACTTAGAATTTTTCAAATAGTTCCTACTTTTGCCGCCAAGCGCCAACGTCAACGACTACTAGGCCAAGCTACTACTGTCGACCAAAGTATTATGTCTACTCGAGTTTGAAGGTTGTTTGTGACGTAACCAATAGACATACATAAAATCCAATAACATCATCATTTTCGCCGTTCTATTTTACGTGAGCTCATGTGGGTTTGGTATTTTTAGTTTATATTTTAATATTTTTTATCGCAGTTGGAACACAAAAAGTGCCCGTTTTTAAGCGCGTTTCAACCATGAGTCACATTTAAGAATTATTATCTCACAAACCCGTCATCAGATCGAATCCAAATTTTAACACAATATACATTGGAATGTTGTATAACGGGTTTATTAATGTCAAACTTTTGCGTGTCCAAGAAACAAAGTTGTTATCATTTGTGTAAGGTAACGTTTCCTCGGCTTGGGTTGGTTGGAATATGTAGTTCTTGGTCGCGTTGTAATTCTTATACATCAAAAAGTTATGCTGTATGACTTTAAAATACGTGAATTAATTCACTTGTTTTATATCAGTTTATATTTGAACGGGGAAATACGACCTCGCCTCGCTCGGCAGTGATGGGCTCCATCTCAGCAACGCTGTACAGCTTACCCCGGAGCGGCTGGCTGGTGAATCATGCCTTATTTCCACGAACAAATACAAACCGATATAAAATAAGTGAATTAATTTACGTATTTCACAGTCATACAGCATAACTTCTTGATGTATAAGGATTACAACGCGACCAAGAGCTATATTTTCCAACCACCCCAAGCCGAGAAAAAGTTACCTTACAAAAATGATAACAACTTGGTTTCTTGGACACACAAAATTTTGAAATTAATAAACCAGTTATACAACATTCTAATGTATATTGTGTTAAAATTTGCATTCGATCTGATGACGGGATTTTGAGATAATAATTCTTAAATGTGACGCATGGTTGAAACGCGCTTAAAAACGGGCACATTTTGTGTTCCAACTGCGATAAAAATATTAAAATATAAATTAAAAATTCCAAACCTACATGAACTAACGTAAAATAGAACGACGAAAATGATGATGTTATTGGATTTTATGTAGGTCTATTGGTTACTTCACAAACAACCTTCAAACTCGAGTGCACATAATACTTTGGTCGACAGTAGACGCCACCGCAGTCGGCTCTTGGCAACGAACGTAGAAACCTACGAGCGTTGTTTACATTCATAACCTATCCAATTTAGCTTCACACAGGTGCAATTAGTGGAAGGTTCTTTAACATGCCATAAATCTATGACATGGGACCGCCGGCTTTACTTCCCCTCCGAAGGAAGGCATACTGAGGGATTTTTAAAGCTCTTAAAAAATCCGACGGCTTCGACCGGGTTTGAACCTGCTATCTTGGGCATAGATGCTCAGCATGCTACCGACTACGCCACCGAAGCCGCTTGTCTGATATCTATTGTATATTGTAGATCGCCCTCCTATCTCTGTGAACCTTATGGATTGTTATATGCCACAACATACTCCACTTTCCCTTTCTTGATCTCAATTTCCTCCAACTCCATTTTTCGTTTCCTTACACATAGCACATTAACTGTACTTAATGGGGTAAGGTTTATGTCTGTTAGTTTAATTGATTCTTTTTCTTAACACCTGGGGAAGAAGATTATTTGTAGGAATCAATCCTAATTCGCTAATGTTTATGTTTGCGGGTATCGTAGAGAACAATGTCCTGGATTGAGAAAATAATGTTTCCCCAGCTTGAATTTAACATTTCTGTATAATGCGAACATTGTTGTTTCCCAAATCATCGTTAACAATTTCAACAAAGTTTACGGGTAAGTAATTAAAATTATCCCGATCTTGCCCATCACGCAGTTCAATTTGCACACCTGTTAATTTCCGAGTATTTTTGTTACCCCAGTCGAAAAATTGTAAAATACTGTTAAACACCACACAGCAACTTTTCTGTAGTTTATCAGCTAGTTTAGTCCACATGGAAGCGATCGACATGGAGTACAGGGGCGTTTCTTTCAAATAATGTTTGTTGGGTTCTATTACACTAACACAATCTTTGAGCGGGTCAAACACACTATCCATTTTGTAGTTGCAAATTGTTGCCTCTAGTCTTGTAATACCATGTTCTTCAGCTAAGGAAGACGTAAACGTTTCCCTTAAACGGGTGTCCGGACATCGGATCAAGTCTATAATATGGTTTCCAATTACTTTGTTTACTCCAGGACTTGTATTCATTATATATCTTTAGTCTACAATTAGAGTTCATCCATGTTAAACTGTCTTTACAAACAGTTTTATCATTGTTCACAATGACATTGCACACACAATGATTCGATGTTAGGTAATCACACATGTCTGTTTTGTTAAAACACCTGCAAAAGTCTGCGTAGTGTCCAAATCCATAAGATAGAACTCCTCAGCACGAAGCTGCAGCAATATCTCTGGGAGTTCGGCTCACAGAACGTGTATTTTAACATCTACTAGTTCCACTTTGTATGGCCTGATAGCCTTACAAAGAATCTGTTTCTTTGATGTAGTGAATTGCATTCTATGCATGAAATATGATTGCCCCAGTGATTAGCTATTTCAGAAAGAAACTTGAATATTAGATTATTCCCTCCCCCCTTTATTTGCTGTAAATGTTTAAGTAAGGATTAGCATTTCAATTAGCTGTGGACTGACTGGCGGGGGCTGGGGTGTTACGTGAACATAGGTGGGCCCACCATACACTCAACATAATTGAATAAGGGCCTCAACCAGGAAATTACAACAATAATTAAACCCTGTTAGTCATGCATTTTATAATGAAAGTACTTTGTTGTCATGTTAGGTAGGGGAGATCTCCTCTGAGGGAACAGCCACTCCTGTATCTCCGCAACCTGTCTTCCTCGTTTGAAAATGTAGGTTCATGGCATCCATCACCTTCTGTCCATAAATTTGTCTCGGAGTGTGCCCAATAGTATTCGACTGAATGGCAGTGACGATGGGTGGCTATTCGCATTTGCACACCCACTGTATGTAAATATTTTGAGTGTTTAAATAATTAAAATATTTTTTTAAAGACACTAAGTTTAGTAAACCGTAAATATGCTCCAATCAGCAAAGAGTTTATTCATCTAGTAGAACATAACTATCAAGATGTTTTAAAACAATTTTAGTATTTTTATAAGAATACAAACAGAACTATTTTTAGATTTATGTAATTTTATCACAAAATTATTTGATATCAGCAAATTAGAGCCCACATTTGTAACATACCTGATTTTCTTTAATATTTCTATAAATAATTATAAGTAAGACCAAATTCAAATATTGTTTTTCAAAATCTTTGCTCACAGTTTAACATTAGTTTCTTCTTTTCTTTGATAAATTGAGGAATGCCATAATGTGGCCGAAATTAGTATTTAATTAATAAATATTAATTTAAGAAATTATATTGACTAAGGTGGATTATATTTATTTAATGCCTGTGGGAATTTCAATTTATATTTAAATCATACGGTGCAAATATGCATTTGTATGTAATACACTATTTGACACTGTCTCTGTTCACACCACATTGAGTGGTATCTCTCACATTTCTTTCCGCACCATTAGTGCACGCATTCGGGGACCGGTTGGAGGTATTCCCTGTTCATGCACACTTTGTAGTGGAACCCACGAGTCCCGACCATGGAGGAAAGAAAGGAAGGAGATGCCTTCGCTGCGCTGCCTAGCGCAAGCTGCTGAAGCCAAACGGCTCGCCCACTTTGGTTGCAAGAAAATGGCTGTCCCTATGCTTAAAGCCGTAAACCACTTCAACTAGTAATGAATTTTAGTGACATAAAACAGCAATGACAACTCAAGATTTTTTCTTGGATAGGCAGAATACACTGTACAACACGGTACTTGGCACAAATAAGCTGCGTTATCGTTTTAAGAGCCAATTTAAATATAAATATGAGAGCACCTTTGCGAGGCTAGTTTTGTAGGGAAGACGCGGCAAAACGTAATAATACGCTGACACACTGATTAAATTGAATACAGGTGTCTGAAGATGCGAGTTATACCAAAGAAGGATATCTTGGGAATTAATTATGCCGAACTAATTACGGTATTTACACCAAATTGAGTTTTATGTTCTTATTGGTGTTGAGACATTCATCAGTTTTTAGGCCTAATTTCGAGCACAGCCACTTTCACTCATTGGTCGTACACATTTTGATATTCAAGAATACGAACTTCAAAATTAATAAACAGAACAATTAAAAAAAGGACGCATATTTGCACAAAAAATACGGTTTAGCCTATACGTTTCGGTACCGTACGGTATTTTCTTTGTGGGGGGTAGAAACTTGACGATTAGCCTCGAATTGATTAATTACGTAGGCCTGCCGTAATTATTGACCGACAGCCGTTTGATAATTTGGGATTTCCAGAGGAATGATTTTTATTTTTTTGGTATATAGGGTAGGTCTACACATGCTGAGATTAGAATTGAAGAGTTTTTTTTAATAACTTATCACTACTGTTACTACGTTTCCAAAGTTGCATAACCGGAGCGGGATAAAAACCAGGGCCAAAATAAGGTTTAGCCATGCACAATGCCTCATGCAAGTCACAGAACACCGAATACGAGTTAAGGTTACGCCCACTTTGGTTGCAGCGCTTGGCTTCACTCATACGAGCTAAGGGCATCTCCTCTTATTCTTTCCTCCATGGTCCCGACTCTGGTCACGACGTGTCGTAGTTCACGTAGGCTTAGCATCCAGTCTCTGTCTAACATCGCTTGCCATGGTGGGTGAGTGGTTAACGTGTCGATCTATTATACTAACCCCAAGCTTGCTGGTTCGCTCCTGGCCGTGGTAAGTGATTTTTGAAAGGCGGAAAAAAATTACGACACGCATGTCATATGATGTTGACATGTCAAGGAACCCATTTGAATTCATTAGGCCGTGTTCATAATGGCAAATTTAATCTCGGGATTTTCGGCCAATAGAAAGCGCTGTATTTTCAAGGAACTTAGATATCTAACCTCCTTGACTTTCATAGCGCTCCTAGGAACGACAACATTCGACATGAAAGCTGCCCTCTGGGCGCAAATACTAAAGCTTGCACCCGAGGCCATACGATATTATTATCACTATCGCATCCGTGCTGTAGAAGTCACTCCAAATATCGTTCTGTTTCAAGTCCTGTATTAATCTTTCATAGCTGGCAGTTGATGGCAGAAGCAGTTTGAGTCTCAAGTCTTCTGTAAGCGACGGTTTCCTTGCCAGTGTGTACGTCAGTAGGTATGCTGTGAATTTTGAGAGGCATAGTTTTAATCACATCTTTATATTTACGGCATACAATCCCCAACATTATGATAAGGCTTACTACTTGTAATACTAAACTTAACCTGAGAAGACATGCTTCAAGCTATTCTTCTTTGAGAGGTAATAATGGCGGTTATTTTAGTTGAACCCCAAACCTTCCATTTATTCATAGCATTACGGCATTCAGCACTTGTTGTTTACACTTTGCCTCTTCTCTCTCAATGTCGATTGAATCTGCGGGGGTAATATGAAGCGTTTCAATTTTTCGTCTCCGAGCACAGCGCGATTAGCCTCTTGTATAATGGCGGGTGATGGATGTAGAGGGATAGTAGGGTGGGGTGAGGGATGGGGAAGTAAAATGAGGGTGCAATTTCCTGCCTGATATATACACTGTAGTAGCTTGTGATTGGCAACATGAGAACACACCTTTTTTTTTATTGCTATACAACTGGTATAGTAATAACGTTACGTCACTAGAGAGAGGGAGCACATTGTTTCCAATGAGTCACAAAGAGGACCTGTCGTGTTGATGCAAATTGCTTTGTAAAAAAATCGTGAATTAAGCTCAACATCCTGTTATTAAATCAAAAGGAACAAGTAGTTCCGTGAAGAACTATACAGCCTATTTTCATATATTCTACTTATGTTAACTACCACTATCAACATACAACATTTCAGTTTGTTTGCTATAATAGATTCGTAGATATTGAGAACCGACTTAATATTTCGGATGGGGGCCATGTTGGGCTTTATATATGTAAGTCCTAGAGTTATGCACTGTTACATGAAGATTACTGTGTACGTGTAGCATTCAAACTTCAATCACATGATTAGGACACAAGAAGTAATAACGAGATTTTAAAATTTCGCACAGCTGCCATCTTTTCGTTATGGAAACAATTGAAAAAAAATTAGATGCCAGTGGATTAACATTCGTATAAAGATTTACTGTACCAAGTCACACTGCACTCGGATGGTTAAATTGCGAGAAACGTCCATGTGGATATGTATACTTCGCGTCGCCGCCATGTTGGATTTGTGATCACCAGGTTATTGAAAGTCCTATAGGTGAACTTATGTTCATAGCCCCTATGAACATAAAAATATTCAGTTTGATTGCTATAATAGATTCGCAGATATTCAGAGCCATCTAAATATTTCGGATGGTCGCCATGTTCGATTGTTAAATGTATAGGCCATAGAGTTATGTACCATTAAAGGAAAATTATTGCGTAGGTTCATTATTCAAACTTTCACTTCGATCGCATGATAACTACACAAGAAATAAAAAAATAATTTTAAAATTCACACAGCCGCCATCTTGAGGTTATGTACACAATTGAAATAAATTAGATACCAGTGCATTACAATGTGTATAAACATTTCCTGCACCAAGTTTCATTGCGTTTGGGACATTAAATTGCGAGAAAGATTTAAATTCGCTTGGCCGCCATGTTCGTTTTGTAGTTAACCGGTGTTTGAAAATCTTATAGATGAAATTCCAGTAGTGCCCTTTATCCCCGCACAAAATTTCAGGGTGATACCGCTAATAGTTTCAGAGATATAGATTGCCGGTGAAATATTTCGCGCAGCCGCCATCTTGTGGTTATGTAAACAATCGAACGAAGTTAGATGTCAGTGCATTACAATGTGTATAAACATATACTGTACCAAGTTTTATTGCGTTATGTTGGTTAAATCGCGAGAAACGTCTATTTAAACGTCGCAACTTCGCTTGACCGCCATGTTGGTTTTGTAATTACCATTTTTTCAAGTCACATAGGTGAACTTCTAGTAGTTCTCTTTATCACCGTAATAAATTCGAGGGTGATATCGGTAATAGTTTCGGAGATATTGAATGCTAGTGTAATATTTCGCATAGCCGCCATGTTGGATTGGTGAGACGTAACAAAATTTGAAGGGCACGGTCGGGGTCAGCCGGAATAGTGCTATGAACATACCGAGTTCCATTGAAATCGCTCCAGCCGTTTAGAATTTATTAGGGACACACACACACACACACACACCTCACACACACACACACGCACACACACACATGGACAAAAGGTGATCTCATAAGCCTATTTTTTCAAAATTGAAAATAGGCTAAAAATGTACATATATTAGCATGGAGAGTTGTAATAAAAAGTAAAATATATAAACACATTATCACCTCTTGTTACCACGGCCTGCTTGCTACGGAGGGTGAGTGGTTATCGTGTCGGACTACCAACCCCAAGTCTGCAGGTTCGCTCCTGGCCATGGTAAGTGATTTTTGAAAGGCGACAAAAATCACGATACGCATGTCATACGATGTTGGCATGTTAAAGAACCCATTTGAATTCAGTAGGCCGTGTTCATAATGGCAAAATTAATCTCGGGATTTTCGGCCAACACCAAAGTACCTGCTTTCTCTACTAGAAAGCGCTATAGTGCCAAGGAGCTTAGATATCTAACCTCCGTGACTTTCGTAGCGTTCCAAGGAACACCAAACAAATTCGACATGTAACCTACCCTTTGGGCGTACAATAACAAAACTTGAACCCGGCACCTGAGGCGCACGGACGGCAGGCCCCAGACGCAATTCAGAAAACCCGAGGTGAACAGTGAAACTCCAAACACATACAGTATACCCTTCTCTGAGGTCTTAAATCGACACTACTCAAAATATTCATGCTAGCTGAAGTCGGGGTGATAGGCTCACTTGCTAGCTCGTAAACTCGCTCCGAAGCCAGTAATTTAAATTTCCACTGAATGGAGATAGTTGGAAGAAATGAACACGTAAAAACACGTATAGTGGGCGATATATTAAAGATTGAGATATGCTGTCACGGACTTTTTTGTAGAACTTTTCATTCTGAACATTTCTTATTCATGGTAGGTTTATGTAGCGGTGTATATTTTTAACGGTTTACCGAGCGTAAGCTTAAAAGGCGCACGGACGGCAGGTTTTTCTTTGAGTCGATTCACTGAAATAGTTCCTGCTCGGCTTCCTTTGGTCATAAGTAAATGTTCTTCTAAAAAAACCATCCTCGAGAACTCCTTTACAGAATGGTGAAAGCTGCATGAATATCCATCCAGTGGTTATCCGTTACATCCAAGAATCGGGGACTTTGTTTTTATACTATGTAGAGATACGTCATTAATAATTAATATGTCTCACAGATCATCTGAACTGAATTTGCTGTCAGATTCGTGAGACATATCGCCAAGTGTAGTCTATATTATTAGTACCGTATTTAATAAAATTGAAATTATTATTATTATTATTATTATTATTATTATTATTATTATTAATATTATTATTATTATTACTATGGAATATTACATATGATAGCATGCTGAGATATGAAGTCCCTGATGAAACTATCCTAGTAGGTTATGCAGATGATGTTGCTGCTCTTGTAGCAGGAAGAAGTGTCGAGCAGGCTCAGTTGCGACTCAATATGGTAATGCGTACAATAAATAGTTGGGTGGATGAACATGGTCTGTCTCTAGCACTTAGTAAGACAGAAATTGTAGTGCTAACAAAGAAGAGAATTCAGACAATACTCCCAATACAGGTAGGAGACATACAAGTAGAGACGCGGCCAGCAGCAAAATATCTGGGCCTCATGATCGACAATAAACTGAATTTTGGAGAACAAATTAGACGGACTGCAGATAAGGCGGCAAGAGGAGTAACGTGTCTCAGTCGGCTAATGGCCAATGTTGGTGGGCCAAAATCTAGTAAGAGGAGATTACTGATGACAGCCATCCATTCACGAGACCTGATAACTATCCAGACAATAAGTGTTAGTATTCTCTTCGGGGAGTTGTGTGTCTTTAACATGGTGAGGTTGGTTATTATCTCACTCAGTTCTTGACTGGCCATGGGTACTTCTGTTCTTATCTTAAGAAGATGGGGAAGGTGGATTCATCAGATTGTATCTACTGTGTTAATGAGCTAGAAAATGTTAATCACACCTTCTTCTCTTGTGGACGGAGGGTCCAAAGTAGGCAGTCTCTTCAAGTTCAAATTGATGTAGAGATATCTCCCGACAATATTGTAGCGGTAATGCTACAAAATGAAGAACATTGGAAACTTGTAGCAAGTTTTGTTGAAGATATCCTCCGAACAAAGAAGACGTATCTGGATCGCCACTGAAGATGATTCATTACGGAAGAGTGCCTTACGGGCAAATATAAATTGACTCTAGCCTGAAGTAATGTGCTAAACGGTTCCAGGCTAGTGTTCAGAAGTAACGGGGGGAGTTTTAGTCGGTAGTCTGCTACTCAGGAGCAGGAGCCCGACACTCTGTGCGTAAATGCATTTCTTCCCCTAAAAAAGAAAAAAAAAGAAAATATTATTACTATTATTATGATAATGAAGTAATACTAAAATCACGATATGTTATACAAAATATCCCAAAGGAATGAGAACATACTCTAAGTATTTCCAGTGTTATAATGTTATATTAATACTTTGCAACAAGGCTAATCTTCCAAAGGTTCAGTTCAAAGTACTCCTGTCTTGGGGAAACAAAAATGGGACTTTGCGTGCTAACCACGAGACCTGATAACTATCCAGACAATAAGTGTTAGTATTCTCTTCGGGGAGTTGTGTGTCTTTAACATCGGCCTATCTGGTGTCCATAATTTGAATGAAAACTATGCACCTTTACAGGCATGTGTTGACGAGTTGTGAATGCATGGAATCATTAGACTTGTAAACGCACAGTCATGTGTTAAATGAAACACTGGAGAACGCTTGTGCCTGTGTAAATTAATGATTACATGAAGCCAATGGTGTCCGGATGCCCTGAATTATTCGTCTCCATGAATTATCCACACAGCCACAGAGCACAAAAAATATTGGTTGGAGTGTTGATAAACGTGCCGTGCATTTGTGTAGTCATCTGAAACATGATTTCCATTTTCAAATTATGCTGAAATCTGAATCAAACACGGCAATCTATTGGACCATTTTGTTTCTTCTGCTCAAGGGCTCTAAACAGAGTGGATAGGGTGTAACTTAACAGGTTTAGGAGAGGTAAAGTACGACGCATTCGACAATACCGTTGTTGTTGTTGCTGTTGTTGTTGTTGTTTGAGTCTTCAGTCTTTTAACAGGTTTGATGCTGCACTCGATGCCTCCCTGTCCTGAGCTAAGCGGTTCATCTCCACATACCTACTTTACCTTACATCCGTGTAACATATTCTAACCTTTGTTTACGCCAATAGTTCTTGTCCTGGACTCTTCTTTCCATAACTAAGTTTGCTATTCCTTGGTGTCTTTGCATGTGTCCTACCAACCTATCTCTTCTCTTCATTAGCAATCATCAGAAACATCTGTCCTCTCCCACTCGCCTTAATGCCTCGTCATTTGTTTCTCTATCTATCTGAGTTTCTTCTGTGCATAAACTTAAGAACAAGAACACCAGACATGTCAAACTGGTTTTGTGAGTTAATATCAACACATTTGAGAAATCTAAACAATTGATAACTTATTACAACTTTTCTACCTATATATAAAGGGCAGCCAAATGAAAACCGAACACCCGTGGGATGGTTTTATTCAAACGTAATTATCACAAGTGTTATAACATGTATCCCACTGGGAGACGTGGCAATCAATTCCAGCTTTGTAGAAAGAGGCAGGTCGCTGACGGATCCACAGCCGCACCCTCTCTTCCGGGCTATACAGAGAATGTTGAAGTGTTTCCCAGACAAATCGTTGCAGTATAAGCATCACCAGATTGGCAGTACGGGGGCTGGCATTATCATGCTACAGGATGATTCCGTCCGAAAGTATCAATCGTTTGTCCCTCCATCAGTTAATGTGGAATCCACTGCGTGCAAATTTTGCAGAAATGCAAGTGATCTTTGACAATGGCATGCATGGAGCCATGGCTAATGCCGACCTGAAAACGAATTTTATCCTCCGTGATTCATCGGATTTCCCGGATATCCATCAATCTGCCCTATCACATCAGGAGTAATAGCTCGATTGGCCTTGCAGTGATGTACGCCCTTCTTGGAATCTCGTATGCAACTCGGCTAGGACGTACAGTGTTAGCCATACATAGCAGACATACGGCGATGTGATTCGAGCAGGGGCGTATATACATTTTTGGAGGGGGAGGGGTGAATATCCTGAAAAATTGTGAGCATTCTCAGGGGATTGTCACTGCTAAATACCCAGAAAAATTGCCACGGTGGGTGTGTGGTTAACGTGTCGGTCTACTAACCCCAAGCTTGCAGGTTCGCTCCTGGCCGGGGTAAGTGAATTTTGAAAGGCGGCAAAAATTTACGACCCGCATGTCCTACGATGTTGGCATGTCAAAGAACCCATTTGAATTCAGTAGGCCGTGTTCATAATGGCAAAATTAATCTCGGGAATTTCCGCCAAGACAAAGTTCCTCACTTCTCTACTAGAAAGCGCTATAGTGTTCAAGGAGCTTAGATATATAACCTCCGTGACTTTCATAGTGCTTCAAGGAACAACAAAATTGGACATGCAGCTACCCTCTGGGTGTCAAATAACAAAGCTTGCACCAGGCACCCAAGGCCATAGGATATTATTATTATTACTATTATTATTATATTTATTTATTTATTTATTTATTCGTTAATTCCCCATAAGGAGAGCGTTACAACACAATCAATTTTCATGTTTCATTCTGGACCTTTCTTCTTTTTTCCCAAAAACCTCTCATATACACACTATGTTTCCTCTTTCTCTCTTCTGTCCACCTCTTTGTTGGTTGTCTCTCTTTGGAAGTTTGCTCAAACTTCTGTAGTCTAAGTTTTTCTCTGTATTTGCTCCTGTCTGCCATGTCTTCTGTAGAGATGTTTAGTTTCTTAAGGTCTTCCACGGTTTCCTTTACCCAATTGGTTTTTAGTGTGCTATTTGTAACTATATTAAAAATGTTCTTGGTCAGTCTGTCTTCGGTCATCCTATGTATATGTCCATAAAATTTTGCCCTTCTTTTCCTTATGTTGTTTGTAATCGTCTCTGTGTGTTTATACAGTTCTATTGTCGGTCTCTTCATCCATATTCCCGCTTTCTGAACTGGCCCGTAGATCTTTCTCAGAATTTTTCTCTCTTGTTTTTCTAATTCCTTGATTTTTGTTCGCCCCTTGATTGCTGTCGTTTCTGAAGCGTATAAGGCCTCTGGAAAGACTACTGTACGGTAGTGTCGTGATTTGGCATTGATGGAAATACTTTTTTAGCCTATTTTCAATTTTGAAAAAATAGGCTTATGAGATCACCTTTTGTCCGTGTGTGTGAGCGTGTGTGTGTGTGTGTGTGATTCGTGTGTGTGTGTGTGTGTCCCTAATAAAATCTAAACGGCAGGAGCGATTTCAATGAAACTCGGAAAGTTCATAGCACTATTCCCGGCGACCTCGACCGTGCCCTTCAAATTTTGTTACGACTCACCAATCCAACATGGCGGCTGTGCGAAATATTTCACCAGCATTCAATATCTCTGAAACTATTACCGATATTACCCTGACATTTTCTAATGTGATAGAGGGAACTACTATAAGTTCACTTATGTGACTTTTGGAAACCTGGTAACTACAAAACCAACATGGAGGCCAAGCGAATTTGCGACTTTTAAAAAGACGTTTCTCGCGATTTGACCAACCAAACGCAATGAAACTTGGTACAGTATATGTTTATATACATTATAAAGCACCGACATCTAACTTCGTTCAATTGTTCACATAATCACAAGATGGCGGATGTGCGAAATATTTCACCGGCATTCTATATCTCTGAAACTATTAGCGGTACTGAACTCGAATTATAAATGATTCAGGATGGACAGGATGCTATTTAGGACGTTTTGGTGAAATTTGGAGAAGATTGCGATATTTTTGGAGGAATTACGATATTTTTTAAAATTTTAATATGAGAGGAAGCTTCAGATTGTGTTTCACAACAACAAAATGGCGAGAGAAGCCGCCCTTGGGCAATGCTGCGTAGTATTTTCGCTAGGCCGCCCATAGCAACTTGTAGAGTTCGAAGAGAAATGCGTTGATTGGCTAATCCAATTGCCAGAATCAGTAAGGGTAGGAGAAATGAGCACGCTTGATGAGAAGCTTCGTCGATTTATAAACTGCCATTTATTAAAGAAGAGAGAATCTGCACATTTAAAACTATTGAGAAAGGATCTAAATTAAAAGGATTTTTGATAGTCACCCAGAGATGGAATTTTGATAATCCTGTAAGAAGATATAAGTAATGATTGGTTTGCCGCTTTTTCTCATGACGCGCCATTCGATTGGTTTTGAGGTGCGTGGTGACGCGCTGCCGATCGAGGTCTTTTGTGCTGAGGTGGCGAGAGGAACGGACCTGCGACAGAGGAGTTCCTGAAACTAGCGTGTGCGAGATAGGGGTCTCACGCGAACATAGTTTGTCGGCGAGGGAGGCAGTCCCGTCGGTCAGAAATTAACATGGGAAGTCCGGTGAAGATGTGGGAAACAGAATATCGTCATAATATCAGTTCTCGTGTGAAACTAGTATTGAGAGTTTGACTAAACTAAAGAGAAACGTCGTGTGTACATTACATGAAAGTTTCAAGACGACATTCGAAAGAATAAGATAGTTTTCTTTGTTGAAAGCACTTTCGTTAAAGAAGCACGTTTCGCTTGGTGCGTGTCAGCTATACAGGCGTGAAGGGAAGGCCCGTTATCTGCCTGTGCTAACATTTGTATGACAGCAGCACTCATTAATAGCAAGTCTCTGTTTAGTGACAAGCTTTTTATCGAAATGTTCGACATGCAAGCGTTAAGGGGAACAGTTAACATTGTGTTTAACGCAGTCGTGATCATGGACTAAGCCAAGTTATGCGCAGGGAACGTGATGTTACACTGTTGGACTGGAATACCGGGCAACCGACATTAATCTTAAAATTATAAGATGTGGTGTAACGATTACAAGGCTATAATCCAACGTTACGAGATGGAACTTGATTACCGCGTCATGGCTAGATATTATCAGACCCGAAGCGAAGTAGTTCATCGTACTTCGAGACTGGGGGATTCCTGCGGTATCGCTGATCGAGGCGAGCTCCGTGTTCGAAGCCAGCCAGGGAGATTGACGATCGGGGAGCAGGGTTCGAGTCGTGACAAGGCAGTCTTCCGAAGAAAGAGGATGAAGATTAGTAAGTGTGGAATTACTGGTGTCGTTAGTAATTCCCTCCATACTTCTTCTACAAGATGTCATCGCAAGGTAGAAACAGATATCCTCGTTAGTAGCTGTTGGTTCTTTTTGTAGTTAGTTGTAGAATAGAATATCAGAGAGCATGGCACCATTTCAACGCTAAATTATATTGTTGTGTGTGAAATAGTTTAAGCCCAGAAATTATTTTTCAGCGTTGGACATTTAAATATTAATTTTCTTTTAGTGAGATTTTCGGATAGTAACATTTGGATTTTTGACTTTTAGGTTTTGAGATTTAAGCTCATTTTATTAATAATTTCGTTTATCGAATTTCTTTCGATGCACGTATCTTTGGGAATTTTATTGTATATTATTGAATTTTATTGGGAATTTTATTGAATTTTATTGAAGTTTATTGAACATTATTGGAATATTATTGGAATTTTATTGGATATTATTCAGCATTTTAGAAAATGGTATTACTTTACCCAAGCAACTTAGACTTTGAAAAGAATGTTTATTTGGAAATGAATTATTATTTGGACATTTCCAAGACTTTATAGTTATCTTCGAGTCTGACTTCGCTCAAGTAATTATTTAATCAAACATTTTGAATTGGTGGAAGGATGAAACATTATTTGGACATTCCACTTTAGCCAGTTATAACTAATAATAATTTATCTGTGGACAAATTATTTTATTTTATTTGAGAGATCTTATCTGCTCGGACAAATTAGCACATTTGAGTATTCTACGAAATTTTACAACACTCTTGGAGATTGTTATTGACTTTAATTGCATTAACGCAATATTATGGAAAGACCAGAGAGAAGTAACGAATGTTTATATTTATTAAATGTTAACAACAATTATTTGAAATCTAAAGTAACTTATACTAGTAAACCATTACGTCATCACTGTTTATTAGAGTCGACTATTATGTATTTTCACAACATCTGAAAGAGCTATACGCTGTAATTATTATAAGTAAATATATTATGAAAGCAAGGCATTATATGCAATTTAAATAAGTTGTTATGGCAGAATACTGTATTAAGAGATTGAAGTGAAGAATTATAGCAGCTATATTTGTTTAATATCAAGCTGAGGAAAATGTTATACGGAATTTACCTATGTAATGGAGAGAAGTCGTTGTTTAAGTATTCTGTGGATATTTGTTCAGTCTATTAGAGAAGGGAAGGTCATTATACGCGTTGTGAGCGTTTATTTGGAAATTATAAGTAAATATATTACAGTAAAGAATTAAGTAAGACCTTAGTTGTCCAGTATTATTGTAAAACGACTCTCAGTTGAATTGATTAGTTCTATTGGCGGAAAATATTTGGGAAACGGATTGAAAGTGAAAATGTTGTTAATTATTATTAAGATATTATCAAGGATAAGACATTAATTATATAAGCTTAACTTAACCGTTCGGCGATGTATGTATGCCCAATTATGAAACGAAACATCTTTATTATGATGATAGCGATATGAAATTGTAACAGTGACACTTTATTTAAGAGCATAAAAATTTGGGATTGTCAGTAGTTGACCAGAGGAGGAAGGTTGGATGATTGAGAATCATCACGAATGATGTAAATAACATAAGACATTTGTTAACAATATTTAAATATAATACTATTAATAACTAGGAGAATTTAACGATATAATAAAGTTAACTGAATAACTTTCTTAATAAACATCTGATCCTAAAACAATAATAATAATATGGTTTATTATTTGGATTAACATGATTAATAATTATTTCTAATAATTAATAAACATTTAAATAACGAACATTTTACAAACTTAATTAATAATTTGGAAATATTAATAGTCTTTAATTAAATTATTTAATATTAATTTCTACCATTAATCATTAAATAATTTTGGGAACCTTAGTTGACAATTAAACGAAAGTTTAATATACTTTAATGTTTTTAGACGTTTAAACCATAAATTGGAGTGACGTTTAAAGAACGTGACGACGTTCTTTAAATACAGTAAGGTTGTTTACTATTGTGTAAAGGTGATCTTATGGAAGATCAGTATAAAATTAATTTCTATTAATTTTACCAATGGATGACATTGGAATAGTAAGTAGAAATGTCATGGGAAGACATTGGATGTATTAAAACCGATCTTTGTTCATATATTACTAGGGAACAAGAGTAAAATTTAAGAGCTGTTGTGCAAACAGCTGATTGATAATTTGTTTTTTTTTTTTTTTTTTAAAGAAGTGGAGTACTTCTAACGTCCATGGGACGATGATTTAATTTCATAATCTTATTATAGGAATTTTCGCAGAATCATTTGCGGATTACATGTAATTGTTATAGGAATGTTTGTTAATTCAATTTTATTTATTATCACTTCGTTAATAAATTTATTTGTTAGTTTTGTAACTGCGTTTTGATGATTTATTTAAGTTATGAAGGAAGATTAAGTTTTGGTGCATTTGAGGTTTTATTGAACCTCTAATTTCTCCCACTTAACCGAGAATAGTTAGTATCTCGAGCTCTTCGTTTATTTAGTTGATATACCCATTTTGCTTTACCAAAACATGATCTTAGAAAGTGTGCACCCCCCATTTAGCTATTGTTGGTAGGATTTCCAGGTTTTTGAGCCGGGGACCTCGAGATTCTGCAATCCAGCTGATCTTCGGATTCGACAAGCAGCTCAAATGGTTTAAACGGGTACACATTAAATGGCGGCCCAACGTTTAGGCTCGAACTGTGGTTCGTAGCGACGTATTTCGTGATGTCAGGCACGATTAGGCTTGTTGAGGCTTAATTGGGCGTGATTGGGAGCAATTGTTTCAATTTTGGAAGATTAGATTGAAAGAAATCCTGTGTAAGGAAGAATAAGTCGAGAAACAGAAAGCTGACTTATAATCTAAATCTGATGGTTTGATAATCCGGTTGTTGACATTTCAGTCACAGTCATGTAACGTAAATGATAAAAATTAATTAATAATAATAGAATTAGGACTTCGTGATTTAAGTGAATCATTAACAGAATTACTCTAGGGTTTAGCATAAGTCTGGTAAAAAATAAAATTCCCAAATATTAAGTTGAAAATGGTTGCTCTTTGGTGTTCTAGTTCTGCAGTGTATGTCATGTTCCCGTAGCAGTTGAAATATTTGTAATTGTTGCAATGGCAATGAAGATTGAAGAGGTATATAAGATGTTTTCAGATGTCCAAAATAAGATGTACAATCTGACAAAAGATGTGGAAGGTGTTCGCACGTACACCCAGAAAGGTTTTAAAAGTGCTAAAGAGGACGCTGAAAAGAAATTTAAGTCTGTTAGGGAAGAAGTAGAGAAAAGTAGGGACACTATTAAAGAATCTGTAATTGAAAGCGTTAAAACAGAGGTAGATGCTGTTAAAGAAAGTGTTAGGGACACTATAGTAGAAAACATTGCTGACACAGTAAAGGAAAGTGTTAAAGACAGTATTAAACAAGATCTAGGTGAATTACAAGAGTCTTTGGAGAAATTACAAAGCAGTGCTACTTCCGTTAGCAGCGATGTTAATAAATTGCAAGTTAGTTCTACACAAGTCACGAACACAGTCGACAAAATACAGGAAAATGTTGACAAGATACAAGGTAATGTTGACAAGATACAGGGAAATGTTAGAAAGGCCCAAGATGAGTCTACATTACTCAAAGAAAGAGTCATTAAAATTCAGAACAACACCGTCGATTTACAAACTAGACTAGGTAGTGTAGAGTCTAACACAGAACAAGTTCAATCAAGATTAAGTATGATAGAGTCTAACACAGAACAAGTTCAATCAAGATTAAGTATGATAGAGTCTAACACAGAACAAGTTCAATCATGATTAGGTGGAATTGAGTCCAACATGCAACACAAGTTTAAAGAATTAGAAACAAGTAATGAGAATTTCCAGACTGAAATCAGAAAAGAATGGGAATCCAATAAACAACAAGCTGAGGGAAACACATCACAAACTAACATGAGGTTAACAGAACTTAAAATAGTTGTTGACAGTTTGAAAACACAAGTACAGGATCACAGTAAATTGTTGAAAGATGGAATTGATGTAGATGTGGAAAATATTGTCAAAAAAAGTCTGGAAGCATTGAAAGATGATTGGAAGAAACTCAGTTCCGATCATGTTTCAAGCATCAAATGTGATATGGAAACCAAGATAGTTTCAATTGAAGCTAGATTAAATAAGGATGTTTCTGATGCAAGGGAGGATTTAATTAAAAGAATCAATCTTGTACAGAAAACTCAAAGTGATGATATGTCAGGAGTAAGAGCAGATCTCGATAGAGAAATGAATGAAACTAAGTCTTTAGGAGATAAAGTGAATCGAATGGATAACGACTTGACGGAAGATAGGGAAAGGAGGTTAATTGAGCTTGAGGAATTTAAAAGGGGCATTCAAAATATTAACTTAGGCGATGCATTAACGGCAGAAGCTATTAAGATTTCATTAAAGGACGAACTTAGGAAGGAGATTCAGGAATGCATAGGAAATCAGGTCGAGACCGAAAACGAAGTAAAGGAAACAGATCAAGCTAGGATGACACGATTAGAAGATGAAATTAGAGATGTTAGAGCGAAACAAACTCCGATAGGACTTTCGATGCAACAAGATATAGATATAGGAGGGAATGATTTCGGGATAGGAAGTCTAAGACAGGTACACCCTTCGAACAGAGCATCTAATGTCACTATCATTAGAAATTTTGAAGAAAAACCACGAATATTTAATGATAAAGATGGTCTTACACCAATCGAGTTCGTTAAGCATCTCCGTGATTATTTTTATGAAAATCATATATCTCAAGATAGAGAAATGCGTATCGTGGAACGCTATCTCGAGGGATCACCTTTGGAGTGGTATCGTGCATTCAGGTATACGTTTGGAGACTTTGAGGAATTTGCCGAAGCTCTAGTCAGAAGATATTGGAGTGTGGAAAGACAGCAAGATTTGAGAGCGGAGGTTTATTCTAAGAAATACTTAGGTACTCTCCCAACTAAGTACGCTGACTTCTTTAATATGCAATTAGCGAAACTACGTTACCTTCAACCCCCTTTGACACAAACAGAGTTGATAGAAGCTATTTCTAGGCAGCTTCCGGTCGATGTCAGACGTAATTTAATATCGTCAGGAGTCAATGATCTTGCCAAGATGGATGAACTACTTCGTAGACTTGTCTATACAAGCTCCATGCCTAATGTAATTCCTAGAAACAGGCAGGATAGTAGAGAGGTGAATACGATAGTCATTGATCAGACCCAACAAACGGAAGAAGTAACGAATCAAGTTCAAACTAAATCAGGTCCTGACAGGAACAATTACTTTAGAGACAGACGGTATGAACCAAGGTACCGCCGATTCAGAGAAGGTAGACCTTACCAGCAAGAGGAGCGTAGAAATGGAGAAAATAACAGAAGGACAGGTTATTTTTGCAATAACAATAACTATAATAACAACAATTATAGGAACTACAACTCCAACCAACGAAATGATCAGAATAATCGAAACAATAGAGGTTATAGCCGCTATAAAAAACTATAACGATGATGTATTCTCTAGACAGCAGTATAATGAGAGGTATCGTGAAGGTCAGGAGTACATTAGAAACGCTAACCAGGGTAATACAACTCGAGATTCCAGAAATAACAACAGGAGTGAAGTTGACCCTAAACCAGGCACTAGTCAACAGGGAAGAGCTGAAGAAACAGCCCCTGAACAAAAAAAAACTCCAATCACGAAGCGCAATTAAATGAAGGTCACTTGTCATATCACACTGTCACGATTAATGAGATTTACCAGGTCACTGACGAAGACTTACTCTTTGAGGAAGAAATTATAAGAGAGGAAAGGAAAACAGAATTACCCATTATAAACATTCATGTGGAAGAAGAGAAATGCAAATCTTTGGTTGATACTGGGGCAGTAGTTTCTATTTTTTCCGAGGAATGTTATTTGAGGCTTTTGAAAGGCAACAGTATGACGATTTTGCCTGCTTCAACGGTGAAGGTGAGGGGTATCTTTCAGGATAAGACGGTCAAATGTGAAGTACAAGTATTGTTAAATTTCAAGATCAATGAGAAAGAGTATGAACATGTCTTTATCGTGGTACAGAAAATCAACTTTGATATGATTCTGGGAATAGATTTTATTGGAAAAGTAGGAGCAGTTATCGATTTGAAGAATCGAGTGATGAAACTATACGAGAATAATTTGGAAGCGGAGAATTTGGAAGGACAGGAAATAACTACAGATCTAGATACAGATTATAGGGAGGATGTTTTAGAAAACATTGTGAGTGAAGTGGAAAGAGAAAGAGAATATCATACTCATTCGATTGAAGGGTTCGAAGAAATCCAAGAAGAATTTGAAGATTTGATAATCGAATTCAAAGACATTTTTGATGAAAAACCAGGTCTAATTAAGGATTTCCAGTATCGTATTCGATTGACCAATGAAATGCCTTGCCAGAAAAAGATATACCCTATTCCTGAAAAATATTACGAGGAAGTGAAAGGAATTATTAGAAAAATGGAAGAGGATGGAATAATTAGAAAGCAAGCATCATCCTATATCAATCCTATAACTGTTGTGAAGAAAAGCAATGGACAATTACGTTTATGCCTCGATGCGAGAAGTATCAACGCGTTGATTTTGCCGGAGACAGATAGACCACCGAGGATTCGAGATTTATTAAGAAGATTTAAAGGAAAGTCATGTTTCAGTGTACTGGATCTCACAGCCTCCTTTTATCAGATAGAACTCTCAGAAGATAGTAGACAGTATACCGGGTTTTTATTTGACCAATCGAGCTACGTATTTTTGAGATTACCTTTTGGTATTGTCAACAGTGGACCAGCTTTAATAAGAGCTTTGGACAGTAAGCTTAGTGACGAGGTGAAGGAAAACACAATGTGTTATATTGATGATCTCATCATTTCATCTGAGAATGAAAGGGAACATTTGGAACATTTAAAGAAGTTGTTTTTGGATTTGAGAGAAGCAAATATTAAGGTAAATTTTGGCAAGTGCCATTTTTTGAAGGAAAGAATAGATTTCTTGGGTCACACCATTGATCAGTTTGGCTACCATCCGAATGAGAAGAAAGTAGAAGCTATTGTTCGATTCCCAAGACCTACTAAAGTGAAACAAGTTCGAGAATTTGTAGGCATGTGCCAATTCTTGAGTAATCACTGTAGCCGATATTCAGAGGTCATGGCACCATTGTATGATCTTCTTAAAAAGAATAATAGATGGAAATGGGGTCCCGCAGCAGAAGAGGCATTTGAAAAAGCAAAGGAAATGCTTAGAAATAATATTAAATTGGAGTATCCAGAGTTCGACCGTATATTCTATTTAGAATCAGATGCGTCGAGAGTGGGAATCAGTGCTGTGTTATATCAGAAGGATGAGAGTGGAAATAAGCATTATATTGGATTTTGCAGTAGGAAACTGAGGAAACACGAGGAAAATTATTTTACCACTGAGTTGGAGGCGCTAGCTTTTGTAACGGCGTTGCAGCAATGGAAGAAAGTCCTGCTGGGACATCAAATTGTTATTTTAACTGACCATAAAGCTCTCCAGTTCATGATGCAGTCGGATTTATCCAGCGATCGATTAACAAGATGGACTTTGTTTGTTCAGCAGTTTAATGCGACCATAATCCATCAACCTGGTAAGGATAATCTTTTAGCTGATGCTTTATCGCGTAATCCTGTAGAGAATATCCAGATAAATGCGATACAAATGGAGCCGAAAGATCAAGAGACTTTGGTGAAACTTGAGAGGATCAATGTATCACAGAAAAGATGCACTCCGATAAGGATCATGTATCGGTTTTTGAAAGGTTATATGGATAATGCTGATCCAGACTATGAGAATGTCCGAAGACGCTCGAATCGATATGTTTTGTCAGGAGACATTGTTTGCAAGTATGTCGATAAGGAGAAGACAAGAGTCAGAGTTATGGTTCCTCCCAATTAAGTAAAACCTTTGGTTTGGTTGACACACCACAGTATAGGCCACGGTGGTTTGGATAAGACTGTCAATACTTTACAGGAAATGTTTTATTGGAAGAAGTTGAGGAATTCGGTGGCTGAGATCATTCGAACTTGTGAGAAATGTCAGAAAGGGAAATATACATCGGAGCTTCTTAAGGAAAGACCTAGGTCCATTATACCATCTAAACCCCTTGAACTATTCGCCTGCGACATTTTTGGTCCATGTCCCAAGGGACATAGAGGAAATCAGTTTGTATTAGTAACGATAGACGTATTTTCAAAACTGGTATCTTTGGATCCGATCCAGAAAGCTACAACAAGGCAAGTCTTGAATAGGATTGAGAGATCAGTAATTCCGAAGGCAGGAAAGCCGGAATTTATTTTAACTGACCATGGGCCTCAGTTTACGTCTATGGGATTTCAGGAAGCCATGGAAAGGCTAGACATTAAGCATATATTTTCTAGTGTGCGATGTCCGGAGACGAATCCCAGTGAAAGAATTATGTCAGAATTTGCAAAATTCTGTAGGATTTTTTGTCCTAATGATCATCGAAGTTGGGTTAGATTCGTTCCCATCATTGAAGAATGCCTTAATACAACGTTTCACGAGAGTTCGGCGGATGTTCCGTTGATGCTCCATTTTGATAGGAAGCCAGAGAGGCCCTGGAAGAATTTGTTTGATTCCATACCTAAAGATCCAGAAATTCCGAGAAGAGAAAGGATCGAGAAAGCCAAGGATAATTTAAGGAAGGCAGCAGACAAACGTATGAAGAGGATTCGGGGGAAACGATTCAGTGCACCATTTAACGTCGGAGATTTAGTCCTGATTAGGAAACCAACGAAAGCTGATGTAGCTCAGAAGATATACACAAAATTTTCGATCGTGTACATGGGTCCGTTTGGAGTGGGCACTGTTTTCGGAAACAACTGTTATGAAATTTTGGAGGTTGATAGCGATAATTCTGTGGGAAGATTCAATGCTAAGAATCTGAAGAAGTTTTATGAGAGAATGGATTAACAAACGAATTTAGAATCCTATTTCAAGGTTTGTTTTATGAAACCCGAATAAAAGCATTGGTCACGCTTTGATTCAAGCATTAAGGGGAAAATGAACTCGAATTCTAAATGATTCAGGATGGACAGGATGCTATTTAGGACGTTTTGGTGAAATTTGGAGATGATTGCGATATTTTTGGAGGAATTACGATATTTTTTAAAATTTTTATATGAGAGGAAGCTTCAGATTGTGTTTGACAACAACAAAATGGCGAGAGAAGCCGCCCTTGGGCAATGCTGCGTAGTATTTTCGCTAGGCCGCCCATAGCAACTTGTAGAGTTCGAAGAGAAATGCGTTGATTGGCTAATCCAATTGCCAGAATCAGTAAGGGTAGGAGAAATGAGCACGCTTGATGAGAAGCTTCGTCGATTTATAAACTGCCATTTATTAAAGAAGAGAGAATCTGCACATTTAAAACTATTGAGAAAGGATCTAAATTAAAAGGATTTTTGATAGTCACCCAGAGATGGAATTTTGATAATCCTGTAAGAAGATATAAGTAATGATTGGTTTGCCGCTTTTTCTCATGACACGCCATTCGATTGGTTTTGAGGTGCGTGGTGACGCGCTGCCGATCGAGGTCTTTTGTGCTGAGGTGACGAGAGGAACGGACCTGCGACAGAGGAGTTCCTGAAACTAGCGTGTGCGAGATAGGGGTCTCACGCGAACATATGTAGTTTGTCGGCGAGGGAGGCAGTCCCGTCGGTCAGAAATTAACATGGGAAGTCCGGTGAAGATGTGGGAAACAGAATATCGTCATAACATCAGTTCTCGTGTGAAACTAGTATTGAGAGTTTGACTAAACTAAAGAGAAACGTCGTGTGCACATTACATGAAAGTTTCAAGACGACATTCGAAAGAATAAGATAGTTTTCTTTGTTGAAAGCACTTTCGTTAAAGAAGCACGTTTCGCTTGGTGCGTGTCAGCTATACAGGCGTGAAGGGAAGGCCCGTTATCTGCCTGTGCTAACATTTGTATGACAGCAGCACTCATTAATAGCAAGTCTCTGTTTAGTGACAAGCTTTTTATCGAAATGTTCGACATGCAAGCGTTAAGGGGAACAGTTAACATTGTGTTTAACGCAGTCGTGATCATGGACTAAGCCAAGTTATGCGCAGGGAACGTGATGTTACACTGTTGGACTGGAATACCGGGCAACCGACATTAATCTTAAAATTATAAGATGTGGTGTAACGATTACAAGGCTACAATCCAACGTTACGAGATGGAACTTGATTACCGCGTCATGGCTAGATATTATCAGACCCGAAGCGAAGCAGTTCATCGTACTTCGAGACTGGGGGATTCCTGCGGTATCGCTGATCGAGGTGAGCTCCGTGTTCGAAGCCAGCCAGGGAGATTGACGATCGGGGAGCAGGGTTCGAGTCGTGACAAGGCAGTCTTCCGAAGAAAGAGGATGAAGATTAGTAAGTGTGGAATTACTGGTGTCGTTAGTAATTCCCTCCATACTTCTTCTACAAGATGTCATCGCAAGGTAGAAACAGATATCCTCGTTAGTAGCTGTTGGTTCTTTTTGTAGTTAGTTGTAGAATAGAATATCAGAGAGCATGGCACCATTTCAACGCTAAATTATTTTGTTGTGTGTGAAATAGTTTAAGCCCAGAAATTATTTTTCAGCGTTGGACATTTAAATATTAATTTTCTTTTAGTGAGATTTTCGGATAGTAACATTTGGATTTTTGACTTTTAGGTTTTGAGATTTAAGCTCATTAGCCTACTTTCGATTTTTGCAAAAAATGAAAGTAGACTTATGAGATCAACACAGGGCGAAAAAAGTGTGTCTGTCTGTGTGTGTGTATGTGTGTGTGTGAGTCTGTGTGTGTGTGTGTATGTATGTGTGTGAGTCTGTGTGTGTGTGTGTGTGTGTGTGTGTCTGTGTGTGTGTGAGTGTGTGTACTCTGAATGTCTGTCCCCCCTATCAATTCGAACACGGTGAAACCGAATTGAACGAAATTTGGTACAAAGGTAGCATTAGTAAAGGACACCTCAGTGTCATACTTTATATCACCGCCATCTTTACCAAAACAGAATGGCGGCCACTCAAATGTTCAAAACGTAAAATCAAATTACGGCTAAACTAATCATCCGATCTCTACCAAATTTGGTGACAACATACCTTTATATAGGACGCGTCTTTGATCCAAAATTCAAGGTCATTGGCCATGCCATTTCAGGATGGCGGCCGTGTGAATTATGCAACCATTTTAATCAATAGTGTTACGTGCCACCCCCTAGTGGCACTTATGTTAACTGGATTACGGTGGGGGTACAAAGCACAACACCAATTACAGCTTAAAGAAATAATTAACTTTATTGCGGCCAGAAAATTACACTAGTCAGCAAATACAAGCAATTAGGAGCCTTATTCCAGTTTCCTCAAATCTATTCCTTATGCGCTCTTGGCCCCTTTCACTTGCAACAGACCACAGAAGTTAATCCGTCCTAATGAGTACGGTGGCCTTGACAGACACTACCTGTTCCTCTCATTTATGTTCTCCGACCACAATTACTTACGATCACTTGCTGCAGGCTATTTCGCTGTCCACAAGCTGGGAGAAACAATGTCACAGGATTTCGTAACTCGCACAGCACTTCGTCACCACACTTCTGTCGCACAAGATAATCGCTCGCACTAGCTCGTAAAACACAACAACAACTGCTTCACGGGTCACTCTTATATAGCAGACCGGTGACTCAATAAATGGTTCTAGATCCATCCAGAGTCCACGGCTTCTCGAGGTTTCCACCGCTGGTCTAGTCACGAATCTTCTGGACTATCCCTTTGTCTGTAGTAGCCCTGTTGCATAAGGCGCGCGCAATACAGGAGGCAAGCCACAGCCCAGCCCCTGGGGCAGTTGTGACTCAAGCGGCGAGCGATGACACAAACTCACAGCCGTAACACCACCCCCTTCCTAAAAAGGCTGATCGTCCCGATCAATCATTGGTCCGTCTGTGTCCCTCCGTAGGCTGCCAGGCGATCTCGATGCACGATCTTCATCTTCGCCCTCGGGCTCCGCTGGATCCTGTAGACGACATCGTTGATCCGTTTCACGACTCGGTACGGGCCCTCCCAGGACTTCTGCAGTTTGGGTGACAGGCCTTTCTTCCGTAATGGGTTGAAGAGCCAGACCAGGTCGTCCTCGTGGAATCCGCCGGCATCCGTCTGCTGGTCGTATCGGGTCTTCATTCTGTCGGTCTCGATCCGCAGTTTCCTCCTCGCGAACGCGTGCACGTCCTCCAGTTGGTCGACCAGTTCTTGACAATACTGGCTTACCGGGATCGGATCATTCCCAGGTCGGCCAAAGGCAAGATCGACAGGTAGACGGAGCTCCCTCCCAAACATGGCCCGGGCTGGTGTGCACCCGGTGGCTTCATGCACGGCGGCAAGGTAGGCCAGGAGAAATAGTGGAAGATGTTTGTCCCAATCCCTCTGGTGCTCGCTGACGACTATTCGAAGATGGTTCTCGATGGTGCGATTGCATCGCTCTACCATCCCGTCGGACTGAGGGTGTAGTGGCGTTGTCCTTGTCTTCCGGATTCCCAGCAGCTGGCATAGGTTCTGGAACACCTGCGACTCGAAGTTCCTCCCTTGGTCGGAGTGCAGCTCCAGGGGTACTCCGTACCGGCTGACGAATTCCTTCACCAGGGTCTCTGCAATCGTCGCGGCTTCTTGGTTAGGGAGCGCATACGCCTCCGGCCATTTGGTAAAGTAGTCGCTGACGACTAATATGTAGCGGTTACCTGCCTCGCTTAACGGGAATGGTCCAGCAACATCGATGGCCACTCTCTCCATGGGGCCGCCCACGTTGTAGGTCTTCAGCGGACCCCGTCGTCTTCGTCCTGGGCCCTTGCTGGCTGCGCAATCGTGGCACCTCGCGCAGTGGTTCTCCACGTCTGTTCGGCATCCGATCCAGTAGAACCGCTCTCTCAGCTTCTCCAGGGTCTTCTTTATCCCTAGGTGTCCACCAGATGATCCTCCATGAACTTCCTTCAGGACTTCCTCCGTCATAGCCTTTGGAACGACGACTTGTTCCCGAGATATCTTTCCGTCGGTGCTCTCCCAGGTACGGCAGATGAGGCCATCCCTTACAATCAGCGAGTCCCACTGTGCCCAGTAGGACTTAAACTTTGGGCTGCAGTCACTCACAATGTTCCACCCGGGTCTGGGGACACAGGCCCTCTTCCATTCGGCTATCAGTCCCAGGTCATCATCTTTCGCTTGCGCCCGCGTGAAAGATTCGCGACTCCAGCTCCCTTGAAGTTCCACGGTAGTCCTTCGGCACTGTATCCCGGTGTTCCCCTCCCTTCGGGCACAGAAGGTGCAGTTTTCTGGGCACGGTCTTCGTGACAGGGCGTCGGCGTTAGAATGCAGTTGGCCTTTCCTGTGCTGAATCTCAAAGTTATACTGTTGAAGCCTCTCTAACCACCGCGCGAGTTGACCCTCGGGCTGCTTGAAGTTCAGGAGCCACCGCAGGGATGCATGGTCGGTCCTGATGAGAAATTCTTGCCCGTACAGGTACTTGTGGAAGTGTTCAATGGTCTTCACGATGGCGAGCAGCTCCTTCCTGGTGACGCAGTAGTTCCTTTCTGGCTTTGACAAGGCCTTGCTGAAGTAGGCCACTACTCTCTCCTCGCCGTCCACTACCTGCGACAGGATTCCCCCTATGCCAAAGTCGCTGGCATCGGTATCGACGATGAACCTTGTTCCAGGTCTGGGGTAGGCCAGAATAGGCGCGGTGCACAGAGCCTGCTTGAGTTGCTCGAAGGCATTGTGGCATTCTGCTGTCCACGTGAAGAGTTGGTCCTTCTCAGTCAGTCGATGTAAAGGTTTGGCGATGTCGGCGAATCCTCTCACGAAGCGACGATAATAAGTGCAGAGTCCCAGGAAGCTTCGTAGTTGCGACTTGTCCTTCGGAACTGGCCACTCCCTCACAGCTGCAGTCTTCTCTGGGTCGGTGCGCACCCCTTCCTCGGAGACGATATGCCCAAGGTACTGGACCCGCTTCTGGAAGAGCTGACACTTCTTGGGGCTCAACTTCAGCTGGGCAGCCCGTAGCTTCAACAAGATCTCCTTCAGGTTGCTGTAGTGCTCCTCGAAGCTCCTCCCCAGAACGATGACGTCGTCTAGGTATACCAGGCAGGTCTTCCAGTGTAGTCCCCTCAAAATGGACTCCATTAGCCTTTCGAAGGTTGCAGGGGCGTTGCACAGACCGAATGGCATGACGGTGAACTGCCAGAGCCCGCTGCCCAGAGAGAACGCCGTTTTCTCGCGGTCCTTAGGGTGGACCTCCACCTGCCAGTAGCCACTCTTCAAATCCAAGGTGGAGAACCATCTCGACCCTGATATGGTGTCCAGCGTGTCGTCGATCCGGGGTAGAGGGTAGCTGTCCTTCTTCGTGACATCGTTCACCCGCCTGTAGTCCACGCAGAACCTGGTGGAACCGTCCTTCTTCTTCACAAGTACGACCGGAGAACTCCAAGGACTATGTGATGGCTCGATCACCCCTTGATCCTTCATCTCTTCAACCATCCGGTCGACTTCGGCTTGCTTGGCGAGCGGGACACGTCGGAATGGGCCCCTAATCGGTGCGCTGTCCCCAACGTCGATTCTGTGCTGGACCAAGCTTGTCCTGCCGAAGTCTTTGCTTCCCACGGAGAAGACGTCCTGGAATTCGCGTAGCAGGTCCTGGAGTTGGCGTGATTGTTCCTCGTCTAAATGGTCCTGGGATCCTTGGTACAGCTTCTGTAGTTCTTCTGGCAGTGTGCGTCTTCTTCGGTTGTCCGTCTGCAGGTGTCCGTCCGTCGTGTTGGTGATGCGGGCAATCCAGGTAACGGGCTCGCAGACTCCTAGGTTGGTGTCCCGGTGAACCGTAATGTCGTAGTCGTTCAGGTTGGACAGGCGGACGTACGGCCGAGGCGTCGTGTTGATGAGGGTCTTGGCAACTAGCAATCCTTTTGTCTGGATGTCCTCATATTTTGGCTCGATGATAGCCGCCACTCCCTCAGCAGTTCCGTCGACAATTACGGCGGCGCTGACCTCCGTCCTGGCAGGAACGATGACGTCTTCTCTCAGCCTTACTCGTCGTGCGGTGACTGCCTCGTCTGCTGGTTGCAAAGCAAGTTCCTCACCTCCGAAGTGCAGAGTGTTGGTACTCAGGTCCAAGATGATGTTGTTCTGGTCCAGGAAGTCCAGTCCGATGATCACTTCGTTTGATACGTCAGCCACAAGCACTGGATGCTTTATCACCCGTCGACCAATGACGAACTCCAGTGATGCTTCGCCATGTACCGGTGCGGTCTCTCCGGTCGCGGTTATTAGCTGGAGGTTCCTTTGTGTGGGTTGCACTCTCCACTTCGGGATCACAGTGGGATTGACGATGGTCCTCGATGCTCCCGTGTCGATCAGCATGGGCCAGCTCACTCCGTTGATGACTCCGTCGACCATCAGGCTGCTATTGTCCCTCCGTAACTTCGTCACACGCACTTCGACTGCCGGGGCTTGACGACTGTCACAAGCCAACCTTTGCCCCCCAAGGCTGGCTAATACTCGTTTCCCTGGGCGGCGCGGTCTTCAGATGACTGATTTCCCGTCGGATACCCTCGGCGGCGGCGATCACCGCAGTCCTTGCTCAGGTGGCCTTTCTTACCGCAGGCCCAGCAGGTCGGTAGTCCTCTTCCGGGCCGCTTCTCCGGTTGTCTTCCGGCTGTGTCGTTGCTGGTGGTACCGCGACTATCGAAGAAACGGCTTAGCGCCTCCATTAATTCATCGGCCAGGGGCTTGGTCACGTTGGTTTTTACTGGTTCGTCGACGTCCACTTGACGCACCCGCGCGTGCATTCTGGATGCCTGTTTTGCCGTCTCGAACTCAAGTGCGTGGCTCAGCGCATCTGCCAGGGTCTTATTGCGCGCAAGACGCAGCGCCTGTTGAGTGTCCGAGTCCCGTAGCCCGTCGGTGAAAGTCTGCGTCGCTATCTGCTCCAGAAAGTCGGCCGGCGCTGTTGGGTAGGCGAGCCTTACGAGGCGTGCGATGTCCATCTCGAACTCCTGCAGGGTTTCCGCGTTCTTCTGTACCCGTGTCCGGAGCTGCATCTGATAGGCCTGCTGAAGATGGCTATCTCCATATCGGGACTCCATATGGGCGATCAGGGAAGCGTAGTCCTGGGATCCAGTCGGGATGGCCTGAAGGACGTTAAGGGCGTCACCTCTCAGCGCTACAATGAGAGCTGTAGCCTTTACTGTGCTGTTCCAGTTATTTATGGAACAGGCCGCCTCGAACTGACGTAAGTAGGTGCTCCACGGGACCTTTCCGTCGAAGGTTGGGGGCGTCACTCTGCTATGTCCCGTTCCTAATATTCCCGGTGTAACGGTGGGCGGGCGTTGGCGCAGCTCGGCAACTTCCTCTCTTAGAGCGTTGAATTTCTCCTCCACCCCCGTCAGTGGGCGTTGGCGCAGCTCGGCAACTTCCTTTTGTAAGGCGTTGAATTTCTCCTCCACCCCCATCAGCGGGCGTTGGCACAGCTCGGCAACTTCCACTTGTAAGGCGTTGAATTTCTCCTCCACCCCCATCAGCGGTCGTTGGCACAGCTCGGCAACTTCCTTTTGTAAGACGTTGAATTTCTCCTCCACCCCCATCAGCGGGCGTTGGCGCAGCTCGGCAACTTCCACTTGTAAGGCGTCGAACTTCTTTTCCACTGCCGTGACTTCCTCACGCAGACCCAGTTCTAATTTCTTCAGGTCCTGTGTCAACTTATTCTGACCGTCTTCCATCTTCTTCTGGCCGTCCTCTATCCTCTTCAGGTCCTCCGCTAGCTTATTTTGACCGTCTTCCATCTTCTTCTGGCCGTCTTCTAGCTTCTTCTGGCCGTCTTCTAATTTGGTAGTTAGCTCCTTGGCTAACTTCTTCTGGTCGTCTTCTAGTTCGGCAGTTAGGTCCTCGGCTAACTTCTTCTGGCCGTCCTCCATCTTCTTCTGGCCGTCCCCCATCTTGGTTTCCATGTCATTTAACTTTTCAAGCAATGCTGCCAATTTCTCCTCCATTTTAGTTGTTTGTCTTGTAAAGGGCATGCACTCACAGGAAAATTAGAGAAAATGACCTGCTCGGGTTTTGAAACCAGGACCGTCAGGTGTTGTGCTTGAGTTCGTAATCCGGCTTCTGACACCAGTTGTTACGTGCCACCCCCTAGTGGCACTTATGTTAACTGGATTACGGTGGGGGTACAAAGCACAACACCAATTACAGCTTAAAGAAATAATTAACTTTATTGCGGCCAGAAAATTACACTAGTCAGCAAATACAAGCAATTAGGAGCCTTATTCCAGTTTCCTCAAATCTATTCCTTATGCGCTCTTGGCCCCTTTCACTTGCAACAGACCACAGAAGTTAATCCGTCCTAATGAGTACGGTGGCCTTGACAGACACTACCTGTTCCTCTCATTTATGTTCTCCGACCACAATTACTTACGATCACTTGCTGCAGGCTATTTCGCTGTCCACAAGCTGGGAGAAACAATGTCACAGGATTTCGTAACTCGCACAGCACTTCGTCACCACACTTCTGTCGCACAAGATAATCGCTCGCACTAGCTCGTAAAACACAACAACAACTGCTTCACGGGTCACTCTTATATAGCAGACCGGTGACTCAATAAATGGTTCTAGATCCATCCAGAGTCCACGGCTTCTCGAGGTTTCCACCGCTGGTCTAGTCACGAATCTTCTGGACTATCCCTTTGTCTGTAGTAGCCCTGTTGCATAAGGCGCGCGCAATACAGGAGGCAAGCCACAGCCCAGCCCCTGGGGCAGTTGTGACTCAAGCGGCGAGCGATGACACAAACTCACAGCCGTAACAATAGCTTAAGACCCACCAATTCCGATTATCGAGCCTAGGGGGGTTTAAGCTATCCTGAAGGTCGTGATCCGTTATTTATTATAGTTTAATATTATAATATTATACAGTATGAGTGGCTTAAAAGAGCTGAGCTGTTTGTGTCACACGACAAGATGGCAGCTGTCCTCATGTGCCTGTCTTATATTTCAGTAGTTTTAGTATGTTGTATGTGATATACCGTACTGATACAATAATATAAACTTTGTATGAAATGATCTTTAATGAAGATGTACTGCAGTGAAGAAATCGTTTATTTAAAGTCATTATTTGCCAACAGTTTGTATCTAATATGTCAGTTAAGAACACCTGACGTCATGGATACGGTTAGCTCTGGGCTAGCATGTTAGTCTGACACGCAGTTGACTGGGGGTCGAGTACTGCTACAGTTAGGTTTTTTTTTTCTTGAATTCTTTTACAAATGATGTGCACGAGTTTTTCCCACAGATACTGAATAAAATGTCATTTAGCTCAAAGGAGAGGATAAATTATACACTCGTATATTAATAAAATCACAGTCCCAGCATCGCACATAAACAGAAGACATTAGAAAAAGGAGAATAGAAGAACTAGATACACGTTGTCATTAACCACAGCCTTCTTAATGTCTCTGTACGGTGCTGTCCTCTTGTGGGTTATGTGGGTAATATTGTTCCAAACATAACGCTGTGTAAATGCCTGAGCTGGCCTCCTGAAGTATGGCAATTTTGTAATACTGGTAGTTCAACTATTAGCCACGATCGCGCTCCGAATACCTTTAAACACTGCCAGCTGGATCGCCTCCCTCTTGGCTACTTTAAACTGCCTACTCATTCAACACCCATAGAACACTGCCATCGTAGTACATTACGATGGCAGTGTATAGGCGTACAAGATAAAGATTAATTCACTGATAGGTCGCAGCACCACCTACTGTGATTGGGGCGGAAGATGATTGGGGCGGAAGATTCTTAATTTTGCAGGGTGGCTTAATATAGAGATTAACGGACGTGAATGCATTACAATAAGTTAGTAGTTTTGTTATTCAATCATCATAAAGTATATAATATTGATCTTGACACTTACTGGCTTATTATCAATATAAAAGAAAACAAACAATACATTGTGGTTGGGGTGATTGTTTTAGGGATGAGGACAAAGAGTCATAAAGATACCCATACATTTAGGAGAAAGTAGGCTATATGTTCTTCGCTGAACATCTTGTTTTATTAATAATTTCGTTTATCGAATTTCTTTCGATCCACGTATCTTTGGGAATTTTATTGTATATTATTGAATTTTATTGGGAATTTTATTGAATTTTATTGAAGTTTATTGAACATTATTGGAATATTATTGGAATTTTATTGGATATTATTCAGCATTTTAGAAAATGGTATTACTTTACCCAAGCAACTTAGACTTTGAAAAGAATGTTTATTTGGAAATGAATTATTATTTGGACATTTCCAAGACTTTATAGTTATCTTCGAGTCTGACTTCGCTCAAGTAATTATTTAATCAAACATTTTGAATTGGTGGAAGGATGAAACATTATTTGGACATTCCACTTTAGCCAGTTATAACTAATAATAATTTATCTGTGGACAAATTATTTTATTTTATTTGAGAGATCTTATCTGCTCGGACAAATTAGCACATTTGAGTATTCTACGAAATTTTACAACATTCTTGGAGATTGTTATTGACTTTAATTGCATTAACGCAATATTTTGGAAAGACCAGAGAGAAGTAACGAATGTTTATATTTATTAAATGTTAACAACAATTATTTGAAATCTAAAGTAACTTATACTAGTAAACCATTACGTCATCACTGTTTATTAGAGTCGACTATTATGTATTTTCACAACATCTGAAAGAGCTATACGCTGTAATTATTATAAGTAAATATATTATGAAAGCAAGGCATTATATGCAATTTAAATAAGTTGTTATGGCAGAATACTGTATTAAGAGATTGAAGTGAAGAATTATAGCAGCTATATTTGTTTAATATCAAGCTGAGGAAAATGTTATACGGAATTTACCTATGTAATGGAGAGAAGTCGTTGTTTAAGTATTCTGTGGATATTTGTTCAGTCTATTAGAGAAGGGAAGGTCATTATACGCGTTGTGAGCGTTTATTTGGAAATTATAAGTAAATATATTACAGTAAAGAATTAAGTAAGACCTTAGTTGTCCAGTATTATTGTAAAACGACTCTCAGTTGAATTGATTAGTTCTATTGGCGGAAAATATTTGGGAAACGGATTGAAAGTGAAAATGTTGTTAATTATTATTAAGATATTATCAAGGATAAGACATTAATTATATAAGCTTAACTTAACCGTTCGGCGATGTATGTATGCCCAATTATGAAACGAAACATCTTTATTATGATGATAGCGATATGAAATTGTAACAGTGACACTTTATTTAAGAGCATAAAAATTTGGGATTGTCAGTAGTTGACCAGAGGAGGAAGGTTGGATGATTGAGAATCATCACGAATGATGTAAATAACATAAGACATTTGTTAACAATATTTAAATATAATACTATTAATAACTAGGAGAATTTAACGATATAATAAAGTTAACTGAATAACTTTCTTAATAAACATCTGATCCTAAAACAATAATAATAATATGGTTTATTATTTGGATTAACATGATTAATAATTATTTCTAATAATTAATAAACATTTAAATAACGAACATTTTTACAAACTTAATTGTGTTGTTTGAGTCTTCAGTCTTTTGACTGGTTTGATGCAGATCTCCATGCCTCCCTGTCCTGAGCTAATCGTTTCATCTCTACATAACTACCACACCCTACATCTGAGGCATTCTGTTTAACATATTCTAACCTTGGTCTACCCCTACAGTTCTTGTCCTCGACCCTTCCTTCCATAACTAAGCTTGCTATTCCTGGGTGTCTTAGTATGTGTCCTACCAACCTATCTTTTCTCTTCATTAGCAGTCGCCAGAAACATCTCTCCTCTCCCACTCGTCTTAATACCTCTATGTTTGTAACCCTATCTACCCATCTGATCTTCATCATTCTCCTGTAACACCACATTTCAAATGCTTCTATTCTCCTCTTTTCTGCTGCACCAATAGTCCAATTTTCACTTCCATAGAGCGCCACGCTCCATACAAAGGCTTTCAAAAATGACTTCCTAATACCTAAATCTATATTCGATGTCAGCAGATTCCTTTTTTGTAGAAAAGCTTTCTTTGCCTGAGCCAACCTACTTTTTATATCCTCTTTGCTTCGTCCATCACTGGTTATTCTACTTCCTAAGTAACAGAAGTCTTTTACTTCCTTCAGCTTTTCACCTGTCAATTTGATCTCCATAGAGGTTTCTGATTTATTTCGGCTGCATTCCAGTATTTTTGTTTTACATTTATTAATTTTCATCATGAATTTGGAAATATTAATAGTCTTCAATTAAATTATTTAATAATAATTTCTACCATTAATCATTAAATAATTTTGGGAACCTTAGTTGACAATTAAACGAAAGTTTAATATACTTTAATGTTTTTAAACGTTTAAACCATAAATTGGAGTGACGTTTAAAGAACGTGACGACGTTCTTTAAATACAGTAAGGTTGTTTACTATTGTGTAAAGGTTATCTTATGGAAGATCAGTATAAAATTAATTTCTATTAATTTTACCAATGTAGGACATTGGAATAGTAAGTAGAAATGTCATGGGAAGACATTGGATGTATTAAAACCGATCTTTGTTCATATATTACTATGGAACAAGAGTAAAATTTAAGAGCTGTTGTGCAAACAGCTGATTGATAATTTGTTTATTTAATTTTATTTGAGAAGTGGAGTACTTCTAACGTCCATGGGACGATGATTTAATTTCATAATCTTATTATAGGAATTTTCGCAGAATCATTTGCGGATTACATGTAATTGTTATAGGAATATTTGTTAATTCAATTTTATTTATTATCACTTCGTTAATAAATTTATTTGTTAGTTTTGTAACTGCGTTTTGATGATTTATTTAAGTTATGAAGGAAGATTAAGTTTTGGTGCATTTGAGGTTTTATTGAACCACTAATTTCGCCCACTTAACCGAGAATAGTTAGTATCTCGAGCTCTTCGTTTATTTAGTTGATATACCCATTTTGCTTTACCAAAACATGATCTTAGAAAGTGTGCACCCCCCATTTAGCTATTGTTGGTAGGATTTCCAGGTTTTTGAGCCGGGGACCTCGAGATTCTGCAATCCAGCTGATCTTCGGATTCGACAAGCAGCTCAAATGGTTTAAACGGGTACAGTACCTCCCTAAAATTTTGTACGGAGATAAAGGGCACTACTGGAAGTCCATCTATAAGACTTTCTAAAACCGGTTAACTACAAAACGAACATGGCGGCCAAGCGAATTTGAAAATTTTAAATAGACCTTTCTCGCGATTTAATGTTCCAACCGCACTGAAACCTGGTACAGGAAATATTTATACACATTGTAATCCACTGGTATCTAAATTAGTTCAATTATTTACATAACCTCAAGATGGCAGCTGTGCAAAATTTTAAAATCACCTTTTTTTCTTGTGTCCTAATTATGCGATTGAAGTTTGAATACTATACGTTCACAATAATCTGCTTGTAACAGTACATAACTCTATGACCTACATATATAAAATCCAACATGGCGACCATCCGAAATATTTAGTCGGTTCTCAATATCTACGAATCTATTACAGTACAGCAATGAAACAGAAATTGTGTATGTTGATAGTGGCAGTAAACATAGGTTGGATATATGAAAATAGGCTGTATAGTTCTTCACGGAACTACTTGTTTATTGTAGTGGTTCCATGTAAGTCGGTATGCTTTCTGCAATTTAGCGATCCTGTCTTCATTGGATGCCAAGTTCAGTCCTGTTTTCTGTATAATCTCTCCTAGATATTTGAAACTTTCCACTTTTGTTATTTTTCCATACTTGTTTTCCAGTGGGTGCTTGTCTGTAGATTTTGTGTCCATGAACTGTGTTTTTTCGTATGAGATTTGTAACCCTGTTTTGGCAGAGATTTCATGTAGCGTCTCAGAGCTTCTTTGGCTTATTTTCTGTTATTTGTTATAATCGCTACATCATCGGCAAAGGCCAGACACTTAATGTTGACTGTCCTTTTCTGGTGTTTTGCCATGTTTATGCCTTTGACTCCTTTTTCCCATGTCTTGATTATTTTATCCAAAACTGAGTTGAATAGAATGGGTGATAAACCATCACCTTGTCGCACTCCTGTATTAATTTTGAAGGGTTCCGAGATCTCTCCCATGAATTTAACTTTGGATATTATATTTGTTAATGTTCCTTGGATTAGTTTTCTGGACTTATTGTCGACCTTCATTTCTTCTAATATGTTAAAAAGTATTTCTCTATCTATGGAGTCGTATGATTTTTTGTAGTCGACGAATGTGAGTGTTGTGTTCCTGGTTATTCTCGTTGCTAGTATTGTTCTCAGGCACCAAATCGGCTCACTGCACGGTCTTCCCTTCCTGAACCCTCCTTGGTATTCTCCTATCTGTGGATCTATCTGAGGCTCTATCCGTTTTAACAGGGCTTTGGAGAAAATTTTGTATGCGACGGGTAATAGTGAAATCCCTCCATAATTATTAGGGTTCGTTTTGTCTCCCTTCTTGTGGAGGGGGTGTATTAGAGCTGACTTCCATTCTTCTGGTACCTTCCCTGTTTCCCAGATGTTTTCGATGATTTTGTGTATTTTTGGTGTAACATTTTCGTGGTCTAATTTCCAGATTTCCGAAATCAATCCGTCTTCTCCAGGCGCTCTATTGTTCTTTAGTGATTTTATTATTTCCACGATTTCTTCAAGTGTTGGAGGTTTGGAATCATTGTTAGGTTCTGGCTTTTCGAACTGTAATCTCTGTGTTGGTTTATCAAAGTTAAGCAGTGAGTGAAAATATTGTGCCAGTATCGTACAGTTCTTTTTCGGGTTTGTCTCGAGTGTTCCGTCTTGTCTTTTGAAGCATAAGCTCGGTGGTCGATATCCTGTCATATTCTCTCTGAATGTTCTATAGAAGTTTCGTGTGTTATTTTTGGTAAAATCCTCTTCTATCTCCTTGAGTCTGTTGTTATCGTAGTTTCTTTTTTCTCTGCGGATTATTCTCGAGGAGTCTTTTTGTATCTTGTTGAATTCTTCCCATTTTTCGGGTGTTCTATGGCTGTAAAAATTTTTCCAGGCTTGTATTCTATCCTCTATGGCTCTGTCACATGTCACGTTCCACCATCTGTGCTTCCTTTTCCTCGGGGGCTGCCCCATTTTTATCAGTTCTTTCATGTTTTCGGACATGTCCGTCCAGTTATTATTATTATTATTATTATTATTATTATTATTAATAATATTACCCAGAAATATCAACCAATATCTTAGAGCATATAACTTTGTGTAATTAATTTTGATAAGAGCTAATTGTAAAATTCTAAGTTTATATAGCCTACAATTAGTGGCAATACAAAAATGTTGTATAATACCACACAACACATTTTTTTATTGTTTTTATTTTTTATTTTTTTACCAATTTATAATTTATTTCCTCAAAGGTACCGTACTGTGGAATTCTCAGTATTGCTTCACAAGGTTGAGTGTTCCCCGTTCCAGCCCTCAGACCAGAATTAAAATGCCTTGGCAGAGCTGGGAATCGAATTCGGACCTCCAAGGCGGCAGCCAAGAATGCTAGCCCCTAGTAGTCTAATTTCAATCTTAATATTGTTTATAACTTAGCGAATAAGTTAAGATTAGGGTGCAACCAAATTTACAATTATGTAATGCTTTCACCAAAGCAACACTTTCTTAATTTTTATTGGCAATTTTTCGGGGGGTGGGGGTGGAGCCCCCGTAGCTCCCCCCTTATATACGCCCCTGGTGTTCACTTAACATCCATTGATAAACGTATAATTGAATCAGCCGGAGCTGAAAAGCATTAAGTCAGTTTTCACTACTTTTCAGGAGAAAGAAGAAACTTCATTGGCAGAACAAAACTTAACAAACACACTATATTGATGGATGGATGGATCCTTAGTTTAGGGGCTGCGACAACGCGGTCATGTAGCCCCGTGTACTTTGGGTGTGTGTAGAATCTGTCTGATAACCGGTGTTAATTGTGATGACTGTATTAGTGTGTGTATCTGTTTTTTAATTCAAGTAGAGACTGCAACTTTGAATTTTCAAATAGTTCCTACTTTTGCCGCCAAACGCCACCGTCAACGACTACTAGGCCTAGTTCAGAACTAGCTACTAGACGCCACCGCAGTCGGCTCTTGGCAACGAACGTAGCAACCTAAGAGCGTTGTTTACATTCTTAACCTATCCAATTTAGTTTCACACAGGTGTAATTAGTGGAAAGATCTTTAACATGCCATAAATCTATGACATGGGACCGCCGGCTTTACTTCCCCTCCGAAGGAAGGCATACTGAGGGATTTTTAACGCTCTTAAAAAATCCGACGGCTTCGGCCGGGTTTGAACCCGCTATCTTGGGCATAGAAGCTCAGCATGCTACCAACTACGCCACCGAAGCCGCCAACACACTATATTAGTCATCTATGTTGTGAAGCCACTATTCAGGTTATATTTGTGTTAGCGGAATATCAATTTTAATTTTATAAACATATTTTTCTATTCAATTTGGCAAACGTGACTTAATGCCTTTCAACTCCGTGGTCAGCTTAGTGCGGCATAAAGCCATCCAGGATGGATATTTCACATTGTATTTTATTTTAAAATGTATTTGTAACATAAAAACCACCTAACCCCTGTACAAATGTAACTTACAATATCAAAGTAACACGCGGGAATCTTGCAGTGTGGCCAACATTAAGTACGGAATACGGCGCTTCTCCTCAGATCGTACTGCTTGTAGCAGTGATTTCTGGCTTAAACAGAACTTTGACTTAATTCTTTCCTATGCCGATCCAAAGCCCTAAGATCAATACTTCAGAATACAAAATGTTTAAAAAATAACAATTTCTGACATGCTTCTCAGCTCCGACTGATTCAATTGTAAATGTCCCAAGTGTGTACGGTATTAATCGCATTAGCTGATAAAAAAAAAAACTTCACCGCCTTATCCTTCACGTTCTTTCATTCGAAATACAAGGAATAAACATGATTTCGTAACTTCGAAAATCTGGCATGCATTAACCCTCGAATGCATACGTCAGGCCTCCTAGGCCTGGGATGTGATTTATTAATCATTTATGGTTAAAGTGTTCGGACCTCCAGTGTGAAATTCCCAATATTCCTCTCCCAGATAAGGGGAAAAGCAGTAATAGAACCAATCAACCATTATTGCTTATAGTTCACTAACAATGTAGCTTTAACCTAATTTACCACACATTTACATGAGCCGTCTCATGTTTTAAAATCACTCAGTTACTTACTCATTTTATGATACATGATGTGTGGTTGTTGACAGAAAACTTGGCAAAAACAATAGTTTGTTAATTTAGTGATTTATTATTATTTAGCGTATGGCTTTTAGTGCCGGGAGTGTCCGAGGACATGTTCGGCTCCCGAGAGGCTGTAGCTGCTTCAAGCGGACACCCATGGGGAAGTTCCGATCAATTTCATTAGTTCCAACTTTCACTACCAGATGCCACTGACACCTAGTGATGAACGTTGGAACTTTGATGGAGCGTTTCAAACAAATCTGACCTGTAAATTTAGCTTCACACAAGTTTAATTAGTGGAAGGTTCTTTTACATGCCAGATGCCATACATCTATGACATGCGACCGCCAGCTTTACTTCCCCTCCGAAGGAAGACATACTGAAGGATTTTAACGCTCTTAAAAAATCTGACGACTTAGACTGGGTTTGAACCCGCGATCTTGGGCATAGAAGCTCAGCCACTGAAGCCGCTAATTTAGTGATGACTTCATGTGAGGACGTCATGGTTTCGTGCTGTGTGAAGGTGTTTTAATCACACACTTTCGTAGGCCTATATATATTTTCGCATTTGATTATTTACTCATTTTGATGTTAAATTTTCATTTTAGAACCTAAATGAACGTAGCGAAATATTCACATTTCATTCGTATTATAAATACTGACCTCCAGCAGTATTTCCTCTACAGTCCGTATCCGGGCCTCTCACGCCCGCTTATGTAACTTAAATCTGTGCAAAAGAAAAAAAAACGAGGCTTATGCACTCAAGGAATCGATACCAGTCCACTTGGGTGTGTGGCAAGCAGCTATACTGTTGCGCCACAACATTGCCTAACGCAATCAAGTAATTGTCCTGGTAACCCCCAACTGACTCAAGTGCTTTTATTGCCACTGCTATGTGGAGAGTAGACGCAAGCTCTAACCGAAAGGTGGACACAGTCCTGAATGAGACAATGCGTATTATTAGTGGCACAATAAAATCAACCCCTCTTTTCTGGTTGCCTGTGCTTAGTCACATAGAACCATCTAGAATTAGAAGACTGAACAACTTGGTCAGGGAATACAACAAGATATTGGCCAATCCTGAACTCCCCATTCATGAAGATGCTAGCACCAGATAATGCCGTCTGAAGTCAAGATCTCCACCTATTCAAACAGCACAGGAACTGATTAGGAAGGTTTATGATCCAAAAGCTGATTGGCAAAAAGAGAGGAACAGCATAGCTCCAATACAATGGCAGGCATTGTTCAACATTCAAAATCTGCCAGCTGGATTTGATTTGCCCCGCAAGACGTAACTCTCAACAGAGTCCGCACTAACCACGGGAGATGCGGATCAATGATGTTTAAATGGGGTATGCGATCTTCCCCAACCTGTGATTGTTGTGCAGTTAGACAGACTATGAACCACATTGTCACAGAGTGTATTAGTAGGGCATTCACCGCATCAACACAGGACTTTGTAATAGCCTCTACTGAAGCCATAAGATGGCTAGAAAATTTAGACATTAATCTTTGAACACCCTTTCGCTTGCATGATTGTTACAGTTGTAATGTGTTACCTATTGTATGCATGTATAATGTTTATGCTGTTTGTTTTGTGTTGTACCATACGCTAATAATTAATTGTCACTGCTAAATAACAAATGAACAATCTCCTAAGTAGTAGCAATACATGTCGGCTCAGAAGTAGGTATACAAGCACTGATGTTGACAATCTCGCATCACAATAACCTTGTCGCAAGTGGGCGGTACATTACGCTTGATTAACTGCACATTGATTCAATTTCCACTCGCCTGCTTGCCCAAGGTACGCACGTGTTTTATTACCACTGTTGATCAGCTCACTTAATTAACATTCTGGAATATCAATAAACAAGAAGTATGTTTCATTAACGTCTTCTTGTTAGCCTATTCACAATTTATGAAAAAATAGGCTAATGACATCACCTTTTATCCGTGTGTGTGAATGTGTGACTGCGTGTGTGTCCCCCTAATAAAAACTAAATGAATGGAGCGATTTCAATGAAACTCCGTAAAGACATAATCTTATTGTGTCCGATCCCGAATGTGTACTTCAAATTGTATTACGTCTCACGAATCCTACATGGTGGCTGTGCGAAATAATTTACCGGCATTATATATCTCCGAAACAACTACTGATATCACCGTGCAATTTTGTACGGTGATAAAGGGCACTACTACAAGTTCACCTATGTGCCTTTCAAAAACTTGTTAAGTACAAACTGAACACGAAGGCCAAGCGAATTTGAAACATTTGTCTATTGATAGACTTTTCTCGGAATTGTAAAATGCAAAACGAACATGGCGGAAAAGCGAAAGAGAAACATTTTAAAAACATTTCTCGCGATTAACCACCTGAGCGCAATGAAATATGGTACAGTAAATATCTATACACATTGTAAGGCACAGGTATCTAAATTTGTTCAATGTTTACATAACCTCAAGGTGGCGGCTGTGCGAAATTTTAAAATTCAGTTTTTATTTCATGTGTATTAATCATGCGATCGAATAATGAGTCTACGCAATAATCGTCATCTAAAAGTACATAACTCGATGGATGGCCTACATATATTATAATCCAACATGGCAACCATCCGAAATATGTAGATTGATCTCAATATCTATTAATCTATGACAGCAATCAAACTGATTTTTGTTGTATTGATAGAGGCTATGAACATAAGTTCACCTATTGGACTTTCAATAACCCGGTGAGCACAAATCCAACATGGCGGCAACGCGAAATATAAATATTTAAACGGACGTTTTCACGATTCAACCATCTGAGCGCAGTAAAACTTGGTGCGGTAAATGCTTATACAAATTTTATTCCACTGGCATTTCATTTATTTCAATATTGTTTTCATAACCACAAGATGGCAGCTGGGTGAAATTTTAAAATCTCGTTTTTATTTCTTGTGTCGTAATCGTGCGATTGATGTTTGAATACTGCACCTACACAATAATCTTCATCTAACAGCACATCACACTAAGAATTATATATATAAAATCCAACATGGCGACCATCTGAAATATTTAGACGGTTCTCAATATCTTCGAATCTATTAGACCTACAGCAACCAAACTGAAATCTTGTGTGTTGATAGAGGCAATTAATATACGTAGGGTATATGAAAATAGGCTATATAATTATTCACGGAACTACAGGGGTCTCTCTCACGACTCGGCCGGCCGGCGCGCCCATTTTATCTGTCTCCCGTTGACTCCTCATTCCCCGCTCGGCATAACATAGCACGTCGCTAACGTTATCCGTGCATGCCATGAGATAACAATTACAATTATTAAAGTAAGCTGCTACTACCTTATGACAGGAGATGTTCTAAATGTTCTCCTCCTACATTCACACATTTCCGGCATCGTCTTAGGAAACTCCGATTCACACGCAATGTTCGTCTTTCGTAATTGAGGCTATTTCTCTCCGGATTTGTTAATATTTCTCTCGGACGAAGCTTGGTTCCATTTACAAGGGTATGGTTCGACGACGCAGAAAAACATATATTGGAGTAGAGAAACCCCCCATCGCATATACGAAATTCCTCTACATAACGAATGCGTCGTAGTATGGTGCGTAGTGAATGGATACATCATTATAGGGCCTATCCTTTTTCAAGGCAAAATTAATGCAAAAAGGTACAGGGATAATATACTCAAACCAGTTTTTGACGAACTGACTGACACTAACTCTCGAAATGGATATATTCAGCAAGACTCTGCCACCGCGCATACAGCTCATGACACATTAAACTTAATTGAGGAAACTTTTGTATACCGTGTAATTAGTACGGACTTATGGCTGTCACGGTCCCCATATTTAACTGTTTGTGACTTTTATTAATATGGTGCTTAAAGATTAAAGTGTACGCAAGAAACCCTCGCACGTTGGGCGAACTGAAAGAACATATCCGGTGAGATATAAAGCCTCAATTACGCGTGTGAATCGGAATTACCTAAGACGATGCCGGAAATGTGTGGATGTATGAGGAGAAAATTTCCAACATCTCCTGTCATAAGGTACGAGCTTATTTAATTAACTGTTATTTTCTTAATTTTAATTGTCATCTCATGTCATGCACGGATAAAGTGAGCGAAGTGCTATGTTATGCCGAGCGGGAAGTGATGAGTCAAAGGGAGACAGTCAATAGGCTAAAAATATATGATATAATATCTTTTAATGAATTGGAAGACTGTGAGAGTGTAGTAAACGGAGCGAAGTGAATCCATTAATCGACAAAACAAGAATTATTCGATCAACGCATTAATCGATTAAATTACCATTAATTAAACGCTCAATAGATTAATCATTTTTTGTAGCAATTAATCGATTTTTCTCCTCCGATTTTTTAAATTAATCGATTATAAAACCAGCCCTAGTAGATGCTAAGAGTGAAGTCCTGTAATACATTACCTTTCTTCTTTTTGTCCATCCATTTTTTTACATTCAGGCAACGGGATAGATTCGATGCCAGAGCTGGATGTATCTTACGATTGAATTAATGACATGGAAAAGAAAACGGGAAAAAAATATGCACCGTAAAAAACTGCTCATTTGGAGCGATCGTAATAGGGACTCAAATTACAATTTCTGTTATTGATAAGCCTTGCCTCATTCTTTTTGAGTACTAATGGAGTGGTTCGCTATGCTGCAAATGCAATAACACTGGAACTCTTTCCAATTTAGCTTCATCTATCGAGTCGATTTTCATTAAAAACACGATTCATACTGATGTCGGCACACGTACAATCGTAATAATGTTAGAGAAAACATTACCACTCTTTTCACCCGTAACCAGTGTGGTGCGGATCACAACGCGTATACATTCCGCTCTGTGGTTTGCACTATTTGTCTCAGAAACCCCAAGTACTTACTAGCTGTCCGTCTCTTGATTTACAGGCGTGATTTACAGAGACTAGTTCATGATTTGGAAAATACCCCAGGGGACGTGGGTTGGCGACCACGGGGCCCCAACTGAGTCCGGCATTGCATTCACTTACTTGTGCCGGGCTCCTCTCCGTTCTCTTTCCTGTCGACCTTTGTTGGTCAACTCTTGTTCTCTTCCGACTCCGACGGTATTAGGGTATCCGAGGCCTAGGGAGTCTCTTCCTTTCCCGCCTGATACCCTCCTTCTGCGAGGGGTCAGGCTTCTTTTTCTTTTCTTGTCATCTGCCTTCTGCTCAAGGTCCTCAAGGATGTAGGGTGTATGTAGCCCCACCACTTCTGGTGCATCCTGGATATTGCTACACCCTCAGGGGCTCACTGCTGATGAGTTCGGGAGTTGGCGATCACGGGGGATTCCTGAGCTAGGTCCGTTTTTCCCCTTTTTCCACTGACTTTGGGGTAGGCCCTCTTCTCTTTCCCTTTCCTATCTGCCTTTCATGGCTTTCCATCCTTCCAAGTCCCTCGATCCTCATTCATCGAAGGCATTTCTTTTCTTATTGTCCTTTATTTGCCTTATATTTTATTTGTTTACCATTTCTTCTTCTAGTATGTAAGTTTGTAGTTAGTATTAGTTACAGTTTTCATTCTCATCTCATGTTTCACTATCAACCATAACATTAGGGGCCGATAACCCAGATGTTTGGCCATTAAAACAACAATTGTCATCATCATCATGATTTGGCAATGAAGAGATTTGAAGTCATTCTTTTTCAGTGATTCCTATAGCCTACAAATTATCTTTTGTAGCTTTTCAGTCGGTCAACACTATTGTGACCAATGCATGGGCAGGCTACAATATGTAAATACTCTCCTGGAAAAAATTACATGTATTAGTTAATTATCACAATTATCCTACATTGCCCCATATAATAGTGATAAATTAGGGCCCGGATGTTGAAGCCGTAAAAAAGATTAAAAATGCACATAATGTTTCAAAAATGGCTGTAATAAATGACCTAAAAATTCAGAAAATGCACTATAAAATGGAGAGAGCGGTAATGAACGATATCTCTCGCCGTGAACTAAGCGGAACTGAGACAAGAAAAAAAAAACCCTTCCCTTTGCTACTCCGCCACAGCTAACCTTGGTCAACAGAGCAGAGAACATTGCATTCCGCTTGTCGAATACATAGAATAAGATGTGGTGGACTGTATAAAGAAATATATTTTACATTGTATGTACATGATTAAACACTGAACAAGTACAGTAGATATTACATGCGTGCGATGACTCCATGTCCGGTAGCCAGTGCTACCTGCTAGCAAGTGAGTCCTGCTTGACGCAGGTAAGAAAACGACCCTTCCTCTTAATGGGTCAACAACCCTCCAGCAGGGTGACCAACTGTCATTAGAGTATGTACAGTGCCAGAGTTGACAACACCGCTAATAGCTGGTTTGTGACGAAAACGGTACCGTTCTTGTGCGTCCAAGATATATATTTTCTACTAGTAGCAATACTGAAATATTTTATTTCAATATTTTAAATTATCTTGTATCAGCTGCTAGCTTCTTCATAACTCGGAGAGACGTAAATCTCTCATATAAAGCTGTGACATGACTAAATTGGAAAAAAAAGGCCGATTTCTCTAAAATATGACCAAAATATTCCACCAAACTTATAAAAAACGCTCTTAAAATGGAAAAATAGCAGAAATGCAAAAATATGAAAAATAAAAATAACATATTTGCAGACGGGGCGGCCCGCCCGGAGTTTCTATGTTTTAGACAGTTCAGTAAAAAGATGACATGTCATCAACATCCGGGCCCTAGCCGATAATCAACTAATAAGTGTATTTTTTTCCAGGAGAGTATTAACATATTTATATCTTGTACCCCACCCATTCATTGGTCACAATCATGTTGACCGACTGAAAAGCTACAAAAGATAATTTATATAGGAAACACTGAAAAAGACAAGATGATTTGGTGATTACTAATTACATTATATATTCCTGTATCATCGTGAGCTTTTACATTTTAACGATATAATTATAATTTTAAAAAATATATTAAACGTCAATCAATGGCAAAAATAAATTGAATTGTGTTCTCGCTAATTCATATGTAATGAACAAGCCCCGGAATCTCAGGTTCTGGTCTATTTTATTTCTGTTTTCTTACTCTCCAAATTTCAGTTTATTTTAATGTTTTAGGCGCCAACGAGTAATATGCAACCTAAATTGACGTAATTTTACATTAGGGCCTATAAAGACCTATATTTTCGTGATAGAACCTAAAAATACCTAATTTAGTTATTTAAACAAATAGACTACATTTATTTCTATAAAAAAATAAACCTAAAGGAGACCATTTGAATAAAAAAAATGTTAAATAATTATGAAATTTTGCTTAATATTCCGGAAGAATACTTACAATAGTAAACTGTAATTTAAAGGTCTGACTTCAGTTTATATCATTTCACTAACTTAGGCTGGTGTTGAATGTGGGTGTCAGAAGCACAATAAATTTCTGGGACGTGTGATATTTACCGCAATAGGTTAAATCTTGAGGCAAACATATAATAGGGTACCTATGTGTTATTGCATCTTTCATTGTAGGGAATAACAACAATTAACATGGCATGCCCAATGATTTATACAAATACATATTCCAAAAAACTTACAAATTATTAAGTTGAACATGTAAGATCGTATAAAATTCAAATATACTAATAGTTAGACCCTATTTTAACTTTTTAAAACATAAAAATCCTGGGCTTGGGCTAACAAATTACATTACTTAGCAAAGCTACTTTATTGATTGTATCCATCTTTCTTATGGTGCAAAGTTCTAATGATCTTCTTTTTAAAATTGTGTATTCCTTATTTCAAAATGCCAATGAATGCACGCTGAAGAAGGTCAAAACAGGCGGAGTATATACGAAAATTCATCTGCATGCGTTCACAATAACTTCAAATTGGCATGGATAAAATCCATACACACGAAGACACGACTAAATGCAAACGTGACGTCAGACAGCTTGACCATTCCCCGGAATAATATACATCATGAACACCCTATAGAAACCCCTTGAATGATTTTCACTCGTAAAATTGATAACAGTAAAAGAATGAAAAGAAATCTAGTGGAATATGATACATTTTGCTACTCATGTATACACATACAAAAAGCAGGCAGAACAAACGCGCTGCATATGAAACAACTCATTCTAAAACTAGCTTGAAAGAAATCCAACATGTTTACATTAATGGCTCATTTATGAGCAACCGCAGAACAGCAATATAGTGCGCTTCGTCCAATGTCATCAATAAGCGCAATGCTGTTTTTTTATTTGCAAAAGGATACAGTGTGCACTTTAATCGGACGAAAAGCTCACGAGTAGCATTGACTAATTGAGCATTTGATGGCATCAAATCAATGTTCAGCCACGGCATATCATGGTTATTAAACAGAGTGTACTTCTGCAGGCTATTACGAAACGTCAGGTGTTGCTCGAAAATCACAAAATAACAAAAAAGTAGCCCCAAATGATTTTCTGTCAAAGAATTTGATTGTATTCTGTCATACAATTAAATTAATTTGCACCGTGCAATCAACAAAAGAGCCCCTCAGGGACTCATAGGCCTGTGTTAAAGGATAACGGTGTGTTTAATCCAACCAGGGCCATTACTTTTCACTTCCCTTTGTTATTCCTTTATTCTCTTCCTTGCTTTATGTTCGGTTTCAATTCGGTCTTTGCTATCTCTACTTACCACATTGTATCACCACTCAGTCGAGCTCTGCTATGACTGACTGGAGAATGGTTCGTGAATTTCAACCGGTGGATCAACACTCGAGTATGTCTCTTATGATCAAGGTCACGGATTTCATTTCCGGCAGAGAAAGTAGAATCCATTGGAAGGCCGGGAAAATGTCTCGGCACTACAAGTCGTATATGCGATGTTGTCTGTTAAAGAAAACCATGATTCGCGTGCATATACTTCCTTGCACCTCATGTTGTTTACATATGTATTAAATTCATAAAATCAATGAATATATACATGAAAAAAATTATTTTTTTTAGTTCTGCATCGTCTTCTGATCCACCATTATTTCAGATAGAACCTTCCCCTTTGAGTTCATCAATAATGTCGCCAAATCACTGGCTTTCAGCTCCTTATCGCTTGCCACGGTGGGTGAGTGGGTATCGTGTCGGACTACCAACCCCAAACTTGCAGGTCAGCTCCTGGCCATGGTAAGCGATTTTTGAAAGGCGACAAAAATGACGACACGCATGTGATATGTTGTTGGCATGTTAAAGAACCCATTTTAATTCAGTAGGCCGTGTTCATATTGACAAAATTAATCTCGGGATTTTCCGCCAAAATGAAAATTCCTCCTTTTTCTACTAAGGAAGGAAGGAAGCTTGTAGTTTAACGTGACCGTTAATCTCTAGATCATGAGCCACGAGACCTCCTTTTTACGTGGAATCCGAACCACAGGACATGGCATTTCACTTCGAAAATCTCACATGCATTGACCGGGAATCGAACCCGGACCGCCTTGGCGAGAGGCATACAGCTAGACCGCTGAGCCACCACGCCCCCCTTTTTCTACTAGAGAGCGCTATAGTGTCAAGGAGGTTAGGACTTTCATAGTGTTCCAAGAGACGACAAAATTCAACATGCAAGTTGCCCTCAGGGCGTCAAATAACAAAGATTGCACCCGGCACCCGAGGCCATATGATATTATTATTATTATTATAGTTCCTTACCCTCGTAATACGCCATTTTTTTAAAGTCGTTTACCCACCAGGTTGGTGGAACCCACTGACTCAGCGAGGGAACTCACCACTACCGCCTCTACGGGCAGTGTCCTAGAGCTGGGAAGATCGAATCGGAAGGGATACAACTGGTGAGGTGGGATTGGCACCTCGCCCAGGCGGCCTCACCCGCAGAGCGAAGAGGGGCCTCATGAGGGAAGGTAAGGGATGGTTAGGATGGATAGACAAGGAAGAGGGAAGGAGGCGGCCGTGGCCTTGAAGAAGGTACTGAGACAGTATTTTGCTATTCACTTGAACCCTGATACGACAGCGAGACGTATCTTGAATTATTGCTTGGCATTAGTTTGACTGCAGGTTTGAGACGCAGTACGCTTGTTATTCACTAAGGAGATGGATAGACAATCCCGCCACACTCTTGATCACGTGCACAGGTCATGCTCATTGACTTGGTCCTGCAACTATTTGATACATATATGTGACACGATAATCGACTGGGTTCGATTGTCCACCTCGATACAGGAGTGATGCATCTTGGGTAGACTGCCAGCTGGGACGTGGATGAGCAGTTTTGAAACGACAGACACTTGAGTTCAGTGACATATGCAGTGAACATGTTATCGCTGTAAGTAAGAAAGTTCCGTTTATCACGCAGTAATACGAGTGTTCTCTACTCTCGGCGCGGATCGAACGGATGAATTGCTACCACAGCAATATGCGGTTGTCCGTACTTCTGGTGTGTTTGATATAACCCAGAGATTAAATATACCCGAGTGAACTTAGCTATTGCATAGCCTTGTTAATACAGACTCCTCGATGAGGAAACCTACTACATTTATATTTGAAATACAGGAACGCATTAATATTATCAAGAACAATACGACTGGATTTTATTGTGAGAACCTAGTTGTTGTAGCAATGATGGGCTAAACATATCGTGCAGGAATGTAATGCAGATGCAGAGTTGATCATTTGGAGTGACATCCTTATTAAACACTACAATGAAGAGGAAGAAACGTTGGGGAACGTTAGTTCTGATCCAGAGGTTTTAAAGTAGTCAAGAATGAAGAAACAACTCCAAATGAGCGAAACTACTTTACTGATAACGTCGAGGGAGCCTTGTACAAGCAATATGCAGGAACTCCGTTTCGTAGACAGTAGTTTTCGAGTTAGGAGGAAGTTGGTTCGGCGTCTTGCAGCTCCAGCCGTGAACAATTCAGGGATGATGGTTCAGTTCCTGAAAGGAATGTATATTCCTATACTTTCTTCAATCTCAATCAGAACTTCGCCCAAGGTAGCTGGAAAACTTTTCTTTTCTTGTAGACAGTAGACCTTGTCACTTTTAGTTCGATACTTTTCACCAATAATTTATTAATTAGTATGAAATTCATTCGAAGACTAGATCTGGTTCTTTTTTATCATTTCTATCGGAGAGTGCAATTTATTGTGTAGTTAACAGTAAACGTGATGCTATTTAGAGCATTACTTTGTTGCTTTTGTTTTGAAAATTTTTGGAAATAAAACCAAGCATTCAATTTTGTTGAGAAGATATCTGCAGCATAATTAGGACCAAGACGACGATATATTTGTATAAGAATAGCAATTAGGAAGAAGATGGCCACACACTCGTGCACTTGAACTATTTCAAAAATATTTCAGTGATACTATTCGTATGGACTTATGACATTCTAGTAGAAATTCTTTCTTTTAGAAATGATAGTGCATTTTCATCGTTATTTTCCATGGTTATGGAATTATGGAAATCGTCCAGCGAAAACAATTGTGAATTGATTGCCAAGGCATTTGTAGCCTACTTTCATATTTCTTTTTGATTAAAGATTTTTCTTTAAATGAAATATTTTTAGTTCGTTCAGTTTTTTAGCTTGTGTTATTTCAATTCGTTTTTGGGAAGACTCTTGGATAGATCATCGTTTGATTTAATGGTTTGCGTGTATCTATTGATATGATAATAGACTCCTTTCCATGGTGTAAGTCTCACGTGTTTTCTTCTGAGTAGTTGAGCCATTTTTCGAGTTTGGATAGGCAAAACTGAAACGACTATTTTTACTAGTGTCTATTTACAATTTTTTCTCTCATATAATTATAAGTCTTTATGGAAATAAATATATATAAATATATTGGAATTGTGAACTAACTTTAACAGTTCAAATTAGTATAACAGAACTTGTCGTAGACTTAAATGACGATAATTTGTGGAAATAGATAATACAATTTATCTAATAAATTGTTGCTTCTTGTTTAGTGAAGTTAGAAAAGAAGTAATCTGTGGCACTTCTATATTCGTCTATGATGGGGCATGATATTTTCAGAGCAATGTTTGAAAGGTTTTAAGTTTAATAACGTTTGGGATTAATTCTTGACAGCTTTGGAAAGCTGAATTGAGGTATTGCAATTTTGTGCATACGATTTATTGTGTTAGTGAAGCGAATATTTGACATCATTGGATGGTCAATATTAATGTTGTATATTGTACTCGTAGTCTTTTGAGAAGTCATTAACGTTGTCATTGAGTTTTAGTAAGAGTGAAATTAGCTTTTGAGCTATCACTATTTTGGATATGAAGTTGTAGTTATCGTGAATTGGAATCACGAATGTTTCTCTTATATGCTTGTTTTATTCAAGTAACCCTACGTTTTATTCTTGCCTAGTAGGATTTGCCGGAGATAAATTGCTTATATCATGACACACATATTTAAGTGATACAGCCACTTCTCGAATAACTTTAATTAATTCATGCAATATAATACATCTGATATTTCAGTAATTTTAGCAAAAATATACTGCATTCTTTGAAGCATAAAAATAGTTAATAAACTATTTTCATAACTTGTAACACTATTCGATTACCTTAATTGATTGTTGAATGCATCGAATTAAGAAAATGATAACCTTGAAACATACTTGTAAAATTAAATGAAGATGGGCAGCGTTTATTACGAAATCCTAATTAAGGATATAACTTGTATATAAAATGTAAAATATGTATAAATCTTTAATAAGGGTATAACATCAGTACATAATGTAATATTGTATTTTTCTTGTAATTTGTTGAGCGGATGATATGGGCAGTAAGATGGGGCCTTATTATAGGCATTTATTTAAAACAATTTTTTTCATCATTTGATCTAAAGAAGCTTTTCTTTAATTTTGTGTCTAGTTGACGGACATTCATCATTAACCAGTCAATAAACGGAATTTAATTTTAAAAGAATCTTAGAACGACTGGTGTTTTCTATTAGAAAAGGGGAGTGCGTTAGGAGGACCAGTGGGTGTTTTTTTCTTGAATTTGCTTAAACTTAACGCCCGAGATATTTTTATTTTATTTTAGAGTCTCTTGTTCGAGTTCTTTTGAGCTTCGTTTCATCGTAATTTTATACACCACTGGCATCTTCGTACCGCATTCTTTAATATCGACGTATCCTGATCCCTGGTTGATCCTAGTTGGTAGGTTTTTCAGAGGTCATTTCAGCCGGGAACTTCTAGAATCTACGATCCAGCTTTTCCATCGGATTGCAACAGGTAAGACCACGTGGATTACTGGTACATCTATATATGGCGACCCAGTCTATGGGGCTATCGAATTGGCATTCTCGATTTCTCTAATGCTAAACCCATGTGTGAGAATCCATTTTTATGAGATTATTGAGTTTAGCAGTTTTCGAACGATGTAGTCGTTAGCAAAATTTTCTTTGGCACTGCTACGATTATACACGTCGATTCGTTGGGAATTCACGTTTCATTAAATCGTGAAGATGAGTTTACTCAATCTACCTGGCATACAGATAGAATTATCGCCATTGCTTAGATTTATTTGTTTTGTGCGTGCCTAGTAAAATGTAATTTGATTGATTACGACATGACCATAAAAGAGATTTCTAGGAAATTTTTATGGATCAGCGTGGTCAGATGGGACATGACATGGGGCCATTTCTCACTCCATGCTTGTCGGCCATTTCGTGTTAGTTACCGGCGATTATTATTTGTAGATCATTTGTAATAATAGAATCACTTTCTTTAGTAATAAAATAAATAATTCATCATTTCAACTTTAATTTAAACAGTTTCTAATATAAATCACCGTCGTTGCATTCCTCCTATTTTCTTATAGACTTAATTTATATAATAAGTTTAGAAGCAAAACGAAATTCAATGCTTGTATTGGTGAAAAGGGTCATTCGAAATGTGTCAATTCTGCTATTTATGTATTGCATTCCTGTGTTTTCTATAATTTTATTTACCATGACAGCTGTGTCAATGGAGGACATTGCCAATATGTTGAAGGCAATGCAGGAGAAGATGGGCAGTCACGCCCAGTTGCGGACTGGCCCGGGCGGGCACTCGGGGATTCCCGAGTGGGCCCTCGGTGGGCCGGGGAAGGGCCCCCGGCCTACCGAAAATTTGTATTGAGCCGCAGCACTACCTTTCGGGATTTTGTTTCGGCTGTAATGATAGCCGCAACTTACAGTCCTTGGGCCACTGGTTGAAGCTAAAAAATACACCACCTCCCTATTGAAATAAAACGAATCGATCGAGGTCTTTAATCGAATTAGTGTTTTCTTAATTTATTTGGTCCTTTCATTTTTAAAACAACTTTTTGGCTTTCTAGGGGCCCCTTTCAGCTAAGGGCCCCTTTCAGCTCGGGGCCCCTTTCTGTTGTCTCAAACTAAGACCCAAGCCCTCTCATATTTAAACGCATTCTGTTACATTAAGACGCCAGCCTTTGGATGATTCTGAGGAGACGGCCAACGTCTCAATTTGATAAAAAAAAAAAGGATGTCCCCTACGCCGCTCCAAGTGGCTCTTTTGTTTCCTGTTCTGTTTTATTAAGAAAGAACAATCACTACTCCAAAAATATGCAAAAACTAATTTTCCCGAAACACCCGCCTGAATAGTCGCATCGCCTGCCAGGACGGCGCACAGTAGTCTGGAGGAGGGAATTGGGCGTTTGCGAAAGTGTTAATTTTAAATAAATATCGATCTAATTTGTTTCATAAAGGTCCAAAGCTTCATGTGATGACAAAAAATTTAAACAACATAATTATTTGATGGCAGAATGAGCGTTCAAAGTCGACTATTTTTCTACAAAAAAAAAGAAAGCCTCTGCTAACAGCTAGGGTTCGCATATTTTCAATTTTTGTGGGTTGACGTTACTAAAACCCTATAACCATATAGCCTACATATTTGGAAAGTTCACAATTTTTCCTTAAAGATGGTTCTATTACACATAGATATAGCACTCAATATAATTGTTTAACTATACGTAAACTAGACAAAAAAAACTTTGAAAATCCGCAAGTTTAAGGCGAGATATAAACCTTGCACCAACGAGTACCAAGGTGCGACGAACATCTTTACAATCCTTAATGTATATAGAACTAGCAGAAGTACCCATTCTTCGAACGGTCGTCGGTATTAATAACCAAACGTAATCAATTGAGCTACTGTTGCAATGGTTAGGGGCTTGGAACCTGTTTGTCGACAAAGATAAATGATTAGTTGAAATATGCTCTGAAACTAATTTACCTAACGTGTACTTCCTGACGTGAAAATAAAATTGAAAACCTCGTAGACGAAATGCAATTCACGTCACATAAAAACTGACCCACACTGTTGTGTCAAGTGCACATCCAGAGGAAGACCTCTTTAATAAATTATAAAGGCTTTTGGTGCATGAAAATTCAGGTTTTTTAGCCTCCAATGGCCCAAATTCCTAAAAGCAAAAAAAATAAAATAAAAAATAAACTATTTCAATTCAGGAATTTTTGAAAATAATGTTGCTGTTTGAAGATGTAATAGACCTTCTGTACGACACATCGCACGTTAAAGTCTTGTGAAAAAATCCAGGGTACCTCTTGACCCCCTTAAGCGCATTGATGAATTTTACAGTTTTTGTTGGTTCCGTGATAATCTTATAGCCATTTGCAAACTTTCACAGAAATTTAATAAATGGAGTGGCATTACTTCTTGCAGAAATAGATGGAAAGTTGGATGTACCTTTTTGAGACACTGTTGTCATGGTTACTGGCTTGCATTCCTACATTAGTTTATTAAATGAAATTAGTTTTCTGGGAATATCTCAGAAACTCTTGGTTTTAGAGCATTAAAATGTAGTTTTTGGGGACCCTTTACGGCTGTTTAGGGGCCCCGAGTTTTTTTAATGATATAAGGGGCTGAAAATGAGCTTTGTCTCGTCGTTGTAGGCCGTAGTATCATCATCATCATCCTCTTGCACTGTTTCCAGCCACTGGCCGGGTCTGTTTGGAACACAGGCCACTCCAACGTCTTCTGTCTTCCCACCATCTCTCAGCCTCCACCCCTGTCCAGTCTTCTCCTCTCTTATTCACGCCTTCTTCCATCCCTTTCAGCCACCTGTCTCTCGTACTTCCTCTCGGTCTTCCTCTCGGTCTTCCTCTCGGTCTCTTTCCGTCCCACTTCGTCTCGTGTATCCTCCTGGGTATCCTTTTATCCTCCATTCGTTCTACATGTCCATGCCATCTAAGTCTAGATTTCTCTATACCATCCCGTAATGGTTCCTCCATTATTAATTCTATGGTCCTCTCATTTCTTATTCTGTCCATCAGTGTAACTCCAATACTGCTTCTCAAGAAGCTCATCTCACTGGCCTGTATTTTATTCTTCTCCCTTCCTTTCATAGCCCAGGTCTCCGAGGCATACGTCAGGATAGGGGGATAGTACGTCCGATATATGATCCTTTTTCTGTTCTGAGGGACATCCTTGCTCCATAACATGCTTCTCACACTCCTCCGGAATGCTTCTGCCTGTCTCCCCCGCTCATTTTTTCTCTATAGTTTCTTCCATTATCTTGTATCAGGCTTCCCAGATACTTGAAACTCTCCACTTTCTTCAGCTGTTCCCCACCAATTGTTATTCCCGTTGTGGTTCTTTCCTTCTTCCTTGTTGGGATCACCATCTCACTCTTATTTATGCTAAATGTCATCCCATATCCTTGTAGTATTCCTTCCTACACGTCCAACTGTTCCTGTACCTCCTCCTCCTTGTTCCCCCAAATCATCAAATCATCCGCTAACACCATTGCTTTCATCTTTCCTTCCCCAATTACTTGTACCACTCGGGTCATTATGCCATCCATCACCACAATGAAAAGTAACGGTGCCAGTGCACTTCCTTGTTTCAGGCTTTTTCTCTGTTCCACCCAGTCCGATCTCTCTCCTCCCACTTTCACACAGCTCACGCTTCCCTTGTACATCTCCTTTATCCTCCCTATAGTCCATTTTTCTCCTCTCTATCCTCCAGGGACTTCCATACTTTGTTTCTGCATACACTGTCTAATGCTTTCTCAATGTCCAGGAAGGCCATCAGTAGATCTGTTCCATACTCACAGTGCTGTTCTTGTAACTGCCTTACAGCAAAAATCAAATCCACTGTGGACCTTCCTGCTCTGAAGCCATGTTGTTCTTCCCTCATCCCTCCTTCTATCCTTGTCCTAATTCTCCTTTCCAAAACTTTCTCAAACATCTTTGCACAATGACTCATCAGTTTTATTCCCCGATAGTTTCTGCATTCTGTTCTACTACCTTTGTTGAAGATCGGGACGATTATTCCCTTTTTCCAGTCCTCTGGGGTCTTCCTTTCCGTAGTGTAATAATAATATTAATTATAATAATAATATAACAATATAGGGATAGGGATATAATAGACCTTCTGTAGCACACCAGCACGTGTAAATCGCGTGAAAAAATTCTAGAGTACCCCTTGACCCCCTTAAGCGCATTATATGTATTGATGAATTTTACAGCTTAGTTTGGTTCCGTTATAACCTTCTAGCCGTTTGCAAACTATCTCAGTAATGTTATAAATGGAATTGCATTGCGTCTTATATTACAGCAATAGATGGACCTGTGAATTTCTGTTGCCATGGTTACCGGCTAGCTTCCTTTCATTATTGTATTAAATGAAATTAATTTTCTGGGAATATCTCAAAAACTATTGGTTTTAGGGCCATAATATGTGGTTTTCGGGGTCCCTTTGGGGCCCCCGAGTTTCGTTTCTCACATTGAGGGGCTGAAAATGAGCTTTGTCTCGCCCTTCTACGCCTATTTCAGCATGTTTTTTAAGAGGGTAGGCCCCCTTTTATGAGAGGTACAGAGAAGAGTTACATCAATGATTGGTGTCTTGCCTCTGAAGGATATCAGTACCAAATTTTACGTTGATCCACTCAGCCGTTCTCGCGTTATAAGGACACAAAAAATTGTCCACAGACAAACAAACAAACAAACAAACAGACAGACAGACAGACAAAAATTTCATTTTCGCGCGCATCCGTCATAAAACAGTCTAAAACGCGTAAATAACGCAAATTTCCGTAGAAATTCAGAAAAAACAGACAAACTTTCATTCTTATATATATAGAGATATCACTGAACTAGTCAAAGTCTGCGCATGTCTACGCAAAAACGAACGCGGAGCGATTAAAGTATGCTCCGACATCATTTTTCCGTGCACCGCGCCGACCGAAAGCCGTTAAGAGGTGTACAGTAGGCCCCAAAGTCCAACGTTTGATTTTGCGAAGGAACCCATTTGGTTTTCGCAACTTTTCAATATTTCCTCTTTGTGCTGTACTTAGATATATATATATATATATCAAATTAAAGCTTGGAATCTGCACAATCTTTCTGTAGCGATGGATTTTTGTTTCCGTAAACTTCGTCAGCGACTTGATGCGATCGTAGCGGAGCAGGCGGTACTACAGCCATGTTATCAGCTTAGGCCGTCACACTGCCTGCTTCGCTACAATCGCAAAAAGTCGCTGACGAAGTTTACGGAATCCGAATTCGAGGCCCTGCCTGCACCTGCGCGCGCATGGTGTCGAGCCGAGGCTGGGCTGCGTGTCTTGAAGAGTTGGTGACATCCCTATTGTTTTAACCTGCGTGCTGCTATGATTTATTTTGTTGCCGTCCCAGGAGCCTTAACAGTGCAATTAAGGTGTGATAAAACTTTTTGAAGTGCGTACCGCAGTCGCTATAAACAAGTTTGCCATTAAGTGCAGTGCGAATCGAGTGTGCGTCTGATTGTTAACGTAAAGCGAAGTCATACCCTGGATTACTTTGGGGCGGGATAACTACTGACTGATCTGATGTGAGTGTGTATGGGAAAAGGTCCTGTAAATCAGTTGTCAGTTACACACTAAGCATACGTGTACCTTGATTAAGGTACCGGAAATCCCCAAAATTATACAGCGATAGACTAATGCTCGACAACAATGCCGCAACCAAACAAGAAACCTCAACAACGCAAAAGCGGACACGAAAAGAAGAAAATACGCGAGAGAAGTGCTCTGGAAGCTGCTGGATCAGATCCTAAGCATAAGAAGCCTGTGGTAACTGGATGGGGAGGGCCCACGGAAAATAAACGGTGGTTGGTACGCGTGGATGTTGACGGGGTGGAAGGAGTACCTTTGGTTGTCGGGCTGTTTTGTCGTATGTTATGTAAAAAAAAAACAAGGCATCACTGGTATGTGTGTTTGAATGAGTGCACAATTGAATGGACGTTGATAGTTTGCCGTAAAACTTGCTACACTATGAAGTAAAGGGTTAAATACGAGCTGTAGGGAGAGCCAAGAGAATTTTAAATCGAGGGGTAAGGGGACTATGATGTCGTACTCAAAGAACATATCAATAAGTGCATTGAGCTTAGTAAGCGAATGAAGGAAAAACGAAAAGATTGCTTCGTTTGCTCGCTGATCATGACTAGAGGAAAAGCTCTCTACAACCTCATCTGTAAAGAATTTTCCGAAATGAAAGTAGAAATCGTAAAATTGAATGGTTGTTCATTTGACGGCGCTGCCAATATGTCAACTAAGTACGAGGGATTGCAAGCCCACTTTAAAATTTTGAATCCCGACATATTGTTTACTCACTGCGTTGGACACATTCTTAATCTAGTCATGGTAGACGCGACCGAATGTTGCCTTTCTAGCGAAAACTTGTTCGGTTTAGTGCAGGAAACAGCAGTGTTTTTCTCCGAATCACATAAGCGTATGGATGTTGTAAGGGAAGTAAAAAAGCAGGCTGAGTCTGGTCATAGGAAAATGAGCAGGTTACAGGTTATCGGAAAAACCAGGTGGTGGACAAAGAACAAAGCTCTTTCGTCCCAAATAGATGTAGATGTTCACGAGAAATCGATTTCTACTTCAAAATTCGCTATTTTATTGGAAGCCTTGTTCAAAATTGTTTCACGGGGCTCGACTTTTGATGCAAAAACAAAGTTTCTAGCAAATGCATTGTTAAAAAACTGGAGTAAGTTTGAGAACATTTTAACTGCTGCTGTGTACCTAGATATTTTTAAGGCGAGTTCAGTTGCGTCAAAATATTTACAATCTAAGTCTTTAAACTACCTGACCGCGTTCAATATGGTGGAAAAACTTGCAAAAGTGATTGAGAAAAAAAAAGGAGCGACGAACACTTTGAGTCGCTGTATGAGAAGAGCAAAAATGTTGCTGCCCTTTTAAACGAGAGATTGAATTTACATGATACCGATGTGGCTGATGTCCCAGAGGATTTTCATTTGCAGGAGGACTTAAAACCAAAGAAAATTAAATGAACCAAAAAAATGGCTGGTGAACAAGCTGATGACGAAAGACCAAAAAATCCAAAAGATGTGTACAGGATTGAGACGTACTTGAATATTCTCGATGTAGCTAAGTCTAGCGTAGACCGTAGATTTATTGCTAACGCGTATCTTTTCAAAGATTGTGCTTGCTTAGATCCTAAAAAATTTAATGATGTTATCACAAACGGGTTGCCTGAAAACGCGTTAAGGGAAGTTGCAAGATTAGCTAAGGTAGATAAAGATACACTATCCAAAGAATTAAGAACTTTTGCGGCGCAGTACTCTTCCTTAAGCAAAGATTTAAATGAAACATTTGAGCCTAGCAAAGATGATGTTCCCCTTGAAACTGACTTACATGTTGATGTTGATGAAAAATCTGACGAGATCAAAGAAAGTTATCCTAAATGTAAAAGATGTTTAAAGTGTGCGTTTGATATCGTCCAGGAGATTGTCCAGCAATCAGGATTGTTTCCTAATCTGTATTGCGTCTATCAATTCGTTCTGACACTACCTTGCACGCAAATAACTTGTGAAAGGGTGTTCTCAAAACTCCAGATTGTCAAAACTAAGTTAAGGTGCACGATTTCGCAAGAGATATTTGAACCTCAGTTTTTTATGAACGTCGAGTACAACCTGGTGGCGTCGATTGACGAAGACAACATTATAGATAGTATTGCTAGAACATCCTCTGAACTTTCGCGATTGTTGCTGTGATTTTATTGTTCAAGCATATTGCCTCTGTAATTAGCTGCTAAACTGTTTTCTGCTTCAATTGTTTATGTTTATTGTGTTTGTGTTCAATAAGTAAAATTAAACGAAAAAACTAGGAATTATTTTTTGCCTATTTTTCCTACATTTCCCACTACGGGGGTACGGGGAGGTGGAAAAGGGGGGGGGGGCTTCTGTCAGAACTCCCGAGTGGGCCCTCGAGAGCCAGTCCGCCACTGGTCACGCCAATGAATTAGCTGAGATCAGGAGTAATTGCCAAACTAGTTTTGACAATATCAACTCCATTGTCAATAAGAATACTGAATTAGTTCAGGAATCTGTAGGGGTTCAGGAATATGTAGGGGAGAATTTGAAGGCAGACATGAGTCAAATGCACTTGTCCCTCAAATATCTTCAAGATAGTAATCGCAAGATTTCAGCTAAAACTAAAGAAATAAAAGAAAAGATAGAGGATATAGAAACAGGCATCGACAGTGTGACAGCCGATGTCAGGCTTGTTCAACTTGACATCAGTACTATTAATGTAGAAGTTAGCCATGTTAGATCTAATGTTGCATCATTAGAAGTAAGAGCCATAAGCACTGAAAGTAAAATAGATTCAACTGAAGGCAAATTAGATGCAGCTCAAGTTGATATTACTGCAATGCAAGGTAAAATAGATTCAACTGAAGGCAAATTAGATGCAGCTCAAGTTGATATTACTGCAATGCAAGGTAAAATAGATTCAACTGAAGGCAAATTAGATGCAATGCAGGGTAAAATAAATTCAACAGAAAGTAAAATAGATTCCACTGAGAAAAAGATAGATGCCACGCAGGCTAAAATTAACCTAACAGAAGGCATTGTAACTGGTATACGAGCTAGTATTTCTACCATAAAGGAGGATGTTAGAAATATTAAATCGGAACTAGACAGTAATCAGAAAGAAAATACAAATAGCTTAGATGCATTGCAATTGCAGTTTTCAAACGAAGCAAGTGCAACGCAAGAAACTCTAACCAAATTAGAGGGTGATATGGCCCAACTTAAAGAAAAGGTTGAAGATCACAACAAGGTCTTGAGAAAGGATATAGAGATCGATCTCAAGGCTATTGTTAACGATCAAGTGACCATCTTAAGGGGGGAAATCACAAAAATAAATGAAGATGTCATTAAAAGCATTAAGTCAGATTTTGAATTAAAGATTAACAGAACAGAATTAAGACTTAACCAAGATATTTCCCAGGCTAGAATAGACACTGATAAACGAATCGATTCAGTTCAGACTATGCAGGTCAAAAGCATTACTGTTCTTAGGGAGGATTTAGAAACGCAGATTAAAGGCGTAATTCTGAAAGTAGACCAAGTTAAGATAGATCTAAACTCAGAGCGTGAAAAGAAAACGTCAGAATTAAACGAGATTAGACAAGAGTTTCAAACGTTCAGGTTAATAGATCACATAGACATAAATAAATTAAGAGCGGAAATCAAGTCACAATTGGACACGTTGGGGAAACCTATAAATTCCGATGGGGAAGGAAGGTACACCAATTAAGGGACAGGATGGATACCACCACGCCAGCTAGAAACTATTTAGCGAGGTTGAATAAGGCACATGAAACAGAACAGAGTCATGCTAGATCCGAGATCCCGAATGAGGCTACGTCAGAAATAAATCCCAGAGATTTTAGGATATCAACGCCTAATGACAGATCTAATGTCATGATAGTGAGGAATTACGAGGAGAAAATTAAGAAATTTTCAAATACGGAGGGCTTGACTGCTATAGAATTCATTAGAAATCTACAAGATCACTTTGCGGAACATCATGTTGCAAGGGACAGAGAACTGCGGATTGTTGAGAAGCATCTGGCAGATGCACCGTTAAATTGGTTCCGTGCTTTCCGATATACTTTCGATAACTTCGAACAGTTTTCGGAAGCATTTATTAAAAGATTCTGGTCGATAGAGATACAACACGCAGTGAGGGCGGAAGTATATTCAAGAAAGTATAGTAGTACTGGACCCACCAGTTATTCTGAATTCTTCACATCTCAGTTAGCCCGCCTTAGATATCTTCAACCCCCATTGAGACAGGAGGAAATTCTTGAGACAATTTCACGCCAGTTACCGGTGGAAGTTAGAAGGAATTTAATCTCATCAGGCGTAGAGGATTTAGCGGCAATGGACGACTTGTTGCGTAGGCTAGACCATACATCTATGTCGCCTACCATAGTCAAAAGCGGAAGAACGGAAACTAAGGCCGTGAACGCGGTAGTCGTTGATCAAACTCAACAAACAGAAAGGTCAAATAAGACAGAATCTAGATGGGAAGGTCCGATGAGGAACAGTAGAACGTATTGTCGAAGATTTGAAGATAGAAACAACCAGCGACCATATGGAAACTACCAACAGAGATATGATCGAGACCGGGATAGACCTAACCAAACAGATCGTAATCAAGAAAGATATAAACCTTACGAAAGTAGAAATAGGAATGACCGGTATATGAATGGAAATCAGGAAAGGGAACAAAACCATCATAGGAATAACAGGTATCGAGGTTATCAGAACAATAACCGATACTACGATAATAGGGATAGACAAGGCCAGTATCAGCTACAGAATAGAGGTCAACAAGGGTTTGCCAGATACAAAATCTATCGAGACAAAAACTATCGTAACCAGGAAGATAAAGAACAGTCTAGAAAGGACAGGGATAGGTGTGAAGAAAGGAAGGATCGAAGGGACACAGAAAGTGAGCCAGAACCTAACACTAGCCATCACACTAGTGATAATGAAAGGCGTTCACAGGAAAAAAACGCCAATTACGAAATCCCGGAAGGATTAAACAGCCAGCCGTCTCCATTTGACATAATTATACAAGATGTTTATGAGGTCACGGACGAAGATTTGTTATACGAAGAAATGGAAGGAATTGTGAGTGAACGTGCTGAATTGCCTATTATTGAAATCTCTGTGGGCAACCAACATTGCAGGTCTCTTATAGACACGGGAGCGGTCATTTCAATCATGTCCGAAGATTGCTTTTTGAAATTAGAAAAGGAACAACAATTTACCACATTGCCAGCTTCATCGATTAAAGTGAGAGGACTATTTCAAGATAAATCGATGAAATGCAAATTTCAAGTCCAGCTGAAGGTCAGTATAAATGAAAGATGTTTTGAACATATTTTTGTGGTGCTCAAAAATATCAATTTTGAAATAATCCTAGGGATTGACTTTATTACCCGTGCCAGAATTACCATTGACATGGACAGGAGAATTATCAGGTTCCCAGAGAAAACTATTAGGAAGATAGTACATGAAGATATTGATTCCAATGAGGATGTGGAAAATTTGATCAGGGAAGAAGTTTTAGAAAATATATTACATCAGACCGAGCAAGAAAGAGAGCATTATGCACTTTACGTCGAGGGATTTGAGGAAATAGGAAAATTTTATGCGAAGAACCTCAGAAAGTATTTCAAGAAAGTGGAATAAAACGCAAAATGCTGTTCATTAACGAATACCTAGAATGGTGTAATAAAAGTATTCGCACACTTTTATTAGCTAGGTTGGGAGGAGGATGAGACAGTATTTTGCTATTTACTTGAACCCTGATACGACAGCGAGACGTATCTTGAATTATTGCTTGGCATTAGTTTGACTGCAGGTTTGAGACGCAGTACGCTTGTTATTCACTAAGGAGATGGATAGACAATCCCGCCACGCTCTTGATCAAGTGCACAGGTCATGCTCATTGACTTGGTCCTGCAACTATTTGATACATATATGTGACACGATAATCGACTGGGTTCGATTGTCCACCTCGATACAGGAGTGATGCATCTTGGGTAGACTGCCAGCTGGGACGTGGATGAGCAGTTTTGAAACGACAGACACTTGAGTTCAGTGACATATGCAGTGAACATGTTATCGCTGTAAGTAAGAAAGTTTCGTTTATCACGCAGTAATACGAGTATTCTCTACTCGCGGCGTGGATCGAACGGGTGAATTGCTACCACAGCAATATGCGGTTGTCCGTACTTCTGGTGCGTTTGATATAACCCAGAGATTAAATATACCCGAGTGAACTTAGCTATTGCATAGACTTGTTAATACAGACTCTTCGATGAGGAAACCTACTACATTTATATTTGAAATGCAGGAAAGCATTAATATTATCAAGAACAATACGACTGGATTTTATTGTGAGAACCTAGTTGTTGTAGCAATGATGGGCTAAACATATCGTGCAGGAATGTAATGCAGATGCAGAGTTGATCATTTGGAGTGACATCCTTATTAAACACTACAATGAAGAGGAAGAAACGTTGGGGAACGTTAGTTCTGATCCAGAGGTTTTAAAGTAGTCAAGAATGAAGAAACAACTCCAAATGAGCGAAACTACTTTACTGATAACGTCGAGGGAGCCTTGTACAAGCAATATGCAGGAACTCCGTTTCGTAGACAGTAGTTTTCGAGTTAGGAGGAAGTTGGTTCGGCGTCTTGCAGCTCCAGCCGTGAACAACTCAGGGATGATGGTTCAGTTCCTGAAAGGAATGTATATTCCTATACTTTCTTCAATCTCAACCAGAACTTCGCCCAAGGTAGCTGGAAAACTTTTCTTTTCTTGTAGACAGTAGACCTTGTCACTTTTAGTTCGATACTTTTCACCAATATTTTATTAATTAGTATGAAATTCATTCGAAGACTAGATCTGGTTCTTTTTATCATTTCTGTCGGAGAGTGCAATTTATTGTGTAGTTAACAGTAAACGTGATGCTATTTAGAGCATTACTTTGTTGCTTTTGTTTTGAAAATTTTTGGAAATAAAACCAAGCATTCAATTTTGTTGAGAAGATATCTGCAGCATAATTAGGACCAAGACGACGATATCTTTGTATAAGAATAGCAATTAGGAAGAAGATGGCCACACACTCGTGCACTTGAACTATTTCAAAAATATTTCAGTGATACTATTCGTATGGACTTATGACATTCTAGTAGAAATTCTTTCTTTTAGAAATGATAGTGCATTTTCATCGTTATTTTCCATGGTTATGGAATTATGGAAATCGTCCAGCGAAAACAATTGTGAATTGATTGCCAAGGCATTTGTAGCCTACTTTCATATTTCTTTTTGATTAAAGATTTTTCTTTAAATGAAATATTTTTAGTTAGTTCAGTTTTTTAGCTTGTGTTATTTCAATTCGTTTTTGGGAAGACTCTTGGATAGATCATCGTTTGATTTAATGGTTTGCGTGTATCTATTGATATGATAATAGACTCCTTTCCATGGTGTAAGTCTCACGTGTTTTCTTCTGAGTAGTTGAGCCATTTTTCGAGTTTGGATAGGCAAAACTGAAACGACTATTTTTACTAGTGTCTATTTACAATTTTTTCTCTCATATAATTATAAGTCTTTATGGAAATAAATATATATAAATATATTGGAATTGTGAACTAACTTTAACAGTTCAAATTAGTATAACAGAACTTGTCGTAGACTTAAATGACGATAATTTGTGGAAATAGATAATACAATTTATCTAATAAATTGTTGCTTCTTGTTTAGTGAAGTTAGAAAAGAAGTAATCTGTGGCACTTCTATATTCGTCTATGATGGGGCATGATATTCTCAGAGCAATTTTTGAAAGGTTTTAAGTTTAATAACGTTTGGGATTAATTCTTGACAGCTTTGGAAAGCTGAATTGAGGTATTGCAATTTTGTGTATACGATTTATTGTGTTAGTGAAGCGAATATTTGACATCATTGAATGGTCAATATTAATGTTGTATATTGTACTCGTAGTCTTTTGAGAAGACATTAACGTTGTCATTGAGTTTTAGTAAGAGTGAAATTAGCTTTTGAGCTATCACTATTTTGGATATGAAGTTGTAGTTATCGTGAATTGGAATCACGAATGTTTCTCTTATATGCTTGTTTTATTCAAGTAACCCTACGTTTTATTCTTGCCTAGTAGGATTTGCCGGAGATAAATTGCTTATATCATGACACACATATTTAAGTGATACAGCCACTTCTCGAATAACTTTAATTAATTCATGCAATATAATACATCTGATATTTCAGTAATTTTAGCAAAAATATACTGCATTCTTTGAAGCATATAAATAGTTAATAAACTATTTTCATAACTTGTAACACTATTCGATTATCTTAATTGATTGTTGAATGCATCGAATTAAGAAAATGATAACCTTGAAATATACTTGTAAAATTAAATGAAGATGGGCAGCGTTTATTACGAAATCCTAATTAAGGATATAACTTGTATATAAAATGTAAAATATGTATAAATCTTAAATAAGGGTATAACATCAGTACATAATGTAATATTGTATTTTTCTTGTAATTTGTTCAGCGGATGATATGAGCAGTAAGATGGGGCCTTATTATAGGCATTTATTTAAAACAATTTTTTTTCATCATTTGATCTAAAGCAGCTTTTCTTTAATTTTGTGTCTAGTTGACGGACATTCATCATTAACCAGTCAATAAACGGAATTTAATTTTAAAAGAATCTTAGAACGACTGGTGTTTTCTATTAGAAAAGGGGAGTGCGTTAGGAGGACCAGTGGGTGGTTTTTTCTTGAGTTTGCTTAAACTTAACGCCCGAGATATTTTTATTTTATTTTAGAGTCTCTTGTTCGAGTTCTTTTGAGCTTCGTTTCATCGTAATTTTATACACCACTGGCATCTTCGTACCGCATTCTTTAATATCGACGTATCCTGATCCCTGGTTGATCCTAGTTGGTAGGTTTTTCAGAGGTCATTTCAGCCGGGAACTTCTAGAATCTACGATCCAGCTTTTCCATCGGATTGCAACAGGTAAGACCACGTGGATTACAGGTACAGTACCATCCCGGCATTTGCCCGAGGGCGAAGTGGGAAACCACGGAAAACCACTTCGAGGATGGCTGAGAGGGAATAGAACCCCCTCCACTCATTTGGGCCACCCGAGGCTGAGTAGACCCCGTTCCAGTCATCGTACCACTTTTTCAAATTTCGTGGCAGGGCCGGGAATCGAACCCAGGACCTCCGGGGCGGCAGCTAACCATGCTGACCGCTACGCTACGGAGGCGACAATACGCCATTTTATTGACGTAATTAAAACAGCATTGGATATGAAAAATCACACCAGGCCTAAATTGGGTGAAAAATCACCCACACACGTATGATATGATGATGATGATGATGATAGGCTATCACTCGCTGACGAGTATGATGTCTTCTTTGGGACTAAACGACCTCAATGTCTGCGGATCCTCTGACGACTGTGTAGACCAATTCTGGAGCCTCAAACTCTTCCACAATGTTCACAAACATACATTTCACCCACAACTCGCTGAGGATTGTTCTCTGAAAGGGCATTCGTTCTTTCCTTGCCTGTCGCATATCCACTGCATGTCTTCGACGTTCGTTTTCGAGGTGTAGTGGACCCCCGTGAACAAACCGACGCGGTTAGAAGCTCCGGCATGATATACTAGAATTAAACAAAGAACAGCATAATAATGAACGAGCCACAACAATCACCTGGTGTTGAGAAAGCATTTATCAGGAAGGAGGATGCTCAGCTCAGGCTTGCCAACCTGCAGTAAACAAAACAACAATTTCTTGGGTAACGTTCAGAATGTACAGGTGACAAATGCACCAATCTTGCCAATCTTGCAAACAATGTGGTTCTTTTATGCTATCGCTGAAATTTTCCAGATTGTACTCATTAGTTATAACTTGGTTTTATTCCCAAAACTGTTAGCAAATGCTAATGCTAATACTTAAAGTTACAATATTAGCAAATGCTTGAGTTTTATCCAACTGACCCAATAATCACAACCAGTTAGACTTTGATTTGTTTTAACATCAAACTGGCTACTTGGCGCAGCGGTAAGGTTCTTGCCTGCTGTTCCCAAGGTTGCAGGATTGAATCATGGCATAGCTAGTTGCATTTGAGTGTGCTTTAATGTGATAGAGCCGTGTCAGAAGACTTAACGTTAAAGATACCCTTCGGGACAAAATTTCGGCACCCCGGAGTCTCTGAAAGCCGCAATATTTAGAAGGGACGTAAAACTAACAACAGTATTAATTAGTTTTGCCATAATTTCAGCTCTTCTGGGAGTAACACCATTTTACTGAGGAATCGCACTTTTCTGGCTGCCTAGCCACACCCTACAAACGCTGAATATATGTTGCCACTCCTTTCTTTTCAACCCTGGTATTTATATCCAGTTAAGGGATGAATTTCTGACTTCCCTTCGTACTTTATATTCCATGTCAGACCTCGGTCAACTGTGTGATGGATACACTCAGGTATTGTAACGAGAATCCATAGCAATCCAGATATACGGGAAATATGGCATTATTAAGATTCTCTCGCAGCAAGTATTAATTGGTGACATTTAGTATATCGCGAGTAAGAGATTCTAATTACGTACAAGGAATGTTGATTAGGAATTCGCGATATTGTCTTATTTCTTAAGACTTCCAAGTATGTAATGATTATAGATTCGCTTCAAATTTTCCTGCTGAAATGATCTCAAAGCTAACCGGTGTCTGTTGGAATTATTATCTGGGTAGAAATATGTAGTCTACTCGTGGGTTTTAATATAGAAGCTAGTCATCATGTATAAGATAAACTCTCATTTTACGCAGGTGTCATTCCATGTGTCTGTCATAAGTGTTCTGTATATCTGTACCCATCTTAGTAGACCAAGACTCCTTTCTCGGAAATTCTCCCGGCTCTGTTCTTAGGGCTGGAAAGGCGTAAGCTCATCTTCGTGAGGACAACTAAGAAGCTATTCGTTTGATTTTTACTTCAGTCATCCTTCGAATGGTATTCCGTAGTTTCCCCCTCTACAAATAAAGCCATACCCAATTACTAGAGGTGTCGCTAAATTTGCATGCTTGGTGTAGTGATTAGCATTCTTAGCTATTACCCACAAGCCTTGGTTCGATTCGCGGCTCTGACATGAAATATAATTTTTATCTAGTGCGGGGTACAAACGAGTCTTGGAAACAGGCATCTGCCATTTTATCTACCGAGGTAGTGATTGGTTGGTTCCTTAGTTTAAGGGCTGCGACAACGCGGTCATGTAGCCCCGTGTACTTTGGTTGTGAGTAGAATCTGTCTGATAACCGGTGTTAATTGTGATGGCTGTATTAGTGTGTGTTATCTGTTTTTAATTCAAGTGAGGACTGCAGACAATAATTTCAAGTAGTTCCTACTTTCGCTACGAAATTCTACCATCCACGACACCTAGCTGTGAACTTCGCTACTACTAGATGCCATCGCAACCAGCGCCCGGTGACGAAAGTTGGAACTTAAGGGCATTAATCAAACCTAACCTACAATTTTGGCTTCACACAAGTGTAGTTAGTGGAAGGTTCTTTTTCATAAATCTATGACATGGGACCACCGCGCCGACTTTACTTCCCCTCCGAAGGAAGGCATACTGAGGGATTTTTTACGATCTTAAAAAATCCGACGACTTCGGCTGGTTTTGAACCCGCGACCTTGGCCAGAGAAGTTCAGCATCCTACCAAGTACGCCACCGAAGCCGCAGAGGTACAAAAAGCAGTAACACCTCTACATTATCTCAAGTATTGAGAGAGATTTCTCCGACACAGAAGATACACGGTTCTGGTGTCCATGTTTCCCAAAGCCTATAACTCAATAAAAACAAGTAGTTCCGTGAAGAACTATACTGCCTATTTTCATATATCCTGCTCATGTTAATTGCCACTATCAACATATAAAATTTCAGTTTAATTGCTGTAACAGATTCGTAGATATTGAGAACCGTCTAAATATTTCAGATGGTCGCCAGGTTGGATTTTTATTTTTGTATTATTATATTAAGATTATTGTGTACGTGTGGTATTCAAACTTCAATCACAAGATTAGAACACAAGAAGTAAAAACGAGATTTTAAAATTACGCACAGCAGCCATCTTGTGATTATGCAAACAATTGAAATAAATTAGATGCCAGTGGATCAACATTTGTGTAAGCATTTAACGTGCAACGTTTTACGGCACTCGGATAGTTAATTCGCGAGAAACGTCCATTTAAATATTTATAATTCGCGTCGCCGCCATGTTGGATTCGTGCTCACCAGGTTACTGAAAGTCCTATAGGTGAACATATGTTCATAGTCTCTATGAACATAAAAATTTCAGTTTGGTTGCTGTAAAAGATTCATAGATATTGAGAACCGTCTAAATATTTCGGAAGCTCGCCATTTAGGATTGTTATATGTATAGGTCATATAGTTATGTATCATTCAAGGACACTTATTGCCGAGGTTCATTATTCAAACTTTCACTTCGATCGCATGATTACGACACAAGAAATAAAAACTTAATTTTAAAATTTCGCACAGCCGCCATCTTGAGGTTATGTAAACAATTGAATTAAATTAGATGGCAGTACATTACAATCTGCAAAATCATTTACTGTACCACATTTCACTGCGCTCAGAGAGTTAAATCACGAGAAAAGTCTATTAAAATATTTCAAATTCGCTTGGTCGCCATGTTCGTTTTGTACTTTACAGTTTTATGAATTATACATAGATAAACTTGAATTAGTATCCTTTATCACCGAACAAAATTGCAGGGTGATATCTGTAATAGTTTCGGAGATATAGAATGTCAGTGAAATATTTCGCACAGCCGCCATTTTGAGGTTATGTAAACAATTGAACTAAATTAGACTCCAGTGCATTGCAATGTGTATAAACATTTGCTGTACCAAGTTTCATTACGTTTGGATAGTTAAATCGCGAGAAAAGTCTATTTATAAGTCTCAACTTCGCTTGGCCGCCATGTTGGTTTTGTAGTCACCAGATTTTTGAAAGTCTCATAGGTGAACTTCTAGTAGTGCCCTTTAATACCGTACACAATTTCAGGGCGATATCGGTAATAGTTTCGGAGATATTGAATGCTAGTGAAATATTTCGCACAGTCGCCATGTTGGATTGGTGAGACGTAACAAAATTTGAAGGGCACGGTCGAGGTTGCCGGGAATAGTGCTATGAACTTACCGAGTTTCACGGAAATCGCTCCAGCCGTTTAGATTTTATTAGGGGGACACACACACACACCTCTCTCTCACACACACACACACACGCGCACGCACACACGGACAAAAGGTGATCTCATAAGCCTATTTTTTCAAAATTGAAAATAGTCTAATAAAACAAACTTAACTTTGAGAGGAAGTATGAGAAATCCTGCTTTAAGCGGACACAAATTCAATACAATCATATCAAAAGAAACCCCAGAATTTGTGAGAATATAGAATTTAGGAACTATTCTCTGATTATACGATTTCCCTTCTCCCTGCTCGCTCACTCATTTTGGCCGAAACCAACGCGTGGAACCCTACAGGTGCCCAGAAAGGTAGAGGGCCGTTGCTATGAAACGAGCAAGTCATGGATAGCTGAGCTTTACCTCGCTAACAACTGTTGCTAGGGAGGGGAAGAAGGCAACAGGCTTCCTATCGGATGCGACACCGTGTTAATTAGTGCCTCATTTCATGTGAGATTCACTTTCATTTTCTGAGGCATTGCTGGTGGTGGTTAATATTTCAAGGGGCTAAAATCTAGGTCATCTGCCCATAATAAATTCGGGTGGTAATCAAAATTAATTCAAAATGAATTTAAATGAAAGATTCCTTTATTGAATCAACTAAACATTCTGACAGGATAGCAGGAGCTAAACAAGCGTAAGAAACATCTTCTGATAAACAAGAACGCACCCTTTACAATTAGGACAATAATGTCAAAATGATTGCTTGGAGTGCTTTATTATATGGATGTGAAACCTGGGTTCTAGCGAAACAGGATGTCAAATGACTGGAGGCAATGGAATTGTGGATATGGAGGAGTATGCTGAGAATAAGTTGAATGGAGAAAAAGTCTAACGGAAAGGTACATATGGAAGTAGATGTAGAAAGGGTGCTAATGTCTATTATAGAAAAGAGGAAAATTAACCCTCAACCATTTTCGAGTAGGCTTCGGATCATAGAAGGTGTTGTGATCTCACTTATGTACTATTTCAAATGTTAAAAGAAAATAGGTGTCACTCGATTTACATGATGAATTCGTTCCTAGTAGCCACCCCGTAATACGAAGACGCGTAAAAGGATGTATTATTATATGCGTTAGATAGGAAACTATTTCAAGGAAAAATTAATAGCCTATGAGTTTAACCAAATGCAACTTCAGAGGCTGGATAGGATGCTTTCAATTCTCTAAACAGAGATTTTGCTTCAGCCTGAATAACCATCGTGGATATCGGGATAGTACGTTTAGTTTGATGTTCAATCCATTGAACAAACATTCGTTCTATTTTCTCCATAATTGGCGCCTTTATTATGGATGACGTCATTCTGGTCGCACATTTTGCATCTTTCTTTAATATTTTCTGCTTGACTTCTTATGGTTTTCGGAGTTGACTCGGAGATTTCTGTAGCTCTGTCAATGTCCACAGTGCGATCATTGAGTTCATATCGCTTTATAACTTCCAGCTTTTCTTCAAGTTTAGTGTTATTGATATCCTTTGCTTTTTTCTTTTGGAAGCATTTTGATCACACTTTCTTTTCTCTATAACGTTTTTAGAAACAATAAAACACAGCTTGTTAGCTCAATGCTCTTTAATAATGACCACATGCCGCCAGTCAACACTGAAACAACGCAACACAGCCACTCAGCACTCTCCTTGAGCCTGACTACACGCCGTGCCGCCTTCAGCGCTGCACACTCAATGCTCTATGACCACATGCCGCCAGTCAACACTGAAACAACGCAACACAGCCACTCAGCACTCTCCTTGAGCCTGACTACACGCCGTGCCGCCTTCAGCGCTGCACACTCAATGCTCTATGACCACATGCCGCCAGTCAACACTGAAACAACGCAACACAGCCACTCAGCACTCTCCTTGAGCCTGACTACACGCCGTGCCGCCTTCAGCGCTGCACACTCAATGCTCTATGACCACATGCCGCCAGTCAACACTGAAACAACGCTACACAGCCACTCAGCACTCTCCTTGAGCCTGACTACACGCCGAGCCGCCTTCAGCGCTGCACACTTAATGCTCTATGACCACATGCCGCCAGTCAACACTGAAACAACGCAACACAGCCACTCAGCACTCTCCTTGAGCCTGACGACACGCCCACTGCCATCGTAATATACAGGCCATCAAGCAGCGGCCATTACCATGTGATCAGCTGATCGCTTAGGGTGGATGGGTAACGACCATTATGCTTAACTGTGAGTGGTTTGTGCTGTGTTGTTTATACAATTTAGTTAGTGTCCGAGTTAAAAGCAATACGTAAGAACGCTACTACTTACGTCATCCAGAATGAGGATTACGGTACTCCGTTTGATTTCTGAGGCAAATGTTCATTTCGTTGGTATGTAATTAGCCTATATCTATAAAATGTTTGAGTTGCATGTTTGCCACCACACTTATTAAGGTTATGGTTCAGTTAGGAGCTTTACATCGCTTATTTTCGACTAATGCAGGTTTTTTGGATGGTACGGTACCGGTAATACAATTATATTTATTCATTGAAACAATTATTCCTTCCATGGTCCCTGGAATGCCAAAACGTAGTTGTGTTACCGGGTGCAAAAACAACTAGGCTATTATGATGGAGATAATTAGGTTATATGCCTTGTTTTTCCATCCCCACCTACGAAAATTTAAGAAAGCAATGAATACTTAAAAGTCCTAGAAAAGATTTGCACATTACAGGGAAGACGAGAGTGTGTGTTAAACATTTCCCTGAAAGTAAGATACTTCGGGAGATAAGAGCTACCTTTAGGCCTAGGCCACTCGTCTTGATGGTAATTTATAAGTTAATAATATGGTTTCAATATTATAGTATGAAGTTCTAAATGTCAGCCTATGCTAGGACTGGAAAGATTTCTAACATGTAAATGCTGAGGTTAAATTACATGTTAGGGCTTACTTATGTAAATCAGACAAGTTATTATTAGTACGGTATTATTCAGCATAGTTGGAAGTCTATCCAAGATGTGTCCCGTTCAACCTCAAGTGAACATAATTTTCATGTGGTAGCATTTATGTAGGCTGCTGTATTTACATTAATGGGATTGTTAGCAACCTATCTACCTGATTTCTAGATTACAATCCATGGTAAATTCCTGATGCAATAGCCAAGTTAGATTGAGTAATTGAAAATGTGTGCTGTTAGGTTAGGCTCTGTTTATGTCACACAAGAGGTGTTCTGTGCATTGATTACAGTTAGAGATTGGTTACGTTGTGCATCATATCATGAGCCAGAAGTAGTTTAGAATGTGATTTGTTGAATAGCCTAGAGTATTGTTGGGGTTTCTCAGGCATTTAACCTTAAAGCGGTGAATAGTGACGATTAGAATTGATCAGATAAAGAATGATAAACTTGTGATCTACAAATTAAGAGTAGTTTCCCTTGAGATCATATATACATAGGTCTACATTTTAGGACAGAGATTTTTTGGTGTGATTACCTGTAAATAATATTGTAAGTTGAATCTCATTATATTATCGTTCACACCTAACTTGGTACGAGGCTACATTAGTTATTAACTTTCTGTACTGTAGCTTACACCATAAGAGGTTAACATCTAGTGCTGATATTACAACAGTAGCTTAATACTGACTGAAATTATGACACTTAGATTAGGATATTCTAAATGGTTCCACACTTTATACATGTGTTAAGATATTCATTCGAGAAAGTGCTATAGAGACAGTAGCTTTTCAGGTTTTTTTTTAGTTGTGTATAACAAAAATGTTCTGAGCTGCGCAGATTAGTTTTTTGAGCTTCACAGATTAGTTTTTTGAGGTGCGCATTGACTTTTTGAGCTGCGCAGATTAGTTTTTGAGGTGTGCATTGACTTTTTGAGCTGCTCTGATTAGTTATTGAAAAGAGAAGATCCTTTGTTATGTAGCCTTGATTTTTCGTCCTTATACCATACATTTTTCTGGTTGTCAAGTAGGACCGCAGTGAATTGGTACGGTACAGTACATACAATTTCATGCGAAGAAGTGGTTCTTGAACCTTATTTTTCTGACAGGATGCCAAGGGGAACATAGTGTTTTTATACATGATTACGTTTATTCGAAGCAGGGTCAGCAAGGTATATCTGTTATTTGTACAAGAGATATTCATTCGAGCAAGTGCTATGGAGACAGTAGGTTTTCATTTCTTTTCTAGTAGTGTATAACAAAAATGTTATGTTTTTTCACTTCTTTTATCTGGAATAGGGTGAGATTTGTTTTGTTTTCTTACTGAAGTAGTGGTTTTATTCAGAGAAGATACTCTGTTAAGTAGCCTTGATTTTTGGACCTTATACCACACATTTTTCTGGTAGTCAAGTAGTACCGCAGTGAATTGGTACATACAATTTTATGCGAAGAAGTGGTTCTTGAACCTTATTTTTCTGACAGGATGCCAAGGGGGACATAGTTTTTTTTATCCATAATTATGTTTATTCGAAGCAGGGTCAGCAAGGTATATCTGTTATTTGTACAAAAGATATTCATTCGAGAAAGTGCTATGGAGACAGTAGGTTTTCATTTCTTTTCTAGTAGTGTGTAACAAAAATGATCTGTTATGTTTTTGCACTTCTTTTATCTGGAATAGGGTGGGATTTGTTTTGTTTTCTTACTGAAGTACTGGTTTTATTCAGAGAAGATACTCTGTTAAGTAGCCTTGATTTTTGGATCTAATACCATACATAGATTTATTTTATTAACAAACTGTTCCTGCAAATTGTTTTGTGTAATGAAATATTCGAATATTTCCTTCCTTCAATCCCGAGTTTAGCCATATGCGATTTATCGACGTTGTGGTACATCTTGAGTAACTGTTTCAATGCCTCTTTTTAGTGATATAACATTTACAGTACGTCAAAAAGCTGCAATGTTTGCCCTGTCTGTGTGCGTCAACGTCCTAGTAAGTTCACAGACGATGTACCATTTTGTTCACTCGTAAAATGCCCGCTACAACGGCAGGATTCGAACTAGCGGAGCGATAATTAGGCCTATTTAGTGGTTACTTATCTAACTGCCAGTGAACTCCAAATAGTATTAACATTTTCCTATAAATATGAATTTATATTCGCTTTGGAGTGACTGCGTGTGAAATGAGCCGTCTGACTTGCTACGGCGGCTGTACCGACCCTACGCGTGACGTCACTAGAGGAACCTTGCGGCCTGGACATAACGATGGCAGTGACACGCCGCGCCGCCTTCAGCGCTGCACACTCAATGCTCTATGACCACATGCCGCCAGTCAACACTGAAACAACGCTACACAGCCACTCAGCACTCTCCTTGAGCCTGACGACACGCCGCGTCGCCTTCAGCGCTGCACACTCAATCACGAAATCGTCCCACAGGGTGATAGTGAATCCGCAACCTAACTTGCATATATTTTTTTAAATTTTATATAATTATGCCATTTTTAAATCGCATTGTAGCGAAAATGCGCAGAGTGATAACTCGTATAACAAGGGATCTTGTAGAGTGTAAACAATGATAAATCTTGCATAGTACACATACATATTTGACACTCGTCTATGATAAGATCTGGTTGAACATATCTTATGGTGGAAACCATGAATTGCGAGTCTAGTTATTACATGCGTTTGATCTTGATTCTCATTGGTCCACGTTCTGTACAACATGGCTTAAGTGATATAGAAGTCTAGGTCGAACTCTCGTCTCTTTGCTTTTCTGCACTCCTGTAGCTGGCAATGGTATTTTAAGCTAGAGGTCCACTATATAGACTGTTTTTGAGATCACCTGTCAGCTCCCACAGTGAATGTATTTAAAATTTTCTTTCACATAAGTATTGGTATTAGTGGTTTTGATGTCCCCTACTAAATCTATTAGTGTATCGTTATTATACCGAAATAAATAGCATATCCTCTCACAAATGCAAAATTTCAAAAATAATTGTTCCCGTTTTTCATATTCAGTTCTTTAATGGAGACATATGTTTTTTTTTTCAGCTTTAGTACAGGAACTTGCAAGCAGTTGATCAGTTCCAATACATTGACAGCATTATAACTCGAGATGTTCGTTGCTCTGCGGAAATTACCAATAGGATTCAGAAGGGAGCTAATCTGTACCACCAAGTCAGGAATCTGCATTGGGACAGTCAAATTCCTTTAATATATATATTAAGAAAAACCTTGTGTAAGGCCTACTTTGTACCGACAACAATATACGGCTTGGAAACGAGCCCATTAACATAAGGGATAACAGCAGAGAGCGCTCTTACACCGCACCCGGGAAACTGGAGACGGTTAAATGATGATAATGAGTACAGGGCATTACTAATTTAAAATTTTTAATTTGAGACCTTGTTGAGGCTCATAAGGTAAATAGAACTTGAGTAATTGATTTTTGTACCTATAAAAACAATTGTGAGTTATTGAGTAAATTCTGCATTATGATTAGGCACGTGAAACCTAGTCCAATTAAGGAGGAACATGCAGCTCAAGGAGCAAAAACGATAAAATATTTCATGCACATTTGGCAACATCCTTTTTCACTGACTAAAATCCTTTTATATACATAAAATATCGGATTTTCGTCCAGACAAACGCTAGATATAAAATTCTTCAAATTCTCCCCCAGGGGCTCACATCTAGTGGGACGTGGGTTCGCGACCACAGGGCCCCAACTGAGTCCGACATTCCTTCCACTTACTTGTGCCGCCTTCTTTCCTGTCGACCTCTCTTGGTCAACTCTTGTTCTCTTCCGACCCTGACGGTATTAGGGTATCCGAGGCCTAGGGAGTCTTGCACTTTCCCGCCTTAATTAGCCCTTCTCTCATCTTTCCTGATACCCTCATTCTTCGAGGGGCCTTCTTTTTCCTTTCATGATATCTCCTGCCTTCTGCTCAAGGCCCTCAAGGAGGCAGGGTGTATCTAGCCCCACCACTTCTGGTGCACCCTGGATAGTACTACACCCTCAAGGGCTCACGGCTGGTGAGTTTGGCAGTTGGCGACCCCGAGGGATTCCTGAGCTGGGTCCGTTTTTGTCACCTTTCTCCTCTGATCTTGGGGTAGGCCCTCTCTTCTTTCCCTTTCCTATCTGCCTTTAATCGCTCTCCTTCCTTCCAAGTCCCTCAATCCTCTTTCTTCGAGGGTTGGGGCATTTCCTTTCTTCTTGTCTTTAATTTGCCTTATCCTTTATTTGGTTACCATTTCATCTTCTAGTATGTAAGTTTGTAGTTAGTATTAGTTATAGTTTACATTCTCATCTCATCTTACACTCTCATCCAAACAATTATGGGCCGATAACCTAGATGTTAGGCCCCTTTAAACAACAATTATCATAATCATCATAGCGGCTTCGGTGGTGTAGTTGCTAGCATGCTGAACTGCTGTGACCAAGATCGTGGGTTCAAACCCGGCTGAAGTCATCGGATTTTTAAGAGCGTTAAAAATCCTTCAGTATGCCTTCCTCCGGAGGGGGAAGTATAGCCGGCGGTCCCATGTCATAGATTTATGGCATGAAAAAGGTCCTTCCACAGACTAAACTTGTATGAAGCAAAATAGTTAGGTTAGATTTCATCGGAACGCTCTATCAAAGTTCCAACGTTCACCATTAGGTATCATTGATATCTGGTAGCGAAAGTTGAAACTACTTAAAATTGAACGGAACTTGTAGCTCACCCTAAGGGTGTCCGCTGGAAGCAGCTACAGACTCAGGCGAGTCGAACATGTCCCCGGACACTCCCGGCACTAAAAGCCATACGATAAATAAATAAATAAATAAATAAATAAATAAATAAATAAATAAATCATCATCCTCATCATCTTAAAATTCTTAAAATGCAGTTCCTTTATTGAATTGCGGAATTGAACTCTTTCGTCTTTAAAATCCTTGATGACTAATTTCTTCTAGAAACTGCTATTTCACGATTCCCAGAACTGTGGAAGACAACATAATACTTTAATAAGGTCGATACCCGAAGAGATCAACTGAGGAGGATTGACTGGAAAGATGAATGAAAGGAGTCCAGCACAGAAAGTCAAATCCCTGTTGTGATGTCGGCTCGTGAGCAAGGATAGGCTGGTGGCGTGAACCGAGTGTACACGTTAAGTAGGCTGACCAATTGAATACTAGCGTGCTGTCGCAGTTTCAGGTTTGCGTGACCAAATTTAACTAGGTAGCGACCACCCGGATAGCGCTAGCACCTTGCAGCATCTTCTACCTTCATTTTATTACAATAACAGCCTTAATGTGGTTTCTTGTTATCACACCACTGTCACAATAATAATAATAAAACTGAGCCAGGCACCTGTCATTTTAGCGGTAAAATTAGCCATTGGATTCGGGCCTTTTTTATAGTACTTATCTCTTTAATCATCTGAACAAAGAGAGAACTAAAGCAGAATACTTCAAATTAACGTTTCCCAGACTTTGTTTCACGTTGGGGAATGTGAAGGCTTGTTATCTTCGGAAAAAAAACGTTCTTCATCGGCGGATCAATGCTAATGTGTCCATCTCATAATCGCTAGATCACAGGTTCGATATCCAGTCGAGAAATATGATTTGTGAAGTGCAGGTCATATGAGCGCCAATTGATTTGTACAGTGTTGAATCGTAGAAGACCTTTGCCATCGCACATTGTATCCACAAGAATAAATATAATTAAATCCAAGCCATATCTCGCCTCCATGGAGTTCCGACTTTCACTGCTAGGTGGCACTGAAAGTGGAACATCAACATCACAGAGTACTTCGTCTGGATTTATTCACTTAAACTATCGTAGTCAGGAAGCTGACTAATAATAATAATAAAACTAATAATAATCATCATAATAATATACTAGCATATCCCGCGTAGAATAACTACGTTATAGTTTAAAAAAACTTTTTTTTTTGATTTGAACCATTTTTGATGTTTAGTTTACTGTACATTCACATTATGACCTCGTAAATTTTGCTAAATTTCGCCATGATGCTGATAGTACACCCTTTGATGTCGGCGAGGCATCGTTGCACTTGCTTAAACGTTTCCACTTGGTATGACGGCCCCACGCCGACAGAGCTGTACGGAACACTGACCTGTTCGGTCCCACGACAGAGGGCACTGGTGGGCCAATGTGCACGCCATCTCTACACGACCCCTGTTCTGGGAGTGTCTCCGACCATTTCTTCTGGGTGTTTCAATTTCTACAAACAGTAGTGTATTTTGAGAAGTGCAGTGATAGATAAACATAAAAACATAAAAATATATCAGTTTGTTGTGTGGATGGAGTGCTTTGAGAACAAAGAAGGTTTCAGTAAATTTTCTATAATTTTTAGTTTTACTTTGGACAATTCATTGCATTGCAAAATTTGCAGGTTTTCTAGTTGATATATCAAAATTTAGGTTTGTCAGAATGAATAGTTAAAAATGTGTCTGGATGTCCACTTACATGGTGGAAAATATATGAGAATTTGTCACAATAGATATTTTAATATCACAAAATCAGTCACTGGCAACAAAATTATTAAATTGGCACCACTGGGTCATTACATGGTATTGTTGTTGTGAGGTACAGTGTAGGCCCTACAATATCCTAATTCATCTTGGGAAGAGTTATTTGACTCAGAATGGGTAATATAACCCATTCCCCTCTAGTCACTCCCATTGATAGAACGACTGGGACCAGTAAGTCAGAACAGATTTCTTTAACTATATTTTTATTTAAGATATCAAGCAGTCCAGGAAAACGCTGTAACTTAATTTCTCAGATGAGGTCCAGAAAGACAACAGCAAGTCTTTAATTTTCTAGTAACTAAGGTCCATTGTTTAATTTTTTTTATTAAACATTTTTCTGACAGGTCAAGGGGGATAACAGTTATTTTGTGCAAAAGAAATTAATTCGAAAAAGTGCTAGGAAGACAGTAGGTTTCTAGTTTTTATTAGTTGTCTGTGTCTGTGTCTGTTAGGTAGTCAGCCCGAAGGCTGGTTGGATCCTCAAATAGTACCGCCTTATATGACAAAAATGTTCTGTAATGATTTTGAACTTCTCTTATCTGGGAATAGGGTGAGATTTGTTTTGTTTTCTTGCTAAAGGGTCAGCTAGCAGTGATTTTATTCAGAAAAGATCCTTCGTTGAGTAATCCTGATTTTCTGACCTTATAGCATACATTTTCCTGCTGGTCAAGTGGAACCGCAGTGATTTGATACCCACAAGTTTGTTTGAAGGAGTGGTTCTTGAACCTTATTTTTCTGACAGGAGGCCAAGGGGGACATAGTGTTTATATACATAATAATGATTATTTGAAGAAGTGTCAGCATAGAATATCTGTTATTTTCTACCACAGATATTCATTCGAAGAAGAGCTAGGAAGACAGTGAGTTTTCAGTTATGTCGTATATATGTCAAAAATCTTGTGTAATGTTTAGGAAGACAGTAGGTTTGTAGGTTTTTTTTAGTTGTATATGACAAAAATGTTCTATAATGATTTTCAACTTCTTTTATCTGGAAATAGGGTGAGATTTGTTTTGTTTTCTCGCTAAAGGGTCAGCTAGTAGTGATTTTATTCAGAAAAGATCCTTCGTTAAGTAACCCTGATTTTTGGACCTTATAGCATAAATTTTTCTGTTAATTTTATTTATTTATTTATTTATCGTATGGCTTTTAGCACCGGGAGTGTCCGAGGACATGTTCGGCTCGTCTGAGTCTGTAGCTGCTTCCAGCGGACACCCTAAAGGGCGAGCTACAAGTTCCGTTCAATTTCAAGTAGTTCCAACTTTCGCCACCAGATATCAATGATACCTAGTGGTGAACGTTGGAACTTTGATAGAGCGTTCTGACGAAATCTAACCTAACAAATTTTGCTTTACACAAGTTTAGTCTGTGAAAGGATCTTTTACATGCCATAAATCTATGACATGGGACCGCCGGCTTTACTTCCCCTCCGAAGGAAGGCAAACTGAAGGATTTTAACGCTCTTAAAAAAAACGACGACTTCGGCCGGGTTTGAACTCGCTATCTTGGGCATAGCAGTTCAGCATGCTACCGACTACGCCACCGAAGTGGTCAAGTGGTACCGCAGTGATATGAAACCCACAATTATGTTTGAAGGAGTGGCCCTTGAACTTTATTATTTTGACAGGAGGCCAAGGGGGACAGTGTTTATATACATAATTATGTTTATTTGAAGAAGGTTCAGCTTAGGATATCTGTTATTTTCTACATCAGATATTCATTCGAAGAAGAGCTAGGAAGACAGTAAGTTTTCAGTTATTGTGTATATATGTCAAGAATATTGTGTAATGTTTAGGAAGAGGGTATTTTTTTGTAGTTTATGACAAAAAAAATTGTTATGATTTTTAACTTCTTTTATCTATCATGATACAGTCAGGGGCGTGTATAAGGGGGGCCCAGGGGGCCCGAACCCCCCCCCCGAAATTGTTGTCATATATATTATTTATTTATGAATTAAAACATTAAAAACTAATATCCTCGTACTTATCATGTGGTATTGTTACTAAGTGACGTGTGGCAACGTTACAAAGCAAGGCGACGGTAGAGCGATGTAAACAGTGTGACAATCAGTTTTCACTGATAACCTCTTATTACTCTCCAGTGTCTTAACAGCAACAAGCGTTTGACAAATGTTTTTCCCTAACTTTTATACCCTTAACAGACTTCTGGCAAATTTCCCTCTCTCTGTAGCTACCGGTACTGCCGAACGGAGTTTGAGTTGGCTGAAATCATACTTAAGAAATTCTACTTCTGAAAACAGACTCAACGGTATAATATTGTTATCTATTCACAGAGACATACATCTGACTGACGATGAAGTTATAAACCGATTTGGTAATGCTTCAAGAAACCTTGACTTTATATAATAGAGTAAGTTGTAAATCAAAACAGTAATGTTAATTCTTTCCATGTAAGCACTATCAAGTGATCAAGATTGTTGTATTAATAAAAAAGTAACAAAAAATGGTCTTAGTTGTGTTTGACATTAACCAAACTTAAAACATCACAACAAATTGGTAGAAAAAAGTGATGCCGGATAGCCTTAAAATTCATCAATTTGCACCAAATTATACAAAAGTTTCCCGGGGAAAACCCCGGACCCCCTATTCTTTGGGGCCTATACCATGCCCCCTAACCCTCGGTTGGGCACCCCCCGAAACAAAACTCTATATACGCCCCTGTGAGACAGTGTTATTCGTTGTGCCTAGCGACAGAAAAATGGTAACATATCAAATACCAATGTCACTTTACAGAGGATCCTTGAAATAAACTAATGTAAAAATCACTGTTGTCCAACTTGACTTCATCTCACAAAACTTAATGACGATCACAAAACAGGATCTTCTTCGAATAAATATAGCCTTTTTTTCTAATACAAGTCCAGAAGATAGTAGCTAGTTGCTTTTTGTAATGTTATTCTGTTTTACTGGTGAGTAAGGGTCAGAAGGATACTAGCAGCTTTTGTGAGTGAGATCCAGAAAGGAAGTTACCTTCTATGTTGAGTTATTTCTGGTAAGCAAGGTCTAGAAATGAATATTTCTGTTAATAAAATAATAATGTTTAGGGGCATAATGTTTAAGAAGGCAGTAGAGGGCCTGTTTCTCTGAAAGAAAGGAAAATGAAATACAGAATTAGAGATGAACATAATAATTTGTATCTTTTCCTTGCAAGAGATTCTGAAATATTGTCGAATTTTATAACTTAAGCTCAGTTCGAACTCAAATGGGCTTTTCTGGCAGCAGGCACAGAAAAGTGCACCTGTCTATGTATTGTTTCTGTGTGTACATAGATTTATTTTATTAATAAACTGTTCCTGCAAATTGTTTAGTGTATTGAAATATTCGAATGTTTCCTTTCGTCAATTCCCAGTTTAGCCATATGCAATTTATCGACGTTGTGGTTCATCTTGATTTGAATAACTGTATCAATGTCTCTTCTTATTGATATAAAGTTGACAAGAACGTCAAAATACTGCAATTGAGCCCTGTCTGGGTGCGTCAACGTCCTAGTAAGTGCACATACGTTGTACAAACTCGTAAAATGCCTGCTACAACGGTAGGATTCGAACTAGCGGAGCGATAATTAGGCCTATTTAGTGGTAACTTTTCTAACTGCCAGTGAACTCCAAATAGTATTAACATTTTCATATAAATATGAATTTGGAGGGACTGCGTGTGAAAGGAGCCGAGTGACTTGTGGCGGCTGTACCGGCCCTAAGCGTGACGTCACTACAGGAACCTTGCGGCCTGGACATTACGATGGCAGTGGAGAAGCCAGCTGTTAGGTCGTGTATTGTTTTGGGAAGCTTCGACGGTGTTCGCAACTGGTCGGTGCTGCTCGCTGTGTCGAGAAACCATAGTACGTCGTCAGCTCAGTGTAATGACACACAAGCAGCGCAGGAGCTGTATAATATCAAATTGCACCCACAGATCGCCGTATAATCACAAAATGGTTATGTTGTTTGATGAATAAAATTTATTTGTATCAGATGAGCTATTTTAGAGGAACCTAAGTCCATAAGTTAAAGCATAGTCTAGCAATAGAATGTTACCTCTCCTGTGTCCGCGGTGACAAATGTTGTATAAGAAAGATTTGGCTTAATTATATGTTTGATTTGAGATCTATAATGATTCGGACTCTGATTAATAGGTAAATAAATATTTTTATGTAGATACATAAATTCCTGCTTTTCACTTATCAGCACATAAAAAGCATAATATTTTCCTTTTTTCAATCATTATGCTAAATATTTCAGTTCATTGCATTTTTTTCTGTGTTACTTCAACGGGGAAGAACCTGTGAGCTATGTAATCTTCAAGCAGAGCATATGTCAGCTTCCAACTGTGTTATTCTTAACTTGTCGCCCCGTGCCACTCAGTATGGAAGCCGGGGATTTCCTTCTCCATTGCCATATTGCACCACCCCTCCAGCTACCTGGAACCAGTATCACTCACATGCAGTTCATTTCTGACACTGTGAAGTGTAAGGCAGTTCTACGATGCCTAAGTAAAAACAAGTACAAATTATCGTCTGTTGCAGAATTTAAAGATAATTTTACTTCAGATGGGGGCGTTCTGTTCTGCTAACCATGTGAGAAAGCAATCAAAACACCACCTCAAGGGCAAGAAACATATTGTCGCAGTTTCGAGCCTTCAGAATAAGGGTTTTGCGATAATCGTCGGTCATTTGTGATGGACAACCTGAAGATGTATCTCGTTGTGTATTGTAATGCTTCAGCTATCAGTGAGATATAGATAAAATATCATTCGTGAGTACTTCATATTGTTTATATTCACATTAATAAACCAAATTATAATAAAATATTTTTACTTTTTTGTTACATATTTCAGGTATTTTAAATACATAAACAAGAAGTTCCGTTAAGAACTGTACAGCCTACTTTTCATGCCAATGATTATTCTACAGAATATGAACCTATCTAGAATAATGACGAAATTAAGTTGCTAATATCGAAATTTCCAATTAGTTCGAAATACTGTATACCTGGCATAATGTATCCTAATAGAGCACTACAGTTGGCAGCCCTGATGACTGAATATATTCTTAGTTCCATCTCTTAAGGTACAAAATACAAAATTTGGTTGAAGTCCAATGAATCGCATGGACGTTACATGCAGTTAAACATTGGATCTAACAGCGCGCGTAATATCATGTTGGCAGCAATGTCATGCATGTATTGGTCAGAAATAATCTGAAATAATATGATCTATTGTTGTGCCAATTTTGAATGAAATCCATTAGTTAGTGTAGAAGTTACAAGCAATTTAAAATTGGACCTATCAGCAGGCTTAGAATCATGTTGGCAGCACTGACGTATATTAGTTACTCCAAATTCGTCTAGAATGCCAGTTACTATACGTGTGCAAATTTTAGAGCTATTGGCTTGCATACTTTCTGATATATTGATATTAGGGTTAACAAAAATAGGGACAGCACATATTAACAGTTGGCAGCCCTGGTTGCTCCTTGGAATACGCATAGTCATATCTGTTATGGTACACATAACACATACGAAATTTGGTTGAAATCCAAATGATAGTATGGAAGTTGCATGTATTTAAAGTTGGACCTGTCAGCAGGCTTAGAATCATGTTGGTAGCACTGACGTATATAACTTACTCCAAATTAATATAGAATGTCAGGTACTATACGTGTGCATAGTTTAAAGCTGTCGGCTTGCATACTTTCTGATATATTGGTATTTGGATAAAATAAATTAGGAGCATTTATTAACAGTTGGCAGCCCTGGTAGGTCGTAAGAATACGCTCAGTCATATCTGGTTATGTACACATACAACATACGAAATTTGGTTGAATTCCAATTGATAGTGTAGAAGTTATATGCATTTAAAAATTGGACCTATCAGGAGGCTTATAATCATTTTGGCAACACTGCCATGTTTGGCCTCCCGGAAATTAATCTGAAATATTATGATCTGTACGTGTGCCAATTTTGAAATAGCTCCCATTCATACTTTCCAAGATATCCAACATGGAGCTCAAATTTCAATTGCGATTTTTTTGCAGTTGGTAGCACTGACATCATTTTCAAATATGGCCGTGAGATATTCAGGTGTAGATCTTTACTCCTACCAAATTTTGTTTCGATTGCTGCAGCCGTTTAGGAGTTGATAGGGGGGGACACACACACAGCCAGACAGACAGACAGAAGGACAGACAGACAGACAGACAGACACACATTTGCCCGATCTCATAAGTCTACTTTTTCCTCATTTTTGCAAAATGTGAAAAGTAGGCTAAAAATAAATATTTTCCAGATCGTTAGCACCTAAAAATCCGAGCCCTAATAATGATTATGCCCGGCATGCCGATGCTTAGCGGTCGTTCGACTGCAATGAAATGAAAATCCACAGCCTGCTTCCAGTCTCCGACCGGGTCAGGTATGGAATGAATGAAGCCCCCATCTAGCGGCGAGGATATGGACTGTGCCGGCTGCCGAGGCCTGACGCACTCCTCTGGGGCAATGATTAAATGAATGACAGATGAAATGAAATGATAGTGGAGAGTGTTGCTGGAATGAAATTTTGACAGGGAAAACCGGAGTACCCGGAGAAAAAACCTGTCTGCCTCCGATTTGTCCAGCACAGATCTCACATGGAATGACCGGGATTTGAACCACGGACCCAGCGGTGAGAGGCCGGTGTGCTACCGCCTAAGCTACGGAGGCTTTCGTTCGACTGCAATAAAGTTTTATAATATTCTTTTATGTTCGACCCTGACTATTGTAAGTCAGAAAACTGTACCATAATGAAGCTCATTATAACACTATTTTTCATTATGAAACAGTTTGTCCCACCAATCAGAGCTCAAGAAACGGTTGTTTGACCAATTAGATGCGCTGAGTTCCATTGCCTTCTAATTTAAATTCCACTGCCTGGCCTAGTGTCATAGTAGGGTAATCGAGGAGGCCATGGTCAAATACAAGTCATTCTCTGCGTCTCATGCGCTCTGTTCAGTACATAAAACTGGCGAAATCTCGACAGTTATTTATGAATATTTATGTTCGAACATAAAATAGTTATAATAATTATCGTCGAACATAAACAGTCGTATGCAACTCGCCTATAATGGTAATTAAGACACTCGTACGGAAATTATAAAACTCGCATACGGTCGTTTTATAAACATACTCGTGTCTTAATTATTGCCATTATAGGCTCGTTGCATAATGTATTATTATTTAATAAAAGATCTGAGCTGAAAGAATTTCATATTGTCATACTTCCAAAGTCTGAAAACGATTCCTCCTCGGCTGATGCCGGTCAATAAGAACCTTCTAAAATTTGGAATAAAATCATAATCAAACAACATAATTGATTTTAATAGAAGGAAACAACCCTCTCATTTCTTACAATATTTAATTATACAGGGTCAACAAAAAATGCCGCACTTGGAGGTCGGCATGTGGTTCCTCATCGAAATTCACGACGAAAGTTTATGTTGCAAAATCTAGTCCCGCCAATAGGTTTAACAGAAATGCATGTTAAGAAACGAGGTTCTGGCAACACTGTAACTGCATGCAGCGTGGCCAAAAGCAAGTCGCAGGAACTTGGCGCTCTGCCGGAGCTGTCTCTGTACATTCCGATGCACTGCAGGATGTGAGAGTGTTGCCAGCTTCTCGGTTTCATGCTTGTGTTTTCAAACAGCACCCGATCCGATTTTGCTATTGAAACTTTTGTCTTGCAATTGGATGAGGAATCGCATGCCGACCTCCAAGTGCGGCATTTTTTGTACACCCTGTATAGGATTACATAACTGTGCCATTTTTCCATTAGTTTTCAATTCACCAAATTGCCCAAATAACCCTCCTATTATAACATTTAATCAAAATACTTTTATGTAAATTCCACAAAATTGAATGTTATTAATTGGAAGTAGTAGGAAGAAAATAATATTTAAAGAGCACACTTTCCAAATTAAATTTAAGGTTAGGTAGTGAAACCACCTAACACGGGGAATAATTAGAGAAGGGTTTAAATCAATCGGTAGACCCGCTGTGGGCACCAAGCTTCCTTGCCTCGGGCGAGACACTTTTTGTCTGTTTCGGTGAGAGGCAGAGAGAAGAGGGAGAGAGAGAGAGAGAGAGAAAGACACGCTGTCGGTGTTTCTAAACGGAATAAAATGGGATGAATGTGACAGTGATTTATTTACTCAGCAATATGGCGCTGAGCTAGGGAAAGAGGTGCAGGTTAAGGGAGGAGAAAGATAGCAGGAAAGATAAAAGAGAATCTTAATAGAGTTTCCGGTTTCTGATACAATTATTTACTTTAGTCGATCCTTCTCTTACATGCTCTAGAACTATTATTATTAATCACTGGTTAAGGGGAGTATGAATGGCTTATCCCGCTATGTTCAATTTGCTAATTTCATGACCCATTTTCTCAAGAACTTCTTCATGCAACGTAGTGAAACTTTTGCATATTATTTATACATGCTTTATGTACTTACTCCTCTTGTTTTATTGACATACATATTCTAGGAGTCGCGATATCATTTTGTTCTCCGATTCATTTTCTTCACACCTTTTTTTGTCAAATTATTGTGCATTTTTCTTCAAATATACAAGCTATCTCTACCATTCTAGAGGTATGGTATTACAAGGGTATTCTACATGAACAGTGAACCGGAGATAACGGGTCATTTGTCTGAAGAAAGTTAGGTTTTCAGAAATTGAAATTAAAAATTAATTTAGATTGTACCTCACTTTTCAATGGAAAAAACAGCTAAAATGTGCTGGCAGGGTAGTCTTCATCATCTCTACATTGTCCGAGTGCATCCTCTTCTCCCTCCTGAATGATCTTGCATCCTTTGACACTTTTTGGGCCAGTAGCTCTGCCTTGTCGACTCGCTCCTTGTCCAGTTCCTTCAGTATGGCTGGTGTATTCCAACCAGTCTTCGCTCTCAGCAGCATACACACCAAGTTTCATTGTACGGTACCCCACAAATACATTTAATTAGGTACTCTTGACAACACTACATTGTTGAATGACTCATTCAAGTTTTGTGTTTTCCCTGTCAGACATTTCTTCAGTAGGTCTGGATTTGCCAAATCTCTATAAACTAGCTTTATAGCCAACATAACAGCCTCAGGTATAGAGGTCTTGTGGGTAAACTTATCTAAAATACCAGCTGCAGCTGCTTTTTAGCCTATTTTCAATTTTGAAAAAATAGGCTTATGAGATCACCTTTTGTCCGTGTGCGTGTGCGTGTGTGTGTGTGTGTGTGTGTGTGTCCCCTAATAACTTTTAAACAGCTGGAACGATTTCATTGAAACTCGGTAAGTTTATAGCACTATTCCGAGCGACCCCGACCGTGCCCTTCAAATTTTGTTACGTCTCACCAATTCAACATGGCGACTGTGCGAAATATTTCACCGGCATTCAATATCTCCGAAACTATTACCGATATCACTCTGGAATTTTGTGTGGTGACATAGGGAACTACTAAAAATTCACTTATGTGACGTTTGAAAACCTGGTAACTACAAAACCAACATGGCGGCCAAGCGAATTTGCGACTTTCAAATAGACGTTCTCGCGAGTTAACCATCCAAACGCAATGAAACTTGGTACAGTACATGTTTATACACATTGTAATGCACCGACATCTAACTTCGTTCAATTGTTTACATAACCTCAATATGGCGGCTGTGCGAAATATTTCACCGGCATTTTATATCTCTGAAAGTATAACCGGTATCACCCTGAAATTTTGCTCTGAGATAAAGGGCACTACTGGAAGTTCATCTATGAGACTTTCAGAAACCGGTTAACTACAAAACGAACATGGCGGCCAAGCGAATTTGAAAGTTTTAAATAGACTTTTCTCGCGATTTAATGATCCAAACGCAATGAAACTTGGTACAGCAAATGTTTATATACATTGTAATGCACTGGTATGTAATTTAGTTCAATTATTTACATAACCTCAAGATGGCGGCTGTGCGAATTTTTAAATTATTTTTTTTCTTGTGTCGTAATCATGCGATCGAAATGAAAGTTTGAATAATGATCCTACACAATAATTTTCCTTTAAAGGCACATGACCTTAAGGCCTGTACATATAACAATCCAACATGGCGACCATCCGGAATATTTAGATGGATCTCAATATCTATGAATCTATTACAGCAATCAAACTGAATTTTTTAATGCTCATAGGGGCAATGGACATAAGTTCACCTATAGGACTTTCAATAACCTGGTGATCACAAATCCAGCATGGCGGCGGAGCGAAATATAAATATTCACATGATGGTTTTTCGCAAATTAACCATCCGAGTGCAGTGACACTTGGTACAGAAAATCCTTATACAAATATTAATCCACGGGCGTCTAATGTTTTTCAATTGTTTCCATAACCACAAGATGGCATTTGTGCGAAATTTTAAAATCTTGTTTTTACTTCATGCAATTGAAGTTTGAATACTACACGTACACAATAATCTTCATGTAACAGTACATTCCTCTAAGCCCTACATAAAAGTCCTACATGGCGACCACCCGAAATATTTAGACGGTTCTCAATATCTACGAATCTATTACAGCAATCAAACTGAAATTTAGTATGTTGATAGGGGCAATTAACATTAGTAGGATATATGAAAATAGGCTGTATAGTTCTTCACGGAACTACTTGTTTGTATTTATACCACTCGCCGGAACAATGTTTCTTTTTCGAGGATTAACTTGAAGGTGTAGCAATGTGTAGAGCTGACGTACTACGTGAACTTTCATTCCTAACCTCATTCACAACCTCGTTTACACCTGGATAAGTTCTATAGTACCGATTTCCTTTGTTTTTTACTTTCTTGAACACTCCTCTTGCTCATGTCACGATTAGATGTACTCTAGATCAATAACAAACAAAAAAGAAAGAAAAGATATGCACGTTATACCAAGAATATCGCACGCACAACGTAAACAATAATCACAACTGTTATACCAGCCTTAACTTATGTAGCAAAACTTCTTCTAGAATTTAAATCAAACCACAGGCTTCTAGACATTACGGTTCTTGAGATATGAAGTGTTGACTGAAAATGGTACATGCAATCCTGAAAATAACCTGTGCAACTAATTTAATTAAATTAAATTAAAAATATTTCTAATCAAGCAAATTTATTAAATCATACACCAAATTAATCAGCAAATTCCAAATAATGTTTTGGCATAAAAAACAAAAATTACAACTTTTTCAACAAAATGGCCATTTATATTCCCCTTAACAACAGAGATGGTGGAAAAAAATGCTCGTTTAAAGTGTATTTGACCTTCAAGTATATTCGAGTTTTGTCCTCCTCGAAAAGGACCGACTCGACGCACCAGGTTGAAGATCCCCGTGTGGTGAAATATCATGTCTTTCTGCGTGAGAACTGCCGGCAGCACATCCTCGTACTACAACGAAAAGGGAGGGACACACTATCGGTCAAAATCACCCGGCTCCAGTCCTCGTGTTATATCTTTTCACGCCAGTTCTAAAGGGTTAAAGGGCCTATGGTGGAGATCGAACCTACTCGTTCATCGAATCCGCAATTATCAGGGACAATTGCGGGAAATGAGTTAGCGTATCAAGCTGCAAAAGAGGCGGTATCACACCACCTCGACCAATGGAGGTACCCGCTAGAGATATTCGCTCTCAGTTACGCCTACAAGTTCTGCGTCTTTGGGAGAGTCAGTGGCTAGCTGACCCACTGACCAGTAAACTGAGAGCGATCAAGGGAACTACTCGCGTGTGGCGGAGCTCTTTCCGGCCACGGAGAGAGTCCGTCATTTTGTGTAGGCTAAGGATAGGCCATACAAGATTCACCCACTCGTACCTAATGATAAGGGAAGACCTCCCACTTTGCACCTGTGGAGCCGTTTTCACCGTGGCCCAATTGTTAACCGAGTGTGTGGATCTTGCTGACTTACGAAGAAACCTTGGTTTGCAGATGACACTCAAACTTATACGTATTATCCCATGACGCGGTGGCTACTGATCGCGTTATCCGCTTTATAAGTGAGAGTGGGTTAGGGCCAGTAGTCAAAATTTTCCAGTAAAAATTGACTCAACGACTAGTTCGTTTTTGAATGATAATGTTTTGTTTTTCCGTAATTTTTGTTTATTTTTATTTAATTTTTTGTTTTTGTTTTATTAATTGTTGGTACTTTTAAATGTAGGTGTCCACCTCAAAATTTTAAATTAATTCCAAATGTGTATTCTTTAATCCGTGTTAAGAGGGGCAGATGACCACGTAGTTCCGCCCCTCAAAACAACAAGAACTATAATAACAGTGCCTTTGCGGCATAATGCAGGCATCTGCCGCAGTCGGTTTATTATTATTATTAGCAGTTGTATTCACATCGGCATGCACATCTATGGAGCGCGATAGAACTTAAATAATTGATGTTGATTTTTTCTTCTCTCAAAATCTCTTCATCTGGGCACTGAATATCTTCCTCCGTTCTACAGTCCATGATTTATTGGTCCTGGTAGTTATTTTCTCATCAAAATTATTGTTGTTGATTTATTTATTTATATATGCTTATGGCATTGTACACAAAACGATATACTATTTTCATATATACATATATATATATATACAAAAACAAGGGAGCAAACCATTAATTCAATCAACTTAGCCCTACAGATTTCATAGCTGTATGTCCAGTTCGTCTAGCCACTGTATGGCCTGAGTAGATGTCACCAGAAAGTCGTCCATTGATCCAGAGTACGCCCTCCTCGGACATTCTGCTACAATACTGTGGATGGTTTGATTCTCTGCACCACAGTCACAGCTGTGGGAAGTTCGCATGCCCCACTTATGATGCAGTGAGCCACATCGCCCGTGCTTGGTTCGGATTCTGTTGAGGGCAACCCAGGTTCTTCGTGGGAGATCAAAACCAGCCGGAGGGTGCTTGTGTTAAATGAAGGTTGCTACTCCTTCGGAGCTGTGCCGTTCCAAACAGATTGCCATTCTGCTTTTCCATTATAGCTTCCGCTGGTGAGCAACTGTGCCGTCTGAACTGGTGGTGATCTCGATTTTAAGCGCCTGAATCCTACAGCTATGCCCTGGTGGATAGGAAGGGCTGTGTTTGATGTGATTTTTCTGTACCCTCTTACCAGGTTGTTGAGGCGTCTTATATCTGGAGGTGTTGTTGATTACAGTTTTGAAATGGAGTCCTCCTCTACAATGCCAATGTCTATTTTACTAAGCAAGTTGTTCTCGACTTTCATTGACAGAGCAAGGTTGGTGCGCCTGTCATCGTTCATTCTAAGAATGAGGCCGTAGAACATCAATCGCCTTTTCCTAATAACCCTATATAGGGCAAAAGACTGGGGGTATAAAATATTTGGTTTTATTTTTCACATTTGTTTCTGGGGGTGATAGATGAGTAGGAATATGCAACAATTTTATGGGTGTGGATTCTATTTTAGGAAATATGGGGTGGGAAATTATTATCCCACTGCCAACACCCGACACTATGTTTTCTTAAATGAGCAATGGCGTAATAATCTCCCACCTCCAAATTATGATGATACTGTATTTATCACTCAATAATGAGGTTTATTTAACAGGATATAATATATAAAAACACCCATCACGCTCTATATTTAAAAAAAGTTAACTCCCACGCAACACAAGGTCAGTGACCTACATCATCTTTGCCGAAAACTATACAAAAAATATAAAAGTGATTTTGGAATGTTAAAAGTTAGTATATTGAATATAATTCAATAATTTCAAAATAGTATTTACTTAACCCATAGAAAATTAATTTAGAAAATTTTCTATTCTACGGCAAACACCCTGAGCAGGAGAATAATTTCCATTCTAGCTGAAATATATTTACTCAAGTTACCAAAACCATTATTAACATTGTATTTCAGTTATATACCAACCTTTACAAATCTCTTAACTTCAATAAAAACACCTTCTTCTGTAAAACAATGCATTTGTTTCACTCAACACTTTTATGAAATATGAACTTTGATTACGATTTATTGAATACACTATAGTAATGAACATTTGATAGGAGTTTTTCTCAATTCTAGATTGGAACAAAAATGTTTGCATTCCACAGTCTAATTGTATTCTATTCGATTATTTATGCAGTTTAGATGAACTTTGATTGAAGATAGTATTTGTATACTGCAATACTTTGATGATATTAATCTCAATTTTGATAGACCAGGGAGGCGTGTCTAATCGTATTTGCTATTAAATTTATTTGTGATTGGCAAATTTTTACTTCATATCGATTCATGAATGAAACCCACGAAGGTTAAATATAATAACAGTTTTTGATACAATTAATGAATATAAGAATTTTTAACGAGGAACTGTGTTGTGTTTGAGTCTTCAGTCTTTTGACTGGTTTGATGCAACTCTCCATGCCTCCCTGTCCTGAGCTAATCGTTTCATCTCTACATAGCTACCACACCCTACATCCGAGGCAATCTGTTTAACATATTCTAACCTTGGTCTACCCCTACAGTTCTTGTCCTCGACCCTTCCTTCCATTACTAAGCTTGATATTCCTGGGTGTCTTAGTATGTGTCCTACCAACCTATCTCTTCTCTTCATTAGCAGTCGCCAGAAACATCTCTCCTCTCCCACTCGTCTTAATACCTCTTCGTTTGTAACCCTATCTACCCATCTGATCTTCATCATTCTCCTGTAACACCACATTTCAAATGCTTCAATTCTCCTCTTTTCTGCTGCACCAATAGTCCAAGTTTCACTTCCATAGAGCGCCACGCTCCAGACAAAGGCTTTCAAAAATGACTTCCTAATACCTAAATCTATATTCGATGTCAGCAGATTCCTCTTTTGTAGAAATGCTTTCCTTGCCTGAGCCAACCTACTTTTTATATCCTCTTTGCTTCGTCCATCACTGGTTATTCTGCTTCCTAAGTATTAGAAGTCTCCTACTTCCTTCAGCTTTTCACCTGCCAATTTGATCTCCATAGAGGTTTCTGATTTATTTCGGCTGCATTCCAGTATTTTTGTTTTACATTTATTAATTTTCATCATGAATTCTTTCCGTAAGACGGAGTCCAAACCATTCAAAAACTCATTCAAATCCTCAGGCTTGTCGGCCAAGATGACGATGTCATCAGCAAATCTCAGAGTTGAAATTATTTCTCCTTGAATCTTCACTCCCACTTTACATTTTTCTCTAATTTCCTTCATTGCTTGTTCAATGTAAAGATTGAAAAGTATGGGTGATAAGTTGCAGCCTTGCCTTACACCTTTCTGAATACCAGCTTCTCTCTCATGTCCTGCAACTCGAATGACTGCTGTCTGGTTTCTGTATAGATTGTATATCACCCTCCTATCCCTGTACTTTATTCCAATCGATTTCAAAATGTCAAACAATTTAGTCCAATCAACGTTATCAAAAGCCTTTTCTAAGTCTACAAAAGCCATGAACGTTCTCTTATCTTTCCTTATTCTACCTTCCAAAATCAGCTTAAGACTTAGTACAGCTTCCCTTGTTCCTACATTTCTCCTGAAACCAAACTGGTCTTCACCCAACTCCGTTTCTATCTGGCTTTCAATCCTCTTGTAAATTATTCTAGACAGGATCTTTGAAGCATGAGTAATCAAGCTGATTGTACGGTAATCTTCACATCTGTCAGCTCCCACTTTCTTTGGTATAGGGATGATTACATTCTTCTTGAAATCAGGGGGTACCTCACCTGTCTCATAAATCCTACACACCAAGTGAAATAACCTGATCAGACCTTCATCTCCTATGCAGCGTAGCAACTCAATCGGTATATCATCTATGCCTGGTGCTTTGTTCCTGCTTAAGTCTTCCAAAGCTCTATCAAATTCTGATCTCAATATTAAATCTCCTTTCGCATCCTCATCAATTTCCTCCTCCCTTTCCATTACATGATTCTCAATCTCCTTTCCCTTATACAAACTCTCTATGTAAGCTTTCCATCTCTCAACCTTTTCTTCCCTATCTGTTAGAGGCTTTCCATTTGTGTCCTTAATATTACAGCACTTAGTCTTCTTTTCCCCAAAAGTATTCTTAATCCTTCGATAAGCTGTGTCTAGTTTCCCTAATTTCAGACAATTTTCTATACCTGCACATTTCTCTTTCAACCATTCTTCTTTCGCTTCCTTGCACTTCTTGTTAACCTCATTTCTCAGACGTCTGTATTCTGCTTTCCCCTTTTCATCTCTTACATTCTTGTGTTTCCGCCTTTCATCCACCAATTCTAGTATATCCTGAGTGATCCACGGTTTTCTACCTATTCTTTCTTTCCTACCAATGTTTTCTTCTGCAGATTTTGTTATTTCATTCTTCAAAAGTGCCCATTCGTCTGCAATTGAAGTTTGTTTAGGGCTTTTCATTAGTCCTTCCTTTTTACTCTTCTTGAATCTTTCGTTTACATCCTTTTCTTTCAGTCTGTCTATTGCCCACTTTTTTGGCTTTTGACTTTTCTTCAGTTTCTTCAACTTTAATCTGCATTTCATTACAACCAGATTGTGGTCAGAGTTTATGTCAGCACCAGGATATGTTTTACAATCCAAAATCTGGTTTCGAAACCTCTGCTTGACCATAATGAAGTCGATTTGGTAACGCCCTGTATTTCCTGGTCTCATCCATGTGTATATTCTTCTATTGTGGTTATTGAATAAGGTGTTAGCTCATGCTCGGTGCAGAATTCTACCAGCCTGCTTCCTCGATCATTCCTTTCACCTAATCCGAAATCTCCTACTATCTTCCCTTCTTTCCCATTTCCTACCACAGCATTCCAATCTCCCATTACTATAACATTTTCATCACCCTTGATATACCTCAGAATTTCGTCTATTTCTTAGTAGACCTTTTCAACATCCTCATCATCAGCTTGACTGGTAGGCATATAGACTTGTACCACTGTGGTGCAGGTAGGCTTAGTATTGATTTTTGCTACAATAATCCGTTCACTATATTGCTCATAATATTCCACCCGCTGTCCAAGTTTCCTACGATGTATAATCGTTAGTTCAGTGGACGTGTAAAAGTCGCTGATGAATAATGCCCTTGAATAAGTGAAGGAGGTTCCCACAGTAATAGTAATGAAGTTGATGAATTTATAAGTGGAGGTTTTTTGTATGTATTGTGGAAGATTTTGATACCATATATATTGAGATATATGATGAATTCTGGGCCTATTTTTGTGCAATTTTGTGCGTTTTGAGCGAGGTATTTTTCCGATGAATGTATTGTTCTGGTCCTTTGAAAATTAATCATGTGAAGTTCCTGTTAAAATTAACAAGAGTGTTTAAATAATTTGAGATAACGATTTTGAATGGAGATTACCGTCACAAATAATAATAATAATTATTAAACCTTATTAAACCTGAATCTAAAATTTAAATATAACTAACCTTCATTGGTCGATTATATCAACATGATTTAAGTAATTATCAACCAGATAAACGTGCGGTTTAATGTATTTCTAATATAAATAATATTAATATTGTAAATAATTATGTAAATATCTTTAATAATAATTTGAAACGAAAGGGATTAATAGAAGCATGTATACATTTTTCAATTGTCGTTTGACAATGTTATAAACAATTTAAATTGTTATAAATAATTAATGAACATTTTGTTATAAACATTAAGCGTTTTGTTATTATACTCTAAACAACGCTAATTAAACAATTGGATTATACAATTAAACAAGTTTTGGGATTATTAGAGTAATCCATTGATATTTGAATGGAGCATTTAAAAGATTTGCGTGATAATATTTGAGTTGAGATGTGGACATTTAAAGTGTTTTGAAAAGGAGCTAGGCTCTGATGTAACTAGCATATGCTAACGTTGGCTGGACAGGTGGGTCCATTTGACGATGCAAGCATGCGACATGGTGTAGGGTGTATCGTAGCTGGCCAGACAACTGTATGATAGAGGCCAAGGTCACCTACATAGCAGCCTTGCGGTTATAAATAAAATGTGATGTTTATGAAAAAGGAAAACAATTGCTCTATGTCTCATCCCAACTCCCTTATCCATTCCAAGTGCATTATTATTATTACGTTCTTTTGAGCTAGAAAGCTGAAATGTTGTACGTAAAGTCTACAAGTCCTACAGGAGGACATAGTTACATTGACAATGGCTTCTGATCGCCACGTATTTTTTGTTGTTAAATTTTGTTAAATTATTCCTTTATGTGAAATAAATTATTGTACAGTTTAAAGTTTCTTGTTTCCGTCTGGTTCATTTTAAATATCATGGTGGAGGTTATTGTGAGGGCATACTTTTAAGTGATCCAGTTGGCAACCCAGACCCGAGATTAATTTGAATAGGTAAGTAAAAGGTAAGTATGAACCCCCGCATATTTTGGTGTGTTCCACAATAATTTCTTGTTAACTACTGTGCTCTAATCTCGGTAGTATCTGTCAGTGCCATTTTCATTGATGTAGCTGTGCCGGTGCGATTGATTATTGGCAATCCGATTGAGAGGGCGGATATCTGACAGCCTACTATCCGGATTATCGGGGACAGTACATACAATAGTTTGATAATCAAATAGATAAGTTGGTGATGTTTCAGAAGTTTTTTTAGAATAGATGAAAATTCAAAACCCAGTCGGAGAATGAAAGAAATATACTTAACATCGTGTATTCGTGAACAATCATATCGTTAAGAAACGAATTAATAGTAGCTAAAACTTCATGCATTGGATGGTGGAGTGAGACTGTTTGTGAGTGAGATTGTAGATATTAAAATAAATACACTGACAGGCAAAGAAAACCGATCACTTGAAAATTTAAACATTACTTTCATTTAAATCATAAATATGAACTCTCTAGGCCTAGTGCATAACTTATTATAACATGGAAGTAAAGTTAATTGTTTTCCTGGATGTATTATCATTCTTCATGTCATTGTTTCAGTTAACAATAGCGATTCATTGACATGATGCTGTTTCCCGCGGAAAGATGTGCGCGCCACCATTTTCGATCAGAGCCACTGCCCAGGCAAGAACTTCAAGTCTCAAGCGCATATTTGTTTCTGAATTGCACAAGAACAACTGAGGATACGGCTGTATTGATCATTTCCCATGCCAACAAGTGGCAATAGAAAAAAGAATAAAACAGTGCATTGTTGACGCTAGCGATGGCGCGCACGTTTTTCCGCGGGAAACAGCATCATGTCAAAGAATCGCTATTGTTAAGTGGAACAATGACATGAAGAATGGTAATGCATCCAGGAAACCAATTAACCTTACTTCCATTTTATAACTACTGTATGTACTGTACTAGGCCTATACCATTCATAATTATGATTCGAATGAAAGTAATCTGGAACTTTTCAAAGTGATCGTTCTTTTGGCTGGTCTTTAGTATTTCACATCAGTACTAGCCGCACATTTTAAGATTTTACGGGTAGCGGGTTGTTTTTGAAGAACAGTGACCGGTTAAATTTTGGTAGCGTTTTGTAGAGCAATTTAAACATTGTGTACTTGGATCGTTTGATATTTGCTTGACGACCAAAATACGTCATCCATGTTAACCCCTACTATTTGTTAGAGAAGTGTGTCCTTAATAAATAATTCATGGGTGGCTTCGGTGATGTGTTTGGTAGCATACTGAGCTCCTATGCCAAGGATCGCAGGTTCAAACCCGGTCAAAGTCGTCGGAATTTTTAAGAGCGTTAAAAATCCTTCAGTATGCCTTCCTCCGGAGGGGAAGTAAAGCCCGTGTCCTAGATTTATGACATGCAAAAGAACCTTCCACTAACTACACTTGTGGAAGCTAAAATGTGTAGGTTAGTTTGATAACGCTCTATCAGTTACAACGTTCACCGCCAAGTGCCGGCTGCAATTGCATCTAGTAGCCAAGTCCGCAGCTAGGTTCGTGGACGGTAGCATTTGGTAGCAACAGTAGGAACTACTTGAGAAATTGATCGTCTGCAGCCCTTACCTCAACCACAGATAACACACACTAATACAGCCATCACAATTAACACCGGTTATCAGACAAATTCCTCACACACCTAAAGTACACGGGACTACATGAATGCGTTATCGCAGTCCCTAAACTAAGGAACCAACCAACCAAATAATTCGTGTAACATTTCTTTCAGGTAGTAGAGTGATAAAAGAATTGTTACTTCCCGTCCAATCTTATTAACCTGTGTTGACCGACTGAAAAGCAATTATATTAATAAAGCAATAGCGTACAAAGCCGGAAATTGTAAGTTTGTGTCCGGCTTGCGTTGGACATTTCGCAACTAACTATTTTAGGAAAGGTGTACTTTAAGCATTTTCGTGTAAATTATATTCACTTCTCGTAGTATTGTGATATACTACAGCTCTGATCTTACCATCCTTTTCGATTCATGGCCGATTTAATCCATGGAAGAAATTTTGAAAACATTGAAGCTGTGGGGGTGGGTCTCACCGAATTTCTCGCATCAAAACCCAGAGGTTGGTAGGCTACCGTCGCGGGATAAGAAACCTCGCTGAAAGATGGCTCAAGACCATAGAATCTAATGGTATCTACTTTGAAGAATAGTTTAATTTCTTGTCAGTAAACTTTCCGAACAAAATTTTTCTTTAATACACTACAGTAGAAGTGTAATGTGATAAGTTTCATGATATTCGTTTAATTATTCAGGAATTATAATCGCCAGAATAATTTCAATTTGTACATTTTGGAAAAAAATTTCAGCTGAAGCTAATTTATTAATAAATGAATGTAATTATTAATTAATTCATTCATTTTTATTTATTTGCGCATTAATTAATTAATCAATCAATTAACTCATTTATTAGATGTAACCATGAAAGGGTCATTTTAAACTAATAATATACCAAATCTTACATAATATTAAAAACAGCAAGTAACAGTGATGACAGCAAGTGACAAATCTCGGGAAAGTCGCAGAGAACAATTGCGATAGTACGTGATTAGGAAGGGAAGGGGGATTAGCCCAGGCATATTAAGTTTTAACCTAAAAAAAATAATGTAAAGCTGAAATTCGGCATAGATGTTCCCTAGTACCCTAGTAACAAATCCTGAAAAGTCGCCATCTCTGCGCGGTCCGCGTCATTGTTTTTGGAGAATTCAAAAGGGCTTAAATGGGGCCTAAGTGACAAAAACGGCATTTTTGCTTCCTGTGTTCAAAATATTGATCCAAAATAAGTTTTAATGAGTTTTGATAGTAATAAGAGAAGGAATGCGTTGTATATAACGCTCTTATTGGTCGTAATTATTGCCATACATTTAAACAGATGAGTAATCAAAAATATTTAGCTCAACGTTTCTCACGAAAATTTGTCATTAGCCGGGACTTATCGTGTAAACAGCTGCTGATAGCCACTGAAGACCCGAAGTAAAAGTTGTAAAGCACACTTGTAGCTTTAAAACGATGCATTGCCCATGTTCATCCGACAAACAGCAACAGAGATAGTCTACAGTTACATATAAAAGTGGAAGTGTGGCAGTCGCTTTCCGAACGAACGCCCATTTACGCTGGAGGGCTCCATCAATTCACCTTTGCTGACACCATTTTGTATATTTGCTCAATAACTTTTAGGATGGTATTCCTTTGAATCCAGGTAAACTAGCAGAAACAGTTTGCATAGAACAAAACGAGTTTAATGCAGTTAGCAGTTAAACGTACATTCATAATATGCATAATGCAAATAATAACAAAACAAAGCTTAAAAAGCTTTCTTTAGACAAAGAACACTTGCAAAACCAAGCTTACATCGGAGTCAATTGTCCTCCTCATCGTCTGAGCCATCAAATGTGACGTTGCCACATGCTTTTCCACTGCAGTGCCCACACAATAAGGAGCATGGGCAATGTATCGTTTTGAAGCTACAAGTGTACTTTACAACTTTTACTTCGGGTCTTTAGTCACTATCAGCAGAACTCACACCGGCTGCCAAAAGAGCTCTTGCAGTTGCAGGTCACCAAATTGAGGAGATGATCTGGAGCAGCTGGAAGATGGGTTGTCACTGGTACTAAAGCTGAGTGTTGGATTTTCCATCCCCATTGGGTCGGGTCCAAAGAAAATCCTAACCATTCCTGAACTTGCAAATATACCCGCAGTGAATGTTGTTTGCATGCCACCGAAGTCGGCGGAAGTGAAGCGAGCTGAAATGACGCTGTGACCGGTTGTTTGGCATGTTTTTTTTTTTTGGCTGTATTTCACTACCCGAAGTTCGTCGAGGATTTTGCATTCTGATTTGGCACTATCGTAGAGACAAATGGCAAACTTCTCTCCAGCTGATATTATGGCCTTTTCGTCTTGAGACGTAGAGACGAATACCTTCATTTCCTCGCGTGAAGATGCGGAATCCTTCAATATTTTCCAGGCTTGCTGTTTGATGTACTCTACCCTCAGCTTTCCTGTGGAAGATTTCTGGCTCATTGAAGAAAATGTTTCATGAAGCGACTCTTTGAGACGTTGATGGCAAGGATATGATAGCACGTCGTTGGCGGTGCCTTCATGGAATACGGTAAAAAGCGCCTGTATTTCGTCCTTGTCATCCTTCAGCCCGTCGTTCATGTTGAGTAACATTGTCCCTACAGCCTGTTTTGTCAGAAAATGCGCTCTGAGGGCCCTAGAACCTGCACAGTTTCGAGTTATTGATACATTTGAAATTGAAGGCATGACGTAATAATTTTTAGAGCGAGCTAATTTCAAGCCTAACTAGAATATGCGTGTCTAGACATCATGTGAGTCACTGACGATTTAGTGTATATTTCCGCCTAGAGCTCCTCCAAACCGCTTCCGTTCATCACGTAGCCGATTGCCCCAAGAAACAACATTAGAATGTGAAATCCGCCTAGACGAACAACCACGTTTTTGAGTTCCTCTGAAGTGACCAATGCGACTATCTCCACAGCTTTCGCGTATAAGGGCTGGTGAAAGGTTTCGAAACAAGTACTTTGTTTCAGTTCCACGCACTCTCTTGCGGCAAACGCGGATTGCTCGGTTCCAAGTTAATGAACGGAAGGGCATCAACTGACGTTGTCTGGAGAGCTGGTTGAGCATGAGCAGACAGTGACGTCTTCATAAAGCCGTTCCACGAGGTGGGTAAATTAATACCTGACCACCGTCCATATAACCACAAGGAGTCCATCATCGACGCAATAGCCACAGAATTTGGGGCTTCCACAGTTAACTCCTTAATCTTGACGTCCTTTGAATCAGGAGAAGAGGGCTTCCGATACCACGAAATGTTGAACTTTCCCATCGCCCCAATCACACCAGCATTAGGAACTTCTCGTGTACGTGGGAGTGGAGATATTTCACTGTCAAGCACTGGACCTGTGCACTTGATGCCTCCCATGCAGTGAAATGTCTTTCGCCCGTCCAATGTCCTTATGTTAAAGTCAGCGTTACCAAAGCAAAACTACGTGAACGCTCCAGCATTCGGGATTGGACGTTCTTCACGAAGCGCCAAAACTTCGTACATGTAGACTTCCGCCAAATTATTTGAAAATCCAAGACTGTTGAGAAGATGAATTAATTAGTAGTATAAAACGCTAGACTTTGAATATTGCATCATCACGACCAGATATTGCGTAATCGCGATGACGTCATGGGTCCTTAGAGCGAGCACGTGGTCCAGGTGGGATCAGGTGATTGGCTAATGGCTAGGATGACCACCACGCCTTGTGTTCGCATGGAGAGGACAGCAGAGGTCAGTTGTGAAAGGAGTGTAGACTTATTGATTTTGCAGATTGGAAACAGTGAAAGTTATCACTTTTGTTTAATTAGAAATCTTGCTCGCCTTGTGCGTTCAAGCGTCACTAGCACTCAGAGAAGGATTTATATATGTAGACGTTGTTTGTCATATTATTTTCTTGAGGATGAGTTAAATGTTCACTTTGCAGACTGTAAACAGTTTCCTGTTGCAAAAAGCATAATGCCGACTGATGAACAAAGATTTGTTAATTTTACAGAATTCCGAGTTAAAGATACAGTTCCATTTATAATATATGCAGACACTGAATGCGTCTTGTCTCCAATTTCCTCCTGTTTTCCAAATAGTGTCATACATAACTCTACTTTAACACAAAAACATATTCCTTACAGCATTTCTTTATACCTTCATTGTAATTTTGATAGTGAATTGTGCAGTTTCAAACTCTTTAGGGGAAATAATTGCATTGAATTGTTTGTAAAGGAACTTTATAGTATTGTGGATAAACTTCAAACATATTACTTATCGGTTAAGCCAATGTTAAAGATGACCGAAATTAAAGAAAGATTATTTTTGTTAAGTAAAATGTGTCACATTTGCGAGAAACCGATTGCAGATAATGAACTTAAAGTACGCGATCATTGTCACTTAACTGGAAAATATAGAGGAAGCGCACACAATAGTTGTAATTTAAATTACAAAGTAACAAAGGTTTTGCCTATAGCATTTCATAATCTAACGGCCTATGATGGACATTTTATAATTAAGGAAATTTGTGAGAAACGTGATGGAGAGGTGTTACATAATCCTGGTGATATAAGTTTGTTGGCGGTGAATATGGAACGTTATAAAGGGTTTACAAAGTATGTACGGGTTAAGAATGGATTCATTCAGTTAAGATTTATCGATACATATAATTTCTTGTCCTGTTCACTAGATCAATGTTCATCTTCGTTAAGTGAAGATTCAAAGCAAATAACACGACGTTATTTTAATGATGATGCACAGTTTCGACTTACTGCGAGAAAAGGCGTGTTTCCCTATGAATACGTCACGAGTATGGATGTACTTAACGAAACTAAATTACCTGAAATATCCAAGTTTTATAGCAGTCTTAATGATCAAACAATATCGAATGAAGAGTTTGAGTTTGCTCAATCTGTGTGGGAAACGTTTTCCTGTCAAACATTAGGAGAATACGCCGATTTGTATTTAAAAGTTGACACACTTCTTTTGGCGGATGTCTTTGAAAATTTTAGATCGAATGGCATGGAAACTTATGGCATTGATGCAGCTCATTTTTACACTGCGCCATCTATGTCTTGGTGTGCTATGAAAAAGATAACCAACGTTCAACTTGAATTGCTTCAAGATATTGATATGTTACACTTTTTTGAACGATCTATTCGAGGAGGAAATGTTCAGTGTATAACACGACATGCGATTGCTAATAAAAAGTATATGAAAACATATGATGAGAAAAAGCAAGAGTCCTACATAATGTACTTTGAAGTTAATAATTTATATGGATATGCGATGATGGAATATCTTCCAACGGGTGGCTTTAAATGGGTTGCAAATGTTGAAGGTTTTGATGTTTTAACTATTGATGATACTTCAGAAATTGGATATATTTTGGAAGTAGATTTGACTTATCCTCAAGAGTTACATGACAAACATTCAGATTACCCTCTATGTCCCGAAAAGTTGGCAAAGCTAATGGCTACCCTAGATAATAAAGAACGTTATGTTTTGCATTATAGAATGTTAAAGCAATGTATTCAACTAGGAATGAAATTAGATCGTATTCACAGAATAATTGAATTCAATCAGAGCCAATGGCTAAAACCATATATTGATGTGAACACAGAGAAATGAAAACATGCCAAAAATGTTTTTTGTTTTTTTATAAATTGATGAATAATGCAATTTTTGGTCGTTCACTGATGAATGTGAGGAAGTTAAGGGACATCAAATGCGTCACCAAATGGCATGGAGCTCGTGGTGCTAGGTCTTTAATAGCTAAGGTTAATTTTAAACATAGAATTATATTCGATGAACAATGTATGGTCATCGAGATGAGTAGACTAAAGATTTTTCACAATCAACCAGTATATGTTGGTTCATCTATATTTGATTTGTCTAAATGTAAAATGAATGACTTTCATTACAATGTTATTTTAGCAAATCCTGAATCAAATGTGAGGTTGTTATACACAGACACCGATAGTTTTATGTATATATTCTATTATGATATTTATGAGTTCATGAAATGGCATTCAAATTTGTTTGATACTGGAAACTATGAAACAAACAATCCTTTTGGCATTGTGAGACAAAATAAAGGTGAAATTGGTTTAATGAAAGATGAAAATGCTGGAAGGATTGTTGAAGAATTTGTGGGGTTAAGACCCAAAATGTATGCAATAAAATTGTGTGATGAAATGAATAGCTTGTGTAAGGCTAAAGGCATTAAGAAGAGTGTGAGTAAAAGTATGAGTATTGATGAGTATCGAAAGTGTCTTTATAACAGAGATCAAGTCAACAAAGTTCAAGTTTGTATAATTTAAAAATCTCATTCTGTATTTACTGTTCGGCAAAATAAGTTGGCAATTTCATCAAACGAAGATAAAAGACACATAACTGAAAACGGAATTGATACTTTACCGTTTGGTCATTTTTCTCTGAAAAAATGATTAGAAACAAATATGAGATTTAAGCACTTCATCTCACTTACTTTATTTCTTTCACACACACACTTTTATTCTGTTAATAATACTAATTTTGTGTGTGTTCCTTTGCTTATGAAAAAAAAAGAATAAATAATAACCCAAATTTTGTGTGTATTATTCAAAAAAAAAAAATCCACCCACCATTCCCATTTTCCAGAAATATATATATATGTATAATTACTTTATATTACATATCATTTAGTAATGGTGCGTTGTAAGAGGAGCAACTCTACCACTCAATATAAACGAACAGGAAGTGGATCATTAATTAGTCGTGTACTTAATAAAACTATTGATAATTTACCCGTGGAATTACACATCCCGGGATATGAATATTGTGGACCAGGAACAAAATTAGAAAAGCGATTGAGCCGTGGTGATCCTGGAATAAATATATTATATAAAGCGTGCAAAGAGCACGACATTGCTTACGCAAAGAATAAAGATTCAAACAAAAGAAGAGAGGCTGATGAAATTTTAGCTTTAAAAGCTTGGTCTCGTGTAAAATCCCGTGACGCATCATTTGGAGAGAGAGCGGCTGCACTAACAGTGGGTGGCATAATGAAAGCTAAGTCTAAGATTGGAGGAGGTAAGCGGAACTTAAATAATAAAAAAAACAAGAAAAGATTAAAAAAAAGAAGAACATCGAAAAAGCAAGGTGGTATTTAACCCCTACTTCCGATATTTGCAGCCTTGTCGGGCTTGGGGGGTCTAGCAGGCGGAGCAGCCGGGGTGGCGTCTGCTATAAACAAGGCGAAAGCTTCTCAAGAAGAACTAAAAGAAATGAAAAGACACAATCGAATGATAGAAGCAATGCGAGGAAAAGGAGGTCAAGGCATTTATTTAAATCCTCCTGCATTCAAAAGATAATTAACCAAATACCAAATAAAGCATTAAGTAATTTCGATTTAGCTAAATACGCACATCAATTAAAGATTCCAAATTTTAGAGGAGTCATTATGCGAGATACGTTACCAAGATATCCTCGAAAAAATGAAAACTGTATTGTTAACCTTGAACCGATGGATAAATCCGGTTCACATTGGGTGGCTTTCAGTAAACGTGGTAAATATGTGCATTATTTTGATAATATTGGTAATTTACGACCACCATTAGAAATTTTAACATATCTTAAAAATTGCTTTCTACAATATAATTTTCATTCATATCAATCGATTACTTCTTCGATTTGTGGACATTTATGTTTAGTCTTCTTGTATTGTATAAATTAGGGAAACACAGACCGTCTTTAAACATTTCAAAGATGGCTTTCGAAAGACGGATAACTCTTGAAGGTAAAGGCTCGAAGATTGATGTTACATTGGAGAACCCGATTCATCTTGTAGGAGCAGAGTTTTTTGAAATAGGACTTGCAGGATTGTATGCATCTAATTCTATTCGAAATGTCACCAACAGAAATAATAAATTTCGCATTCATTTTACTAATTGTTTATCAATTAATTTAGTGGTACCACCGGGTATTTATGAATTTGAAGATCTAGCCTCAACATTTGATGATTTACTTAGTTATCAGTCATTGTCGAAACTTATACCAGAACATTTAGAAAAAACAAATATGTATGTGGAAGAGGATATAGATGGAAAAAGAGACAACCGTCTCGTTTTGTCTTCTCCGTTTAATATTGATTTCACCGTAGCCAACAGTGTAGCAGGGCCTTTAGGTATTGAAAAGAAAGTTTACCCTAAAGAGAATAAAAGAGAAATTGAAATTGATCGAAATAGAATCGATAATGAAGTAACAATTAGCGAGAATAATAACGTTTTGGCTATAAAGTTGAACGAAGCGGATAGAGCGATTTTAATAATACCCAATGCTAGCTATACGTTAAAACAATTAAGTGAAAAGATTAATGAATTATTAGTTGAACATTTATTAGGTGACAAAGACAAATTCCCATCATTTTATATTAATTATGATAAAGTCTTTTATCATTGTAAACTACATTCGAAAGTGTTTGCTATAGATTTTGATGTTGCAGATTCTATTGCAGATTTGTTAGGAATTTCTCATAGAAAGTTCAAGGCAAACACAACTCATCATTCTGAATATATGATTAAAATTAACACTGTTAATAGTATTCGAGTATGTTGCAACCTTGTGCTTGGTACGAGTTCTTATTTGAACCATAAACCAACACACTCTTTATATAATTTTAAAGCTCATGTTCCTGCTGGTTACCCGATTGTTGTACAACCAACAACAATTAATTTTTTGCCTATGAACACCAAGGTTATTCAACATGTATCTGTGCAACTTGAAGATCATCTTCAACAGCTCATTGATTTGCAAGATGAAGATTTAACTGTAGAATTAATTATTCGTCCAGCACGATATCTTGCTATGTAAAGTAATGAAATACTGTTATGTTTTCATTCTACTTGAGTAAGCTTACTAGAAAACATTCACAAATATGGTTATACTATATAATACTCAAAGTTTGAAAAAAAAAAAGAAGTCGACTCTGATTCGAAAAAATAATATAAATCAATCAGCTAAAATTTCTAAAAAAAAACAAACAACGACATCGCACCTTGACATCTAAGAAACAGTTATCGAGTAACAACAAACATTTCTTACAGTCTTTAGGCTATCGCGTACTTTAATTTCAATATAAATATATATGCAATTGTTAATCTTATTTAGTTTCTATCTATAGTTGAAGCTGTTAACATGTTTAGCATGTTTAAAATCTTATATATAAAAGTGAAAGTCTGTATGTATGTGGGTATGTGGGTCTGTTCCGTATACAAATCTACACCGTTCCGCCAATCTCAACCAAATTTTGCATACATATAGTTTAGGATCCAGAAGGAACCGCTGGCTACATGAATTTTCGACAGTCTTTCTCATTCTTCTGATTTCGGCCCTTTTGCACTCAAGCACAGGCTAATCAAATCATAAAATATACTCATGAAGGAATGGCAAGCCAGATAGTTTCCATGGCAACATAGCTCAAGTCGAGACACGGCCGACTGGATGCCAGTTCTGCTCTGCACTACCGGTATAGAAAAAGAGTATCTTTAATTGAAATCCCGTTAGTTACTCAACTACTCACACAGCACTGTCAACCGAGTTTAGCATAACAAAGACTTGACACTATCATCTACTATATATATTTGTCAAATACCACTCACTCACTCATTCATTCATCACGAAATCTCAGAAACCACCGAACAGATTGGAATTAAATTTGGTATGCAGATTCCCAAAGGGCCGCAAATGCCCACTACGAGAGGATTTTTGGATATTCAGGTTCTAAAGGGGTGTTAAGGGGGTAGACCTGCATTTCATTGAATTGCAATATCTCCCGATTGGTTTCATTGGGGGATGTGATACTCGGCACGTAAACTCATCCTTAAAAATAAGAAGACACGAGTCTGAGGGTTTTTGGATGTGGTGTATATCATGAGGTGAAAGGGGTGAAAAGTGGGGATTGAAAGATTCCTAACGGAGCGTGTATCTCTTAAACGACATAGGTGAGGAGTTTGAAACTCAACGGAAAACAATCAGCATACAAAATACGTAAATATGTGTTTGACCGTTTATTCATAAATCCAATTTAAGGGGCCCATGGGGAGGGGTGAAATTCTGGGGGGGGGGGGGACAGGAAGAAAGTGTCCTAACTGATTGACTGACTCACTCACTCATCAAACTCAGGGGAAAAAACTGCTTTAAAGTAAGTAAATAGCTGTTCGACAGTTTTTTTATTAAATCAAATTTAAGGGGTTCATGGGGAGGGGTGAAACTCTGAAAAAAGAAAATTTAAAGATAATGTCCTGACTCACTCACTCACTCACACACTCATCATCGCCCAGCCGAAATTAATGAAGTTAGAAACATGACAGTTTGGGGATATGTTCATTGTATGTCAAAACCGTCTACTAAGGGAGGATTTTCGGATATTCAGGTTCTGAAGGGGTCTTAAGGGGGTTAAGCCTGCATTCCATTGAATAACAATATCTCCCGATTGGTTTCATTGGGGGATATGATACACGACATATAAACTCATCATTAACAAGATGTTCAGTAAAGAACATATAGCCTACTTTCTCCTAAATGCATGGGTATTGTTACAACTCTTCGTCCTTTTCAAGGAGTATGATTGAATGTTGGTTGTAGTAGCTTGTTGAAATACAACGTGCTACAGGGATATTAAACATGAATATGAGGTGCCCTTTGCTAGTGCTACCTCTGTACCAATTTCGTTCAATTCGGTTTCACCGTGTTTGAATTGATAGGGTGAATCGATTTGCACACATACTTGGCCACCATCTGCAAACTATTGGGCTGATGTTCTTGCAGTTTGGTCAGAATATGTTTCCCACATAAAGACATGGTGTTGCAAAATTTGGTAGAGACTAGATTATTAGGTTGGTCGTAATTACATTTTAGCTTTTACGGGTGGCCGCGATTACGTTTCCGTCAAGATAGCGGTGATATAAAACATGACACTGAGGTGCCCTTTGCTAGTGCTACCTCTGTACCAAATTTCGTTCATTCGGTTCCACCGTGTTCGAATTAATAGGGGGAATCAATTTTGACATAAAGATGGCCGCCATCCGCAAACTAATAGGCTAATGACCAATTAGATTGGTCAAAGGATGCTCCCTCCATAAAGGTATGTTGTTGCAAAGTTTGGTAGAGATCGGATGATTAGGTTAATCGTAATTTGATTTAAGCTTTGATCATTTGTGTGGCCGCCATTACGGTTCCGTCAAGATGGCGGCGATATAAAACATGACACTGAGGTGCCTTTTATTAGTACTACCTCTGTACCAAATTTCGTTCCATTCGGTTGCACCGTGTTCGAATTAATAGGGGGAATCGATTTTCACACAAAGATGGCCGCCATCCTCAAACTATTACGCTGATGACCTATTAGTTTGGTCAAAGGATGCTCCCCCCATAAAGGTATGTAGTTGCAAAATTTGGTAGAGATCAGATGATTAGGTTAATCGTAATTTGATTTAAGCTTTGAACATTCGTGTGGTCGCCATTACGTTTCAGTCAAGATGGCGGCGATATAAAACATGACACTTAGGTGCCCTTTGCTAGTGCTACCTCTGTACCAAATTTCGTTCCATTCGGTTCCACCGTGTTCGAATTAATAGGGGGAATCAATTTTGACATAAAGATGGCCGCCATCCGCAAACTATTCGGCGAATGACCTATTAGATTGGTCAAAGGATGCTCCCTCCATAAGGGTATGTAGTTGCAAAATTTGGTAGAGATCGGATGATTAGGTTAATCGTAATTTGATTTAAGCTTTGAATATTTTTCTGGCCGCCATTACGTTTCAGTCAAGATGGCGGCGATACAAAACATGACACTGAGGTGCGCTTTGCTAGTGCTACCTCTGTACCAAATTTCGTTCCATTCGGTTCCACCGTGTTCGAATTAATAGGGGGAAACAATTTTGACATAAAGATGGCCGCCATCCACCAACTATTAGGCTAATAACCTATTAGATTGGTCAAAGGATGCTCCCTCCATAAAGGTATGTTGTTGCAAAGTTTGGTAGAGATCGGATGATTAGGTTAATCGTAATTTGATTTAAGCTTTGAACATTTGTGTGGCCGCCATTACGGTTCCGTCAAGATGGCGGCGATATAAAACATGACACTGAGGTGCCTTTTGTTAGTACTACCTCTGTACCAAATTTCGTTCCATTCGGTTGCACCGTGTTCGAATTAATAGGGGGAATCGATTTTCACACAAAGATGGCCGCCATCCGCAAACTATTACGCTGATGACCTATTAGGTTGGTCAAAGGATGCTCCCCCCATAAAGGTATGTTGTTGCAAAATTTGGTAGAGATCGGATGATTAGGTTAGTCGTGATTTGATTTAAGCTTTGAACATTTGTGTGGCCGCCATTACGTTTCTGTCAAGATGGCGGCGATATAAAACATGACACTGAGGTGCCTGTTGTTAGTACTACCTCTGTACCAAATTTCGTTTCATTCGGTTGCACCGTGTTTGAATTAATAGGGGGAATCGATTTTCACACAAAGATGGCCGCCATCCGCAAACTATTACGCTGATGACCTATTGGTTTTGGTCAAAGGATGCTCCCCCCATAAAGGTATGTTGTCGCAAAATTTGGTAGAGTACGGATGATTAGGTTAGTCGTAATTTGATTTAAGCTTTGAACATTTGTGTGGCCGCCATTACGTTTCTGTCAAGATGGCGGCGATATAAAACATGACACTGAGGTGTCCTTTGCTAGTGCTACCTTTGTACCAAATTTCGTTCAATTCGCATTCACCGTGTTTGAATTGATAGGGGGGGACAGACATTCAGAGTACACACACTCACACACACACAGACACACACACACACACACACAGACTCACACACACACATACACACACACACACAGACTCACACACACACATACACACACACAGACAGACACACTTTTTTCGCCCTGTGTTGATCTCATAAGTCTACTTTCATTTTTTGCAAAAATCGAATGTAGGCTAAAAAGGAAGAAGACACGTCTCTGAGGGGTTTTCGATGTGGTGTATATTATGAGGTGAAAGGGGAGAAAAGTAAGAATTGAAAGATTCCTAACGGAGCGTGTATCTCTTAAACGACATAGGCGAGGAGTTTGAAACTCAGCGGAAAAAATCAGCATAAAAATAAGTAAATATGTTTGACCGTTTTTTCAAAAATCCAATTTAAGGGGCCCATGGGGAGGGGTGAAATTCTGGGGGGGGGGGGGGGAACAGGAAATAAAGTGTCCTAACTGATTGACTGACTGACTCACTCATCAAACTCAGGGGGGGGGGGGGAACTGCTTTAAAGTAAGTTAATAGCTGTTCGACAGTTTTTTTGATCAATCATATTCAAGGGGTTCATCGGGAGGGATGAAATTCTGAAGGAAAAAATGAAAGAAAATGTCCTGACTCATTCACTCATGATCGCCCAGGCAAAAATATTGAAGTTGGAACCATGGGATTCTGGGGATATGTTCGTTGTATCTCAAAACCGTACACTAAGGGAGGATTTTTGGATATTCAGGCTCTAAAGGGGTCTTAAGGGGGTTAAACCTGCATTTCATTGAATAACAATATCTCACGAGTGGTTTCATTTGTGGATGTGATAATCGGCATATAAACTAATCATTAAAAATAAGCAGACATGTGTCTAAGGGTTTTTCGATGTGGTGTATTATTATGAGGTGAAAGGGGTGAAAATTGGGGGTTGAAGGATTCCTAACGGAGCGTGTAGGCCTATCTCTTAAACGACATAGGCGAGAAATTTGAAACTCAGCGAAAAAAAATCAGCTAAAAAATTAAGTAAATCGGTGTTCGACCGTTTTTTCATAAATTAATTTAAGGGGCCAATGGGGTGGGGTGAAATTCTGGGGGGAAAAGGAGAGAAAGTGACCTAACTGACTGACTAACTCACTCACTCATCAAACTCAGGGGAAAAAGACAGCTAAAAAAATAATTTAATAGGTGTTCAAGCGTTTTTTCATCAATCCAATTTAAGGGGCCCATGGGGAGGGGTGAAATTCTGGTAAAAATAATTGAAAGAAAATGTCCTGTCTGACTCACTCACTCATCACGCCCAGCGAAAACTATTAATGTTGGAAAAATGACATTTTGGGAATATGTTCGCTGTATGTCAAAACGTCAACTAAGGAATGATTTTTCTTTATTCGGGTTTTAAAGAGATGTTAAGGGGGTAAACGTGCATTTCATTGAATAACGATATCTCATGAGTTGTTTCTTTGGGGATGTGATATTCGGTATATAAACTAATCATTAAAAATAATCAGACATATATCTAAAGGTTTATCGATGTCGTGTATATTTTGAGGTGAAAGGTGTGAAAATTGGGGATTGAGGGATTCTTAACGGAGCGTGTATCTCTTAAACGACATAGGCGAGAAGTTTGAAATTCGGCGGGATAAAACAGCTTAAAATACAAGTAAATATGTGTTCGACCGTTTTTTCATAAATCCAATTTAAGGGGCCCTTGGAGAGGGGTGAAATTCTGGGGGGATAAAACAGGAAAGAAAGTGTCCTAACTGATTGACTCACTCACTCATCAAACTCAGGGGGAAATCAGCTTTAAATAAGTAAATAGGTGTTCGACCGTTTGTTTCATAAATCCAATTTATGGGGTTCATGGGGAGGGGTGAAATTATCAAATATAAATGAAAGAAAATGTCCTGACTGACTCACTCACTCATCATCGCCCAGCCAAAATTATTGAAGTTGGAAACATGAAATGTTGGGGATATGTTCGTTTTATTTCGAAAACGTCCACTAAGGTAAGAGTTTTGAATATTCAGGTTCTAAATAGGTGTTAAGGGGGTAAACGTGCATTTCATTGAATAATATCTCACGAGTGGTTTCATTTGGGGATTGATACTTGGCATATATACCAATAATTACAAATAAGCTGACACATGTCTAATGGTTTTTCGATATAGTGTATATTATGAGGTAAAAGGGATGAAAAGTCGGGGTTGAAAGATTCTTAACGGAACGTGTATCTCTTAAACGACATAGGCGAGGAGTTTGAAACTCGGAGGAAATCAATCAGCTTAAAATAAATATATAAATGAATAAAATAAATAGGTGTTCGACCGTTTTTCATAAATCCAATTTAATGGGCCTATGGAGAGGGGTGAAATTCTGGAAGAAAAACGTCCACTAAGGAAGGATTTTTGGATGTACACTCTCATCGACCAAACTAAACTATTAATGTTAGAAGAATTATATTTTGAGGATATGTTTGTTGTGTGTCGAAAACATCTACTAAGGATGGATTTTTGGATATTCAGGTTCTAAAGGGGTGTTAACGGGGTTAAACCTGCATTTCATTGAATAACAATATGACACGACTATGACGAGAGCGAAGCGAGACTAAAAATGAGATGGTGTGTGTCTGTGTATTACTCAATCACGCAAGTACCACTGGTCCGATTTACATGAATTTTACATGGAAGTAGCAGATTTACCTGGTTAACATATAGGTTACTTTTGATTTCAATACTTTGCACTAATTAAAGATGGCGACCATTTTAGTGACGACACTCTACCCTTTGGTTTTAAACTTTCATATTTCCATTTCTAATAAAAAGAGAACGCTAAGAAATAGCCAACTTTTGATGGCATGTACGAGGTTAAAAATTGCATTTTCTATGCGAAATGTATCTCCAATCGTTAGCGAGTAAAACCTAAATGTGTGCTATAAAACACGGTCAAGGCAGAGCGGTGTAGTTGGACAAATTGTTCCATCCTTAATCTCCCTCTGCGCAGCACCTCGCCTATCCCCTGTTTTAACTGTCACCTTCACATTTTAATTTATTTTTTCGACCCGTAGCGAAGCACGGGTACTTCAGCTAGTAACAGATAAAAGAGAGGTTGACAACAGAGTTGTGCGACGAGAAGAAAGAGTTTATCAACCTTATTCTGCTAATAAATTCGAAAATAATGATGAAATTCGAATACCGATTCAAAATGAAGAAAACATAGTTTTATTATCAGAAGGTGTTCTTCACTTAGAAGGTCAAATTATTACTTCTAACATAAATCCTGCTGCTTCTACTACAGCACATCCTGACCAAAATTTTGGGGCTAATCTTTTTAGCGAAATTCGCATCACGTTAAATGGTAAAGACATTGATCGTACACGCCATCCAAGTATAACAAGTTCTATAAAAACCTTTGCATCATATTCAAAAAACGAATATACAGCTTTACAAAATGCTGGTTATTGTTGATAGTAACTCAAAACGTTTTCATATAATACTTCCTTTAAGCAACCTGTTAGGTTTAGCAGAGGATTACAGAAAGCCGATTTTAAACTGCAAGCATGAGGTAATACTTCTCCAATCGTCAAGTGACGCACGTGCGTTGCAATCGACAACCGAAAACGATCTTTCTAAGGTCAAGTTATTTAAAGTTTATCAAAAAATTCCCGTTTTATTATTATCGGACGAAGAACAAATTAAAAGATTAAAACTAATGCAGAAAAATATTCCCATTCAGGTTGGTTTTCGATCATGGGATGTTCATGTCTTGCCTTCTCTTCCTAGAACAACTAAATATAGTTGGACTGTAATGACAACTTCTGAAACTCAAAAACCACGTCAATTTTTATTAGGTTTTCAAACTAGAAGAAATTTACTAAACACATGCTCTTCCTATTTTGACCATTGTAACATTAAATCTATAAGAGTTTTTTTAAATTCAATTTTTTATCCCTATGAAATGCCAACTTCTGAAATTGCCATAAATGACTACAGCGAGTTGTATGACATGTTTGTTAAATTTCCTAATGTATATTATCAGATCGATGCTGTTCGTTCAGAGACTTTGGTTTCACGAGATGAATTTAAGTCTCTTTGTCCGATTATTGTAATTAATTGTCTCGAACAAGTGGAAGCAGTGAAGACATCTTCAGTCGATGTGCGAATTGAAATCGAGACAAGTGAGAATATACCTGAAGATACAACTCTTTATTGTGTTCTTATTCATGATCGTCAAATATCTTACAGACCATTAACGAATGAAGTAATTATCTAAACCAATATTTGCTAAGTTATAAGCAAGCAAGTAAACAAGTATTCTCACTTTAGTTGCAATCATGGAATTGCCAACAACAAACTCTCCTTCTACTGATGCTGGCACGTGGAATAAGAAGCAACCAATAGTTGCAGACATTCGCAAGCTACCAAACGGCAGTTTGGAACTTGCTTACTGTATGTTAAATAACGGCAATATACCTTCATTCAGCCCCGTGATCACATGGGTTGCAGCATATTGTGAAAAAACTTTTTCTTCTTTATTTGACTCTATTAAGAATAAATAAGAATATTTAGTTGTATATAATTTGCCACAGGAATTTTCTTTGTTTGCACTAAAAGCACTTTCCCCCGACTCATTATTCGATCTTAATACGATTGATGGAATGTCAGACCTAATGTTGAGGCATAGCCATCGTTTACCTACAGATTGTCCAAAACATTTACCATCTCTAGCAATGGGAAGCAATAGTTGTGCTAAATTCAATGTCAATGCTGTTCAACATTGGTTAAATTCTTCTGATGGCATCATGAAAATCGTGTGTTCGATAATAAACAAGTTTCGAAACAATGGACTTCGAGGTTTTAATAAGTTTGATTGGAACTACTTTCCTATAAACGTACTGACTATATATGAACCACAACGAATTCGTCCAGAGTGGGAACATCTACCAAATCATCTAAAGAGGAAATTTCAACTGTTTCATCTTCGCTGCAAATGTGATAACTGTAATCGCTATCTATAAAAGGTGATTAATTAAATCTACTAGTGTCGTTGACAGCTATACATATTTTGTTTTAGTTTGTTTTTTAACACAGTGTATATTTTTTTGTCTACAGAAAATAATCATCTGGACAACTAAAAGAAGAAGATCATCTCAACACACCCACACTCATCTGGACAACTAAAAAAAAAGAATGAGATTACTTCAAGAGAAATAAAATTGTATTAATTGTAATTCTAAATGAATAAAGAAGAAAAGGTCTTTTGTACCATTTCATATTAAAGTTCTTATTAATGATCAATTACCTCCTCACTTCACATGTAAATAAAATAATAATATTGTCAGGTGAGGGATTCGAACCCTCGCTTTCAATTTCTGAAAATTAGATCTTAAGTCTAACGCCTTAGACCGCTCGGCCAACCCAACACATGCAAATCATGCATATTAGCCAACGTGTTTTGTTGATTCATCTCAGTTCACATTTAGCTTTGTGTGGTGAACATCTTTTCTTTGTGAAGTAAAGCAGCATCATGAAGTATTTTAATTGTGTAAAGTATTCCAAAAAACAGTTAATGCAAATGATATTGAGTCAAAAAGAAATGAATTTAAAATCTGAAAGAGATCGGCTAAAAACATTTAAGACCTGGTCTTCAGACAGTTTTACGAACACTGCATGGTTAGCAGCTGCAGGATTTTACTATTATGGATATAAGGATATGGTTAGGTGTGCTTTCTGTAATCTGCAACTTAGTTATTGGGAAGAAGATGATGATCCGTTTGAAGAGCATAAGAAATGGGCTTTTTCTTGCCCATACGTAAACAATATTTCTCCTAGCATAGAATTGAAATCTGAATATGAAAGACTTAAAACTTTTCAAAATTGGCCTCTTCCCTGTCCAAACGAATTTTGTTTAGCATCAGCAGGATTTTATTATACTGGTCATGGTGATAAGGTGAAATGTATATTCTGTAAGATTGAAATTGAAAATTGGAGGGAAAACGATAATCCTTTAAATGATCATGAAAAATGGGCGCCATATTGTCCATATTTAAGAGGGTTTTACGTCGGCAACGTTGATTTAAATCCTGAAAATCCTACTATTATTCCATATAATACAAGTTATGATACGTGTGGAAGCAATATATGTTGATGTAATGTGAGTTTTTGTGCAGTGTGCATTCTCAGACGTAAACGTAGACATGCTGACGTTTGTTAAGCAGTCAAACACTCTACCAGTAATTTCATTTACTAATACTGAAAACCAGAGTAAAAGTGAAAAAACAAAGCATGGTGTTTTACTACCGAACACAATTCGATGTATCATTTGCGGTCCATCGAACTGTGGCAAAACAAACGTAATGCTAAATGTATTATGCCACAAAAATGGAGTTCGTTTTGAAAACGTTTATATTTATTGTAAATCACTTGCTCAAAGTAAATATGTTGAATTAAAAAAGTTTTTGGACTCCATAAAAGAAATTAAAAGTGATTTTTTTCCGATAATGATGAAGTTTTGCCTCCAGAAATGGCTAGAAAAAACTCCATATTTGTTTTTGATGATGTAGCCAGCAATAAACAACAACACATGAAAGATTATTTCAGTAGAGGTCGTCATCACGACGTTGACGTATTTTATCTTTGTCAAACATATTCTTGTATACCTAAACATCTAATTAGAGATAACGCTAATTTTTTAATTCTTTTTAAACAAGACGGAACAAACTTGCGTCACGTATATAACGATCATGTAAATACAGATATGAGCTATGATCAGTTCTTTGATATTTGTTCGTATTGTTGGCAAAACTCTAAGTTTGGCTTTTTGGTTATCGATAAAGATAGCGATTTACAAAATGGTCGATATCGCAATGGATTTGATGTTTATTTTCAGTTATAAATATGACTTCAAAAAGAGCTAAATGCCCATTCGTGTTATAGCTTTTGCGTGGTTAACAACTTAACTATGACATCGTTTAACAAAACCAATAATGTGTCTATCGGACGACCGACTTCACGACATGATATTGCAACTAAATCATATGTTGATGATAAGCTACTGCAATATGGAAATCAACTAACAACAACAACAAGCGACGGACATCTAAGTATTAACGGCAAACGGTTAAAAAATGTTGGAACGCCAATACATGTTGAAGATGCGTGCAACAAAGGTTATGTACTGAAATTATTGAATGAGCTAAATAAAATCGAGTCTAAAGAAGACATACAACGAAACTTTAACGACCTTAAAGGTTTAATTTTTTCAATTTGTAAAATAGAGAAAAAAGAACTTGACTTTCAAAACAAACGTCTCACGGGCTTAGCTTTACCATCATCTGCAAATGATGCAGTAAACCTTATTGCAATGCAGCAACATACATCGAATATAAAAAAATATCTAGACACCCGAATAACCGAAGTGTTACAACGAGTAGAATTCATTCATGGTTTAGTGCGAGAATTTTCAGAAGATCACTTTCCGTATGATGAAGATACTCTCGACTTGGGTAACAAAAGAATAAGAAATGTTAAAGATCCAATTCAAAATCAAGATGCGGTAACGTATTCTTTTCTTAAAACTCATGTAACAAATGAACTCGATGAAATTAAAAAATCTCTTTTGAATATAAACAGAGATGATGAAACTGTAGATATGTTAAATAGAAGATTAACAAACATATCTCAACCAATCGATTCGTTAGATGCAATAAACAAATATTACTTAGAAAACTTTGCTGCCTCTCGAAAAGATCTAGAAGACTTAATCACTATATTTAATAAACAAAACTTTTTAAACGCAGACGACGGTGGAACTTTAAATATGATGAGTAAACGAATTACTCACGTAAACAATCCCATATACGATAACGATGTTGCAAATAAGACGTTTGTTGAACAATATGCCGCTTCCCGACGTGAATTTGATCAATTGAAACAAACTCTAAACAATCTACAACATCAAAAACAAACAAATGTTGAGTTTCCTGTTAACGACCAAGATGTGACAAATAAACGGTTTGTAGAACACTATGCTGCTTCACGAACTGAAGTTAATCAACTAAAAGAAATTTTAAGCAATTTACAAACTCGTATTGAGGGTGTTGTGAACAATCTCAATATTGTTAAAAAAGAAGATCTTGAAAGTTATGCTGCTGAATCCAAAGAAGAATATAACAAGTTAAAAACTGAACTAGAAAAAATTGAGCATATGGTTAACAAAGAACCACTCGAAAGTTTTACTGCATCCAAAGAAGAATATGGTATATTAAAAGATGAAGTAAAGAAAAAGAACTTATCGAAATTTATTCTGAAATTCTCCAACACACCATCAATCCATTCACCAGTATACACGCTTCATAATCATAACATACAGTACCAACTTCCCTACAAAGGCGTATTAAAACAAATTTTTGTTTCACCAAGATCTCCAATTGTGTATGCAATTTTAAATATACGTCAAGAGATTGAACTGGATGGCAGTGATATTGTTGTTGAAGAGCAAGATGAAATTCAGTTTCGACTTAGAGACCCTAAAAAACATAAAACTGATGATCTTCCTCTTCAAATCGATTTTGAATATACTATAAATAAGTAAAACAACCACAATTTCAGTTTAGTCATGGAGAAGAGCTCGAAGATTAAAGCTGAAAGTCGAGTAAAGGATAAACTTTCTCGCTTAAAAAAAGATGTTAAAGACAAGTATCTTTCACTTCAAAATGATGTTAGACGTAAAGAATTAGATATAGAGACTAACTTTAAACCAGTAACAAGTTCATTAAATCAACTTGTAGCTATTGCTAATACGTCAACTCAAAATAAAGAAAATCGAAAAATAAAAGGAAAATATGACGAATCTGAATCAACTGCTACTTCAGACGAAGAAGGTGGAGATAGCATCAAAATAATTTCACTACTTAACCGCTACTTTGATCCGTTCATTAAACAAAACGTGGATAGAACATATGGTATAACGATAAGAAATGATAAACAATACTTGGGACGTGAACGAGTTTTCTTTGATAAAAAGTGGATAAAAGTTGGTGGTGAAAAATTTCCTATAACAGTAGGTCTACTTGAATTGATTCAAAGGAAAGTACCAGACCCCACTCTAATAGATAGGAGTGATTTAAGTTCATATTTGAAATTATTAAATGTTTCAAACGTGCACAAAAAAATTATACAAGCAATGCAGCTCCAAGAGGAACGCAATCTTATAAGTATAGACATATAATTGAACCCCTTCTCACTGAAGACATAGATAGAATTATAAAAACAGCTGATGAAAATGAAGAAGAAGCAAATACTTCGATGCATACTGGATATGGTAAAAAAAAACACATCACACCACAAGCCATTTGGAAATTTGAAGGCGGAAACAATATTGAATTCGTTCACTGGAATGAACCAAACAAATTGGTATCAAGACTTACAAAATTAATTGCATCGAAAGCTGCAGGTCACACAGGACTCGACAGCGAAATTTTTGCAATTGAAGAAGAACTAAGAAATGCAGGATATATTGAATAAAAATTCAACGTTTGTAAAACAATGCACAGTATGTTATAAAACATTGTTTGGAAAATAACTATGAACGAAATCAGACGAGAAATTGCAAAAGAACTTCACGCACCGCTTAGAAAAAAAGTTTAAAAGACGACGTGTTATTAGCAAAGGAATCGATGACCTCCATGAAGCAGACCTTGTGGACATGTCCAAACTTGCAAAATGGAATAATGGATTTAAATATTTATTAACCATTATTGACGTTTACTCGAAATATGCATGGGCAATTCCTCTTAAAACCAAAAAAGGAAGTGAGATTGTAAAAAGTTTAAAATTTGTTTATTCTCAAAGTAAAAGATTGCCCAATTATTTTCACACCGATCGAGGAACGGAATTTTGTAACAGTGAATTCAAAACATGGTCTCAGAAACAAAATCTAAAGCATTATTCCACTGGGAGCTCCATTAAAGCGAGCGTGGTAGAACGATTTAATCGAACTCTTAAGGAATCGATGTGGAAAGAATTCACAACACGAGGTTCTTACCGATGGGTACATATTTTGCCTGAGTTATTAGTAAAGTATAATCACAAAATACATCGCAGCATCGGCATGAAACCTATTGATGTAAAAAGAAACAATCCACCCAGCTTGCCAACACAATATAATGAAACTTTAAGAAAACCAAAATATAAAATCGGTGACATTGTAAGAATATCAAAAATCAAGAAACACTTCAATAAAGACTACGAAGCTAATTGGACAACGAAATTATTTACAATTTACAAAGTTCAAAATACTAATCCACGAACATATCTTTTAAAAGATAATAAAAAATTGCCGATATTTGGAGCGTTTTATGAAGCAGAGTTACAACGAACTAAACATCCTAATATTTACTGAGTCGACAAAGTACTACGTAGAAAAGGAACCCGAGCCTTCGTATCTTGGCTTGGATTCGATTCAACTCACAACTCTTGGATCCCCAACAAAAATATCTTCTAATTACAACAGTGTAAGTTTTTTTTTAATTCCTTGCAAAAATATTACGATTATTATTATTATTATTATTATTATTAATGTGTCTCTCTATATATATTTTTCAGCTCACTAAAACCAACACACGCAAGAAAGAAAAGAATGATTGTACTTACCCGTGCACATGACCAGCATATTTCAACCCTGCAAACAACACAGCATCTTCAATTCTCCGCAGCTTGTTGGAAAAAGAACTACTTACCACTTTAAGAACGAAGATCATATCATTTTTCACTATTTCATATTATATAATTAATGTAAACCACAAATGATCAAATAAATATATTTTTAAAAAAATTTACACTGCACAATTTTAGTTAAAAACAACCACTGTCCACCGTCCATTTAATTCAAAATTTGAACTTCTTCTTCTTCGGCATCCATGTCCACATGATCTCCACCCCCCACACCCTCTCCCTCCAGCGGCGGAAAATCGAGCAGCTCAATCGTGTCTGAGTCGAACGCTTGCAGCCGCTGAATGATTACTCCCAATATGTGGGGAGTTACACCATCCGAAACCAACTCCCGACAATGCTGGCGGTCTCGAATGATCTCCATCAGTTCACAGTTGAACATGTCTTGTTCTAAATTGCTCAACCTATTGAACCATACGTCCTCCTCCACTTTGAGAGCGCTCACGGCAAAGTTTAATCCTTGCCTCTCTGCTCGCTCTCCCAGAGATTTTATCTCGCCTAGCTGCTGGAGCTTTACAAGCAGGCTTCCGTACATAGTCATAATGAAAGAGTAAGACGTCAACTGCGTTACTTTGAACTGAGTGTTACTTCATAGCCAAGTGCTCTTATATATTGTGAATATCAAACTGCAAAAAGCTATTTTAAACATTTCACATGGAGCTCTGGGAACTGGCTTCAGATCTTGTTCTCTCATTAAAAATTACAGACTTGACTAATGACGGCTATGATACAAGAAAAAAACACACCAAGATTCATTTCACACTTGACTAATAAAACAGCGTAACCAGATTGAGATCATGAAGCAAGCCGGAACACAAAAAATGTTAACATCATTTAAATTAAACAGACATAACATAGCGACAACGAGTAACACAAGTTCACTCCCACGCTCTGGTGATATATGCTGTACTTAAACAGAGTCTAGCTTTACAACGCCACTTTACTTATTTAGCAAGCGCGAGCAAAAAACTTTATCAACCATGCACCACATGTGCGGAGAGCGCGGGCTGGTCTCACGCCTCGTCCGCACGGCGCGAGCAAAAAAAAACAAAACGGAACAGATGCACGCCACATGTCTGGTAGCGAGCCAGCTATGTCGACCGCCTCGCCGTACACTCTCATTCAAAAGTTATGACACCCAAGACTCTCTCCACTTCCTTGAACAATTACCTAAATATAATTCAATAATCAATCAATAATTAATAACCATGATACACAACTGACCTCTGCTGTCCTCTCCATGCGAACACAAGGCGTGGTGGTCATCCTAGCCATTAGCCAATCACCTGATCCCACCTGGACCACGTGCTCGCTCTAAGGACCCATGACGTCATCGCGATTACACAATATCTGGTCGTGATGATGCAATATTCAAAGTCTAGCGTTTTATACTGCTTTAATTGTTTGGAGTATTGTTGGCCTGTTCCGACAGGCCGAGCGCTGTCACCTAGAAACGCGATCGGGTGCCTTTTCAACAGCGGTTATGCTTTGGGACCGTAACTCGGTAACGGTTTCTTGCATAGACATGGGTAATGTGCCAATATAAAGCTAAAAGTATGCTTTATAACTTTCATTCTGGGTCTTTCGTCAATATCAGCAGTTGTTTAAAAAATAATGACCTGCTAATTACAAATTATCCAAATTTTCGTGTAAAAATTGTGCTAAAAATTTTAAATTAGTTGGTTTTTTTCCTTCATCAATAGCAATAATTAAGCCTGATAAGTCCTACTGGTTCATTTTTATTAATTGCTAAAGCTCACGAGAACTAAATTTGGATCAATATTTTAAACGCAGGAAGCAAAAATGCTGTTTTTGGCACTTAGGCCCTATTTAAGCCCTTTTGAATCCTCCAAAAACTATGACGCGGACACCGCAGAGATGGGGACTTTTCAGGATTTGTTTCTAGGGTACTAGGGAACATCTATGCCAAATTCCAGCTTTACATGATTTTTCTTAGGTTGGCCCTGTTTTTTGCATATAATGCCTGGGGTAGATTGGCTTGACGATGAAAGGGATCTTATAATTAAAACTCAGCAATTTTTCTAGGTTTGTGCCGTGTGTTGTGTGGTGTTTCACCTAGGACACCGAGCTGGCTCATTAGCGGGCTCTCGGTGTCCCCGCCCGGACCCCACAGGAGTAACGAACTGCGCGCTACCTCCCTTTATATAGAGTGCAACTGCACCACTTTACTGCGAGCACTAAAAGTTCAAGCAGCCTTAACCTCCCTATGAAGGCTTCCAAAAAGATGGTATATTGGCTTTCACGGCCAGTGAATTAAAACTAAGCAATTTTCTAGGTTTGTGCCGTGTCCCTTGTGGGTTTTCACCTAGGACACCAAGCTGGCTTATCGGTGGGCTCTAGGTGTCTCCGCCCGGTTTTTGGAAGCCTTCATAGGGAAGTTAAGGCTGCTTGAACTATTAGTTCTAGCTGTAATGTGATGCAGTTGCACTCTATATAAAGGGAGGTAGCGCGCAGTTCACTACTCCTGTGGGGGTCTGGGCGGGGACACCCAGAGCCCGCCGATGAGCCAGCTTGGTGTCCTAGTCGAAACCCCACACAAGACACGGCACAAACCTAGAAAATTTGCTGAGTTTTAATTCACTGGCCGTGAAAGCCAATATATCTTCTCTTTGGGTCTTATAATTGTTTTGCTTTACAGTTGTATAGAATATGTCAATGTTTGAAACAGATTTACTTCTGACTCTATCGAAGGTCTCTGCCAAATAAACTGATGGGAAGAAAGGAGTTTTCTCCCGTGCGCGACAAGCGATGCAGTTATTCTTGCGCGACTAGTCAGGAGTTAATAACTAAGGTGTTGAATTTCATCGCAGAGGCACCAATGATTCCAATTATCTGAATTCGACGAGCCAAATTATAGAAGGACTGAAGAAACTTCAAACGAAGTCGAATTTGGTAAGATTGCTCCAACTCAATGTCTGGATCAGCAATCTCCAATGACCCATTCTCCCGCCACGCGATTTCATGTTTCGCTTCTGTGGGTTCATTTAATGAAGGCGGCTATTTCACTGGAGCTAGGTTAAGTGGACGAAGAAAGGATGCTTGCTCATTAAGGTGGTTACTTTTTATTATGAGGGGATTCTGGGAGAAGGGCTCGCATCACCGCAGTGGCAGGTAAAACTTCACCTGACGTAAAGAACAATGGAGTTAGACTGCTGCCTCAGTTTTCCGGTAGATGGCATAAGAGACGCGGGTTCATTCTTTCAATAGCACCAATTCACCTCTTCAATGAACGATGAAGATCTAGAAACTTAATTTCGAGTTTTACGGGCTACTTGAGTAAGCCCCAGTTTATTGGGCCATTTGTTAATCGGCCACGTTGTTTGAGTCGAACCTAAAATCCTGGAATCCAATCAATATTTATGTCATCTAAATCTGGATCCTTTCGTTGCTGAGTTTTAATTCACTGGCCGTGAAAGCCAATATACTATACCATCTTTTTGGAAGCCTTTATAGGGAGGTTATGGCTGCTTGAGCTTTTAGTTCTCGCAGTAAAGAGGCGCAATTGCGCTTCATAAAAGTGAGGTAGCGCGCAGTTCACCACTCTTGTGGGGGTCCAGGCGGGGATACCAAGAGCCAGCTGATGGGCCAGCTTGGTGTCCTAGGCGAAACCCCACACAAGACACAGCACAAACCTAGAAGAATTGCTGAGTTTTAATTCACTGGCCGTAAAAGCCAATACAACAACACTATTAATCCTATAACTTTGTTGTAGACGCTACCAGAGTTCCCTTGTCAGTTTATTTAACACGGCTTAGTTATTGATTGCACAGCGTTCCCTTTGTCTAGCCTCAATGCTAAGAGCTTTCTATTGTGCCACATTGCATGCAACGTTCGTTAAATACATCTGCTATTGGGCTTATCAGATCAATTGTTGTATGCATGTACTTAATTATTTCACGGCACTATCGTATTATCTATTTATATGACACAGTTAATAATTTAGGATTTATGTCAAGCAGAGTAGAAATTATCATTTATTTCCTTCACAAATGTGTTTCTAACAGCACGATAGACGTGCAGGAACATAATATGGATTTCCTTTTCGAGGGTTTCGTGTAACGAATCCATATTTGAGGCTGAGAACGGGCAATGGAAAACACAAACATGTGATTAATTGTGAAATAATTCGATATTCGTTCAATCAACACAAGCGCAATGAATTCGTAATCGTATGTCCAGAAATACTTCATTTGAATGCGTATGCCATCAAGTATGGCTTGATCTATAATGCGAAGATAAGCAGATAAGGGCTGAAATTAACCGTGCTACATTCATATATTCTAAGTGCGGTAATTATACATTCGTCGAATTACTCTTCCTGTAATCAAATTAAGAGGCCATTTAGAACCACTTTGAGCGTTAGGATTCATACCACAAACAAATCCACCCCCAGTGGGGTTGCCAGATTTCAAGAACGGAAAAACGTCCCAAAACATTGTCTTTTTTAAAATCAAGGTAGTTAAATGTTGTTTTAAATTATACACATATGTATTAAATGAGCATTACATAATCAAATACACAAAATTAACACTAGATATTGCTGTCATATCAAATAGGTATATGACACCAGCAAACTACAAATACTTTTCATTTGAACGACTCTTTGCAAGGATTTTTTATTTGTAAGTACCTTCCGATAAAATTCACTACAATTTTCGACATAACTGTAATATATGAACAATTCTTGTTTTATCAAACTAATGGAGCTTCTGTTTCACTCGTCTCTCCATTTTATATTCATGACAGAAAAATCTCCCTCCGTAAAAGCATTGGAGTGGAAAATGCTGAATATGAACTTCACAAGGACTAAGATATTCCTTAATTTTGTTGCTCCTAGTAAATCTACAATAGTTACCCATCTGGCACAGACATAGAAATCATTTTCTCTTTCAAACTTGCACCTGTATCACCAGAAAACAAGCTAGATATTACAATCAATTCGGAAGTAGGACATTCGAAATTTGGTGCAAAATTGAATATATCATCAAATTAATCAAAAAACGGAATATTTGGCGTTTCGTTCAAGATTAAAACAGAACGCGGAACAAAACAAGAACAAACGGAATTGGTCCGGGTAAAGCGGAACGTCTGGCAACCCTAAGCCCCAGAAACTGTTCTATTAGGATAGAATGTTATTTCAAATCCCACACAAACACATCAAAATACACGGAGCACGAAATTTACGGCGTACATGTTGCTGATCCAGAAAGTGTTGTTTGTTGTTGTTGCTGATTCATTTAGACTTTGTGACATCGTGGTGGTGCCACCCCGTGCACTTGGGTGTGTGTATGTGGCACCTATCTGATGGCTATATTAGTATGCGTATTTGTATTGGAGGTTAGTATTTGGATGGAGGTTAGGATCCATCTCGGGATTTATCTTGTGTAGAAGTGGAAAACCATGCAAAACGATTTCTAGGACAGCTGAGGTGAAAATCAAACCAAACTATTCTGAGATTCTCCGTCACAAATATCACTATATCCCATAACAACCCTCAGGCCAGAATTATTCTACATTTCTAGCCAGAGTCAGGATTCGAAATCAAGGAGTCCGGAGTCCCCATACGTAGCCTGAAAAGCGGGCCACGTTGAACGAGACAGCATCGGTAAAAACAAGAACAGTCTACTTTTTGTCTACCTTTAAAATCATGATTAAGATACGTAGTTATTGTTATTTTGAGGCACGGAAGAGTGAGGTCATCTGCCCCTCATGATTGATGATGATGATCAAGTGCCATCAATCGGCGTCGACTCCTAGCGACTGCATGGATGGACTGTCTCCATGTGATTCGGTATTCAGCCTTATACTTCAGATCCTTCAGTAATATATTCATGTTGGATTTGATGGAGTCGATCCATCTCAATGCTGGCCGCCGTCGTCTCCGAGACCCTTCCACCTTTCCAAGCATAATTGTCTTTTCCAATGAATCAGAACGTCTCATAATGTGACCAAAATATGACAGCTGTAATCTTGTTATCATTGCTTCAAGAGACATCTGGTTTGATTTTTTGAATCACCCATTCATTTGTCTGCTTGGCTGTCCAAGGAATGCGCAGTATCGTTCTCCAACACTAGAGCTCAAAAGCATCAATATATTTCCTATCTCGTTTCCTTATGGTCCAGCTTTCGCAACCATATGTAGCTATGGGAAAGACTAGTGCCTTAACCATTCTATGTAATGTTAGTAGGCAAATATACATCTGAACACTTGATCATATATAGGCCTTTAAAAGCTGATCTTCCTAGGGCAAGTCTTCGGCGAATCTCTGGACTGCATGAGCCACTACTACTAATGATTGATCCCAACAAACAGAAGCTATTCACTTCTGTGATTAACATATTATCTATCATAATATTTGATGGTAAACCTGTGGTCATTTCTTTTTTTATTAAAGTGCAGAGCTAAGAATATCGAACCAAAATATCTTCGGAAGTGTTATTTTAAGCACGTGAGTGATTTTGGCCTATAAGGTTACCAAGGCAACACAGTTCTCAAACTGGGCCATTATTATGAATTACAGAGGTGTGCAAATTATTAGACTGGACGCCAACTTTCCAAAATAATATTTATACTTTTCACGGCTTAATGCACTAAATATGTTTACAAGGCGGTGAAATTACTTCCAATGTTTAACCAAGAGTCTTAATTATATTTTCTTTTAATAAACTCAAAGTTAAATTATTTTTTAGAATTTCCACTAACAGAGGAGCTTTGCTACTGCAAATGCCACCGGTTTTGTTTCAATTACTCTATTTTTCTTGTGAACTTAGAGCTGAGGGTTTTGGTGTCAATTTGATGATGATCCGCTCTTCAACTATTCAAAGATTCAAGAACTATGGATTGAAATCACCTGACTTAGAGGGTATAATCCAAAGTAAAAGAAAATAGAAAAGGGCCAAGGTCAGATATCCTTCGGAATACCCAATTATGAAAGTTTCCTAACACAATTCTTTATGGGAAAAGGTGTAAGTCCACGGGGCAGGAAACACTACAATGTAGTGTTACACAAAATGCCACCAGTTGGTCAATAAAATTATTTTGAATACAAAATTGTGACTGATTTTAATTCTGTATTTGATTCTAATAATCTGCACACCTCTGTACATCAAATGTTGCCTCATAATTATGATGGTTATAATAATAATAATAATAATAATAATAATAATAATAATAATAATAATATCAGAAGATTATTGGAAACTACCCAGCTCACAGGAGAACTAATCGTAATGAGGCTTGTAGGGTTATGCAGAGCATTCAATCTGGTCCTAAAGTCAAAGGCATTCAAACACCTGCACAGAAAACAGAAAACCTGGATTTTTCTAAACCCCAACATTGGTGAATTCCAAATTGATCATGTCGCCATTGCACGGAAAGCGCAACGAGAGGTTCAGAACGTAAAGGTTCTGAGAAGTGGCAACTTAGGCTCGGATCACTACCTTTTGCAGATCAAAGTTAAACTAATTCCAAGAAATAACAAGAAGATTACTCCAAGAAAAATTGATAAGTTTGACAGAGACAAGCTAAGGAGCAACCAAGAATTCACCCACAAGTTGGAAACTTTAAATCCAGAGAATTGGGAACAATTACAAGAGGCTATGGTCAGAACAGCAAAGGAGACTGCCCCACTCACAAAATCAAGAAAGCATCCTTGGTGGATTCATGAATGTGATACAGTAGTTCAGCTAAGACAGGTTGCGTGGCAGAAATGGAATTACCACAAAAATGAAGAGAACAGGGTCAACTTCCTAATCGCGAGAAAATCTGCATCCAAAAACCATTCGTGGAGTGAAGCGTATGTTTAATAAGAAACAGTTGGTACATATTGAGCAAGTCTTCCAGAAAAATAACACACATAACTTCTATAAAACCTACAAGCACAGTCTGGACAAATACAACCCCCCAAGTCTACAGTTTAAATATTCCAACGGGAAATTAGCTCACAATGATAAAGATAATTGCCAGATTCTAGCAAGTTATTTTGAATACCTCCTCAACTATGAGGCTCCAGAGACTCCTTTCGTTTATGAAATAAATCCAAACATCCACCCCGATTCATCCCCACCTACGAAGGCTGAAATCACGAAGATCATCCAAGAGCTGAAGGACAACAAGGCACCGGGCGAAGATTTGATAATCGCTGTACTGTGGAAACATGCAGGGGAAAAGGCAATCGACAAGCTTGTTGCAATTATTCAAGAGATCTGGGAGAGCGATAAACTCCCAAGTGGATGGACCTCTGCCGTAATTCATCCACTACATAAGAAAGGGGAGAAAACCTATGTGAACAATTACCGTGGCATCTCTCTTCTATCAATAACTAACAAGATCCTCTCAAAAGCTCAACAGAATAAGGCGGAACAACAAATCGATCCACAACTGGGGGAATACCAAGGGGGTTTCAGAAAGGGACGATCATGTGCTGAGCAGATTATGAATCTGAAGTCCGTTCTTTCATATCTGAAACTCAGGAACAGGGAATTCGTGATGACCTTTGTTGATTTTAGGAAAGCTTACGACTCAATTGATCGAACCACCCTATCGCAAATCCTTGAAAAGTTTGGGTTAGATAAGAAGACACAATCAATTATCCAGCAAACCCTGACCAACACGACCTCCAAAGTGAAGTTCAGAGGAGAGATGTCGGATGCCTTTGAAATCAGGACAGGAGTGAGACAAGGAGACGGTCTATCACCTCTTCTCTTCAACTGTGTTTTAGAAAAGGTCATCCGAGAATGGCGAAAGGAAATGAAAAATTCAAGGGTAGAAAATGGGGTAAGGCTAGGGTACAAGTATATGAATCTTACAATCGACTGTCTAGCCTTTGCAGATGATCTAGCGATCTTTTCAGATTCCATTGATACGGCAGAAGAGCAACTTAACCAACTGAAAAATCAAGCACTAAAGGCTGGGCTTCAAATCTCCTTTGAGAAGACACAATTCATGACAAACATAAAATTAGTGCCCTGGGAACTGGAGGTCAGACTAGGAGAAGTTCAGAAGGCAGAAAAGTTCAAATACCTCGGTAAATGGATAGAGCCTAACCTATCAGAGAAAGAAGCCTTCGTGTCACGCATTAATAAAATGGAAATGGCATACATCCTGACTATAGACATCTACAATAAGAGATTGATATCCTTAAACGCTAAAATTAGACATTACTGTACTGTTATTCGACCAGAGGCTCTGTATGCGGCAGATACTCTAATAATGAACAAGAAATGTCTAATGGAAAAACTAGAGGCTAAAGAAAGGAAGATTTTGAGGAAAATCCTGGTTCCCATCAAAGAAAACAGCGGGTACAAAAGGCGTCACAACCATGAATTACACAAGCACGTGGAGAAGATCAGTGACACGATTCGAAAAAGAAGGACTGCCTTTTATAGCCACGTGACACGAATGAGCCCAGGCAGGATATCAAAACGGATATTGACGTACTTTCAAGATAAGAAAACCAAAGGGGCATGGTTCACGGAAGTTGAGAAAGATCTACGTGAAATGGAAATTTCCCCTAAAGATATCCAAGAGCGTGTTCCACTTCAGGAAAAACTACGTACGCACAAAGATTTTCAGGAAAAGCCGAAGCTGAAGACAGGAAAGGCGTGGTCCCAAGAGAGAAAAGAACAACACCGAATGCGGGAACACTGGACGGTAGTTAGAGCTCGGAAGAAGAGACAGTTGAACTGACGTAGTCCCTAGTTGGCCGAATCGAAGAAAGAAAGAAAGAAAGAAAGAAAGAATAATAACAATAATTGTATGTATGTCTACCCCTTATTATTCCCGTTTTCCAACGGGGTCGGGGATGAGGTGCGATGGAAGTATTTGTGGCGATGGGTTTTACGGCCGGATGCCCTTCCTGACGCCAACCTCACGAGAGGAGTTAATGAGAGATGAAATGAATGATGGTGAATGAAACTGGGCAAAGATGTGGAAGGAAGCGGCCGTGGCCTGTCAGAAGGTACCGTCCCAGCATTTGCCTGGTGTTGAAAATGGGAAACCACGGAAAACCATTTCAAGGGCGGCTGACGGTGGGGCTCGAACCCACGCGTCTACCGAGTCAGGAGAGAGCTTGGCCCCATGACCTAATGCTGCCTTTAGCCATTACTGTCGGTAAATAATAATAATAATAATAATAATAATAAAATAATAATAAAAATATAAATAACAATACTATTTTGAATAATTAAATGGTCACGTACTGATATGGAAGAGCTGTGAAGCAAAATACGAACACGGTTAATCAAACGCCAGATATAACACATGTTGTCATTCCTGAGCGTAACCTTGATCACAATTAGCGTTGTCGATCGATCAAAGATTATGATCGGTTAAACGAGTGCCTTTAATGGGTTAATCGGTCGATTAATCAAATTTTAGTCGATTTCACTCACGATCAAAGACCATTGCGAGAATATCAAGCTCAAAGTCTGCAGCCGAAGTAATATCATACGCAAGCTCACTAACAGCACATGGGGGGCTCAACCAAGTGTACTACGTACGTCTGCTCTAGCTCTATGATACTCCACTGCAGAATATGCAGCACCAGTCTGGCAGAACTCCACACACGCCCGGAATGTTGACACCGCTCTCAACGAGACAGGCTGCATTATGATAGGTTGTCTACGACCAACTCCAGTTGACAACATCTACCTTCTTGTAGGCATAGCACCTCCGGATATTAGAAGAAGAGCGGCAGAGGTTGAGAAGAAAAAGCAGGGGAATGATCCTAGGCATTCCATGGTTTGAAGTGAAGCATCACGTTCCAGGTTGAAGTCAAGAAAGAGCTTTCTTCTAACAACTGAAGCAATTGCAACAACATCCTTCGCTCGCCGTATAGAACTATGGCAAATCAGGACACCTGGAAGTAATGGCCAAAACCAAAAGGAAGAGCCGGCTGCTGGTTTTCAACTACCTTACCAGACGTGGAAGACTTTGAACAGACTGCGAACTGGAGTGACGCGGTGCAAGCAAAATTTGAAGCGGTGGGGCTACATTAATGAAGATGCAACCTGCGAATGTGGAGATTTTCAAGATGTTGAACATCTCTTGGTCTGCCCGAAATTGCCTGAAGCCTGCACGCTGGATGACCTGGTTTTAGCCAATGCTCGTGCAATCAAGACTGCCGAATTCTGTGCCTGAAAGTCAATATGATATGTTCACAATCTGTGTGTCTATTGTAAATATGTTTTAAATTGTAAATAACTGTATTGTATTGTCCTGGGTACGAAAATATAATATACTAGCATTACCCGTCACGGCTTCGCCCGCGAATATTCTAGTTGAAAGGAGTACACTTAGCAAAATCTCAATCATGAATGCTATGACTGATTTATCCTTGGTATGAATAATCTGACTCTATCAATTCAGCTACTGGCGCAGTGGTTAGGGGTTTGTCATTCCTTCATAGGTAGGCCTATATCAGAGCGAAGTTAGTTTTCTGGGAATATTACAGACACTGTTAATTTAAGGGCCTTTAAATGTGGTTTACGGAGACCCTTTATAGTCGGCTGAAAAGGACCTTTCGTACCACACTCACACGTGAAAATTGCGTGAACAAATTCTAGAGTGCCCCTTGACCCCCTTAAGCGCATTATACTGTATTTATTGATGAATTTTACAGCTTAATTTGGTTCAGTGATAACCTTATAACCGTCTGGAAACTTTCACAGTAATGTAATAATTGGAATTGCATTGCGTCTTACAGAAATAGATGGACCTGTGAGATTCTGTTACCATGGTTACCGTGTTGCATTCATTCATTATTTCATTGTAAATATATATGTTTTAAGGTATTTATTTAATTGTGAGGCATTTAAAGAGTAAGTGAGCGCGTTTCGCTTAAGCATTGGGTTATGCTGAACCTGCAGGTATCCCATATGTGTAGGTTGGTGTTAATGGGATCTTATTTTCGGTACAAAACCTGAATGGGACCTTAGCAGAATAATATAGGGAGGGATAGTAACAATTTGAGAAAAGAAACCATTTTAAAATGTTTACAATTCCATTTGCTATGAGAAAGATAATATTTTTAAAATTTAATTGTATATTGTTGGAGTGCAAGTAAAACAATACATTCAAAAGCATTTAATTAGAAGAAAGCAATTAAGGAGATATCGTTTTTATCTTCCTGAAGCAAAGGCATGACCATCAGCTAACTTTAATGACCTACCAATCATACAATAGCTGGTGCTAGCAGTCCAAATGGCAAATACAGTAATAATGCAATACACAGGTTTGGTGCTACCTTTCTTACACCACACTACTATTTTAATCGGTTCGATTAATCGTCTACAGCACATTGATCGATTAATCGTATTTCTAGGTTAATCGGATAATTGATCCGCTTAATCGATTAAATCGACAGCTCTAATAAAATATTTGATTTGAAAGATGTATAATAATTAGGGCTCGGATTATTAGGTGCTAAAAATCGGGGAAAATATTTATTTTTTATGTATGAAAAATACCTGAAATATGTGACAAAGAAGTAAAAATATTTAATTATAGATTAGTTTATTAATGTGAATATAAACAATATGCAGTGCTCACGAATGCAATTTATGCTGTGTCTCACTGACTGCTGAAGCATTACAACACACAACGAGATACATCTTCAGGTTGTCCATCGCAAATGACCGACGTTTATCGCGAAACACTTCTTCTGAAGGCGCGAAAATGCGGCAATATTCCTGTTGCCCTTGACGTGTTGTGTAACTTGAGATCGCTGTTCAGCCTTGATTGCTTTCCTACATGGTTGGCAGAACAGAACGCCCCCATCAGAAGTGAAATGATCTTTAAATTCTGCAACTGACCAAAGTTTGTAGTTGTTTTTACTTTAGGCATCGTAGAACTGCCTTACACTTCACAGTGCCAGAAATGAACAGCACGTGAGTGACACTGGTTCCAGGTAGCTGGGGGAGGGGGGGGGAGGTGTAGCACGTGGTGCAATATGGTTATGGACAAGGAAATCCCCGGCTTCCACAGTGAGTGGCACGGGGCGACAAGTTTAGAATAACACAGTTGCAAGCTGACATACGCTGTGCATGAAGATTACATAGCTCACAGGTTCTTCCCCGTTGAAGTAACACAGAACAAAAATGCAATAAACTGAAAGATCTAGCTTACTGATTTTAATAAATGTAAATATTATGTATTTTTATGTGCTAATAAGTGTAAAGCAGGAATTTATGAATTTATAGAAAAAAATGCTTAAAATATGTATTTACATAAAATATATGTATTTACCTAAAAATCCGAGCCCTAATAATAATAATAATAATAATAATAATAATAATAATATTAACAATAACAATAATAACAATAATAATAGTTATTTCAAACATCAAAGACAACACGACCCACCTGAACACCGAATATGGAACAATTAACCGTGTGCATAAGTTTAAATACCTTGGTGAGTGGAACCAATCAAACGGACTAGATACAGAGGCTATAGCGGCCAGAGCAAAGAAACTGGAGGTAACTTTTCAAACACCCGGAATATACTGTATATAACAAAATGTGCTTTTCTATAAATACCAAAATTCATCACTACAACACTGTCGTCAAGCGTCAGAATGCTTTATCCTCTCTCAGAAATGTGCGCTTGCTAAGTTAGAGCAAAAAGAGAGAAAGATTCTCCACAACATACTTGGTCCAAACTACAAAAACGGGTTCTACGTAAGAAAATCCAGGCAAGAAATCTATTCTAAGATAGAGAAGATCACGGACACAATGCGCTAACGCAGGGCTCGCTTCTACGGTCACTTGCGACGGATGGACGACTCTAGATGGACAAACCGTATATTTAACAATCTCGACTCAAAACCAAAAACAACAGTTCCCTCGTAAATTAACGTCAAGAAAGGCATCCAAGAAATGGGCCTACGATCTGATGATGCACACAAACGAGACCTTTTCCGAAAAAGCATCGTGACTTTTGGGACTTTCCGGGATGAGAAATGGACAACTGGTGAAAAGTGGTCGGATGAATGCTGTGCTCGACACAGCAAGCTAATGAAAACCTACTGGATCAATCGTAAATTGAGTAAACCCCAGAATGTACAGTGGAACTTATCGTGGTCCCTAGTTGGCCGTTTAGGGAATAATAAATAAGAGATAATAATAATAATAATAAATAATAATAAATAATAACAATAATAACATATCCATAATTCGATGTCTCTCAGTGTAGCGTCATGGGGAGATGACCTCGCTGTTCAGCCCCTCAAAACAAGAATAACTCAGTGTAGTGGAGGAACATAAACGTTTGTTGTTATTATTATTATTATTATTATTATTATTATTATTATTATTATTATTAACTAGTCCAGGGGACTATTTAGTGGATATTATCGTTCTCCCTCCAAAAGGGTCGCTTACAGTACACGACAGTACTGTATGTATGAATATTCCTAAGTAATTTGTTACAGGAACCCTCCCATATGCCCGAGGTTACATGTGGCGACTGAAAGAATTTCGTCATGCTATTGAAACTAGTGAACGAGAGATTCACCCCTTTCATCCCTCACATGAATGACCTTCGAGGCACCACGTCTCTTCCCCCTTCCAATATTATAAAAGTATGGTTCGCAACGCACTTCAACTCCTTTCGGCTCATAAAAAAGACAAGAACACAAAACACACACATATTCCCTTGCGTTATCATCCTGCTCCCACATACCCCCTCCTGCTACACGGATACACACTTTCCGAAATTGCCCTCAGGCAGATTTTCTACTTTTATCCTGGCTTGTGACAGTTGGCCAGGAGCGTGCTGCGTTGTGTTGGGGAGGTAGGGGGGTTGTCTTGCGATGTTATATGAACTAGAGATAGCTGTTCATTGCCTATAGATCTCTCTCGCGATCAAAGCAGAGAGGAATTCGTATTTAAAGAGTGAAGGAAGGAGGGAGACCACGATCTGTTTTCTATAGAAAGCAGAGTATCCCTTCAAAAGAATATTGGAACGTGACTCATTTCTTTATTTGCATTACAAAACCTCCAGAATACAAACTTACGTAAACACAACATATGTAACGTTTACTCTCACAGTCGTGTGTTTCCAGCACTCGACAAATACGAGAAGACGATCACTGACAACAGGCAGGGTTAGGTTCGATTTGATGAGGGATAACTCGATTGAGAGGCAATGACAGAATCGTGAGACCGTGAAAGTTTAGGTAGATGCATACGTCTTTAATACAGTAATAAGGGAGAGTAAATAAGACCTAATTAAACAAAACAAATGGAGGCCTTCAGCTCTTACCACGTCCAATGTGCTAATAGTTTGAGCCATTTAGATTAAGGTTCGGGGATTTAAATTTCTGCCACATTTGTGACTTGGTTGGTTAGTTCCTTAGTTTAGGGGCTGTGATAACGCGGTCATGTAGCTCCGTGTACTTTGGGTGTGTGTAGAATCTGTCTGATAACCGGTGTTAATTGTGATGGCTGTGTTAGTGTGTGTTATCTGTTTTAATTCAAGTAAGGACTGCAGACAATAATTTCAAGTAGTTCCTTCTTTTGCTACCAAATGCTACCGTCCATGACACCTAGCTTGCAGTCTTGGCCGCTAGATGGCATCGCAGTTAGCACCAGGTGGCGAACGTTGGATTTAATAGAGCGTTATCAATTCTAACCTACACATTTTGGCTTCACGCAAGTGCTGTTAGTGAAAGGTTCTTTTTCATGCGATAAATCTATAAAATGGGACCGCCGGTTTTTCTCTCCCTCCGAAGGAAGGCATGCTGGGGATTTTTAACTCTCTTAAAAAATCCAACGACTTCGGCCGGGTATGCTACCAACAACACCACCGAAGTAGCCTATTTGCGACTTGAATCCTCGTGTACGGATTTGTCCTCAGCTGCTCTAATGTACGAGTCTACATGCTTTCCTATTAATTATACGTTTTGTATTTCCTTTATTTTTAGCCTACTTTTCACATTTTGCATAAATGAGGAAAAAGTAGACTTATGGGATCGATCCGGGCAAATGTGTGTCTGTCTGTCTGTCCTTCTCTCTGTCAGGCTGTGTGTGTGTGTGTGTCCCTATCAACTCCTAAACGGCTGCAGCAAACAAAACAATATTTGGTAGGAGTAAAGATCTATACCTGAATATCTCAATGCCGTATTTGAAAATGATGTCAGTGCTACCAACTGCTGAAAAATCGCAATTGAAATTTGAGCTCCATGTTGGATATCTTGGAAGGTATGAATGGGAGCTATTTCAAAATTGGCACACGTCTAGATAATAATATTTCAGTGTAATTTCCAGGAGGCCATACATGGCAGTGTTGCCAAAATGATTATCTGCCTGCGGATAAGTCCAATTTTTAAATGCATATAGCTTCTACACTATCAATTGGAATTCAACCAAATTTCGTATGTGCTATATGTACATAAACATATATGACTGAGCGTATTCTTAAGAGCCACCGGGGCTGCCAACTGTTAATAAATGCTCTCAATTTATTTTATCCAAATACCAATATATCAGAAAGTATGCAATCCGACAGCTTTAAACTATGCACACGTATAGTTCTATATTAATTTGGGGTAACTTATATACGTCAGTGCTACCAACATAATTCTAAGCCTGATGAAAGGTCAAAATTTAAATACATGTAACTTCTATACTATCATTTGGATTTCAACCAAATTTCGTATGTGCTATGTGTACCATAACAGATATGACTAAGCGTATTCTTAAGAGCAACCAGGGCTGCCAACTGTTCATAATTGCTGTCTCTATTTTTGATACCCTAATATCAATATATCAGAAAGTATGCAAACCAATACCTCTAAAATTTGCACACGTATATTACCTGGCATTCTAGATTAATTTGGATAACTAATATACGTCAGTGCTGCCAACATAATTCTAAGCCTGCTGATAGGTCCGATATTAAAATGCATGTAACTTATATACTAAGTAATGGATTTCATTCATAATTGGCACAACAATAGATTATATTATTTCGGATTATTTCTGACCAATACATGCATGACATTGTTGCCAACATGATTTTACGCGCGCTGTTAGATTCAATGTTTAACTGCATGTAATGTCCATGCTATCCATTGGACTTCAACAGAATTTTGTATTCTGTACATTAAGAAATGGAACTAGGAATATATTCAGTCACCAGGGCTGCCAACTGTAGTGCTCTATTAGGCTACATTATGCCAGGTATACATTATTTCGAACTAATTAGAAATTTCGATATTACCAACTTAATTTCGTCATTATTCTAGATCCATATAGGTTGATCATTGGCATGCATCTTAATTTTTCAGGAAAGTAGACTCTTTAGTTCGTCACGGAACTTTTTGTTTGTATTCCTGTTAAGACGTCATTAATTTCTAGTGCCCGAGTGAAGAAAATTGACCATAAAAGATTGTTGTTGTTAATTCATTTTATGAGCTTAGGACATCCTTGTCATCAGCCCCGTGTAGTTGGGTGTGTGTTCAACTTGTCTGATAATTTGTAGCCTTGTTATATGATGACTTTTGTAGTAGTGTAACTGTCTAAGGGACAAGGATGATGTTGGTGCCCCTGGAATTCAAATAAGGTACTATCCCGGCATTTGCCTGGAAGGAGTGTGGAAACACCTGAGGAAAATACACACTTAGGATAGCCGCTGCCAGTGCTGGAATTCGAACCTACGATCTCCGGACTTGCTGCAACTGTGCTCGCGGCTACGCCGGGGGGACGCTATAGGAGATTAAACCCCTACGCCACGACTGGGAATCGAACGCAGGACTCTCTGACAGTGCTAGCGCATCAGAGACGTGTTAGTCCTCATAATAACGGGTACATCTATGAATGCTAGCCTATTATACTCCCGTCAGAATGAAAGCTTATCTGTCGTTGGCTTAGCTGATCAGCAGCAAAGGCCAGTTCCGTAGACGGGGGATTAGCTTTCACCCCAATTGGTGCAGAGATTTCTATTCTCCGACTTCCATCTGAATCTGAATGGAATGAACTATTTGCGCAATACACGACCTAACAGTAAAAGCCTCCATCAGTCATCAGTCTTGCTAATTAGTGATATATTGCTGTTCACACTCCAAGCAACAGTAATAATAGACTAATAATAATAATAATAATAATAATAATAATTCTCTACTTCCTCTTCTTATTCCTAATCATATCTTTCTTCTCCACCATCTTCTTCATATTGTTATTTTTTATCCCTTCTTTCCCATCGTCATCTTCTTCTATTATTTCTTCTTCTGCATTATCTTCTTCATCTGCTGCTCCCCCATCTTCAACTTCTGTTGTTCTTTGTCACCATCTTCTCCAACTTCTTCTTCTTCTTTTGTGTCTTAGCCTTCTAGACCATGACTTCTTCATCTCCTCCTCCTCCTTCTTTTTCTGCAGCATCATAATCTTCTTCTTCGTCTTCCTCTTCTGCTTCTCCATCCTCTTCTCCTTTGTCATCACCGTCACCATATTCTTCTTCTTTTCTTCTTAGACTTCTACTCCGTCTCTGTCTTTTCCATGTATTCCTTCCTCTTCTTGTTCATCATCTTCCTCTTTACTCTAGCATGTCTCCACTGGTAGCGTCCAGCTGTCCACTCTACAGATCTTGACTCACAATTAGCTTGGTAGATCCGAATAATTTCTTATTTTTCTTTACAATGGCTTACTATCTCTGCTTTGGTAGTCTTCATGGTCGTTGGTCATAAATTTCTAGGCTAATGCGTAGTTTCATGGCCATTTGAAAATACTATATGCAAAATCATATTGTAAGAGAACAAGAATTAGCCAAACAAGGTCGACAGGAACAAGTGCAGTAAGTGGAAGCAATGCTGGACTCAGATGGGGTCCAGTGGTCGCCAAACCACGTCCCTCTAGTTGTGAGCCCCTGGGGAATTCGAACTATGAACTAATGCCGAGTGATGTTATGTCGTGTAAATTGTATAAGCTAATGTGAATAAGATTACAGGGGGAGATATATGGAAGTGCTTTGAAGCGTTTGATTAATACTCCACCATTTGTCAAATGTTGGCGTAATAAACACTATTCTGATATTCAGGTTACGTCTGGCGTCCCGACCACATTACAAATGGCTTACCTGATAATAGCTTTCGCTCCGCTATGGAAAAATATCAAATAATTCAACAAAATGGGTAAATAGACTTAGGTTGGTTGGTTCTTAAGTTTAGGGGCTGCGACAACGTGGTCATGTAGCCCCGTGTACTTTGGGTGTGTGTAGAATCTGTCTGATAACCGGTGTTAATTGTGATGACTGTAATAGTGTGTGTTATCTGTTTTTTTAATTTAAGTACAGCGACTTAGAATTTTTCAAATAGTTCCTTTTTTGCCGCCAAGCGCCACCGTCAACGACTACTAGGCCAAGTTCAAAACTTAGCTACCAGACGCCACCGCAGTCTGCTCTTAGCAACGAACGTAGAAACCTAAGAGCGTTGTTTACATTCTTAACCTATCCAATTTAGCTTCACACAGGTGCAATTAGTGGAAGGTTCTTTAACATGCCATAAATCTATGACATGGGACCGCCGGCTTTACTTCCCCTCCGAAGGAAGGCATATTGAGGGATTTTTAACGCTCTTAAAAATCCGACGGCTTCGGCCGGGTTTGAACCCGCTATCTTGGGTATAGAAGCTCAGCATGCTACCGACTACGCCACCGAAGCCGCCTAAATAGACTTAGGAATATTAATCTGCTGCCACAGGTAAAGACCAAACATAACCTAAACCCTGTACTTTGAGAGAAGGAACGTGAAGAAAATGGCGGGAGTTTGGAACAGCTGAGCGGTGTTACGAAGTTTTTATTGTTATTGTAAATCAGCTGATTTCAATAATACACAGGGCTACAATTCGGATATTGTTGTTTTTTGAGTCTTCAGTCTTCTAACTGGTTTGTTGCAGCACTCCATGCCTCCCTGTCCTGAGCTAATCGATTCATTTCTACACAGCTACCACACCCTGCATCCGATTCAATCTGTTTAACATATTCTAACCTTGGTCTACCCCTACAGTTCTTGCCCTCGACACTTCCTTCCAGAACTAAGCTTGCTATTCCTGCGTGTCTTAGAATGTGTCCTACCAAACTGTCTCTTCTCTTCATTAGCAGTCGCCAGAAGCATCTCTCCTCTCCCACTCGTCTTAATACCTCTTCGTTTGTAACCCTATCTTACATCTGATCATCATTCTCCTGTAACACCACATTTCAAACGCTTCAATTCACCTTTTTTCTGCCGCACTAATAGTCAAGTTTCACTTCCATAGAGTGCCACGCTCCAGACAAAGGCTTTCAAAAATGACTTCCTAATACCTAAATCTATATTCGATGTCAACATATTCCTTTTTTGTAGAAATGCTTTCCTTGCCTGAGCCAACCTACTTTTTATATACCCTTTGATTCGTCCATCACTGGTTATTTTGCTTCCTATGTAACAGAGGTATGATAATTCCTTTAGCTTTCCACCTGCCAATTTGATGTCCATAGAGGTTTCTGATTTATTTCGGCTGCATTACAATATTTTTGTTTTAGATTTATTAATTTTCATTGTGAATTCTTTCCTCAAGACAGAGTCCATACCATTCAAAAACTAATTCACATCCTCAGGCGTGTCGGCCAAAATGACGATGTCATTAGCAAATCTCAAAGTTGAAATTATTTATCTTTGAATCTTTACTCCCACCTTAAATTTTTCTTCAATTTCCTTCATTGCTTGTTCAATGTAAATATTGAAAAGTATAGGTTGTAAGTTGCAGCCTTGCTTTACACCTTTCTGAATACCAGCTTCTCTCTCATGCCCTTCAGCTCGAATGACTGCTGTTTGGTTTTACATTATACCGGTATAATTATACGTAATATATTTTAAAAGTCGATCTTGAGTCAACGCCGAGTATAATCAAATAATGAAACACAGGCCTGAATAAATTACACACCGAAACCATGTTGCCTGCCGACCTTTATCCCCGTTATTCAATTTCAATAAATACGACAAAGAGGGCAAACTCTCTAGAGCCAACATGACGGAGCTAATTTTATTATTATCACATCGAAACTTTTCCAGTATTTGATCACAACATACAGTAAGTTGGAAAATATCTAAATGCATGTTGAAATTGAGAGATCCGCAGCTTAGCTTGTATTCACACAGAACAGACAAATAGTATCTGCAGCTTGCTCATATGTAGACATGTAGAGGAGCTCGTGCACTATCCGGTGTCCGCCGTCATGAAAATACGTTATCTATAGGAATAGCTTTTGGTAAGATACAGGAGTTGAAAATATTATCGCTAGAGGATGCTATTGCATTCTTTTCAGCAGTGCCAACATTACTGGTTGGCGCTGGTTGTGTCGCTTAGTTCGAAACATGGAATCCTTGCGATCAGCGTTCATTACAGTGGTGAATACTGTTCTACATACAAAAGAAACCTACCCCTCTTGCTTCTAGTGTAATCAGTAATTTTCGCTCATTTGAAAATACTATATGCAAAATCAAATTGTAAGAGAACAAGAATTGACCAAAGAAGGTCGACAGGAACAAGTAAGTGCAAACAATGCTAGACTCAGCTGGCGTCCCGTGGTCGCCAAACCACGTCCCACTAGTTGTGAGCCCCTGGGGAATTCGAACCAAGTAGCGACCAATAATAATTTCGTCCAGACCAATGAATTCGTCCAGACATTTGTCTAACCAATTCGCCACCAATGATTTAGTCCAGACACACAATTTAGTTCATCAGTATTTTTCGTCCAGGCAGTCGCCAAACCTCGCTACAGAGGATTGCGGTGAAGTTAAGTTGGCACCATTGCCTAATACAAGCCTTATCCAACACGGCGAAGTGATTTTTCGTCAGTTTATTACTCGAAAGTGAATGTTGATGATTTCCTTATTTTGAAGGTGTGAACGTGGTATGTGTTACAAAGCAGTTAGCTTCAATAACATGGCACAGTAAATGCAAACAATTTCCAGAGCGCTCCTAAAAAAAATTACGCAAATATAACAACATTGAAACGGGACACCGTATAATGCACAAGAGCCCAAACTTGCCTCATACGGAGAATAGCTTATTAACTAGTTAATGAGAAAACACAGTTCGTTATTATTTGAAACTTGCAGTAGTACTTTGCATTTAGGCCTATTCTAACCTTAAAGGTCACTTACGAGTTGCTTACACGCTAATGTAATAGTCCTTAAAACCATTATTTTATAGTAAGTAATTCGTTATAACTTAATATTGAGAATATATCGGCTATTTATGTAGTAGGCTAACACTGCTAGGATACAAATACCAACGTGTACCAGCTGCTTTGTTGTTGTGAACTTCTTTAATTTAATTGCTGATAGCCAACGTTTCTTCAAATTCTCTTTTTCTGGAAACTTGAACACTCGAACTTTATTTGCATTCAAAGTTTAAATCAATACTTTCACAAATATATCTATTATATTATATTGTACATGTTTCGACCTCACACTGAGCTCTCCTTCAGCTCAATACAATAATAGAGATGTACTAAGTCTAATGTTTGATTGATATGAAAAATGTTTATGAGAAAAATATGTACCATAATTGAAATGAAGAAATAAAGTAATAAACAAGTAGTTCCGTGAAGAACTATACAGCCTATTTTCATATATCCTACTTATGTTAATTGCCACTATCAACATACAAAATTTCAGTTTGATTGCTGTAATAGATTCGTAGATATTGAGAACCGACTAAATATTTCGGTTGGTCGCCATGTTGGATTTTATATAAGTAGGTCCTAGAGTTATGTACTGTTACATGAAGATTATTGTGTACGTGTAACATTCAAATTTCAATTGCATGATTAGGATACAAGAAGTAACAAGGAGATTTTAAAATTTCGCACAGCTGCCATCTTGTGGTTATGGAAACAATTGAAATACATTAGATGCCAGTGGATTAACATTCGTATAAGGAATAATGAACCAAGTTTCACTGCACTCGTATGGTTAAATTGCGAGAAACGTCCATGTGAATATTTATAATTCAAGTCGCCGCCATGTTGGATTTGTGATCACCAGGTTATTCAAAGTCCTACAGGTGAACTTGAGTTCATAGCCCCTATGAACATAAAAGAAAAACAGTATGATTGCTATAATAGATTCGTAGATATTCAGAGCCGTCTAAATATTTCGGATGGTCGCCATGTTGGATTGTTAACTGTATAGGCCATAGAGTCATGTACCATTAAAGAAAAATTATTGCGTAGGTTCATTATTCAAACTTTCACATCGATCGCATGATTACGACACAAGAAATAGTAACTTAATTTTAAAATTCGCAAAGCCGCCATCTTGTGGTTATGGAAACAATTGAAATAAATTAGATGCCAGTGGATTAACATTCGTATAAGGATTTACTGTACCAAGTTTCACTGCACTCGGATGGTTAAATTGCGAGAAACGTCCATGTGAATATTTATACTTCGCGTCGCCACCATGTTGGATTTGTGATCACCAGGTTATTTAAAGTCTTATAGGCGAACTGAAGTTCATAGCGCCTATGAACATTAAAAAATTCAGTTTGATTGCTATAATAGATTCGTAGATATTCAGAGCCGTCTAAATATTTCGGATGGTCGCCATGTTGGATTGTTAAATGTATAGGCCATAGAGTCATGTACCATTAAAGGAAAATAATTGCGTAGGTTCATATTCAAACTTTCACTTCGATCGCAGGACTACATCACAAGAAATTTAATAAAAACTTAATTTTAAAATTTGCACAGCCGCCATCTTGAGGTTATGTAAACAATTGAACTAAATTAGATACCAGTGCATTACAATGTGTATAAATATTTTCTGTACCAGATTTCAGTGCGTTTGGAACATTAAATCGCGAGAAAGGTGTATTTAAAATTTTCAAATTCCCTTGGCCGCATGTTCGTTTTGTAGTTAACCGGGATTTGAAAGTCTTATAGATGGACTTCCACTAGTGCCCTTTATCTCCGTACACAATTTCAGGGTGATACCGCTAATAGTTTCAGAGATATAGAATGCCCGTAAAATATTTCGCACATCCGCCATCTTGTGGTTATGTAAACAATTGAACGAAGTTAGATGTTGGTGCATTACAATGTATATAAACATATACTGTACCAAGTTTCATTGAGTTTGGTTGGTTAAATCGCGATAAACGTCTATTTAAAAGTCGCGATTTCGCTTGGCCGCCATGTTGGTTTTGTAGTTGCCAGGTTTTCAAAGGTCACATAAGTGAACTTATAGTAGTTCCCTGTATCACCAAACAAAATGTCAGGGTCATATCGGTAATAGTTTCGGAGATATTGAATGCTGGTGAAATATTTCGCACAGCCGCCATGTTGGATTGGTGAGTCGTAACAAAATTGAAAGGGCACGGTCGGGGTCGCCGGGAATAGTGCTATGAACTTACCGAGTTTCATTGAAATCGCTCCAGCCGTTTAGATTTTATTAGGGACACACACACACACACGAATCACACACTCACACACACGGACAAAAGGTGATCTCATAAGCCTATTTATTCAAAATTGAAAATAGGGTAAAAATGGATATCCTTACAATGTGATATTAATTGTAAATAAAATTAAATATAATATTGGGCTTCGCATTAAAGTTTTTCAAAAGTACACGGGGCTACATGACCGCGTTGTCGCAGCCCCTAACCCGAGGAACCAACCTACCAACCAAAGTTTTTCAAAATACAGTTAGAAAACAAACAAAAAATTTAATAGTAAGTGTATATATGAAATTCAAAAATACAGAAAATTAAATAGTATAGAAAAACAAGTGCCGAATATCAACACATATTTTAACACAGTGCTTGAATTGAGTAACAACTAAATCTTCTTCCGAAATAAGGAGTGTGAATTTTGTTTCAGGCGTCAACCAGTTAGTGCGTCGTTTGAATTGTCAACCGTGTTATTCAGATGGAAACATCAGTAGGAAGACTAATTCATATAAGATCGCGAGTGAATGCCAATATATACATTTATACATACATGTAGTCTATAGATAAGTGGCAATTCTGAATTCAACCAAGTGTTTGTGTTACGAAATGGGACCCTTGCAACCACAACTCCTCGTACGTAGCAAACAATATACGGTACTGTATGAATCTTCTTTAACAAAACATATGTAAATTCTTCTTATAACATATATTAAATGTTTATAACCTATCTCTTGCACTTAGGCACACAACACTTGTAAACCATATTTTACAACAAAAACTGAAAAATCGTAGAATTACTACCACGGTAGGCCAACCAGATCCACCATCTTGGCTGCTTTCACTTCAGTGCAACGGTCTTCTATCTAGGTAGTTGGTGTTGCTAGAGCTACTGCGAAGTAATCTGATGTATCTCTTATATAAAAACAAGTGTCCTGACTGACTGACTGACTGACTGACTGACTCATCATCGCCCAGCCAAAACTATTGAAGTTAGAATCATGAAATTTTGGGGATATGTTCGTGGTAAGTCGAAAACGCGCACTAAGGAAGGATTTTAGGATATTCAGGTTCTAAAGGGGTGTTAAGGGGCTAGACCTGCATTTCATTGAATAACAATATCTCCCGATTGGTTTCATTGGGAGATGTGATACTCGGCATATACACTCATCATTAAAAATAAGAAGACACGTATCTGAGGGTTTTTCGATGAGAAGTATATTATGAGGTGAAAGGGGTGAAAAGTGGGGGTTGAAGGATTCCTAACGGAGCGTGTATCTCTTAAACGACATAGGCGAGGAGTTTGAAACTCAGTGGAAAAACATCAGATTAAAAAATAAGTAAATAGATGTTTGACCGTTTTTTCATAAATCCAATTTAAGGGGCCGATAGGGAGGGGTGAAATTCTGGGGGGGGGGGGGGAACAGGAAAGAAAGTGTCCTAACTGATTGACTGACTGACTCACTCATCAAACTCAGGGAAAAAACTGCTTAAAAATAAGTAAATAGGTGTTCGACAGTCTTTTTCATAAACCCAATTTAAGGGGTCCTTGGGGAGGGGTGAAATTCTGAAAAAAGGAAATTGAGAGAAAAAGTCCTGACTTACTCACCATCGCCCAGCAAAAATTATTGAAGTTAGACACATGACATTTCGGGGAATATGATCATTGTATGTCGGAACCGTCCACTAAGGGAGGATTTTCGGATTTGTAGGGGGTCTTAAGGGGGTTAAACCTGCATTTCATTGAATAACAATAACTCCCGATTGGTTTCATTGGGGGATGTGTTACTCGGCATATGGACACATAAAAAATAAGAAGACATGTGTCTGAGGGTTTTTCGATGTGGTGTATATTATGAGGTGAAAGGGGCGAAAAGTGGGGGTTGAAGGATTCCTAACGGAGCGTGTATCTCTTAAACGACATAGGCGAGGAGTTTGAAACTCAGCGGAAAAAATCAGCATAAAAGATAAGTAAATAGATGTTCGATCGTTTTTTCCTAAATTCAATTTACGGGGCTCATGGGGAGGGGTGAAATTCTGGGGGGGGGGGGGGCGGAAAGAAAGTGTCCTAACTGATTGACTCTCTCACTCACTCTTCAAACTCAGGGAGAGAAAACTGCTTAAATATAAGTAAATAAGGTTTGACAGTTTATTTTTCATAAATCAAATTTAAGGGGTTCATTGTGAGGGGACAAATTCTGAAAAAATAATTAATGAAAATGTCCTGACTCACTCACTCACTCATCATCGTCCAGCCAAAATTATTGAAGTTAGAAACATGACATTTTTGGGATATGTTCGTTGTATGTCAAAACCGTACACTAAGGGAGGATTTTCGGATATTCAGGTTCTAAAGGTGTCTTAATGGGGTTAAACCTGCATTTTATTGAATAACAATATCTCGTGAGTGGTTGCATTTGTGGATATGATACTCGGCATATAAACTAATCATTAAAAATAAGCAGACATGTGTCTAAGGGTTTTTCGATGTGGTGTATATTATAAGGTGAAAGGGGTGAAAAGTGAGGGTTGAAGGATTCCTAACGGAGCGTGTATCTCTTCAACGACATACGCGAGAAGTTTGAAACTCAGCGAAAAAAAACAGCTTAAAAATAAGTTCATCGGTGTTCGACGGTTTTTCATAAATTCAATTTAAGGGGCCAATGGGGTGGGGTGAAATTCTACAAAAAAAAAGCGAGAGAAAGTGTCCTGACTGACTGACTAACTCACTCACTCATCAAACTCAGGGGAAAAAGACAGCTTCAAATATAAGTTAATAGGTGTTCGAGCGTTTCTTCATAAATCCAATTTAAGGGGCGCATGGGGAGGGCGTAAAATTCAGGTAAAATAATTGAAAGAAAATGACCTGACTGACTCACTCACTCATCATCGCCCAGCGAAAACTATTGAAGTAGGAAAAATTAAATTTTGGGAATATTTTCGCTCTATGTCGCAAACGTCAACTAATGAAGGATTTTTGTTTATTCGGGTTCTTAAGAGGTGTTAAGGGGGTAAACGTGTATTTCATTGATTAACGATATCTCACGAGTTGTTTCTTTGGTGATGTGATATTCGGCATATAAACTAATCATTAAAATTAAGCAGATATATGTCTAAGGGTTTATCGATGTGGTGTATATTATGAGGTGAAGGGGGTGAAAATTGGGGGTTGAAGGATTTTTACGGAGCGTGTATCTCTTAAACGACATAGGCGAGAAGTTTGACATTCAGCGGAAAAAAAAACAGCTTAAAATATAAGTAAATAGGTGTTCGACCGTTTTTTCATAAATCCAATTTAAGGGGCCCTTGGAGAGGGGTGAAATTCTGGGGGAAAAAACAGGAAAGATAGTGTTCTAACTGATTAACTCACTCACTCATCAAATTCAGGGGGGAAGAACAGCTTAAAAAGAAGTAAATAGGTCTTCGACCGGTTTTTAAATCATAAATCCAATATAAGGGATTCATGACAGGGGTGAAATTCTGAAAAATAAATGAAAGAAAATGTCCTGACTTACTCACTCACTCATCATCGCCCAGCCAAAATTATTGAAGTTAGAAACATGAAATTTTGGGGTTGTGTTCGTTGTATGTCGAAAACGTCCACCAAGGGAGGATTTTTGGATATTCAGGTTCTAAAGGGGTGTTAAGGGGGTAGACCTGCATTTAATTGAATAGCAATATCTCCCGATTGGTTTCCTTGGGGGATGCGATACTCGGCATATAAACTCATCATTAAGAATAAGAAGACACATGTCTGAGGGTTTTTCGATGAACTGTATATTATGAGGTGCATGTGTGAAAAGTGGGGGTTGAAGGATTCCTAACGGAGCAAGTATCTCTTAAAATACAGAGGCATAAAGTATGAAACTCCGGGGGAAGAATCAGCTTGAAAAATAAGTAAAAAGGTGGTCGATCGTTTTTTTCATGAATCCAATTTAAGGGGCCCATGGGGAGGGCTGAAATTCTGGAAGAAAAAGTCCACTAAGGAGGGATTTTTGGATATTCACTCTCATCGACCAACCAAAACTATTAAAGTTAGAAGAATGATATTTTTGGGATATGTTTGTTGTGTGCCGAAAACGTCTACTAAGGAGGGATTTTTGGATATTCAGGTTCTAAAAGGGTGTTAACGGGGTTAAACCTGCATTTCATTGAATAAAAATATGACACAACTATGACGCGAGCGAAGCCGCGGGTACCTGCTAGTACTGTATATCAACACTCACCGCGCAATAAGCAAGTATTATCGATGAATACCCTTCAACCGACAGTAGTGGCTGCGCTCGCTAAAGCACTGCGTTAGGTCATGGGGCCAAGCTCTCTGCTGACTCGGTAGACGCGTGGGTTCGAGCCTCACCGTCGGCTGTCCTTGAAATGGTTTTCCGTGGTTTCCCCATTTTCAACTCCAGGCAAATGCTGGGACGGTACCTTCTGACAGGCCACGGCCGCTTCCTTCCACATACTTGTCCAGTTTCATTCGCCATCATTCATTTCATCTCTCATTAACTCCTCTCATGAGGTTGGTGTCAGGAACGGCATCCGGCCGTAAAAATCATCCGCCACAAATACTTTCATCGCATCTCATCCCCGACCCCGTTGGAAAACGGGAATAATAAGGGGTAGACATACATCGATGATTATCCTTCAAGATGATATCAATCTGGTTGATGGTCGTTCACAGTGTAGTTGGCTCAGAAACAACAGGTTATGATAGCCTAAAGCACACTCACTGTATCGCGACTCTTCACGGTTAATAATAGCTTTCTTGGTAATACATAAGTAATGGTGCACTGACGTGAGTACTCAAACAAGCTACCCTGTGGTGATATTGTTGCCGTGCTTTTGCATTGGCGATTTGTATTATTACGTGGAATCAGAATCACAGGCTGTGACGTGTCACCTCGAAAATCTCAGACGAATTAACCGGGTTTCGAACCTGGTCCGCCTTGATATAAGAAAGCAGCTTTAACGTCTAAGTATCCAGTTGTGGACTATTGAAATCAATTAAGATAGAGACAGTAGTCTACTAATGCTTCAAAGCGGCTTATTTAATTGACATAATATTCAACACTAATGCTTCAAAACAGTTTATTTGATGGGCTTAATAATGATCATTAATGCTTCAAGGCAGTTTATTTGACGGGCGTAATATTGAACATTAATGCTCTAACGCAGATTACATGATTGACGTGATATTGAACACTAATGCTTGAAAGCAGCTTATTTGATTGACGTAATATTGAATACTAATGCTCAATTCAGCTTATTTAATGGACATAATACTGAACATTCATTATTGATGAACATTAATGCTTCAAAATGTCTTATTTGATGGCCGTAATACTGAACATAAATCTTTCAAAACGAATTATTTGATGGAATTAATAATGTAAATTAATGTTTCAGAGCGCCTTATTTGATGAGCGTAATACTGAACATAAATGCTTAAAAGAGCCGTATTTAATGGGCGTAATAGCCTACTGAAAATTAATGCCTCAGAGTGACTTATTTTATGGGCGTTATACTGAACATAAGAGCCTCCGTGGCTTCGGCGGCAGCACGTCTGCCTCTCACTGCTCGGTCCGTGGTTTAAATCCCAGTCACTCCATGTTAGATTTGTGCTGGACAAAGCGGAGGCTGACAGGTTTTTCTCCGGGTACTCCGGTTTTCCCTGTCACAATTTCATTCCAGCAACTCGCTCCACTATCATTTCATTTCATCTGTCATTCATTTAATCATTGCCCCAGGGGAGTGCGATAGGCTTCGACAGCCAGTACAGTTCCTATCCTCGCCGCTAGAGTGGGGGCTTCATTCCATTCCCTGACCTGGTCGGTCGACTGGAAGCAGGCTGTGGATTTTCATTCAATACTGACTATAAATGCTCCAAAACGACTCATCTGATGGGCGTAATATTGGAAATGTGTGCTTTAACGCAGCTTATTTGATGGGCGTATTACTTAACTTCCATACTTCAATGCGGCTTATTTGCTGGGCGTAATATTGAAGTGATACATTCCAGTAGTTCAATAATTAGCATTATGTTCGACGATGTCGATATGTAAATATTATATGTCAGAAAACTGTTTCATTAAAGTACTACTTTTCATTATAACACAGTTTTTCCAACCAATCAGAACTCAATATTTTCATTCATTGAACAATTAGGTAAGGATAGCTTCTGACATGCACTCAAAATCCAACATGTCGGACATGCATTACATGATTTGAAAGTTGACAATGTGGCCTATATTGGATCAACCATTGTACTTACAATGCATAAACAAACTGGGCTATACTGCAAAATAAATAGCACTGTACCTTAATATCCGCAACTCCAATTTCTACACATTCGTAATATTTCACCGACAGTTATAGTGAATACTGTTGTTGACATAAACATACCAGAACGTCACGGGGAAAGCAGGCGTATGACGTTAGTTCACGGAAATTATAATCCAGCTCTCTTATGCGAAACGTTTCCGAGACACTGTTCTATTTGGACTCAACATTGATTTGCCTTTCGTTGACATTCTATACGCATCGAATTTGAATAGTAACTAGTTGATAATACGCTATATTTTAATTTTATAGCGTTTGTAACCACCTATTTTGTGATTTGACCAAAATAACTAAATGATCCAGCAAAGTACCTGTGCACTATCTGTTGGAGCTACTTCAGGATAAACAAAGTTTCAAAGCTCTGGGTATCGTTATTGGGTAGAGATCAATTGCTGGGCCCACACAATTCCCAATTAGAAGAATTCAACCGACAGAATCTCTACAGATATTTATGACTATTTATGTTAGAACATATAATAAAGTTATAATTATCGTCGTACATAAACAGTCGTATGCAACTCGCCTATAATGGTAATTAAGATACTCGTATGGAAATTATAAAACTCCCTTCGCTGGTTTTATAAACATAGTCGTGTTTTAATTATTGCCATTATAGGCTCGTTGCATAATGTAATATTATCTTACTATTACTTGGCCGTGAAAGAAAATATTACATCTTCGGTAAGTGGTTTACATGATGAAACGTTAAATACTTTGCATGCTCAGGTCTATTTTGTGAATACAAGACTGTGAAATGGGCTGAGTCTAAAAGAGTTTGTGTACCCCTGCGAGGTAGTGTATCAAACTGCTCCCAGCTGGGGCGAAGTGGGTGAAGTACGGGCTCACTTTGTCTCTTGAACGTCGCACAGAACGGGGCGTAAATCGATAAATGAGTCAGGAAAATAGGCCGTACTGTAAGTTAGGCTGATACATTCACCTCAGAATAATGTGGCACAATGTGAAGACAAACAGAGGATGACGGAAGGGAAGGAGAAGAGGAAGGAAGAAAGATGCCAGAAGTGAATACAAGAAATGGAAGGCTGCACAAAGCGAGATATATTCACTAAGGAACTTGATGGAGAAACAATAGAAATGAGAGCTCGGAGGTGAGTTTATGCTACAATTATTATCTGCCGTCTGTAATGTGCTCAGGGGCAAGGCTGAGAAGTGAAAGAATGGAACGTCTATGATGCCTGGAATTAAATTGCTTCTCACTGGCAGACGCATGTCCAACAATTAGCTTTGGGCTTCATTACCCCTATTGCCCAGTAATACAACATGATAAATCTAATAAATTGATTGCGTGGTCTTATGGAACATTTTCCTCTCTTCAAAGTCAAAAATAATGATGATGATAATTGTTGTTTTAAGGGACTTAATTGCAGAAAATGTACATGACTTACAAAAGATCCTGAGCAAGATGGACAAAATAACGGAGGAAGAATTTAATACTTTCGTATAAAGGCACAATAAAATTTCCTCTACAAGGACAAAACTATGAGTATAACACCAGAAATTCCAAGAACCTTGCAATTCCCAGGGTCTACATCTCTAAATATGGCACCAAAAGCATATTTAACCAGGCTATAAAGGATTAAAATGCTCTCCCAGCACATATAAAAGCAATAAATCCTGTCTTAAAATTTAAAAAGCCTGCAAACAATTCTTCACAACTACACTCTGATACTTCCTAATTTATAAACTTAATAAAACATTGAATAGTACTGTCATTGTAAAATATTTTGTAATTTTGTTCTGGTATGTTAAATGAAATGAAAATCCACAGCCTGCTTCCAGTCTCCGACCGGGTCAGGAATGGAATGAATGAAGCCCCCATCTAGCGGCGAGGATATGAAATGTGCCGGCTGCCGAAGCCTGTCGCACTCCCCTGGGGCAATGATTAAATGAATGTCAGATGAAATGAAATGATAGTGGAGAGTGTTGCTGGAATGAAATTGTGACAGGGAAAACCGGAGTACCCGGAGAAAAACCTGTCTGCCTCCGCTTTGTCCAGCACAGATCTCACATGGAGTGACCGGGATTTGAACCACGGACCCAGCGGTGAGAGGCCGGCGCGCTGCCGCCTAAGCCACGGAGGCTCTTTTGGTATGTTAAATAATATTTTATATTCCTTATTATATCTATATTATATAAAATCACATGGCTGACTGATTCACTCACTGACATAAATGTTTACCCACTTCCAAATGAGTTAGAAACTTGATATTTGGCAAAAACACTCCTTTCACCTTGCAACCAACAGAAAAATTCCGAAAAGGTACATTTTTTAATTTTCAACCCTACAAGAGACAAAAATATAGGGGGAAGCTATTTATCTCCAGTAATATCTCTGAGTGTGATATTGTGCATGGCCTATGTTGTAGACAATAACACATTACATCTTTTTTGTCTCGTGCTATTTCATCATACGACGTTTAGTTACGGAGTTATTAATGATTTTGTACTTTTTGGCCGAAATTTTTCTCTGAGTGTGATATTGTACATGGCCTATGTTGTAGACAATAACACATTACATCTTTTTTGTCTATTGCTATTTCATCATACGACGTTTAATTAGGGAGTTATTAATGATTTTGTACTTTTTGGCCGAAATCTTTCTCAGAGTGTGATATTGTACATGGCCTATGTTGTAGACATTAACACATTACATCTTTCTTGTCTCTTGCTATTTCATCATACGACGTTTAGTTACGGAGTTATTAATGATTTTGTACTTTTTGGTCGAAATTTTTCTCTGAGTGTGATATTGTCCATGGCCTATGTTGTAGACAATAACACATTACATATTTTTTGTCTCTTGCTATTTCATCATACGACGTATAATTAGGGAGTTATTAATGATTTTGTACTTTTTGTCCGAAATTTTTCTATGTCCCACGAATAACTTAAAAGTTGATTCGAATGAAATTTCAAAAAATAGGTTTTTTTAATACTTTTATTATCTTTTTTACGTCTTGTAGGGTCGGAAACCAACATGTTATTTTGATGTATTTTTTCGTCCCATGCATTTTTGGTTTCAGGTGATAGAATTATTTTCCACTAGGACCAATGCTCATCTATATTATATAAAGCTACTAGGCTGACTGACTGACTCACTCACTCACTCACTGACATAAATGTTTACCCACTTCCAAATGAGTTACAAACTTGATATTTGGCAAAAACACTCCTTTCACCTTGCAATCAACAGAAAAATTCCGAAAAGGTACATTTTTTAATTTTCAACCCTACAAAAGATAAAACTAATAGGGGGAAAGTACAAATCTCCAGTAATATCTCTGAGTGTGATATTGTGCATGGCCTATGTTGTAGACATTAGCACATTACATCTTTTTTATCTCTTGCTATTTTTTCATACGACGTTTAATTAGGGAGTTATTAATGATTTTGTACTTTTTGGCCGAAATTTTTCTCTGAGTGTGATATTGTACATGGCCTATGTTGTAGACATTAACACATTACATCTTTTTTTTCTCTTGCTATTTTTAAATACGACGTTTAATTAGGGAGTTATTAATGATTTTGTACTTTTTGGCCGAAATTTTTCTCTGAGTGTGATATTGTACATGGCCTATGTTGTAGACATTAACACATTACATCTTTTTTGTCTCTTGCTATTTTTTCATACGACGTTTAATTAGGGAGTTATTAATGATTTTGTACTTTTTGGCCGAAATTTTTCTCTGAGTGTGATATTGTACATGGCCTATGTTGTAGATATTAACACATTACATCTTTTTTGTCTCTTGCTATTTCATCACACGACGTTTAATTACGGAGTTATTAATGATTTTGTACTTTTTGGCCGAAATTTTTCTCCGAGTGTGATATTGTACATGGCCTATGTTGTAGACAATAACACATTACATCTTTTTTGTCTCTTGCTATTTCATCATACGACGTATAATTATGGAGTTATTAATGATTTTGTACTTTTTGGCCAAAAATTTTCTATGTCCCACGAAAAACTTAAAAATTAATTCGAATGAAATTTCAAAAAAATAGTTTTTTTAATACTTTTATTATATTTTTTACGTCTTGTAGGGTCGGAAACCAACATGTTATTTTGATGTATTTTTTCGTCCCATGCATTTTTGGTTTCAGGTGATAGAATTATTTTCCACTAGGACCAATGCTCATCTATATTATATAAAGCTACTAGGCTGACTGACTGACTCACTCACTCACTCACTGACATAAATGTTTACCCACTTCCAAATGAGTTACAAACTTGATATTTGGCAAAAACACTCCTTTCACCTTGCAATCAACAGAAAAATTCCGAAAAGGTACATTTTTTAATTTTCAACCCTACAAAAGATAAAACTAATAGGGGGAAAGTACAAATCTCCAGTAATATCTCTGAGTGTGATATTGTGCATGGCCTATGTTGTAGACATTAGCACATTACATCTTTTTTATCTCTTGCTATTTTTTCATACGACGTTTAATTAGGGAGTTATTAATGATTTTGTACTTTTTGGCCGAAAATTTTCTCTGAGTGTGATATTGTACATGGCCTATGTTGTAGACATTAACACATTACATCTTTTTTTTCTCTTGCTATTTTTTCATACGACGTTTAATTAGGGAGTTATTAATGATTTTGTACTTTTTGGCCGAAATTTTTCTCTGAGAGTGATATTGTACATGGCCTATGTTGTAGACATTAACACATTAAATCTTTTTTATCTCTTGCTATTTTTTCATACGACGTTTAATTAGGGAGTTATTAATGATTTTGTACTTTTTGGCCGAAATTTTTCTCTGAGTGTGATATTGTACATGGCCTATGTTGTAGACATTAACACATTACATCTTTTTTGTCTCTTGCTATTTCATCACACGACGTTTAATTACGGAGTTATTAATGATTTTGTACTTTTAGGCCGAAAATGTTCTCCGAGTGTGATATTTTACATGGCCTATGTTGTAGACAATAACACATTACATCTTTTTTGTCTCTTGCTATTTCATCATACGACGTATAATTATGGAGTTATTAATGATTTTGTACTTTTTGGCCAAAAATTTTCTATGTCCCACGAAAAACTTAAAAATTAATTCGAATGAAATTTCAAAAAAATAGTTTTTTTAATACTTTTATTATATTTTTTACGTCTTGTAGGGTCGGAAACCAACATGTTATTTTGATGTATTTTTTCGTCCCATGCATTTTTGGTTTCAGGTGATAGAATTATTTTCCACTAGGACCAATGCTCATCTATATTATATAAAGCTACTAGGCTGACTGACTGACTCACTCACTCACTCACTGACATAAATGTTTACCCACTTCCAAATGAGTTACAAACTTGATATTTGGCAAAAACACTCCTTTCACCTTGCAATCAACAGAAAAATTCCGAAAAGGTACATTTTTTAATTTTCAACCCTACAAAAGATAAAACTAATAGGGGGAAAGTACAAATCTCCAGTAATATCTCTGAGTGTGATATTGTGCATGGCCTATGTTGTAGACATTAGCACATTACATCTTTTTTATCTCTTGCTATTTTTTCATACGACGTTTAATTAGGGAGTTATTAATGATTTTGTACTTTTTGGCCGAAATTTTTCTCTGAGTGTGATATTGTACATGGCCTATGTTGTAGACATTAACACATTACATCTTTTTTTTTCTCTTGCTATTTTTTCATACGACGTTTAATTAGGGAGTTATTAATGATTTTGTACTTTTTGGCCGAAATTTTTCTCTGAGTGTGATATTGTACATGGCCTATGTTGTAGACATTAACACATTACATCTTTTTTGTCTCTTGCTATTTTTCATACGACGTTTAATTAGGGAGTTATTAATGATTTTGTACTTTTTGGCCGAAATTTTTCTCTGAGTGTGATATTGTACATGGCCTATGTTGTAGATATTAACACATTACATCTTTTTTGTCTCTTGCTATTTCATCACACGACGTTTAATTACGGAGTTATTAATGATTTTGTACTTTTTGGCCGAAATTTTTCTCCGAGTGTGATATTGTACATGGCCTATGTTGTAGACAATAACACATTACATCTTTTTTGTCTCTTGCTATTTCATCATACGACGTATAATTATGGAGTTATTAATGATTTTGTACTTTTTGGCCAAAAATTTTCTATGTCCCACGAAAAACTTAAAAATTAATTCGAATGAAATTTCAAAAAAATAGTTTTTTTAATACTTTTATTATATTTTTTACGTCTTGTAGGGTCGGAAACCAACATGTTATTTTGATGTATTTTTTCGTCCCATGCATTTTTGGTTTCAGGTGATAGAATTATTTTCCACTAGGACCAATGCTCATCTATATTATATAAAGCTACTAGGCTGACTGACTGACTCACTCACTCACTCACTGACATAAATGTTTACCCACTTCCAAATGAGTTACAAACTTGATATTTGGCAAAAACACTCCTTTCACCTTGCAATCAACAGAAAAATTCCGAAAAGGTACATTTTTTAATTTTCAACCCTACAAAAGATAAAACTAATAGGGGGAAAGTACAAATCTCCAGTAATATCTCTGAGTGTGATATTGTGCATGGCCTATGTTGTAGACATTAGCACATTACATCTTTTTTATCTCTTGCTATTTTTTCATACGACGTTTAATTAGGGAGTTATTAATGATTTTGTACTTTTTGGCCGAAATTTTTCTCTGAGTGTGATATTGTACATGGCCTATGTTGTAGACATTAACACATTACATCTTTTTTTTTCTCTTGCTATTTTTTCATACGACGTTTAATTAGGGAGTTATTAATGATTTTGTACTTTTTGGCCGAAATTTTTCTCTGAGTGTGATATTGTACATGGCCTATGTTGTAGACATTAACACATTACATCTTTTTTGTCTCTTGCTATTTTTCATACGACGTTTAATTAGGGAGTTATTAATGATTTTGTACTTTTTGGCCGAAATTTTTCTCTGAGTGTGATATTGTACATGGCCTATGTTGTAGATATTAACACATTACATCTTTTTTGTCTCTTGCTATTTCATCACACGACGTTTAATTACGGAGTTATTAATGATTTTGTACTTTTTGGCCGAAATTTTTCTCCGAGTGTGATATTGTACATGGCCTATGTTGTAGACAATAACACATTACATTTTTTTTGTCTCTTGCTATTTCATCATACGACGTATAATTATGGAGTTATTAATGATTTTGTACTTTTTGGCCAAAAATTTTCTATGTCCCACGAAAAACTTAAAAATTAATTCGAATGAAATTTCAAAAAAATAGTTTTTTTAATACTTTTATTATATTTTTTACGTCTTGTAGGGTCGGAAACCAACATGTTATTTTGATGTATTTTTTCGTCCCATGCATTTTTGGTTTCAGGTGATAGAATTATTTTCCACTAGGACCAATGCTCATCTATATTATATAAAGCTACTAGGCTGACTGACTGACTCACTCACTCACTCACTGACATAAATGTTTACCCACTTCCAAATGAGTTACAAACTTGATATTTGGCAAAAACACTCCTTTCACCTTGCAATCAACAGAAAAATTCCGAAAAGGTACATTTTTTAATTTTCAACCCTACAAAAGATAAAACTAATAGGGGGAAAGTACAAATCTCCAGTAATATCTCTGAGTGTGATATTGTGCATGGCCTATGTTGTAGACATTAGCACATTACATCTTTTTTATCTCTTGCTATTTTTTCATACGACGTTTAATTAGGGAGTTATTAATGATTTTGTACTTTTTGGCCGAAATTTTTCTCTGAGTGTGATATTGTACATGGCCTATGTTGTAGACATTAACACATTACATCTTTTTTTTTCTCTTGCTATTTTTTCATACGACGTTTAATTAGGGAGTTATTAATGATTTTGTACTTTTTGGCCGAAATTTTTCTCTGAGTGTGATATTGTACATGGCCTATGTTGTAGACATTAACACATTACATCTTTTTTGTCTCTTGCTATTTTTCATACGACGTTTAATTAGGGAGTTATTAATGATTTTGTACTTTTTGGCCGAAATTTTTCTCTGAGTGTGATATTGTACATGGCCTATGTTGTAGATATTAACACATTACATCTTTTTTGTCTCTTGCTATTTCATCACACGACGTTTAATTACGGAGTTATTAATGATTTTGTACTTTTTGGCCGAAATTTTTCTCCGAGTGTGATATTGTACATGGCCTATGTTGTAGACAATAACACATTACATTTTTTTTGTCTCTTGCTATTTCATCATACGACGTATAATTATGGAGTTATTAATGATTTTGTACTTTTTGGCCAAAAATTTTCTATGTCCCACGAAAAACTTAAAAATTAATTCGAATGAAATTTCAAAAAAATAGTTTTTTTAATACTTTTATTATATTTTTTACGTCTTGTAGGGTCGGAAACCAACATGTTATTTTGATGTATTTTTTCGTCCCATGCATTTTTGGTTTCAGGTGATAGAATTATTTTCCACTAGGACCAATGCTCATCTATATTATATAAAGCTACTAGGCTGACTGACTGACTCACTCACTCACTCACTGACATAAATGTTTACCCACTTCCAAATGAGTTACAAACTTGATATTTGGCAAAAACACTCCTTTCACCTTGCAATCAACAGAAAAATTCCGAAAAGGTACATTTTTTAATTTTCAACCCTACAAAAGATAAAACTAATAGGGGGAAAGTACAAATCTCCAGTAATATCTCTGAGTGTGATATTGTGCATGGCCTATGTTGTAGACATTAGCACATTACATCTTTTTTATCTCTTGCTATTTTTTCATACGACGTTTAATTAGGGAGTTATTAATGATTTTGTACTTTTTGGCCGAAATTTTTCTCTGAGTGTGATATTGTACATGGCCTATGTTGTAGACATTAACACATTACATCTTTTTTTTTCTCTTGCTATTTTTTCATACGACGTTTAATTAGGGAGTTATTAATGATTTTGTACTTTTTGGCCGAAATTTTTCTCTGAGTGTGATATTGTACATGGCCTATGTTGTAGACATTAACACATTACATCTTTTTTGTCTCTTGCTATTTTTCATACGACGTTTAATTAGGGAGTTATTAATGATTTTGTACTTTTTGGCCGAAATTTTTCTCTGAGTGTGATATTGTACATGGCCTATGTTGTAGATATTAACACATTACATCTTTTTTGTCTCTTGCTATTTCATCACACGACGTTTAATTACGGAGTTATTAATGATTTTGTACTTTTTGGCCGAAATTTTTCTCCGAGTGTGATATTGTACATGGCCTACGTTGTAGACAATAACACATTACATCTTTTTTGTCTCTTGCTATTTCATCATACGACGTATAATTATGGAGTTATTAATGATTTTGTACTTTTTAGCCAAAAATTTTCTATGTCCCACGAAAAACTTAAAAATTAATTCGAATGAAATTTCAAAAAAATAGTTTTTTTAATACTTTTATTATATTTTTTACGTCTTGTAGGGTCGGAAACCAACATGTTATTTTGATGTATTTTTTCGTCCCATGCATTTTTGGTTTCAGGTGATAGAATTATTTTCCATTAGGGCCCACGCTCAAATATATAGCTTTGTTATAAGTTAATTTCCAGTATGATCTGATTATGTATTGTATTATTTATAGAGGGGTTTTGTGGGATTGGAAACAATATGTGATTTTGAGTCTAATTTTATACTCTTCATGCAGTCTGTATCATGTGAGTTACTGTCCCTGTAGGCTTTTTTTAAGAAGGTATAGTACCTAATATTTTCCGCTGTGTGCTTTAATTCTATTGAAGGGTTTTATTTTTCGTCAATTGAATATTTTCGTTTGCCAGTTCTTGACTCTTCTTAGCCGTTTTTTGAAAGGAACGAGCAACTTGAATTCACAAGTGAATGCGGCGAATCCTACCGACTTCCAGGGTACTTTTTTTATTTTTCTGCCTTAACTTTACGGTTGAAAATGAAAATCCACAGCCTGCTTCCAGTCTCCTACCGGGTCAGGTATGGAATGAATGAAGCCCCCATCTAGCGGCGAGGATATGAACTGTGCCGGCTGCCGAGGCCTGACGCACTCCTCCGGGGCAATGATTAAATGAATGACAGATGAAATGAAATGATAGTGGAGAGTGTTGCTGGAATGAAATTTTGACAGGGAAAACGGAGTACCCGGAGAAAAACCTGTCTGCCTCCGTTTTGTCCAGCACAGATCTCACATGGAGTGACCGGGATTTGAACAACGGACCCTGCGGTGAGAGGCCGGCGTGCTGCCGCCTAAGCCACGGAGGCTCCAACTTTACGGTTGTATTGCACAAATGTATTTAATATAACTGGTTTTAATCATTCTGCTGTAGTTTAGCCTACTTTCCTCATTTTGCAAAAAGGAGGAAAAAGTACACTTATGTGATCGATCCGGGAAAATGTGTGTCTGTCTGTCCTTCTGTCAGTCTGTCTGTCTGTCTGGCTGTGTGTGTGTCCTCCCCTATCAACTCCTATACGGCTGCAGCTATCGTAACCAAATTTGGTATGAGTAAAGATCTACACCTGAATATCTCACGGCCATATTTGAAATTGACATCAGTGTTACCAACTGCTGAAAAACGCAATTGAAATTTTTGCTCTATGTTGGATATCTCATAAGTTATGGATGCGAACTCATCCTAAATTGGCACACAAATAGACGATAACATTCCAGATTAATTTTCACAAGTTCATACATGCCAGTGTTGCCAACTTGATTCTAATTCTGCCGATAGGTCCATAATATAAATGAATGTAACTTTTATACTGTCAATTGAATTTCAACCAAATTCCATATGTACTATGTGTACTATAACAGATATGACTGTACGTATTCTAATGAGCCGCCAGGGCTGCCAACTGTTGATAAATGGTCTCTATATATTTTAACATTAATATCAATATATCAGAAAGTATGCAAGCCAACGGCTCTAAACCTTGCACACGTATAGTATCTAAAATGCTACCTTAGTTTGGCGTAACTTATATACATCAGTGCTGCCAACACGATTATATGCCTGTTGATTTGTCCAGTATTTAAATGCATATAACTTCTATACTAACAAATGGATTTCGACCAAATTTCGTATGTGCCTTGTGTACCATAATAGTTATTACTGTACGTATTCGTAAGAACCATCAGGACTGCCAACTGTTAGTAAATGCTCTCTCTAATTGTTCAATCCCAATATCAATATATCAGAAAGTATGCAAGCCATCAGCTCTAAAGTTTGCACACGTATAGCACCTGAACATTCTAGATAATTTGGAGTAACTAATATACCTCAGTACTGCCAACATGATTCTAAGCTTCCTGATAGTTTAAATTTTAATTTCATGTAACTTCTATACTCACAAATGGATTTATCCAAAATTGGCACTATATTAGATCGTAATATTTGCGTTTATTTCTGAGCATCACATTCATGACTTTGTACCCAACGCGCACTGATGAATCCAATATCAAACGGCATGTAACGTCCATACTATCCATTAGACTTCAACTAAATATTGTATGTGCATTCTATACCTTATGAGATGGAACTAAGAATATATTCAGAGTCGCTAGGGCTGCCAACTGTAGTAAGTTACTGTATTAGGCTTCACTATTTTAGGTGTATTTCAAACTGTAGTACTTATAAATGTTAGTATTACCAACTTGATTTCGTCATTATTCTAGATAGGTCTATATAGATTGGCATGAATTCTAATATTAAAGAAAAGTAGGCTCTCTAGTTCGTCACGGAACTACTTGTTTTTTTTTGTTGAAATTATCATATTAGGACGTTAATCGAGGTGCATATTTAGAGGGGCATATTTAGAGGTGCTCAATATTGTAGAAAATTACTTTACATTCAACCACATAGAAACTGATATTCAATATATGTACGTATTTTTAGCCTACTTTTCACATTTATCAAAAATGAGGAAAAGGTAGACTTATGAGATCGATCCGGGCAAATGTGTGTCTGTCTGTCCTTCTGTCTGTCTGTCTGTCTGTCCTTCTGTCTGTCTGTCTGTCTGTCTGGCTGTGTGTGTGTCCACCCCTATCAACTCCTAAATGGCTGCAGCAATCGAAACAAAATTTGGTAGGAGTAAAGATCTATCCCTGAATATCTCAATGCCGTATTTGAAAATGATGTCAGTAGTACCAACTGCTGAAAAATCGCAATTGAAATTTGAGCTCCATGTTGGATACCTTGAAAGGTATGTATGGGACCTATTTTAAAATTGGCACACGTATACACAATATTATTTCAGTTTAACTTCTAGGAGGACATACATGGCAGTGTTGCCAAAATGATTATAAGCCTGCTGATAGGTCCAATTTTTAAATGCATATATCTTCTATACTATCAATTGGATTTCAACCAAATTTCGTATGTATTATATACCATAACACATTATGTCTATGCGTATTCTTAAGAGCAACCAAGGCTGCCAACTGTTAATAAATGCAGTTTCTATTTTTGTTACCCTAATATCAATAAATCAGAAAGTATGCAAGCCAATAGCTCTAAACTTTCTACACGTACAGTACCTGGCATTCTAGATTAATTTGGAGTAACTAATATTCTTCAGTGCTGACAACTTGATTTTAAAATGCATGTAACTTCTAAACTAATTAATGGATTTAATTCAAAATTGGCACAACAATAAATCATATTATTTCAGATTATTTCTGAACAATACATGCATGACATTGATACCAACATGATTTTACGCACGCTGTTAGATCCAATGTTTAACTGCATGTAACGTCCATGCAATCCATTGGTCATGAACCAAATTTTGTATTCTGTACCTTAGGAGATGGAACTAAGAATATATTCAGTCACCAGGGCTGCCAACTGTAGTGCACTATTAGGCTACATTATGCCATGTATACAGTATTTCGAACTAATTAGAAATTTTGATATTTCCAACTTAATTTCGTCATTATTCTAGACAAATGCATATAGATTAATCATTGGCATGAATCTTAAATTTTAAGAAAAGTAGGCACTTTAATTCGTCACGGAACTTCTTGTTCTTTCTGTGATTAATAATCGGGTGAGTAAATACCCATATAGTCTACACATCATATTAGTGAAAATGCAAGCAAGTTTGTAATTTGACATGGCCGTTAATCTCTTGAACATGAGGCACGGGACCTCCTCTTTTGGTGTGGATTCTTAACCACAGCACTTGATATTTCAGATGGTAAATCTCACATGCATTCGATGAGAATTGAACCCAGTCAGCCTTGGTAAGAGGCAAGAGTCATGACTTCAGCATCACCACGTCACCTTCATGATAATAATAATAATAATAATAATAATAATAATAATAATATTAATCGGAATAGAAAGTCGAATGTTATTGCCAAACACATATAGAACTGAATGGGGAAAAGAATCTATATTTGCAAATATGCGTAATGTTGTAAACTAATTACTGGAGGTATTGCGTTCGTGTAAGTTTCTTAGTTCAAAGAAATTTACAGTTTCTGTGATATATTACTGGGTTAATATATTACATGTTCTGAACAACAGCGCATCGGCATTTTGGAAAACAGACTGTTTTGCTAGGAGACCTGCTTTATCAAATCTTCCCGCCACGATATACAGTAACTGGCAGTAGGCTAAATGACTTTTCATGATAAAACTCCTGAAAACGGTTTTACAGGTAGGCTAGGGGATATGCGTTCATGAAATTTCCTGTCATGATATAACTGGCAATAGGCTAGGGGACATGCCTTGGCTGAACTCACCCCCCCCCCCCCAATATTATTATAACTAGAAGTATACTAGAGGACCAGCCATGTCCAAACAGACTTAAAACATATCAGTGCGCACATTCCACCCTCAATTGGAAATATATTTTAAAAGTGGGAAAAGAGATGTCAAAAGAGGCAATAACACTATAGAGAATTAAAATTTGGACTCGTAACAAAATATTATCATATATTAAGTAGTGGATTTTTATGGACTTGAGGGCAAGTGCAAAAAAAAACCGAAAATTTGACACGCAACAAATGTGCGGGACTTCGTACACTGAAGACACTATAAACTTATAGAAAAATTATAACAAAGCAAAAATAAGATTTTATTCAGACCATTAGCATAATTTATATTGGTAGGTGACACCCACGAATCAACTAAAAAAAGTACATCAATGGAAAATCTGCATGCAACATATTCGTCTTTATTATTATTATTACAAAGTCACAGCAAACATAAAAACCGTAAATTCAGAACGATATGTTTTAAACACTTGAAACCATTACTTTCCCTAAAAATACACGGATCGTCAAACGCACCGGGGGCTTGGGGGCGGAGCCCCCAACGAGCAAAGCGAGTCTTATATATAAAAGTGAAAGTCTGTATGTATGTATGTGGGTGGGTGGGTGGGTGGGTTGGTTCCGTATACAAATCTACACCGTTCCACCAATCTCAACCAAATTTTGCATACACATAGTTTAGGACCCAGAAGGAACCGCTGGCTACATGAATTTTCGATAGTCTTTCTCATTCTTCTGATTTCGGCCCTTTTGCACTCAAGCACAGGCTAATCAAATCATAAAATATACTCATGAAGGAATGGCAAGATAGATAGTTTCCATGGCAACATAGCTCAAGTCGAGACACGGCCGTCTGGATGCCAGTTGCGCTCTGCACTGTCGGTATAGGAAATGAGCATCTTTACTTGAAATCCCGTTAGTTACTCACCTACTCACACAGCACTGTCAACCGAGTTTAGCATAACAAAGACTTGACATTATCTTCTACTATATATTTGTCAAATACCACTCACTCACTCACTCACTCATTCATTCATCACGAAATCTAATTATTTATCGTATGGCTTTTAGTGCCGGGAGTGTCCGAGGACATGTTCGGCTCGCCTGAGTCTGTAGCTGCTTCCAGCGGACACCCTAAAGGGCGAGCTACAAGTTCCGTTCAATTTCAAGTAGTTCCAACTTTCGCCACCAGATATCAATGATACCTAGTGGTGAACGTTGGAACTTTTATAGAGCGTTCTGACGAAATCTAACCTAACAAATTTTGCTTTACACAAGTTTAGTCTGTGAAAGGATCTTTTACATGCCATAAATCTATGACATGGGACCGCCGGCTTTACTTCCCCTCCGAAGGATGGCATACTGAAGGATTTTTAACGCTCTTAAAAAAATCCGACGACTTCGGCCGGGTTTGAACCCACTATCTTGGGCACAGCAGTCCAGCATGCTACCGACTACGCCACCGAAGCCGCTACGAAATCTCAGAAACCACCGAACGGATTGGAATGAAATTTGGTATGCTGCTTCTACAAGGGCCACAAATGCCCACTAAGAGAGGATTTTTGTATATTCAGGTTCTAAAGGGGTGTTAAGGGGGTGGACCTGCATTTCATTGAATAGCAATATCTCCCGATTGGTTTCATAGGGGGATGTGATATTCGGCACATAAACTCATCATAAGAAGACACGAGTCTGAGGGTTTTTCGATGTGGCGTATATTATGAGGTGAAAGGGGGTGAAAAGTGGGGATTGAAAGATTCCTAACGGAGCGTGTATCTCTTAAACGACATAGGCGAGGAGTTTGAAACTCAGCGGAAAAAAATCAGCATAAAAGTAAGTAAATATGTGTTTGACCGTTTTTTTCATAAATCCAATTTAAGGGGCCCATGGGGAGGGGTGAAATTCTGGGGGGGGGGGGACAGGAAAGAAAGTGTCCTAACTGATTGACTGACTGACTCACTCATCAAACTCAGGGGGAAAAACTGCTTTAAAGTAAGTAAATAGCTGTTCGACAGTTTTTTTTTCATAAATCAAATTTAAGGAGTTCATGGGGAGGGGTGAAATTCTGAAAAAAGAAAATTGAAAGAAAATGTCCTGTCTAACTCACTCACTCACTCACTCATCATCGCCCAGCCAAAATTATGGAAGTTAGAAACATGACAGTTTGGGGATATGTTAATTGTATATCAAAACCGTCTACTAAGGGAGGAATTTCGGATATTCAGGTTCTAAAGGGGTCTTAAGGGGGTTAAACCTGCCTTTCATTGAATAACAATATCTCCCGATTGGGTTCATTGGGGGATGTAATACACGGCATATAAACTCATTATTAAAAAGTAAGAAGACACGTTTCTGAGGGTTTTTCGATGTGGTGTATATTATGAGGTGAAAGGGGTGAAAAGTAGGGATTGAGAGATTCCTAATGGAGCGTGTATCTCTTAAACGACACAGGCGAGGAATTTGAAACTCAGCGGGAAAAAATCAGCATAGAAAATAAGTAAATATATGTTTGACCGTTTTTTCATAAATCCAATTTAAGGGGCCCATGGGGAGGGGTGAAATTCTGGGGGGGGGGGGGGACAGGAAAGAAAGTGTCCTAACTGATTGACTGACTGACTCACTCATCAAACTCCGGGGGAAAAACTGCTTTAAAGTAAGTAAATAGCTATTCGACAGTTTTTTTTGATCAATCAAATTGAAGGGGTTCATCGGGAGGGGTGAAATTCTGAAGAAAAACAAATGAAAGAAAATGTCCCGACTCATTCACTCACTCATCATCGCCCAGCCAAAAATATTGAAGTTGGAAACATGGCATTTTGGGGATATGTTCGTTGTATGTCAAAACCGTGCACTTAGGGAGGATTTTTGGATATTCAGTCTCTAAAGGGGTCTTAAGGGGGTTAAACCTGCATTTCATTGAATTACAATATCTCACGAGTGGTTTTATTTGTGGATGTGATACTCGGCATATAAACTAATCATTAAAAATAAGCAGACATGTGTCTAAGGGTTTTTCGATGTGGTGTATTATTATGAGGTGAAAGGGGTGAATAGTGGGGGTTGAAGGATTCCTAACGGAGCGTGTAGGCCTATCTCTTAAACGACATAGCCGAGAAATTTGAAACTCAGCGAAAGAAATCAGCTAAATAAATAAGTAAATCGGTGTTCGACGTTTTTTTTTTCATAAATTAATTTAAGGGGCCAATGGTGTGGGGTGAAAGTCTGGGGGAAAAAAGGAGAGAAAGTGTCCTAACTGACTGACTAACTCACTCATCAAACTCGGAGGAAAAAGACAGCTTAAAATAAGGTAATAGGTGTTCAAGAGTTTTTTCATCAATCCAATTTAAGGGGCCCATGGGGAGGGGTGAAATTCTGGTAAAAATAATTGAAAGAAAATGTCCTGTCTGACTCACTCACTCATCACGCCCAGCGAAAACTATTTGAGTTGGAAGAATGAAATTTTGGGAATATGTTCGCTGTATGTCGAAAACGTCAACTAAGGAATTATTTTTGTTAATTCGGGTTTTAAAGAGATGTTAAGGGGGTAAACGTGCATTTCATTGAATAACGATATCTCATGAGTTGTTTCTTTGGGGATGTGATATTCGGTATATAAACTAATCATTAAAAATAATCAGACATATATCTAAGGGTTTATTGATGTGGTGTATAATATGAGGTGAAATGGGTGAAAATTGGAGGTTGAGGGATTCTTAACGGTGCGTGTATCTCTTAAACGACATAAGCGAGAAGTTTGAAATTCGGCGGGATAAAACAGCTTAAAATACAAGTAAATAGGTGTTTGACCCTTTTTTCATAAATCCAATTTAAGGGGCCCTTGGAGAGGGGTGAAATTCTGAAAAAAAAAACAGGAAAGGAAGTGTCCTAACTGACTCACTTACTCACTCATCAAACTCGGGCGAAAACAGCTTTAAATAAGTAAATAGGTGTTCGACCGTTTGTTTCATAAATCCAATTTAAGGGGTTCATGGGGAGGGGTGAAATTATCAAAAATAAATGAAAGAAAATGTCCTGACTCACTCACACACTCATCATCACCAAGCCAAAGTTACTGAAGTTAGAAACATGATATTTTGGGGATATGTTCGTTGTATGTCGAAAACGTCCACTAAGGAAAGAGTTTTGAATATTCAGGTTCTAAATAGGTGTTAAGGGGGGGGGGGGGGGGGAAACGTGCATTTCATTGAATAACAATATCTCACGAGTGGTTACTTTTGGGGATGTGATACTTGGCATATATACTAATCATTAAAAATAAGCTGACACATGTCTAATGGTTTTTCGATGTAGTGTATATTATGTGGTGAAAGGGATGAAAAGTGGGGGTTGAAAGATTCTTAACGGAGCGTGTATCTCTTAAACGACATAGGCGAGGAGTTTGAAACTCGGAGGAAATCAATCAGCTTAAAAATAAATAAATAAATAAATTAATTAATTAATAAATAAAATAAATAGGTGTTCGACCGTTTTTTCATAAATCCAATTTAAGGGGCCTATGGGGAGGGGTGAAATTCTGGAAGAAAAACGTCCACTAAGGAAGGATTTTTGGATGTTCACTCTCATCGACCAACCCAAACTATTAATATTAGCAGAATGATATTTTGGGGATATGTTTGTTGTGTGTCGAAAACGTCTACTAAGGAGGGATTTTTGGATATTCAGGTTCTAAAGGGGTGTTAACGGGGTTTAAACCTGCATTTCATTGAATAACAATATGACACGACTATGACGCGAGCGAAGCGAGGCTAAAAATGAGATGGCGTGTGTCTGTGTATTACTCAATCACGCAAGTACCACTGGTCCGATTTACATGAATTTTACATGGAAGTAGCTGATTTACCTGGTTAACATATAGGTTACTTTTGATTTCAATACTTTGCATTATTTAAAGATTGCGACCATTTTAGTGACGTCACTACACCCTTTGGTTTAAAACTTTCATATTTCCATTTCAAATAAAAAGAGAACGCTAAGAAATAGCAAACTTTTGATGGCATATACGAGGTTTAAAATTACATTTTCTATCCGAAAGGTATCTCCAACCGTTAGCGAGTAAAACCTAAATTTGTGCTATTAACACGGTCAACGCCGAGCGGTGTAGTTGGACAAAATGTTCCATCCTTAATCTCCCTCTGCGCAGCACCTCGCCTATCCCCTGTTTTAACTGTCACCTTCACATTTTAATTTATTTATGTCGCGTGGCGAAGCACTGGTACTTCAGCTAGTTATATATAAAATCATCCAATATTACAACAATGTATAGTCCTACTATGGGGCCTTTTCCTCTAGGACATCCTCTCTATGGAAATAAATAAATAAATACAAACAAAACAAAAATTTTGGCCTGCAGTAGAAATGGCGAAAACCAGACAGCAATAGAGTTAACGAATGAAACGATACGAGAAGTGAATGAGTTTAATTATCTGGGAAGTAAAATAACGAATGATGGAAGAAGCAGCAGAGAGATATTAAGTAGGATTGCCCAAGCCAAGAACGCTTTCTATAAAAAGAAGAAACTATTTACTGCAAAGAACATAAGTCTTGATATGAAGAAACAAATAATTTTGAAGACCAATGTGTAGAGCGCCGCGCTATATGGCAGCGAATCTTGAACTATAGGAGAGAGAGAGGAAAATACTACTAGCATTTGAAACCTGGTGCTATAGAAGGATTATGAAAATCAGCTGGAAAGAAATGGTCGCAAATGAGGAAGTCTTTAGGAGAGTGGGAGAGAGAAGATGCTTCCTTAAATATTTAAAAAGAAGACGGAATCACCTCGTGGGCAACACAATGGACTGCTTAAGCTTATAATCGAGGGAATAGCAGACGGCAAGAATTATAGATGAAGACCCAGACTGGAGTATATGAGTCAAATACTGCAAGAGATGAGTTTTGGCTCATACTGTGAACTGAAGAGGAAGGCGGAGAGACGGGAAGAATGGCGAGCTGCTACCAACCAGCCTCAGGGCTGTTAACCACAGAGAGAGAGAACATCCAGGTTATCAGCCCCTAATGGTTCGGACGATATTTGAATTAATATGGAAGATAAACTATCACTAATAAGATGCAGAAGAAATCGGAACAATCCTAGTCGACGGCGATGATCAGCTTCGAACAACAAAATTTAAGTATCTTGGCTCTACGATAACTGCTGAAGGTCGGCTCACCAAGGAGGTCAACATAAGAATTAATGCTCGTGGATGGAGTGGCGAACAACGACAGGTGTCACGTGCGACTGCCAGATGAAAGACCACCTAAAGACGAAGATTTACCGCACTGACATTCATCCCGTGGCGCTTTATGGTACTGAATGTTGGCCGATCACCATGGAAGCATAACGTCGACTAAGTGTCATGGAGAACTAGGTTGGATCACATCCCCAATGAAGGAATAAGGGAACGATTTGGTATCGCGGCTATCAACAACAAAATGCGTGGGGGTCGCCGGCGATGGTTTGGGCATGTGCTACGGTCAGGAGCGGACACCATTGCAAAACAGGGCTTTACACCAAAGGTCGCCGTGAAAAGACAAAAGGGGCGACCGAGACAACGTTGGGCCCATACACTGCACAGGGATCTGAAAAGCGTCAACCTACATTCGGACATGGCCCATGACCGAGTAAAGTGGAGACAGCGGATTCATGTAGTGGACCCTGGCACGAGGAGGGACAAACGCTACTGAAAAAGAAGAAAATAAGTTACTAACTACCAGCTTGCACACTAGAACAAATAGGAAAAGGACAAATGAGAAAAGGGGAATAAAAGACAGGGAAAAGAAATGTCCTCATGCGTCGAAGAATGAGGATTGAGGGACTTGAAAAGAAGAAGAGCCATGAAAGTCAGCAATGAGCCCTGGAGAGTGTAGCAGTATCGAAAATGTTGGGACTGCACACACCCTGCCTCCTTAAGAGCCTTGTGAAGAAGTTCAGGCTATATCATGGAAAGAAAAGAGATGGTTTGACCCCTTGAAGAATGAGAGTGTCAAAGGTCAATTAATGCTGGGAAAAAACCATAGGCCTCGGATACTCTAATACCATCGGGTTCGGAATAGAACGAGAGTTGACCAAGGGAGTTCGACAGTGAATATGAAGGAGATGAGCCTGGTACAAGGAAGTGGAAGCAATGCCGGACTCAGCAGGGGCTCCATGGTCGCCAACCCTCGTCGAACAAGATGTAAACCTCTGAGGGACAGATACAAGGCCCTTTCTGCATAATTCACTTTATTTTGCGTAAATCTTTAATTTTGTTGGTAAAATAAATGAACACGCGATTCATTAGATTAAAGCTTGTATATACATTTACCGTGCCAAGTTTCACTGCGGTAGGATGATTAAATCTCGAGAAGATTTCATTTAAATATTTTTTTAACTTCACTTGGATAGAAAGTTATTTATTGTCATAAGAAACACTGAATGATCTGAAATTAACGATTACATAATTTACACTTATATCCCTGTGCTATATGTAACACTCACAAACCACTGGTGTGGTTGACTGCGAATGATGGTAAATATAATATCCAATTGAATTTACTGCAAAAGATGTCATCTTTACAAGAATAAGATAAAAAATTAAATACTAAGTTATAACACTAAAGATTTTAAATGTACTGTACAATCGATTGTAAAAATTCATAAGCTACCATATACATCGATATTTGCATCTCAATACGAATAAATTTCAAAAAAGTTACTAGTATACACTGATTTAAATGATATGCCAGTTCAATTATTATTATTAGTACATTGCCTGATAAACAATTGTTAGTTAGTGTTAGTTTTCAAAACGAAGAAATACGAACATGGCATAATACAAAAATATCATTGTTAACACTGATTTCAAATATTTAATTTATATTCATGGTACAAACGATTCTACAAATTTCTGACCTGTGATTTACAAAATTGGATTCAGAAACTTTTGAATACAAATTATGTAATAAACACTGATTTATGATTTTCAAAACTCCAATTACACTACAATGAATGATTAAAACATTAATCTATTATTCTTGTTTGATAATTAATTTTTGAAGCGAATAAAAAACATAGAAAACACTGATTTAATAAAATATCAAATTACTCTATAAGGAACTTCATCTATAGCACGGTTGCAGACCATTCGTAAGCTTTGTTATTAGTAGCCATTCTGTAATCTTTCTCTTCACCTTTAATAGATAGATACTCTATAAATGATCAAAACAGATATGTACTTCTACGGATAGCCTTCCGTTGCTACAGGAAATTATCTTTCCCTTGATAATAATTATTTTCGAACTTTCAATAATTTACTAAAGTTGCTTTTTGTGACCATGATCTTACTCCCCTGTAGCCTTTATAGGTTTGAAACTGCTGATAACCACAACTTGCTACAGATACCTACATCTTCATTGAATGAACAATGCATGAAGAATTAAATATCATAGTCTCGTAAAAAAAATCTTCTGATTGCAACCGATTTTACAAATACGATTCGTGAGACTGGATGATCGTATTGGGTTTGTAATCAAGGAGAGGAACGGTTCTTCACGCTGGCGTTCAGCTCTCTTTGGCCACCAGGGAGCACGAAATGTTTCCAATAAAACTCAGCTTAAAGTTGGATGAGAGTGTTATATTTACCGAGGCGCATTGTGATGGAGAATTCTGAAGCGATTCATTAGTGCTTTTCTTTGCAAGAATTGGAAAGTGCTTTCTTTTGAATTGGTAGAATTTATTACTCATACTATATGCTCTGTTTTCAATTCAGATGTGTCTTTATATATGTTTTAGACACGTGATTGGTGGTGATTGTTCTCTAATCTGCCCCTTTATACACGTGCATATTGTTTCATACACGTGACGGAATTATGACTGTGCCCTTCATTTATCTCGTGCAACAATTATAACATTTTCTATCAGGGATCAAGTTATTCAGTATGCCTTCCTTCGGAGGAGAATTAAAGCTGGTGGGCCCATGTCATAGATTTATGGCATGGAAAAGAACCTTCCACTAACTACAATTGTGTGATGCTAAATGTATAGGTTAGATTTCATTAACGCTCTATTAAGTTCTAACGTTCATCACAAGTGATGGTTGTGGTGGAATCTAATAGCCAAGTTCACAGTTAGGTGTCAGTGGTAGCAAAAGTAGGAACTACTTGAAGTTGATCGTTTGCAGTCCTTACCTGAATTACAGGTAACACACACTAATACAGCTATCACAATTAACACCAGTTATCGGTCAGATTCTACGTACACCCAAAGTACACGGGGCTACATGATCGCGTTGCCGCATCCCATAAACTGAGGAACCAACCAACCAAACATCTAAATTTCCAAAATTGTAATTGTAACTATATTTAACCATTTTTCAAACTGTCGCCTCATCTTAAGGAGCTAATGGCTGATCTTCTCACCTCTCCCATGTTTGTAGGATTCTCGAACTTGTATTGTTTAAAGTGCGCGTTAAATCTCCAGTAACCAGCAAACTATTCTGAAATGATGGTATATTGGCTTTCACGGCCAGTGAATTAAAGCTCAGCAATATTTCTCGGTTTGTGCCGTGTCTTGTGTAGGGTTCTCGCAATAAAGAGGCGCAGGTGTGCTTCACAAAAAGGGAGGTATCGCACAGTTCGCTACTCCAGTGAGGGTCCGGGTGGGGACACCAAGAGTCCACTGATGAGCCAGCTTGGTGTTCCTAGGCGAAACCCCACACAAGACACGGCACAAACCTAGAGAAATTGCTGAGTTTTTATTCTGAAACGTTTTCAAGATAAATTGCTTTTAAATCGCTCATAAAACTGCTTTACATCAGGAAACTTGTTGTCATAGCAGTTTGTAGACATTCCACAGTTTCAGATAAGTCTCTATATCTGATCTTTCAACACATTATTAGTAGATCAACCCCCTAAAAGAAACAATGCTTGGAGAGAAATAGGTTGAAATGGTTCGGACATGTAAACCGAATGGTTCAAGGGAGGCTACTAAAAGCAGCTTTGGAAGGGTTTAATAAAACACCTACACAATAATCTAACTCTAAGGCCTATACACAGTATAAAAATACAACATGGTGACCATCCGAAATATTTAGACGGTTCTCAATATCTAGGTGTCTATTACAGCAATCAAACTGAAAATGTGTATGTTGATAGAGGTAATTCATGTAAGTAGGATATATGAAAATAGGCTATTTAGTTCTTCACGGAGCTACTTGTTATTTCTTGTCTCCTAATCTTGCGATTTTTTTTTAATAATACACCTACACAGCCGGCCCCGTGGTGTTGGGATAGCTTGTCTGCCTCTGACCCGGAGGCCCCGGGTTTGATTCCCGGCTCCGTCAGGGATTTTAGAAACTGACGTGAGGGCTGGAACGGGGTGCACTCGGCCTCGTGTGGACAATTGAGTAGCTGTCTGACAATGAGGCAGCGCCCGTCACAAAAAACAAGATTAACAGCCGAGGGACTCAATGCGCTGACCACGCATAACCCCAGTATCTGCAGGACAAATGGCTGGGTAGCAGTCGCTTGGTAGGCCTAGCCCCTTCATGGGTTGTAGTGCCAGGGGTTATAAAAATATACCTACAGAATAACCTTCATGTAATAGTACTGTACATAAATCTAAGGCCTGCGTGTATAAAAATCCAAAATGGCGACCTTTCGAAATATTTAGATGGTTGTCAATATCTACGAATCTATTACAGCAATCAAACTGCTATTTTGTATGTTGATAGAGGCAATTAACATACGTAGGATATATTAAAATAAGCTATATAGTTCTCAACTAAAGACGTGTTAGAAGTAGAAAACCACGTTTGAGGTAGAAGCCAATTCTCATTCTAGAGTTAAATTTTGGGCCGATATCCCAGATGTTATTTTTATCATCTTCAGAGATAATTTTGTTGGCAGATCCGGGAATGGTGAAAGCCAAGAACGCTAGTAACTATGGCGTAAGTGTGCCCGAGTGTGTTCTTTTCAAAAGAAATAGTTCACTTTATACGATAGAATGCATAATTATTCATTTGAATCACTTGGCCCGTTTAGCCTCAGGGCCCGATGTTGGAATCTGCCTGGGCTAAAACAATATTATACAACATATAATTCCAGTATGTTTAATGAAAATAATCATTTTCTAAACCAGAAACCCTCGTATACTATTAAATATACAACAGACAATTAATTTTATAACAATTACTTTACATTAAATTACATTTAATCCCTCTGTGAACATAAAATGAACAACCAACACTGAAATACACAATGGTAAATCACAGTATGTTTAATGCTCGTATTTTAGACTTCTAGTAAACTCGAGAGCAGTCAAGAGGAAATAAGAGATAAAAGGCAAAGCACTTTCTGCTACCGTTAGCTACAATACAAGGGGCTGACTTCCCATTTGAAAAGCGAATTTCCAAGAGGTACTAAAATAAATAAATAAATAAATAAATAAATAAATAAATAAATAAATAAAAAATAAAATAAAAAATAAAATAGAAAATTAAATAAATAATAATAAAAAATAAAAAGTTAAAATAAAAATGAATGAATAAATGAATAATAAATAAACAAATACATAAAAATAATAAATAAATATAGATAAATATAAAATAAATAAATTAATAAACAAACAAAGAAATAGATAGATAAATAGATAAATAAATAAACAAAAATAAATATATAAATACGGCACATTGTTGTGGAGAATTCTGTTGTGATTCATTAGTGCGTTTCTTTAATTAATTAATTTATTTTATGTTCGACCCTCACTATTATGTGTTTGAAAACTGTATCATAATGATGGTCATTATAACACCGTTTTTCATTACGATACAGTTTCTCCAGCCAATCAGAGCTCGTTCATTGACCAATTAGGAAACGATAATTTCGCGCATGCGCTCAAAATCCAACATGTCGGACATAAACACAACATCGAACTATAATAAATTACCGACATGGAATACCCACCGTCCATATGTTCGCGTAAATAAACTGGCGAATATGAGACAAGAAATAGCACAGTACCTTAAAATCACTAACACTAATTTCTACACAGAGCATTGTCTTCAAATGACTGCGGTGACAATATTACTGAGGGACGGCTGATGTAAACATATGGCTGCATATGGCATTGAGAGCCCACAGAGCGCATGCGTCGGCCGTTCAAAGCTCTTGAAAGACGAAGCTATAACACCCAACGCTCGCTCTGCGATCACAAAATTCCAGTAGCTGACTCTCAACAGAAATTTATTAATATTTATGTTAAAACATATAATAAAGTTATAATTATCGTCGAACATAAACAGTCGTATGCAACTCGCCTATAATGGTAATTAAGACACTCGTATGGAAATTATAAAACTCGCATACGCTCGTTTTATAAAAAATACTCGTGTCTTAATTATAGCCATTATAGGCTCGTTGCATAATGTACTATATTATTACAATTTTACTACAGACAACAAAAACAACAATGGAATGAATGTCAGAAAAAGCGTTAATCATAAGTTGCATTGTATAAAATATCAGATAGGCCTATATCTCTTTAATCCCTGCAGGTTAGCGTGCACTAGGAATGTAAATGGGAAGTCCGAAGATCAAAGGTTCGAATCCCGGAGCCAACTGGGGCCTTCCTGAGAGTGAAGATTCTACCGAATTGTTCCACACTCCCTCCAGACAAGTGCCGGCATGGTAGTTTACTTCCAAGTATCGAGGCACCTGTCCTAATCCTAGACCCTAACAATTACAGTTACAGTTATCGAACAAGTATTAGAAGTACACGGGTTAATTAGTTATTGGGGTTCAAAGGGGCGGAACTATGAGGTTATCTGGCCCTGCAAGTACACGGGGATGATGCTATAATCCTGTAATGTAATTAACAGAAACATACATTTTATGACTTTTCCTTAAGCAGTTTATTACTCACCAACTCTTAAGTTTATGGTAGGTAGTCAAGTTCCTCATACCGTACCTGCAAAAGAAAGAAAAGTCATTTAAAAAAGTAACCTCACAATTTAATACTATATTCTAGGCTAGATGAATGCTTACAACTGCATCAGGTTAACGTAAAGGATATTCAAAAAGACATTTATGGGAAAAGAAAATAACAGGCTGATGTAGGTAAATTGAAAAAAAATTACAATTAAATGATATGGGTGAAGAATAAACTATCGTAAGAGGGATATTTAGAAGGTGTTAAATATAGAAGGATCCCAATTCTGAAGGGAGAAGAAAATTGATCGAAAGTGGTCCGAGGAGGGAAGAAAGGGAAATGATGAAGGAATATTTGAAAGAAATGAATAAACAACAACAACAATTGATGAGAAGTTAAAATCCGCATGTGGTCTTTATGAGGCTACAACGGAAGGACTAAAAATAATAATAAGAAGAGGAATATCAAAGACTTGAATAATGAAGGCCTGGCAGAATTACTTGAAGCCAAAGAGAGGAAGATCTTGAGAAGATCTTGAGCCCGGTCAAAGAACAAGGAGAGTACCGAAGACGACACTACTGTGTATCTTTACGTCGACAAGATAACGAACACCATACGCAATGGCTTGCCACGGTTGGTGAGTGGTTATCCTATCGGATTACTAACCCCAAGCTTGCAGGTTCGCTCATGGCCGTGGTAAGTGATTTTTTAAAGGAGGCAAAAATCACGACACGCATGTCATAAGAAGTTGGCAAGTTAAAGAACCCATTGGAATTCAGTAGGCCGTGTTCATAGTGGCAAAATTAACCCGGTATTTTCCGCCAACACAAAGTTTCTCATTTCTCTACTAGAAAGCGCTATACTGTCAAGGAGCTTAGATATCTAACCTCCTTGACTTTCATAGTGCTTCAAGGAACAACTACATTTGACATGCAAGCTGCCCTCTGGATGTCAAATAATAAAGCTTGCACCCGGCACTCGAGGACATACGATATTATTATTCTTTGTTGTGCTAGTGTTTCCTGTGTATCTCCATTTGCAATATTTATGTGATCTTTTCTCTTGTTTTCCTGCCTTATCCTATATAAATTTACCATCCCTCTAATGTATAGTGTAAATAATTTTTCATTGCTCGATTCTCACTAATTGCTATCTTGTGTACATATGTAAATATAATCCAGTATATATAGTGGGGGCTCTGACGCATCCCGAATGCGAAGTGGGGCTTTGCTCTTTTCAGAGACTCCCTTCAGTGTAATGTAAATATAGTGTAAGACACTGATGAATAAATATGAAATGAAATGAAATACCATGCGCAAAAGGGGAATCTCTTCCTATGGACGAGAAGTAATGGAAGATTGTCCAATCGAATCTGCGCCTACTTTGTGGGAAGGAAACCCAAAGGGAACTGGCTTACAGAGTTGGAAAAAAGACCTACAAGAACTAGAGATAGCACATGACGACATCTTGGAATGTGGGCCTTTGAAGAAGAAACTTGGGGAATTTTCAGGCAAAACCCAAAATGAAAACGGGCAAGATGTGATCCGAAGATCAGAAGGAAGCTCACCGAAGAATAATGCAGGAACACTGGGCAAACGTGAGGCATTGAGGGAAAAAGCAGTTGAAATAGAGTGGTCCATAAATGGCCGAAATGAAAGAAAAGAATAATAGTAATAATAATAATAATTATTATTATTATTATTATAAAATCGAAGATTATGCCGCCATCTATTGGTTGCAAATAGAACTAATTGGTAGCCTGAAATGACTCCTAGCGCTCTGATCCTGTCTATTAAGAACTACTAAAGCCAAGCGAGAGTTAGCAGCTACGGCCCATGTAACGGTGTATAATGGGTAGTAAAATCGGGCTACTCGTTACGAAATACGGAGGGGTTTGTCGAAAGCTCCTAGGGTCATGCATTGACGGCGGAAGTTAAGGTAGAGAGTGAGTGAGAGGTATTCAAAAGTGCCGTTACGTGCTTCTCAACTCCTGTATGAGCCCGGCGTCCGTTATAGCAATATATGAGGATTTTCGAATTTTTTCAAACAATACACTTGGCGTTGGGGTTCACTTCGGTCTCGGGACAGTCGGATGAGGAGCCGCAAAGATGCGCGCGCACCCGGCAGCGAGGAGCATTTGAACAGCGCCGACTTGAAATGCTCGTCGCTGTCTCATTGTGTTATTGTTACCTACAAGAATTATCCCACCTGCGTACTTGTCTTTCATTCCTGTATGATTCTGTTCATCCTAGTCGAACACCAGCTTTTATGACTGAAGTGTATCACACGCCAGCATTTCGTGCGCCAAGTTGTAAGAAATAAAACATGGAGGACGGTTGTCGATTCGGGGTAACATTTACAGTCGATTTGCATTATTAACGCAAAGCAGTCGTGAAACTTGCTTTAAGTACATTTTAAAATATGCCTGGTACAGAATGAATGCATTCCAATCAATATTTAAGATCTAACTGTAATAATTGGATATTTAACCATACGCACTATTAAGGAGTGTAACAAAATGCGATAAAGCTTGTTGGAAAAGTGTGCAAGAGGTATCGCGCTTGCTTGTTGTTTTGAAGATCCCGGGTTCAAGGCTATCCAAGGGCGAAAATTTTTACTTCTATTTAATTATTTTATTATATCTTCCTCACATCGTACACCAATATTGCAACCTAGTTTTGTCTACATGATCTACGAAGACGATAGTAAACATGTTTTCTCTCATTTAAAATTCTATTTTCCCTAAATACTGTTTAAAACCATGGACGGATACTATTTAAATAGTTCAAAATTTATCCCAGAATAATAATATTAGCCTATGACACGTTCTGTATTTGGTTGGTTGGTTCCTCAGTTTAGGGGCTGCGACAACGCGGTCATGTAGCCCCGTTACTTTGGGTGTGTGTAGAATCTGTCTGATAACCAGTGTTAATTGTGATGGCTGTATTAATGTGTATCTGTTTTTAGGTAGATTTCTTTAGAAAGCTAACTATTGCAATGGGTCCCATGTTTCGACTTCCGGAAAATTTCGACATATCTTCGCGTTTCACATCCCCCAGACCCCAAAACCACCGTCAGTTCAAAAGTTTATATATAATTTATGTATATATGTATCTATCTATCTATATATATATATATATATATACAGTGTGGTCCACCAGCCCCTTATTTTTTTTGGAGGAAGGCAACCCAACTAACGCGTATATCACAGTCATCCTAAAAACATTAGTACCTGCTCCTTTACGTCCATTGTACAACTTTATCGTTGAGTACATCCTCGCGAATATAGTAGAAATCAATAGTGGCAGTGTTCTTTCAATGACCTCAAATATAATGCATGATTGAAACGATCATAGCTCCGAAAAACACCTTCTTACGTTTGGACAGGAAGTGTCTACGAATAGATTCAATACGTGCCAGCAACACACCATGGTTCTCGGTAGCTATGGTCGCTAAATCAAGAATTGCTAGAGTAGCGTCAACGTAGTTGCATTGTAGTAGGTTCGAACCTTGAACTAGTACATTATTTTTTGCTTAATGTCGTTTATTGTGGATGAATTATGGACGCATATCTATCTGTTCCAACGAGTGATTTTTTTATTTGATCCTCAAAAGGACCGTACTTATCCGATGGTACGCAGCCAGATTGGACGACGACATAATGATCTGTAGAATAAAAGCAAGGTATCCTGTATATTCAAGGTAGCAAGTGATCGAAATTTTGACCACCTTTGTTTAATAGGAAAACTCCGACTCACTCAGACGACCCACATAACAAGTAGATTTGTTATGTGGGTAGGCTCACGAATAAATACATCAGACCGAAACTATAATTTCTTTGAACGGCGTCTGTGCGAAAATCGCTTGCTATACACTTACAGTAATAGTTAGTTACTGAGGTTTTAAGGGGCGGAACTACGAGGTCATCTGCCCCAAACATACAGTAAATACAGATAATTATAACATTATTGGTTTTTCGTCCCTTTTAACTGCTCTGGCTTTTAGATACGCCGGGGTGTCGGAATTTGCTCCGAAGGGGATCTTCAACGTGCCAGTAAATCTACTGATATGGCTCCCTCGCATTTGCGCACCCTCAAAAGCCAGCTGACTGCGCCAGGATACGAACCTGCATCCTGGGGCACAGCAAGCGAGAACGGTACCGCTGAGCCTCGCAGCAAGGCAGTAATTACAGAACGTGTCATATTATTATTCAGGGATAAATATTGAACTATTAAAATTCCAATTATCACGAATAGAGTCGCCTCCGTTGCGTAGTGGTCAGCGTGATTAGCTGCCACCCCGGACGTCCTGGGTTCGATTCCCGGCTCTGCCACAAAATTTGAAAAGTGGCATGAGGACTGGGTCGGGGTCTACTCAGGCTCGGGTTGTCCAAATGAGTAGAGGGGGTTCGATTCCCACCTCAGCCATCCTCAAAGTGGTTTTCCGTGGTTTCTCACTTCGCCTACGGGCAAATGCCGGGATGTTACCTACCGTACGGCCAGGGCCGCCTCCTTCCCTCTTCCTTGCCTATCCCTCCCTATCTTCCCCTCGCTTCCCATCCCTCAAGAGGCTCCTGTTCGATTTGCAGGAGAGGCCGCCTGGGCGAGTGCTGATCCCACCTCCCCAGTTGTATCCCACAGACGAGATATTTCAAGCTCCAGGATACTGCCCGTAGAGGCGGTAATGATGGGATCCCTCGCTGAGTCCGTGGGAAAACCTAACCTGGAGGGTAAAATCGACTAAAAAAAAATAATTATAACGAATACTATCCATCCATGGTTTTGAACAGTATTTAGGGAAAATAACCATTTAAATGAGACAAGAAAATAACTTTCCCTATCTTCTTCGTAGATAATGTGAACAAAACCAAGTTGAAATCTTGCTGTACGACGTAGGGAGGGTTTAATAAAATAGTTAAAAAGAATGTTTATAATCTGCCGTTGGATAGTCTTGAACCCGGGATCTTCGAAAGAGCGAGCGGGCGCAATAACACTTGCACACATTTCCAAAACACTCTGGAGGTTTTTGTTGTGCTTCTTATTAACAAGTATGTTAAATATTCAATTATTACAGTTAGATCTTAAATATTGATTGGAATGCATTCAGTACCTGGCATGTTTTCTAATTTACTTAAAGCAAGTTTCGCGTTAATAAGGCGAATTAACTGCAAATAATGCCCTCAAACGACAGCCCTTCGGTTTTATATCATACAAATTAGCGTCCAAAATGCTAGCGTGAGATACACTTCGGTCATACAAGCAGGTGTACAGACGAAGAGAACAGAATCATACAGGATTTTGTACCAGCGATCACAGCAGCTTCCTTGCCAGCGAGTGTCGTGTGATACGGGCCTAACGATATGCTAAAACGTTTTGTTATAATTGAATAACAAAACAAGATGTTCGGTAAAGAACGTATAGCCTACTTTCTCCTAAATGCATGGGTATTGTTATAACTCTCTGTCCTTTTCAAGGAGTATAATTGAATGTTGGTTGTAGTAGCTTCTTGAAATACAACGTGCTATACGGATATTATACATGAATATGATGTGCCCTTTGCTAGTGTTACCTCTGTAAATAATATCATTCAATTTGGTTTCACCGTGTTCAAATTGATATGGGGAATTGATTTGCACACATACATGCCCGCTATCTGCAAACTATTGGGCTTATGACCTTGTAGTTCAGTCAAAAATGCTTCCCACAAAAAGGTATGTTGTTGAAAAATTTGGTAGAGATCAAATTATTAGGTTAGTCGTAATTTGATTTAAGCTTTGTGGCCGCCATTCCGTTTTCGTCAAGATGGCGGCGATGTAAAACATGACACTGAGGTGGCCTTTGCTAGTGCTACCTCTGTACCAAACTTTGTTCCATTCGGTTTCACCGTGTTTGAAAAGATAGGGGGAATCGATTTGCAAACTTACATGGCCGCCATCCGCACATTATTGGCCTGATGACCTTGTACTGTAGTTAAGAGATTCTCTATACATGAAGGTATGCTGTTGCAAAATTAGGTAGAGATCAGATTATTAGGTTGGTCGTAATTTGATTGAAGCTTTTAACATTAGGATGGCCGCCATTACGTTTTCATCAAGATGGCGGCGATATAAAACATGACACTGGAGTGCCCTATGCTAGTGCTACCTCTGTACCAAATTTCGTTAAATTCGGTTTCACTGTGTTTAATTGATAGGGGGAATCCAATTGCACGCATAATGGCCGCCATCTGCAAACTAATGGGATGATGACATTGTAGTTCAGTCAAACGACGCTCGCCGTATAAGTATATGTTGTTGCAAAATTTGGTAGAGATCGGATGATTAGGTTAGTCGTAATTTGATTTAAGCTTTGAACATTTGGATGGCCACCATTACGTTTTCGTCAAGATGATGGCGATATAAAACATGACACTGAGGTGTTCTACGCTAGTGCTACCTCTGTACCAAATTTCGTTCAATTCGGTTTCACCGTGTTTGAATTGATAGGGGGGGGCAGACATTAAGAGTACACACACTCACACACACAGAGACACACACACAGACACACAGTCACACACACACACACACACACACAGACACACAATGTTTGGCCCTGTGTAGATCTCATAAGTCTACTTTCATATTTTGCAAAAATCGAAAGTAAGCTAATAATTCCATGGGAATTTCTAAGGAATACGTATACTTCGATGCAAGCACTGGCGATCAGATTATCCTTCGATATGTTGTTGTTTTGTTTCATTTGAGGGGCGAGAACATCGCGTCATTTAGCCCGGTTTACTTGGGTGTGTGTGTAGAATTTGTCTGATAACCTGAGTTATTGCGGGCTTATAATGATGTGTATATTTGCAATTAAGGATTGGGAAAGAGGCGGACGTGGCCTTAAGATAGAATCCGTCCCGGAATTTGGCCGGAGTAGAAGTGGGAAACCACGGAAAACCATTTCCAGGATGGCTGAGGTGGGAATCGAACCCACTTCTTCTCATATTTGCTTCACGAGGCTACGTGTACCCAATTTCAGGCCTCAGACAACTATTACATTTCTTGGCAGAGCTGGGAATCGAACCTGGTCCTCCGGAGCGACACTTCGATATGTTATGTTAATATTCATGCCAGTTTTTAAATTTTCTGCCATTACAGGTCACGTTGCATAACGTACCAATTCGATAGTATTCTCTTTATAAATCAGCTAAATTCAACGTACTCTTCACAAAAATACGTCGTAGTTACATCCCGACTAAAATGCAATGTGGGCTTTCGTTCAAAAAAAGTATGCCAACTACTGGATTCGAAGCAGCATTCTACTCGCTCGCGCCCACCACGTACGGTCAGGTTTTAACCATCGCAGCCACCAACACTTGGTATATGCAGCCCGCTAAATGTGCTGTAGTTACTGTAGCCATCCCACCTCAAACGTTTAAGTCCATCTCAAAGTCTTAAATCACGGTTTATGGTGTTGATTTAACTTTCTACTATTAAAGATCACGTGGCGTAGGCTATTAATTCGATCGTATTACGTGTATGTGAGTTATTTCAAGGAGCAGTAAGTCATATGTTAGTAGAATGGGCCATAGTATTTGGCGGGGAAAAGTTTAAGGTCTGTTTTTCTTTGCTAGACCCATGACCCAATTACATTGCTGTCACACAGTCAGAGCGCAGAGCAATATCGACCATCGGGAGAAATGCGATGTTAGTTGGGTTTCATAAAACGAAATAATAAGGAGCGGGTGGACCACACTGTATATACAGTGTGGTCCACCAGCCCCTTATTTTATTTGGAGGAAGGCAACCCAACTAACGCGTATATCACAGCCATCCTAAAAACATTAGTACCTGCTCCTTTACGTCCATTGTAAAACTTTACCGTTGAGTACATCCTCGCGAATATAGTAGACATCAATAGTGGCAGTGTTCTTTCAATGACCTCAAATATAATGCATGATTGAAACGATCAGAGCTCCGAATACCACCTTCTTACGTTTGGACAGGAAGTGTCTACGAATAGATTGAATACGTGCCAGCATTACAACATGGTTCTCGGTGGCTATGGTGGCTAAATAAAGAATTGCTAGAGTAGCGTCTTCGATGTCGCATTGTGTTAGGTTCGAACCTTGACATAGTACATTTTTTTTTTTGCTTAATGTCGTTTATTGTGGATGTATTATGGACGCATATCTATCTGTTCCAACGAGTGATTTTTATTTGGTCCTCAAAAGGACCGTACTTATTCGATGGTACGCAGCCAGATTGGACGACGACATAATGATCTGTATAACGAAAGCAAGGTATCCTGTATATTCAAGGTAGCAAGTGTTCGAAATTTTGACCACCTTTGTTTAAAGGAAAACTCCGACTCATTCAGACGACTCACATAACGAATAGATTTGTTATGTGGGTAGGCTCACGAATAAATACATCAGACCGAAAGTATAATTTCTTTCAACGGCGTCTGTGCGAAAGGCGCTTGCTATACACTTACAGTAATAGTTAGTGAGGTTTTAAGGGACGGAACTACGTGGTCATCTGCCCCAAACATACAGTAAATACAGATAATTATAACATTGTTGGTTTTACGTTCCTTTTAACTGCTCTGGCTTTTAGATACGCCGGAGTGCCGGAATTTTGCGCCGAAGGGGATCTTCAACGTGCCAGTAAATCTACTGACACGGCTTCCTCGCATTTGCGCACCCTCAAATGCCATCTGACTGCGCCAGGATACGAATCTGCAACCTTGGGCACAGCAAGTGAGAACGGTACCGCTGAGCCTCGCAGCAAGGCAGTAATTACAGAACATATCATTTTATTATAAACATTGCACTATTAAAATTCTAAGTATCACGAATAGAGTCGCCTCCGTTGCGTAGTAGTCAGCGTGATTAGCTGCCACCCCGGACGTCCTGGGATCGATTCCCGGCTCTGCCACGAAATTTGAAAAGTGGTATGAGGACTGGGACGGAGTCTACTCAGCCTCGGGTGGTCCAAATGAGTAGAGGGGGTTCGATTCCCAGCTCAGCCATCTTCAAAGTGGTTTTCCATGGTTTTCCACTTCGCCTTCAGGCAAATGCCGGGATGTTACATACCGTACGGCCACGGCCGCCTCCTTCCCTCTTCCTTGCCTATCCCTCCCGATCTTCCCCTCCCTTCCCATCCCTTAAGAGGACCCAGTTCGCTTTGCAGGTGAGGCCGCCTGGGCGAGGTGCTGATAACACCTCCCCAGTTGCATCCCCACGAGATGTTTCAAGCTCCATGACACTGCCCGTAGAGGCGGTAATGATGGGATCCCTCGCTGAGTCCGTGGGAAAACCTAACCTGGAGGGTAAAATCGACTAAAAAAAATAATTATAACGAATAATGTCCATCCATGGTTTTGAAAAGTATTTACGGAAAATTACCATTTAAATGGGACAAGAAAATAACTTTCCCTATCGTATTCGTAGATAATGTGAACAAAACCAAGTTGAAATCTTGCTGTACGAGGTAGGGAGGGTAAAATAAATTAGTTAAAAAGCATTTTAAAAATCTGCCGTTGGATAGTCTTGAACCCGGGATCTTAGAAAGAGCGAGCGAGCGCAATAACACTTGCACGCATTTCCAACACACTCCGGAGGTTTTTGTTGCGCTTCTTATTAACGCATATAGTAAAATATTCAATTATTGCAGTTAGATCTTAAATATTGATTAGAATGCATTCATTCAGTACCTGGCATGGTTTTTTTAGTTTTTTTTTAGTCGTTTACCCTCCATGTTGGTGGAACCCACGGACTCAGCGAGGGAACTCACCACTACCGCCTCTACGGGCAGTGTCCTAGAGCTGGGAACATCGAATCGGAAGGGATACAACTGGTGAGGTGTGATTGGCACCTCGCCCAGGCGGCCTCACCTGCATAGCGAACAGGGGCCCCATGAGGGAAGGTAAGGGATGGTGAGGATGGATAGGCAAGGAAGAGGGAAGGAGGCGGCCGTGGCCTTGAGGAAGGTACCATCCCGGCATTTGCCCGAAGACGAAGTGGGAAACCATGGAAAACCACTTCGAGGATGGCTGAGGGGGAATTGAACCCCCTCTACTCATTTGGAACACCCGAGGCTGAGTAGACCCCGTTCCAGTCCTCGTACCACTTTTCAAATTTCGTGGCAGAGCCGGGAAACGAACCCAGGACCTCCGGGGTGGCAGCTAACCATGCTGACCGCTACGCTACGGAGGCGACGCATGTTTTCTAATTTACTTAAAGCAGGTTTCGCGACTACTTTGCCTTAATAATGCGAAAAAAATGCAAATAATGCCCTCAAACGACAGCCCTTCGGTTTTATTTCATACAACTTAGCGTACAAAATGCTAGCGTGTGATACACTTCGGTCATACAAGCAGGTGTACTGACGAAGGGAACAGAATCATACAGGATTTAGTACCAGCGATCACAGCAGCTTCCTTGCCAGGGAGTGTCGTGTGATACGGGCCTAAAGATATTCTAAGACTTTTTGTTAAAATTTAATAACAAAACAAGTTGTTCTGTAAAGAACGCATAGCCTACTTTCTCCTAAATGCATTGGTATTGTTATAACTCTTTGTCCTTTTCAAGGAGTATAATTGAATGTTGGTTGTAGCAGCTTCTTGAAATACAACGTGCTATACGGATATTATACATCGATAGGATGTGCCCTTTGCTACTGCTAACTCTGTAAAATATTTCATTCAATTCGGATTCACCGTGATTGAATTGATATGGGGAATCGATTTTCACACATACATAGCCGCTATCTGCAAACTATTGGGCTGATGACCTTGTAGTTCAGTCAAAAGATGCTTCCCACAAAAAGATATGTTGAAAAATTTGGTAGAGATCAAATGATTAGGTTGGTCGTAATTTGATTTAAGCTTACATTTGGGTGGCCGCCATTCCGTTTCCGTAAAGATAGCGGCGATATAAAACATGGCACTTTAATAGTGCTACCTCTGTACCAAACTTCGTTCCATTCGGTTTCACCGTGTTTGAAAAGATAGGGGGAATCGATTTGCACAAATACATGGCTGCCATCTGCAAACTATTGGGCTGATTACCTTGTAGTTTAGTCAAAAGACGCACGCCATATAAATATATGTTGTTGCAAAATTTGGTAGAGATCGGATGATTAGGTTATTCGTAATTTGTTTGAAGCTTTGAACATTTGAGTGGCCGCCATTATGTTTCCGTCAAGATGGCGGCATTAAAAAACATGACACTGAGGTGCCCTTTGCTAGTTCTACCTCTGTACCAAATTTTGTTCAATTCGGTTTCACCGTGTTTAAATTGATAGGAGGGGGGTGGAAGAAATTCAGAGTACACACACTCACACACACACACAGACATACACACAATTTTTGACCCTGTGTAGATCTCATAAGTCTACTTTCATTTTTTGCAAAAATCGAAAGTATGCTAATAATACCATGGGAATTTATAAGGAATACGTATACTTCGATGCAAGCACTGGCGATCAGAATATCCTTCGATATTTTTGTTTCATTTGAGGGGCTAGAACATCACGGTCATTTAGCCCCGTTTACTTGGGTGTGTGTGTAGAATTTGTCTGATAACCTGAGTTATTGCGGCCTTGTAATGATGTGTGTATTTGCAATTAAGGATTGGGAAGGAGGCGGCCGTGGCCTTAAGATAGAATCCGTCCCGGAATTTGGCCGGAGTAGAAGTGGGAAACCACGGAAAACCATTTCCAGGGTGGCTGAGGTGGGAATCGAACCCACTTCTTCTCATATTTGCTTCACGAGGCTACGTGTACCCAATTTCAGCCCTCAGACAAGTATTACATTTCTTGGCAGAGCTGGGAATCGAACCCGGACCTCCGGAGCAACATTGCGATATATTATCTTAATATTCAAGCCAGCTTTTTACTTTTCTGCCATTACAGGTCACGTGGCATAACGTAGCAATTCGATCGTATTCTCTCTATAAATCATCAAAATTCAACGTACTCTTCACAAGAATACGTCGTAAGGCAATAAATGTGGCAATGTAGTTATTTCCCGACTAAAATGGAATGTGGGCTTTCGTTCAAAAAAGTATGCCTATTACTGGCTTCGAAGCAGCGTTCTCCCCACTCGCGCCCACGACGAACGGTCAGGATTTAACCCTCTCAGCCACGAACACATGGTAGAATCAGCACGCTAAACGTGCTGTAGTTACTGTAGCCATCCCACCTCAAACGTTTAAGTCCATCTCAAAGTCTTCAATCACGGTTTATGGTGTTGATTTAACTTTCTACTATTACAGATCACGTGGCGTAAGCTATTAATTCGATCATATTACGTGTATGTGTGTTATTTCAAGGAGCAGTAAGTCATATGTTAGTAGAATGGGCCATAGTATTTGGCGGGGAAAAGTTTAAGGTCGGATTTTCTTTGCTAGACCCATGACCCAATTACATGGCTGTCACACAGTCAGAGCGCAGAGCAATATCGACCATCGGGAGAAATGCGATGTTAGTTGGGTTTCATAAAACTAAATAATAAGGGGCGGGTGGACCACACTGTATATATATATATATATCAGTTTCTTGTGGACACGATAACTGCCGTAATTTTGCACCAATCACTTTGAATTTTTTACACAATATGTATCCCTATAAAATCTCGGTCGAGTTCGTTAATGGGCAAAATCGGTCAAAGGGGGTAAAAATGGGGGGCTTTTTCGAAAAAGTGAAATATCGCTATAACTCTCTTAATACATGAAATATCGAATCCCTTCAAAGTTCATAATATGTGTCGGGTAAGTGCCAAAAATTTATGTCAAATAAGTTTTTTGATAGCACCAACCATTGACCAAAGGGGTGGGAAAAAGTGGGTTTTTCGGGAAACATTAATCATATCTCTGTTAATAGGCACAATATCAAAACCGCACAAAATGGACAATATTCCTCCAATAATTACCTAAAACTTTTGTCTGAAAGAATTTTTGATATGAGTCACCATTACGCCACGGGGTGAACAAAATGATTTAAATTATAAGAAAATGCCAAGTGCCAAGAGAGGTTGCCATGACAACTTTACTTTTAATTGATAGGGATGACCATCAGCAGTTGCTATGACAACGCCACTGCACGAGATCACATTCAGTTTTCATATGTCAGTGGGAAGCGACTTCGGTATCGGAACTGGTAGCATGCTGAACTTCTATGCCCAAGGTCGCGGGTTCAAACCCGGCTGAAGTCGTCGGATTTACTAAGAGCGCTAAAAAACCTGAGTTTGCTTTCCTTCGGAGGGGAAGTTCCAACATTCGTTGCGAGTTTCTGATTGAGGTGGCATCTAGTAGCCAAGTTCACAGCTAGGTGTCGATGACGGCAGTATTTTAGGTAGATTTCATTAGAAAGCTAACTATTGCAATGGGTACCATGTTTCGATTTCCGGAAAATTTCGACATATCTTCGCGTTTCACATCCCCCAAACCCCAAAACCACCGTCAGTTCAAAAGTTTATATATAATTTATGTAATATATGTATATATGTATATCAGTTTCTTGTGGACACGATAACTGCCGTCATTTTGCACCAATCACTTTGAATTTTTTACCGAATATGTATACCCATAAAATCTCGGACGAGTTCGTTACTGGGCTAAATCGGTCGAAGGGGATGAAAATGGGGGACTTTTTTTTTTCGAAAAAATGAAATTTTGCTATAACTCTCTTAATATGTGAAATATCGAATCCGTTCAAAGTTCATACTATGTGTAGGATAAAGCTCAGAAATTTATGTTTGAAACGTTTTTTGATAGCACCAACCATTGACCAAAGGGGTGGGAAAAAGTGTTTTTTTCGGGAAACATTAATCATATCTCTGTTAATAGGCACAATATCAAAACCGTACAAAATGGACAATATTCCCCTAATAATTACCTAAAACGTTTGTCTGAAAGAATTTTTGATATGAGCCACCATTGCGCCAAGGGATGAGAAAAATGATTTCGGAATTATGAGAAAATGCCAAGAGCTATCAGTGGTTGACATGGCAACACTACTAAATTGATGAGGGATGAGCCATCAGACGTTGCAATGACAACGCACTTGCGCGAGATCAGATTCAGATTTCCATCTGACTAAGTGTGAAGCGGCTTCGGTGACGTAACTGGTAGCATGCTGAACTTCTATGCCCAAGGTCGCGGGTTCAAAGCCGGCCAAAGTCGTCGGATTTTCTAAGAGCGCTAAAAATCCCTCAGTAAGCTTTCCTTTGGAGGGGAAGTTCCAACGTTCGTTGCGAGTTGCTGATTGAGGTGGCATCTAGTAGCCAAGTTCACAGCTGGGTGGCGTTGACGTTAGTATCTGGTAGCAACATTAGGAACTACTGCTTGAAATTTAGCGTCTGCATTCCTTACCTGAATTACAGACTAATACAGCAATCACAATTCACACCGTTTATCAGACAGATTCTACACTCACCCAAAGTACACGGGGTTATATGACCGCGTTGTCGTAGCCCCTAAACTGATGAACCAACCAACATCTCTGCGGGAGATATAATTTTGCGTGAAGAAGTAACAGACCGTTACATAGTTACACATCAGTGTCGAAACCTTGCATAAGGACGGTGTGACCACAAGTATAACAAGTAGTTCCGTGAAAAACTGTACATCCTATTTACATATATCCTGCTCATGTTAATTGCCTCTATCAACATACAAAATTTCAGTTTAATTGCTGTAACAGATTCGTAGATATTGAGAACCGTCTAAATATTTCAGATGGTCGCCAGGTTGGATTTTTATTTTTGTACTATTATGTTAAGATTATTGTGTAAGTGTGGTATTCAAACTTCAATCGCATGATTAGAACACAAGAAGTAAAAACGAGATTTTAAAATTACGCACAGCAGCCATCTTGTGATTATGCAAACAATTGAAATAAATTAGATGCCAGTGGATCAACATTTGTATAAGCATTTAACGTGCAACGTTTCACGGCACTCGGATAGTTAATTCGCGAGAAACGTCCATTTAAATATTTATACTTCGCGTCGCCGCCATGTTGGATTCGTGCTCACCAGGTTACTGAAAGTCCTATAGGTGAACATATGTTCATAGTCTCTATGAACATGTGGGTTGGCGACCACGGGGCCCGAGCTGAGTCCGGCATTGCTTCCACCTACTTGTGCCGGGCTCCTCTCCGTCTTCTTTCCTGTCGACCTCACTTGGTCAACTCTTGTTCTCATGCGACCCCGACGGTATTAGGGTATCCGAGGCCTAGGGAGTCTTTCACTTTCCCGCCTTAATTGGCCCTTGTCTCATCTTTCCTGACACCCTCCTTCTGCGAGGGGTCAGCCTTCTTTTTGTTTTCCTTTTACCTCCTGCCTTGTGCTCAAGGCCCTTAAGGAGGCAGGGTGTATGTAGCCCCACCACTTCTGGTGCACCGTCGATAATGCTACACCCTCAGGGGCTCACGGCTGGTGAGTTCGGGAGTTGGTGACCCCGAGGGATTCCCGAGCTGGGTCCGTTTTTCCCTTTTGTCCCTTACCTTCGGGGCGGACCCTCTCCTCTTTCACTTTCCTATCTGCCTTTCATGGCTCTCCTTCCTTCCAAGTCCCTCAATCCGCATTCTTCGAGGGTTGAGGGCATTTCTTTTCCTCCTGTCCTTCATTTGCCTTATTCTCCTTTAGTTTTCCATTTCTTCTTCTAGTATGTAGGTTGGTAGTTAGTTTTAGTTTTAAGTTTACATTTCATTTTCATCTTCACGATCATCCAAACCATCAGGGGCCGATAGCCTAGATGTTAGGCCCCTTAAAACAACAATTATCATCATCATCATCACTCTATGAACATAAAAATTTCAGTTTGGTTGCTGTAAAAGATTCATATATATTGAGAACCGTCTAAATATTACGGAAGCTTGCCATTTAGGATTGTTATATGTATAGGCCATAGAGTTATGTACCATTCAAGGTCACTTATTGCCTAGGTTCATTATTCAAACTTTCACTTCGATCGCATGATTACGACACAAGAAATAAAAACTTAATTTTAAAATTTCGCACAGCCGCCATCTTGAGGTTATGTAAACAATTGAATTAAATTAGATGGCAGTACATTACAATCTGCAAAATCATTTACTGTACCACATTTCACTGCGCTCAGAGAGTTAACTCACGAGAAAAGTCTATTAAAATATTTCAAATTCGCTTGGTCGCCATGTTCGTTTTGTACTTTACAGGTTTATGAATTATACATAGGTAAACTTGTATCAGTACCCTTTATCACCGTACAAAATTGCAGGGTGATATCTGTAATAGTTTCGGGGATATAGAATGTCAGTGAAATATTTCGCACAGCCGCCATTTTGAGGTTATGTAAACAATTTAACTAAATTAGACTCCAGTGCATTGCAATGTGTATAAATATTTGCTGTACCAAGTTTCATTACGTTTGGATAGTTAAATCGCGAGAAAAGTCTATTTAAAAGTCTCTATTTCGCTTGGCCGCCATGTTGGTTATGTAGTAACCAGGTTTTTGAAAGTTTCATAGGTGAACTTCTAGTAGTACCCTTTATCACCGTACACAATTTCAGGGCGATATCCGTTATAGTTTCGGAGATACTGAATGCTAGTGAAATATTTCGCACAGCCGCCATGTTGGATTGGTGAGACGTAACAAAATTCGATGGGCACGGTCGACGTCGTCGGGAATAGTGCTGTGAACTTACCGAGTTTCACTGAAATCGCTCCAGCCGTTTAGATTTTATTAGGGGGACACACACACACACCTCACACACACACACACACACGCACACACACACGGACAAAAGGTGATCTCATGAGCCTATTTTTTCAAAATTGAAAATAGGCTAAAAATGGACTCCAAATGACAAGAAGGTTACCATCCCCGTAAGACAATAAAATGTTTAAAATATATTTAAAATGAAGAAAAACAAAGTTAATTAATCTCCAATTATAAAATACTTTCACGCGATAAATGAGGTCTGATCCTTCTACGAAAACCTGCATATTCTGCCTATTTTCGCCTATCTCCAAGTTTGTCCGGTGAAATCTACCTCCGCCTTCCGGCGTGCCGAGAGGACTTTTTTTAACTCAAGTAAGGACTGCAACTTTGAATTTTTCAAATAGTTCCTACTTTTGCCGCCAAACGCCACCGTCAACGACTACTAGGCCTAGTTCAGAACTTAGCTACTAGACGCCACCGCAGTCGGCTCTTGGCAACGAACGTAGAAACCTAAGAGCGTTGTTTACATTCCTAACCTATACAATTTAGCTTCACACAGGTGTAATTAGTGGAAGGTTCTTTAAGGGGACACTATAGGCTGCCCCAAATTTTTTTTCTCCCAGTGATCCAAACTGCACCAAATTTTCTTTCCATACGAACAACATCTTTCATAACGCAAAAAGTTAAAAATTATTCCTTTCAGTTGATCAGTATGGGCAGAAATTACTAAAAGATTGTCTTTTCCTAAAAAAAATTGATACCAACTAAGTTATTTACCACTAAAAATTACTGAAACTTTACACTCTTTTTACACTATGTACTCATTGCACAGACTAATAATTCTGTGCATGGGTATGGAAAAATATGAAATAGTTCCTGAAATAAAAAATTGTTTCACAAAATTAATTTTATTTCCAAAAATTAAAGTTAAAAATTATTTAAAAATAAACGATAACTATTTTAACTTATATGGATGCACAGAATTATGGAAGATAGATATCTTCACATGCTACAAAAATATTATTGAGATTGGTTAATATTTTCTACTGAATAGTTGGTGTAAAGTCCAAAAAAATGAATTGTGCACCAAAACAATTTTAAAACATTAGAATGTTTCTCTTCTTCACCCACTGTCTGAAAGTCCCCAGAACCATATGTTTCCCTTCCTTTTCTCTTATGGCGTCTTCTTCACCCAATTTCATCTCCTTGGACTGTTTTCTCATGAATTTCATTGCTCCAGGCTGCGTCCAACACTCGGCTGAATTCGCCGTTGATCCCGTCCTTTGCAGAAATATTGCTATGTGGATATATTACAAGGAATGGGAATCTTAAAACTCAGCAATTTTTCTAGGTTTATGTGGTGTCTTGTGTGGGGTTTTGCCTAGGAACACCAAGCTGGCTCATCCGTGCATGGACCCCGACCGAGTTATCTACTTCAATAAGTGGTGTGGAAATGATAACGACGAGTGTATCAATTTTTTATCGCTAAATAGTTTGTTGAGTTTTTTTGTGTTCACTTTTTTCACTCTCGTTGATTTGTTGTTCTTGTTGCTGTAGGTAACAATCACACAATGAGACAGCGAGGAGCATTTCAAGTCGGTGCTATTCAAATGCTCCTCGCTGCCGGGTGCGCGCGCATCTTTGCGGCTCCTCATCCGACTGTCCCGAGACAGAAGTTTGGGGTTCGGCCCTTAATAAGGCAGTTCCCCCGGTGTGAGATACGAGCATTGAGCTCAGCTTGTATCGATCTCTGCGTATAACCCTTATATGGGTATTTCGGGCGCGTAATTTTTGGTAGTTGGGCCCAGGCATTCAATATCTAAACACATTACTGATCCAAGGAACTCCCTGTGTTGGAATGTAGCGTAGTGTTCCTGATAGTGATGGGTTGCGAATGGACTTGCGAAGAGTCTGGAAGCGTTATCTGTGAACTAAGTTACGAGCCTTAAGTAGTCGCATATGATGTGTAAAATCTGACATAGTAGAAACTTCAGTGAAATTGTTGATACACCGGTATTTTATACTATTATTGGCACAAATATTAATCTATTGTAAAAGGGAGTGTTTTACAGATATTGTATTTTGTAATACGGAACTCATTTTATTATATGATTTGTAGCTTCCACCAGCACTAACCTAAATAAAGAATACGATACGGATCAACTAGATTAATAGACGCGACACCACTCATAACCTTAAATTCCTTATAAACAGGACCTCTTGATTCACAGACCAACACGTAATTTCATATGGATTCTGTTTAAATGAGTCATATTGATCTGATAAATATCGTTTAAAATGATAATCTGGTAGCAAGCATACCTACCCCGCCCGGGATTCGAACCCGAGGTCTCCATATTCACAGTCATAGGCGCTAACCCAACGGATATTTCGACTGCGCAAATGCTGTGCACAAGATGGTGACTTATTTCCACGTTCCGAAAATACTGCATTACGGAATTAAGTTTCATTTATATTTTGCTTGTTTCGATAATGTTCCTGCGTGAAATTGAGTTTAAAATATCTTTTGAATAGGCCCTCTTGTGAGTAAAGAGAATGTATTCAGCAATAGTTCATAAAGGCTTGCTCAATTCTCGTATAACCACAACGATTATATTATATTGATGACTGCATTACCGTTATGTGGGTTAATATTTGAATAGCCATTGTGCAGAAACATAATACCGGCAATGCCGACTACTTACAATGTTTGATATAAAGGAATTTTACCATTCAAATTCTTATACGAAGACTTCAAACATGTACCTTGTGCTTTGTTTCAATCACTTGACACCAGAGTTCGCATGCGCGTTTACCGTTCAGTATGTCATATACATTCCACATGGCCGAGAGTACGTCAAGGTATCAATTTCCGACACCGCGCGCACATTGTTTCTCTTACCACTGCCAGATGGATCTTACCACTGCCAGTTGGATCGATCGATTGAGTTGGCAGTGCGTCTTACACTCCCGTTCGATCCACCACTGCCAACTAGCACACTTCCGCTCGATCGGAAGTGTGCCAATCGAACGGAAGTGTGCCAGCTGGTGCCACCTCGATCGTTCCGATCCACTTCCGTCCCATTTTTCAAAATCACTCCCACAATAATATCCAGCAACCGAGTGGAAAGATGTTACACATCAATAATGGTAATGGACAATGAACACCAAGTATGGTGTCATAAGGAAAGTCCACAAATTCAAATATCTATGACAGGTTGTGACTCCTAACAACAACGATAAGAAAGAGCAAAGAAGATGGAGACAAGCCTGTTAATAATAAGGAAAAATAAGAGCTGTATTACTAATAGGGTTTGAGGAAAGAGTACTTTTTTTTTACATTCGAATTGAGCCACTATGGACTACGGAGTAACAATCAAAATCAATGTTTCGTTCTAGATCGTCTGCCAGCTTTGATGTCCTGCCAGTATCTCTTGAGCCCATCACTCAGCGCCTTCTTCCGATCTTCTGAAAGAGGTCCCCTTCGTCTTTTGGGATCTGCCCCTAACTTAAATCCCTGGTAAATTGTTGATTAGGTGTCTGAATTCACACCTGTTCATAATTTTGCAGTCCGGAACACCAATTTCTAGAAGGTCTTTGTTACATTCTTCAAACCATGCCAATTTGTTCTTCTTTGGTTTCACGAAATTCCAAATTTTCTTTGTTAGACGATCGTTTTACATTCTGAAAATGTGTCCATAGAACAACAACCTTTTCCTTTTTATTGTTGACGTGACTGGTTCTATCTTTCTATATAACTCTTCGTTCGACTTCAAACGTATGTGCCCGTCAACCCATCTGTTGCCTAAATTTTTTCTCAATACCCTGCGTTCTCTTTTGACCAACTGGTCGACTAGTCCCCGCCTGTTCATAGTCAAAGTCTCCGAAGCATATAATGCTTCTGGTTTGACAACCGTGCTGCAGTGTCTTAATTTGGCTCCAATGCTCAGCGACTTCTTTTTATAGAGATGTTTCGTCAGGTGATAGGCTCGGTCTAATTTCCAGATTCTAAGATTAATTGCTTCCTGTTCCAGGCCATTTTGTTGGATTACCTCACCCAAGTATCTAAATTTCTTTAGACTTTTAATCTTTCCTTGGTTTGTTTTCATCCATTCTGGTCCATCACTGATGTTTGTCATGTACTTTGTCTTCTCAAAGGAAATCTGTAAACCTACTTTCTCAGCCATCTCTGACAACCGATTAATCTTTACAATGGCTGATTTAATATTGTTGGCAAAAATAGCTAGGTCATCTGCAAAAGCCAAACAATCAACATGCACCCCTTTCAGTTTGGGCCCTAGCCTGAATCGTTCTTCATTCCCTTCTTCCCGACTCAGTGTCTTCCTCCATTCACGAATGACCTTTTCTAATACACAGTTGAAAAGGATTGGAGATAATCCATCACCTTGTGTGACACCAGTTTTGATTACAAAGGGATCTGAGATCTCGCCAATGAATTTTACTTTTGACACTGTGTCGGTCAAAGTCTGTTTAATCAGATTTCGAGACGTGTCATCCACTCCAAATTCTTCCAGGATATTCAGTAGCGACTCGCGGTCAATTGAGTCATACGCTTTCTTAAAATCAATGAATACGACCACATAGTCATACCTGCCTATCGTCTTATACCTAATGATGTTTTTCAGGTTAAAAATTTGTTCCGGACAAGAACGTCCCTTTCTGAAACCGGCCTGGTACTCACCAATCTGATTATCAAGATGTTCTTCAATTCTGTTCAGGAGTGCTTTGGATAGGATCTTGTAGGGAACAGATACAATTGATATACCCCTGTAATTATTAACGTCCTTCTTATCCCCCTTTTTGTGGAGAGGGTGAATTAATGCAGACTGCCACTCTGTGGGTATCCTACCAGTTCTCCATATCTCCGCAAAGAGCTCAGCTAATATATTCAGAGTATCTTCATTTGCCAGTTTTAGAAGCTCTGCCACAAAGGAATCCTCTCCCGCTGCTTTATTATTCTTTAGGCCATCGATAATCATTTTAATTTCTGTCTTAGAAGGTGGATGCGAGTTGGCCATTACTTGAGTAGGACGGCCTATGAGTAGCCTATGTTTTGGTTCATCACAATTGAGTAATTTCTTAAAGTACTCAGCCAAGATACGACAGTTCTCCTTGTTGTTCAGACCTAACTGTCCATTTTCATCTCTGAAGCACAAGCTCGGTGCTTGATACCCTTTCAGATTAGACTTGAAAGTTTGATAGAAGTCCCTGACATTATTCTTCCTGAAATCCTGATCAATCTGTTCAATCTGTTGTTTTTAATATGATCGCCTTGCAATTCGGAAAACCCGGGCTGCAACTCTCCGACTGTCACTTTAATAATGAAAAAAAAAATTTTTTTGCGAATACACAAGGATCTTAAACCATGTCCGTTAGGCACAAACTGTGGTAGGTATTAAGGTGGTGTATTTACATAATCTTGCTGATGTAAATGCAAATATATATTAATGTAATTTTCATAAGCCAACAACTACTGACACCATAATGACACAGGTTATCAGACACATTCTGCACACGGGACTAAATGACCACGCTGTCCAATCCCCATAAACGAAGCAACAACAACAACATAAGCAAACGCTTCCCGGTGTCCTTCAAAGTAAGTGACAAGTAGCTCTGTCGAACAAATTGGCTTTACAACACAATGTTACGCGAACGTCTCAGGAAGAACTATCCCGTGAATGTATTCCATTTTTGTTGACGTTGTCCCACCTCAGTGGAGCCGTTCATACATTATTTACAAAGATCTGCACTAAGAAATTCTCGCACAGTCGTTTGAAGCTTGCGTTAGCCGATTTGGACCTTGTCAATTTTTTAGTCACACAAAGTAGGTTACTGTCTGCATGAATGAAGCAACAACGTTGCAAGACACAAAGAAAAAGCATTACACAGCAGAGTGTTAGACCAGGGAATTCCATTACCAATCCAAACAGCGCTGCGAAGCGGAAGGGTAGCAGATGCAAGCAGACTTGACTAAGGTGTCAGTGCGGTCGACACCCAATCAATCACAAACAGAATAGCAAGAGGGGATGAAGGTCTGCTTCATCGATCCTCTTTTTCTCACACTTGAGTTAGATATTGGTTCAGGCACAATGGTGCCACACGATCGACAGGGCATTGTTTGCTTATTGGCTTCAGAAGAAAGTTACCGAGTCAATACTACAAGGTCTACAACACTTTCTATTTTCTAAGGAATATATCGCACGTCTTTTTATCTAGTTTGAGTCCGCTAACACTTATGACGTTCTATTGGATTTCACGGAAGACATTTTATTCCTTAATAATTCATAAATAATCTCTCCTTCATCTGCTTTTACGGCCTCATTGTACCACTTCAGTCAATCATTTCTTGGTCCTCTTCTTCAGTAAGTTTTCTTTCCGAATTGTCCATTAGCTTTTCATTCGCTCTGATCTTCTCAGGCGTTCCTCATCTGTAAACACACTTTTTACTGTATTACGTTTGTCTATTTTTGCCTGAAATCTTATTTTTATATCTTTCAGTTTTTTAAAATTTGTTGTTTTGTTTCGCAAGTCATCCAAGGCTATTTCTAATTCTTTCATATCTCCTCTAATTCCCTTAATCCATCCTACTCGTTGTTTCATATTCCAAAGTTTCACTTCAATTTTACTGGATAACCTGTTTTCTAGTGTCCTCATAATGTGACCAAGAAAAGAAATCCGTTTCTTCCAAATAGTATCATTGATGGGCTCCAGTTCTTTGTATACCACTTTATTTGGTACTATCCGCCACTGTCCATCTTTCTGATATTTTTTTATTTATGCATGTTCTAGCTATTCTTCTTGTCGATTCTGTTTTTCTGAGTAACTTTAAAAGGAGTTTCGCTTCCATATAACACCTCTGGATGAACCACCTTCTTTTAATGTTTTAATTTTGTTGCGATTGATAGACATTTTCTTTGATATGTAGACCATGTTAATTTTTGGGCTTTTATCCTTTTATTAGTTCTTTCTTGCCATGCAGGTTTCTCATCCATGTTGTAAGTTATAATTTCTCCTAAGTATTTAAATTGCTTCACTATTTTAACTTTCTTGTTATTTACTGTTATGTGATTGATTACAAATGGATTTGCTACCATTATCTCTATTATAATTTCTATTATATAAAATGAACGTTTCTTGATACTTCAATGCTTGTTTGCCTGTTTGCACTGTAGGCGTTCATGTATCATTCTACCGATTGCGATGACACTTTTGTGAGTGGTTGTGGAGACTTCCACGAATGTTTATGAATAAATGAGTGATGGAAAGCGAAATATTTCAACTAAGTCCCGTGTGCGTTCATATACCATTCATTCGATTGCGATTAAACTTTGATGAGTTGTTGTACACACTCCAGCCAAGGTTTCCAAATTAGTAAATCCATTTTAGAATAGGTGGCGGACGAGTAGTTTCAAAAAAGAGTGTTGGCACGCAAGAAGAAGCCCTCTCACATCAATAAACAAAATTACAACACAATCATCTTCTTCCTTTGATTGACATTGCGACGTATGCCGGGTACTGCTATTAATTAAAGGTTCTTTTTAAATTAAGCTGGACTGCACCCAAGAATGCTAGTCACTACACCACGAGGTGATCTGTCAACAACATACTTTATTTAAAGATGGTTGAGCTTGACGGAATTGTTGATCGTCCATGTTATTAAATTAATATTTAACAAAATATGTGAGAGACTTGGCCCCTCAATATATAAATAGGTCGTGTGTGCACTCCCAGGAGGTATGGTGCAAGCCAAATACAACTGTACGGGTCTTTAATTATATTTGTGTTCTCTGGGGAGGCATTGTGAAATTTATGTAAATGTGAACAAGTAATTCCAAAAAGATCCACTCATGGCTAATGGTTGTACACCTAACAAAGGAAGAGAACGGTTGAAGAAAAAATGAATTCGGCGGGGCATATAATATATTGACCTCTGGTCTGATAGAATCACGTCATAGCAATTTCCGCAAAACAAACAAAAAGAAACGGTTTCGGGTTCAAACTCTGCCCAAGTGAATAGTTCCATGTTGATGTCCACAGTGACTAAGCTTGTGTTGCAAGGTAAGCGAAGTTCATTGCACACATGCTACTTGGTGGCTTACGAACATTCCCGAAAATGACCGATCGCCTAGCAGCTACTGCTGCCGAGAAATCAGCATCAAAACATCGCACCGTAGCGTAGTTGCTATGCCAGTAGGCACGTGTTCGAATCCATCCCTCGGGGACGTTTTTCCCTTTGATTGGCGCTAAGCCCATTTAAATTCTCTCGCGAACCGATCTGATTGGCTAACTACATCAGCTAATAAAATGACATCGAGGCGAGATATCGACTTTATTTAAATTTCGAATCATTTATCAGTATGACCAATCCTCTTTCGCTTATATACCAGTTTACGTTATTTCCCATCATTTATTCATCTACTATACCGATAATTTTGTTTCCAACTTCTACTGAACTATTTTCTCGAATCATTATTTTAGCTTTTGCTAGGAGTCCATAACATGAAATTCGGAACACGCTTCTTAGTAGCCAACGAGGGCGGATGACTAAGATATCTTCAACTGCAACAATTAATTACGAGGAAACTGTTCCAAGTGTAGTATTTCTGTTTACATCTTTATCTTCAGAGGAGAAGTGATGACAAGAAAGGAAAAACTTGCTCAATTAACATAGTTTGACAGCGGGGTGATAAACTAGGCAAGATTAACCTCCTCATAAAGGACATTTAATGAGGCATCTTTTGACGGGGCAATTAAATTAAATTTCGTAACAAACGCAGTCTGTGTTCACTGTTAATGTTGTTTCCAAGATACGTCGTATCAGAGACAGGATCTTAATACTGGCGCCGTTCCATCTTAAACAATCACAGTACGGATGGTGCTCTTCATGAAGTTAGGACTCGCCATAACTCCGACCGACAACGCTAATGGAGGGCTTTTGCTTCATGTGCGAAGTATATCTACTATATATGTAAAAATGAATGTTTCTGCGTTCGTCTTTTATGCGTTCATATACAATTCCTCCGATTGCGATCAAATTTTGATGAGTTGTTGTGCACACTCCCGGGATTGTAATTGGCATAGTAAATACAATTTACAAAAGATAGCACGCGAGTATATTCAAGAAATGAGTGTTGGCAATGCGTTCATATACCATTCATCCGATTGCGATCAAATTTTGGTGAGTTGTTGTGCATACTCCCTGGATGGTTATAGGCATAGTAAATCCAATTTACAACAGATAGCACGCGAGTAGCTTCAACAAAATGGCACGCGATTCATTTCAAAAAAGTCCCACATGCGTTCATATACCATTCAACCCATTGCGATGAAATTTTGGTGAGTTGTTCTGTACACTCCTGCGAAGGTTTCTAACTTAGTAAATCCATTTTACAATGGGTAACGCACGAGTAGATTCAACAAATGAGTGATGGTGCGCAAAACTTTTCAACAAACTCCCGTATGAGTTCATATTCCATTCATCCGATTGCGATGAAACTTTGGTGAGATGTTGTGTACACTCCTACGAAGGCTTCTGACTTAGTAAAACCTTTTACAATAGGTAACGCACGAGTAGATTTATCAAATGAGTTACGGCACGCGAATCGTTTTCACAAAGTCCTATATGCGTTCATATACCATTGATCCAATTGCGATGGAACTTTGGTGAGTAGTTGTGTACACTCCTGCAAAGGTTTATGAATTAGTAAATCCATTTTGCAATAGGTGGCGCACGAATGGATTCAACAAATGAGTTACGGCGAGCGAATCGTTCCAACAAAGTCCCGTATGTGTTCATATACCATTCATCCGATTGCAATAAAAATTTGGTGAAATGTTGTGTGCACTTCCTGCAAATGTTTGTGACTTAGTAAGTCCATTTTGCAATAGGTAGCGCACATGCAGTTTCAACAAATGAGTGACGGCACGCGAATCGTAATCTTTCATATGCCATTCATCCGATTACGATGAAACTTTAATGAGTTATTGTGTACACTGCCGTGAAGGTTTCCAACTTAGTAAATCGATTTCACAGTTGGTAGCACACGAGTAGATTCAGCAAATGTATGACGGCGCTCGAATCGTTTAAACAAGGTCCTGTATGCGTTCATATACCATTCATCCGATTGCGATGAAACTTTGGTGAATTGTTGTGTACACTCCAGAAAATGTGCAGTTAGCGGAAAAAGAAAAAAATAATGTGTATCCCAAAGCCCTTCAACAGACAAAATTACAACGCCAACACTTTTTTGATTGGCATTGCAACGGATGCCGGGTACAGCTTGTAAAACAATAAATGAGACCGAAGTGTATGTGTACAACACACTCATGTTAGATATACAACTGCTTTATTAGTGATATCGTATCAGGAGCACTTTCCATGCTTCCATTCTCATGCTTATTAATAATCATAGTTGTAACTTACTGTATGGCCATCTGGCTGCAATACATTCTTATTATTATTATTTATTGGTCATCTTTAGGTTATTTTCATATATGAAACAAGTAGTTACGTGAAGAAATATTAGCCTATTTTTCATATATCCTGCTTATGTTAATTGCCTCCATCAAAGCGGCTTCGGTGGCATAGTTGGTAGCATGCTGAACTGCTCTGCCCAAGATAGCGGGTTCAACCCCAGCCGAAGTCGTCAGATTTTTAAGATCGTTAAAGTCATTCAGTATGCCTTCCTTCGGAGGGGAAGTAAAGCCGGCGGTCCCATGTCATAGATTTATGGCATGTAAAAGATCCTTCCACAGACTAAACTTGTGTGAAGCTAAATTTCTAGGTTAGATTTCATTGGAACACTCTATCAAAGTTCCAACGTTCACCACTAGGTATCAGTGGCATCTGGTAGTGAATGTTGGAACTACTTGAAATTGAACGGAACTTGTCGCTCACCCCATGGGTGTCTGCTTGAAGTAGCTACAGCCTTTGGCGAGCCGAACATGCCCTCGGACACTCCCGGCACTAAAAGACATACGATAAATAAATAAATAAATAAATAAATAAATAAATGCCTCTATCAACATACAAAATTTCAGTTTGATTGCTGTGTAGATTCGTAAATATTGGAACCGTCTAAATATTTAGGACGGTTGTCATATTGGATTTTTAAGTATGTAGGCCATAGAGTTATGTACTATTACCTGAAGATTATTGCGTAGGTGTATTATTCAAACTTCGATCGCATGATTAGGACACAAGAAATATACACGAGATTTTAAAATTTCGCACAGCCACCATATTGTGGTTATAAAAACAATTGAAATCAATTAGATGTCAGTGTATTTTTCATTTCGACAGAGATTTCATCTTTTCTATATGTTTTGTATGTCTTAACGTTATCCAATTTTTATTGTTTAAGAGTTTCTTAATGTTTCTTTGTTTAAGTATTGTAACTTATAAGTCTCAAACTACACTAAAATATATACTTGGTTATATATAGCTAATTTATATAATTAATTAGGTTACGATTAGTTTCATTTCATTTAAATTTACATAGTTATGTACTGATGAAGAGCCCAATTTAATTTTGAAATATGTTTATAGATTTGTAATTAATCTTTTGTGATAATAAATATACTGATAGGCGTTCTTAATCAATTGATAAGATTCATATTTTGCTTCTTTAAGCTATGGATAATCCTACAGAAAGTTTATTCTCATAACATAAGATGCAGAAGACATTAACCTAATTTATTTGTTTTTTTGTTAAATCCCTTGTTTACTGAATGAAGCTCTTTCAAGTAGTTTAGAGTTGGGCTTGTGGTTCTCGCTGAAGTAGCCACACCAGGCCGGACTAATATCAGCGGATGAATATTCATCCCAGTCCCACCCACCGGACCCATTTTCTCTTTTGGGACATTTAATTAGTGCTGAGTGAGGGCGAGGCTTTAAGCGCCCCAATCCCGGTGGACTCTCACCAACTTCAACTTCCACACAGATTTATTGACAATGCATCGCCGTAGCTGAAGATACCACAAGCAGGTGATCAGGAGTAGCCTAATACTGAATTTCTTCATCAGGTTATCATCGAATTTATTTATAAAGTGCGGTCAATGGTCATTGGAGAATAGCATCAATAATAAAGTCTATAAGGAAATTGACCAGTACTGAGTAGACTACAATTAGAAATAAACGGACCTCATTTTTTGTACATCTTCTTCGAACACCGGAAACTAGAATTAGTAGAAAAATAGCAGAAAAAAAGTGGTTCCGTGAAGAACTAAAGCTTATTTTCTTATATCCTACTTTCATTAACTGCCTCTATCAATATAAAAAAAACATTTGATTGCTGTAATAGGTTCTTAGATCACATGAAAATTATTGTGTAGGTGTAGTATTCAAACTTCAATCGCATGTGGCCGAGACGGCTCGGCCCTGCATTCTCTAACATTCAGCTTCTCTTTTAGCATCTAACTTCTTTACTATTTTTAGAGCGCTTCCTTTTATTACACCAATATATCAGAAACATTATCACAATACAATACTCACAAGTTAACATAACACGGCGATCGGACGAGATTGAAACCACAAATTGTAATTTCAACTGTGAGCTCTGCAAGCCTACATGGCTTTGAGCGAAAACAAGCAGAGTTGACCAAGTTCTGCCCCGGGCAGCTGAGGGTGTGTTTGTATGTCTAATATATCCATTTTATCCTCTGCAGTGCTGCCAACCGGCTAGCAATTGATTCCACCAAGCATCAATTAGGGAAACGTTGGGCCATAGTAGCACAAATATGGAAAGCTAATTGTGGGGTTTGAAGCCATTTTTCACTGTTGCCTTAGTAAACAAAAGTTTGGTGCTTTTCAGTCGGTCAACACGATAGTACCCAAAAGAGTTGGGTTATACCCTAATCCTGAAAAAATTACATGAGATTAATAAATACACTAAATACAAAATGATAAAGGACAGATCTCAGAATGTTAAAATGAAATGAAACAGGCGTCACAGCGGCCAAATGTGAAGTGGACAGCAATTATGGAGCGTTTATTCCTACAGCGACAGTATTTGCAAATCGCACACTCCGTACATTTTTTTAAAGTCATGTTTAAAGAAATTATAGATATTTATGACATTAAGAGTGCAATTCTTCACTGCTTAAGTCTATTCTCTTTCATTTGAGTGCTCATTTGTTACGATCGGTTGCTTGAGGGCGCCGCAAGAGGGATCTATCCTACTGAAATAATATACAGTATATGATATTAGTTTTCCGGATGGAGAAGCAGTCGGGGCCACTGTGGCTAGTCGCCTGTCAAGCAGAGCACTGGCGTTAGCAGCAGCGTAGCACCCAACTAGTTCAGCACATTTAAACTTTTTAACGTACTTAATAATCATATTAATTAAAAATTATATCATATTACTTACATGAATTTCACAGTAGGTTCTGAAAATGCTGTCCTTCGTTCTCTAACCACACATTGCTCACACGTAGGAAGGTTTATTTATTTATTTATTTATTTATTTATTTATTTATTTGTTGATGGTACACAACAGGGCTCAGTGTGCGCCCCAATAATAGTGCACCTACACAGTAAAATACATTTCCTGATATGTCTGCATTAAGTATTAATATCTTAATGTAATTCTTAAAACTAAGAAGTTCACACAGATCAAAATGCATAGTAGTAAAAAGATAATATAAAAACTAAATCTAAATATGATCTAATGCCAAATATAAAAACAGGTTTTGAAATTATTACATAATAAACTAAAAGGTAACATCAATAACTAGGGAACAGGCCTATCCACATATATACATTGTTGATTCTGTTATGTGTGATAATTTTATTTCAAGTATGAATTAGAGTGACTGGGTTATAATTTCCAAGAATGGTCTGATTGAGAGACAGAAATCTAGTTTCCAGTTTACACGAACCGCATCGTTGTAAATACTGCAAAGCCTCCATACAGGTGAATTGTTATGTGAAGTGGTATTGGTTATATCAGTTTTGAATGTTATGGTTGATCTTGTAGTTAAGCGAGGGATGTTGAAATTTAGGAGCGATAGGAAAAATGAGTTATCAATTTGACCGTTAATGACTTTATAAAGGAATTTCATATCATTCACTTGCCTTCGAGACTCCAAACTAGTCATGCCGAAATTCAACAAAAGTTCACCGTAGGGTACCATGTGTGGGTAATTGCCCGTTATTTTGAGGTGTAAATATCTGAGGAATTTCTTTTGAACTTGCTCAATGGACTTAATGCATGTTTTCTGCCAGGGACTCCATACTTGGCTGGCGTACTCGAGCTTGGATCTCACCATGGCAGTATAAAGTTTTATGCAGGTACTGGTCCTAATGAATGGCTTAGTGTTTCTTATTATAAACCCTAACATGCGGTAAGCATCACCGACCGTCTTTTGCACATGATAAGTGAAAGCAAGCTCCCGGTCAAACAGAATCCCTAGATCTTTCTTCTCGCTTACTGTTTTCAATGACTTAGGTCCAATTCCATAAACAAATGTGATTGGGTTCTTCTTACGTGTAAAGGTCATAACAACACACTTCGGTACGTTTAAGTATAATTTGTTTTCTATACTCCATTTGTGTATATTATTTAGGTCATTTTGTAGTAGAGTGCAGTCATTAGTGGAAGAAATTGATTTAAAAATTTTGAAGTCATCTGCATATAAAAGACTATTTGAGTGCAGTATACATCGTGGCAAATCATTTATCATTTCTAGGAAAATCAAAGGTCCAAGGTTCGAACCTTGGGGTATTCCGGAATGAACTATGTATTCCTTTGAGACAATTTTCTGGAACAAAACAAATTGTTTCCTGTCTCTGAGATAGGAGATGAACAATTTTAGTAATGGGTGGGAAAATCCCAAAATACATAATTTTTTAAGAAGGATATCGTAATTTATTGTGTCGAAAGCTTTCTCGAAATCTGTAAATATGACATCCATCTGCCCTCCTTTATCTAACTCTTTAGATATAATTTGAGTAAAATTAATTGCATTCGTCACTGTAGATTTCCTGGATAGGAAACCATGTTGGTTATCTGTTACGAGTGGTCTGAGAAATACTGATATTCTTCCGTGCAATATGAATTCAAATACCTTGGCTACTGCGGATAAAATAGATATAGGACGGTAGTTATTAATTAGTGATGGGTCTCCCGATTTTAGTATAGGGCAGACGCGAGTGATTTTCCAGGCGTCAGGGAACGTACAAGTTTGTATTGCTAAGTTAAATATAAAGTGTAACGGGTCCTTGAGGCTTTCAGCACATCCCTTAACTACATACGGTGGAATGTTATCAGGACCAGCCGACGACTTAGGTTTTAATTTTTTAAATGCCATTTCTATCTCTTCCTTTGAGACAAGTTTTATGTGAAGGGTGTTGGGAGTATTCGAATTGCAGGCTGGGACTTTGTATTGGGCTGACTGAGAGTCATACACTGATTTGAAATATGACGCGAAACCTTCAACAATGGAATCACCCCTGTCCAATTCTTCATTATTATATTTAAAAGTGTCGCATGAGTTCCTATTTTTTTTCTTGTTTTTAATAAACGTCCAAAATTTCTTTGAGTCCCTGCTAATGTTTTGTTCAATGTTATGGATATATTTCTTATAAGATAATTTAATGTCCTTTTTAATTTCTGACCTTAATTCTTCAAAACGTAGTCTATGATGATTTGAGTAATGTTTTCTCTTCCTATGGTGTTCCTTCTCCTTCAATTTACTCTTTATTTCCTTAGAGAACCAGACAGGATATTTTCTGCCCGTTTGTCGTTTACATATAGGAACGGTTTCGCCAAGTACTGTGTTAAAAATCTGATAAAACAGGTCTACTGCAGTATTTACATCAGTGCACTCGTATATTTGACCCCAGGCACTATCCCTCAACCGAGTGTACATTTGCTCAAAATCGGCTTCCCGGAAGTTATAGGTATCATTAGGCTGGATAATTACTTGGTTTCGACATATAGTTAGAGATATTTCCACATCCAGAGCTGGGTGATGGCGATCCTGCGGTAAGAGTGGGTCTGTGTTTTCCGTTACATTTATGTTGGGTTTGTTGGATAGAACTAAGTCCAGCGTCCTCCCGTTACGGTTTAGTACTGAATTATAAGATTTTAGCTGAAGATAATTAATAAAATTTACGAGTTCTCTTGTGTGAATATTGTCATCTTTAATTATTGTACTTTGTATTGTTGGGATATTGAAGTCACCAAATATTAATACATTTTTATCATATATTTCTGTGCGGGATTCCATCCACCGATATAGTTGCCTGTACGATTCTACTTTTGAAGCTGGTGGGATGTAAAAATTACAGACGTACCAAATATTTCCTGAAATAACCAGTTTCACTAATAGACATTCCAAGCTGCCAGTCATTCTTTCGACCTTGAGTACTGTTAATCCGCTCCGAACCAAGACAGCCACCCCACCCCCTGTTCTGGCAGGCCTCTCAGCCCTGTATACTCTGTACATATCACAACAGACCTCACTGTCAGCGATTTTACTAGATAACCAAGTTTCTGTAATTAGAATTAAGTCATGCTTTTTGGTGATCAGGTTTTCATTGAATAAATCTAATTTGGTATTCATTCCTCCTACATTTTGATAATAAATGGATAATCTAGATTTTGATACCATTAGAGAGTGTTCAGGTCATCCTCATTTCGAATTACGATGACTCGAGAACCTTCAGATTTGCGTATTTTAATGTGTCCATTTCTTACCCACAAGAAAGAATACTCCTTCTCTCTCCTGATGTTCCGAGCTTGTGACAGTAATTTCCTCTTCTCTGGTGATAAACTTTCGTTCACATAAATTACACTGTCCCCAGGAAGACCGACGTGACGAGTGGAGAGATTCCGTTTCACCCGGCGACGCTCCATGAAACGCTCCTTATCGTCCCGCCGAACGAATTTTAAGATGATGCCACTGTGTTGATGATTAGGTGACTTAGGCAGTCGATGACAGGCATCTACCATTGTTTCAGTGATGACCACATCCAGAGCTTGACCTACTTTCTTCACAGTTTCAATAATGTTTTCGTTAGGAACTTCCGGGACACCGTGTATTTCCACCGTATTCCTACGTGTGTACTGCTCAGATTCTCCTAGGCGGTTTTCTAGGGATTTTAGCTTCGCCTTGAGATTGACATTTTGCTGGGTTAATGTGTCAATCTGTCCTTTACATTCCTTAATTTCTGTCTGCTGTTTAGAAATTAATGTTACACAATCGTCTAGTTTCTTATGGCACAATTCCAATGAGTTACCTAGATCAGTCTCTCTCGCTCTTTGTTCGTCTTTTATGATTTTAAGTTGTTCTTTTACGTCTTTCAGCATTCCATAAATATTCTCCATTGATGGAGTGTCTTTGTCACTTACACTGTCACTTATTGTTGCACTATAATCCACACATTGCACACACAGCCACTCGGCGAATCTGTTCAATGTATTCACACATTTCTTATGGAACCACTTTTTACATGAACCACACTGTACCTTTCCAGCCTTCCCCAAGCTACCACCACACTCTCCACAGTCGCCCATGTTGCCAATGCAGGTGAAAACTCCTATTTAACCAATTTACGAGGTAGTTAGTAATTCTAACTGATGTTCTTATTAGTTACTGGGCAACGTATGCACTTATATTGTCGGGTGACAAATATGGTTTAGGTTCTTCCTCGAATACACTCTTAAATACACAATGTTTTCGGAGCTACTCCCTGCCGTGTTGTTCACTCGGTACACTCGCTATAATTCTTCTTCACTGATATTTCATATCACTGCAGTTATTTTGTTCTCGAGTGCGCAGATTGTTTCTGTATACGGTACCTTCTGTTTGAGGTTACCCCTCAAGTAACAAGAAGTTCCGTGACGAACTAAAGAGCCTACTTTTCTTAAAAATTAAGATTCATGCCAATGATTAATCTATATGGATATATCTAGAATAATGACGAAATTAAGTTGGTAATATCGAAATCTCAAATTAGTTCGAAATACTGTATACCTGGCATAATGTAGCCTAATAGAGAACTACAGTTGGCAGCCCTGGTGACTGAATATATTCTTAGTTCCATCTCTTAAGGTACAGAATACAAAATTAGGTTCAACTGCAATGGATATCATGGACGTTACTAGCAGTTAAACATTGGATCTAACAGCGCGCGTAAATTCATGTTGGCAACAATGACATACATATATTGGTCAGAAATAATCTGAAATAATATTATTTATTGTTGTGTTAATTTTGAATGAAATCCATTGCTTAGTATAGAAGTTGCATGCATTTTAAAATTGGACCTATCATCAGTCTTATAATCATTTTGGCAGCACTGACGTATATTAGTTACTCCAAATTAATCTGGAATGCCAGGTACTATACGCGTGCAAAGTTTAGAGCTATTGGCTTGCATACTTTCTGATACATTGATATTAGGGTAACAAAAATAAGAGACAGTATTTATTAAGAGTTGACAGCCCTGGTTACTCTTAATAATCGGCATAGTCATATCTGTTATGGTGCACATAGCACACATGAAATGATAGTATAGAAGTTACATATATTTAATGTTGGACCCTCAGCAGACTTAGAATCATGTTGGTAGCACTGACGTATATAAGTAACTCCAAATTAATATTGAACCCGAGAAGGTTATGCTGACTGGAATCGAACGTGGTTCTCAGAGACGGTGATCTCAGTGTAAAACTTCCACCAGGGAACGAACCCGAAGTCTGTGGAGGGAGTTTCATTGTAAAAACCCCTCGAGAGAAGTGTATATTAAATCACTGGTGTGATTTCATTTCCAGTGACATTATTTATTAAAATAATGAAGGGAAAATGAGCAAAATACTGCATTATTAGACTACTTGGTGTAGGCTATACGAGGCTTGGAGCACTGCTAGTGCAGAGTTGACATTTTTACAAATTAGCCCAGAATTGTGGGAGGTGTTCAGTGGAGCCACGTCCATCTCTCTGACCTCGTTATGTCGTCTGGGAGAGGGTGAGGGCCTGAATAATGACCCAGTTCTTCCCCGACGGAGAATAGCATTGAGTTTGGTGGGGAGAGATAGCCAGGAAAATCATTGATTACTCGTGATTGGAGTAACGGATTGACTTGAGAGTTGTCCACAGGTGAATCTTTTGCCAAAAGGCTAATTTTAGAGCCTTTAATCTGCATAATTGGTGCATATTAAATGGAGCGCGGAAGGATGGATAACGCCCGTTGTTCGCGACGAGTTTTGAGAAGGTCGCCTGGGATTCCCAGTAAGATGGCGTCCCCAAGCCATGGAGAAAGGAATTAATATTAATTAATTGGACGAGCGATTCTTCTGCACGCAGGTAGTTCTGGGATCTGTGATGACAAAGGAACCCGATGATCATGGTTTCGAGACCAGAATCACGCTGTGAGAGGAGCTGAGATGACGCGGGAAAATTTCGCCCTACTTTTCGTGGAAATCCAATATAAGGGAGTCGACCCTTGACGGAGCGCTCAGTTACCGCTCAGTTAGAAGCCAGTCTTGCTCAGTTAGAAGGCAGTTGAGCTCAGTCTGAAGGCAGTCTTACTCAGTTTTACGCAGTCATCATGCCAGGCGCACGCCAGTATTGCAGCCAGTCTTAACGCAGTTTACAAAGTTGGACATAGTTTGTCACCGAGAGTTGAAAACAGTAATCGCTACACAGTTTGGTAAACAGTATGAACAATGTGTGTTCATTTAGGAAGCAACGTGTGAAATAAGTTGCAGAACTATTGTAAATAATAATCTATGTAAAGTTATGCACAGTGTTAGCGCAATGTGAAAAATATTGACTGATCGCATATGTGTAATTACGATGGAAGGCGCTAAAAGAAACGTTACGAAGCAGTTGGTAATGTCATAAGTATACCAAATAACGCTCAGGACGGTAGTTAGCATATTTATGCAACGCAGGGAGCTTACCGTAGGAGTATGGATAAGAACTGTTGGTGAATTCCGAGAGCAGGTAAACCAGACTTTCAATCAGGAGTTGATAGGAGCACGGGAGATGCCATCGACACCTGCAATTTTGATCTTTGCTAGGGAATTTCAACAATGGAAAGTGTATAAAGTGTCGTGTGTTATGTGTAAAGCATATGTAAAATATCTTTTAAAGTAGTGATTGAATAAGTGTTATAAAGTATCACATGTGTGGGAGCGATAGCTTCCTTAGAGAAATGCAACGTGCCGTGTTGGTAACAGAAAATATGTGTCATAAAATGTGTGTATTCAAGATAAATATGTCACGTTAAACCTGCAAATGGCAGGCAAACTGGAAGAATATGATTGGTTGGAGCCACCATAAGGAGCCGGTAGAGATATGTGAGTACCCCACAAATTATGTTTAATTAATGAACATAGGACACTGCATGTTGGTGATTTCAGTAAGGATGCCAGTAAGAATCAGATTAGGAGGGAGATCCTCCAGGTTTAATCATTATTGTGTTGATTTTCATAAAGTTGAGATGTTAATTTGCATCACTAAGTGGAGTAATCGTTACCACTATCAATTAAAAATGGCAATCAGTTATGTAAATGTAACGAACGCGATTGTTCGAGTTTTTAAGACGTTTAGTTGTGTCGGATTCTTGGTAATTTATGTGAAGGTAATAATAAGGAAGGATTCTTGGTAATTTAATAATAAGGAATGATTTTGGTCATTTATGTCAGTGAGATTAATGATAATAATAATAATGAATATTAAAAGTATGAATGAACGCATCAGGAAATAATAAACGTTGTAAGCGAGAAATAATTACGCTAATTGCAAGACTTGTCGATCTAAGCAGTAAGATGATACAGTAAGATTACATTACGGTAATTAAGGAAAGAAATTTTATATCAGAAGATTGTATTATCGGGAATACAATGATGCCAGGAATGAAAGAGCTTTTAGTGAATTGAATTTGCAGCTTATATGAGAAGCTTATAGAGTAAATTGATAGATTTCTCTGTAATATTATAGGGCGGAGGTCGTACATTAGTTAAAGGAGCCAGGTGGTATATTCTACGTATGAAATCTCCTACGCCGGGGGCGTAAGCGGAGATATACTTTGTGCCAGAGTTGTAGTGTTGGACCCTAACTCTGATGAAGGATGTTAATGTTCCGGGTGGCAATCTCTTGATTAGGTATGAGGAAAACGAGGACACCTCAATACTCTAATTGGTTCCCCGAGAACTTATTGTGAGTGATTCGGCTTATTGAAGCGAACCTCAAAAACCGGCAGCATTTGGGCTGACCGCATATTATTTAAGACCACGGTTGCCTATGAGACTAATGTGTTGCGAATCCATGTACCTTCATGTTGAATGGACCTGTCGGTGCCAGTAATTATTTTATCCTCGGGGCAGGAATAATTATAAAGCTCATTCACTACCTGATTACATACTATTCAATTAAGATCCTTTGGGATATGTGTGTCGTTCGGACAACAGTATTTGTCTTGTAAATCTTTACTGCTTAGTGAGGAAAGCCTTCAAACTTGAAGCGAGGGGCGAGATAATTGTTGGAACCCCATTCCACAGTCTATTGTATACCGACCGCTCGGGTAGAGGGTCTGGGAGAGACGGTCAGATGAACCGTGAATACAAGTTGCAAGGAACAGATTTAGACCCTATAAATGTCATGTATTGAAATATTGTTATGTTGAGTAATGTAGCCATGTAGTTTAAGAACACATGGATAATTATAGATCATCCTGATGGTTCATTATTTTAGCTATCTGACGAATGGTTAGACGATGTATTTGCACTGTCACTGACGCCAAGTTAATGAAGTTGGTTACCAGATGCCACAGGCTACGCACGCAAGGTAGTCTTATTGTACCATCCGACGCAGCTATAATTTAACGTCTTTAATATGAAATCACAACAGCATGCAGTGGGACTATATAAATAGTGGAGTAGGGGTAGCTTACATAAATATGGAGTTGCACGTAGTTTGCGGTGCAACACCAGAATAGGCTAATGCATGACGCATTTGGTGGGAAGAGAAAAATCAAAACACACACGGTACACATATTTGTCAAAACTAAAGAGGTTTAAGGAATAATTAATTTGTGAAATTAAAGAAGTCACATTGGATGACAGTAGTATGTCAATGTAAAAGTTGTTTGTGAAGTTGTATGTGCATCAGCGCACTAGAATATCTTTGTGATATTCACATAAGGGTAAAGGTTTGTGGTATGATATGATTTATTATGATTATATTTTTGCTCATATTGGTGGATTGTGGAAAGTAATTTTTGTTTGCTTTTGTTTTATGGTTATGGGGATTGTTTTATTTGTTAAAGCCATGATTTTATTTACTGGATTAAAGTTTTAGAATAAAGTTGTGCCTTATCATTGTAGAGTTGGTACCTTGTAGCCTCAAATCCAAAATATGCACTGCTCAATTTGGGGAGACGGTACACGCCTGAGACCTGAAGCTAGCTGGAGGCAGAAGCATATTTTCCATCGAGATTATACGCATGGGTACATGGAAATTGATGTCCTGTACAGTGATTTGAGCTATAAGTACAACTAAAGTCGGTCTATATCTATTGCACACAACTCTATTAAAGTAATAATTAACGAAGTAGGGAATGACCGCTCCTAATTCTAGCTAAGCTCTGATACGCACAATATAAATTTTGATAATGCAATACGTCTTGTATGCATAGATAATCATCTTTTAATTATCATGTCGCCCAGGTATGTGGGGCAAAGCTTGTTACATCATTTAATTATCATGGCCCAAGCAACGTGGAGCGGTATTAATTCATTATGGAACCGCCTGCGTCAGTGCAATATGAGCGATCTTGGCATTGCACATGCATGGCATACTTGACATCATTACATCTTACATTTATCATGGCGCCCAGATTGCGTGGGACTTATGGGATTTAGGGAAAACCCATAGATTTTTTATGGTATTTCATGGGGAAAACCATAGTAATTGTTTTTTTTTTTGCCTCAAACTGTGTTTGAGTGATTTTTGAGTTCAGTAGGCTTTTTGATGTAACGCAGAATCTCTCTATTGAGAAGAGAATTACCCAAGGGTATGAGCGCTACATACCAGATCCACAATTTATCATAATATTATCAGGTTTTGTACGACTTTACAATAAGTGTACAGTGTTTGACGTTTCTCTTCGGAACATATCCACACATTTTTCCAGGAAGCCTGCCTGCATATTTAAGTGAATTATTGTGAAAATGTCAGGCACGGAGGAAATCTTGCAGGTTATTGCAGGGTTGAAACAGCATTTTGATGCTGCTAACGAGCAGAATAAACTGGAAGCCAAGGCTTTCCAGGATAGCATAAACACTCGTTTAGATGCCAATCAGGAGGCAATTAATGCAAATCAGGTTGCAATGAATAATAACCAGATTGAATTGAATAATAAGTTAGGTCAAATGCAAGAGGTTATTAAGACCGAAGTAACAGAAACTGTTGTAAGCATTGTATCGGAAATGCAGGTTAAAACAGATAAACGTTTCGAGGCCATAGAAGCCAAACTTGAAAGTAACTTACAAGCGTGTAAGCATGCTCAGGATGAAACCAACAGTAGGTTAGACGCGTTATCTAACGACATTAAGGATATTCAAATCCAAAATGAGGCGAATCTCGAACGCCAAGCGAAACAATTTTCAGAGTTTACGAGAACGGTAGACCAGAGATTAGAGGAGAACGACTCTAAATGGGACCAGAAATTGAAAAGCTATGCTAGAGCAATTAACGGTGATCTCAAGAAACAGGACCAGAATATATTAGGTCAATGTCACGAAATAGGTGAAATCAAGGCCGTTGTTAACGAAAGTAAAGAATTGGTAGGAAATATGAAGGGTCAGATAAGTAAAGTTCACCAAGAACTGGACCAAGTTCAGAATGACATTGTTGTAGTCAACAAAAGGCAAGAGGAGAATAGAGGTGAAATTATTAAGGTCCAGAAGGAAATGGCAAAGGTCAATGGACACATTCGAGAAGAAATCAAAGGATTGAGGGAAGAACTCGAAGTGAGAGAAGGCCAGAAGACAGAGGCAAGCGTCAAGACCCTTGCTCAAATTAAGGAAGATGTAGAGGATGAAATCTCCCATATCAAACAAAGTCTGAAAGAAGACAAGAAGAAAATCTTTCAAGTAGCCGAGGAAAATCGAGATAGGCTTACAAGAATAGAGAAAGAAGTCATTACTCGTCTGGAAAGAGCAGAAATGCGCCACAGTCAAATGGAGACTAGGATAATAGCACAGGAGGAAACACTTCTGAAAGATCCTAAGTCAAGTGAAGGCAGCATAGAAGATATGAGGAAAACAAGGTGGGCAGACTTAGAATCCCAACCTATAAGCAGGAATGATACAGGCCCAGGCGAAAGTCCTTATATGACGCCAGGTGTACCGGTTGCGGCATCAACGCCACATGAAAACGCTATGCACACCCAGGTGATAAACGTCATAAGGGCAAGCGAAGAAAAACCAAGGAAATTCTCAGGTAGCCATTGTAACATGACACCAAAATATTGGTTGAAGGAAGTGACTGAATATCTGAATGATGCACGAATACCACAGGAGCGTAGGCTACGTGCTATAGAGAAATTAACAGAGGGGGAGTGCGCATTATGGTTTCGCAGCTTCCGCTACACTTTCGATACTGTTGAGGAGTTTCGGGAGGCATTTTTGAAGAGATACTGGGACGCAGCGACCCAACAGAATTTACGGTTGGATTTATATGCAAAGAAATACAGTACCAACAATCCAACGAAGTACGCAGAATTCTTCATATCGCAGATGTGTCGCTTTAAAGAACTAGATCAAAAACCGAGCGAACTGGAGCTATGTATTGCTATCGCCAAGCAGCTTCCATACGAGATCCAAAGACTACTAATCTCGGCTATTGCGAAAACTGCTTTAGAAATGGAGACAGTTCTTAGACAACTGGACCTCACAACAGCAAATACGATGCGTCAGAGTCGAACCGTGGAACAGGTACACGTGACCAACACGCAGACTGACCAACAGCAAGCTCCAAGGAACAACAAAGCTACGAGCACTGAAACATTAGATTCCTATGGACGGCAATGGGAACAGGAACCCAGAAGATGGCAGTCAAAGTACAAAGGGAATGCTAATAGAGGAGGAAGAGGTCGAAATTCGTGGAATAAGCCGAATACCAGGGGTAAACCGTACCAAAACAATGGAGGTAATAATGGCCAAGAAGGCAACAATAGAAATTGGAGACCCCAAGAAAGAAGAAGTAACTTCGATGACGAGGTAGAAGAACGATATCACGCTTCTTTGCGATACCTCGAGGAGAGGGGAGATGAGCCCAAGAAACAACAAGTCCGCTGGCAAGAAGTTATGCAGAACAGGACATCGCCAGACAGATATGGAGATGGAGCTAAGAGTTTGGAGCTACAGCGCAGCGAACAGGAGAGAAGAAACTCCAAGGGGGCGGGCGCTGAAGGAAAAAAAACGCCAAAATTAGAAGAGTTCGAGACTGAGGGATGGAAGTCTGTTAACATCATCAATTGGATAGCCAAACCGGAAGAGCTAATCGAGGATACAGGAGGACCACAGGACATGGTCAAGAGAGAATTGCCTATTATAATAGTAAGGGTGGCAGGATTAAAAGTAAGAAGTCTGCTAGACACAGGATCAACAGTGAGCCTTATGACACAAGCCTTATATGATGAAATAGCCCGGAAAGAGAATATTTTGAAAATACCGATCTCTAGTGTCAAAATAAAAGGGGTAATTCCAGACCGAACGATGATATGTAAATATCAGGTATTCCTAGATTTACAGATAGGAGGCTCTATTTTCTCACAGAGTTTTCTGTTAGTAAACAAATTGCCTTATAACCTACTTATTGGGGCAGAATTTATAAGGGATTACGGAGTGATAATCGACCTAGCACAGGACAGGGTTATGTTCCATGTAAATGAAGAAGCTGAAGGCTTGGAGGTCACACTCAATGAGATTGAACCAGGGTCAAGTGAACAAGTATGGCATACATACAGAGACGTGGCTGAAGAAGAAGTGTTAGTTATTGAGCAGTTAGAACAAGAGCTGAAAACACTAGCCACAGACCTGGAGAAAGATTTGGAACCCAAACTGGAAGAATATATTTCGGAAAAGCTAGAAGAAGCGAAAATTGGGCTAAAAGAGAAGGAAAATTTAAAGCAGTTATTATTGGAACAGAAGGAAGTCTTTGATTCGAGACCGGGTCGTATAAAGAACTTCACTTATGCTTTTCAAGTCAGTGATTGGACACCATTTAGGCAGAAACCCTACCCTATAGTAGAAAAGCATTATGCTAAAGTGAAAGAGGTAATTCAGGAGATGTTGGAGGCCGGTGTTATTGAGAAGACACCTACGCCTTATGTAAGTCCATTGGTAATTGTACCAAAGACAGACGGAACTGTCAGAGTCTGCCTGGACCTGAGACATTTAAATTTGAAGGTTATTCCAGAATTTGACCAAGTGCCACCTATTAAAGAGATCCTCAGGAAGTTCAAAGGGAAAACCGTATTCACAAATCTAGACATTACATCCAGTTTCCACCATCTTGAATTAGAGAAGAAAACTAGTCTGTTGACAGGATTTATGTTTGATCAACATACATACACATTTTTAAGGCTACCTTTTGGGTTGAAAACAGCTGGTTCAGCACTGATAAGAGCGTTAGATCGCAATCTATCAGATGAAGTGAAAGAGAGTACCATCAGATATGTAGACGACATTCTACTCACATCAGAATCTCTGGAGGAGCACATGAGAGACCTGAAGAAGTTGCTAGATGACCTTCGAGAAGCTAACTTTAAGGTTAACATCAAGAAATCGCACTTCTGTCAGAGGGAAGTCAAATTCCTAGGTCATGTTATTGATGCAAATGGAGTGAAGCCTAACCCAGATAAATTGGAGGTAATTCGAACGAACCTTCGAATATCTCAAAGCACAGGCGGAGAGACGTCAGCGAAGAAATCGTGCGAAGAGGTATCATAGACCGCTTCTCGTGGGAGAGAAAGTGTTAATTAAAAAAACAGCCAGTTCAGATCCAGAGGCACGGAAGTATAAAAAGTTCATTTTTGCTTACCACGGCCCGTTCGAGGTGATAAGAGACCTACAGAACAATGCATACAGGTTAAAGCATTTAGAAAATGGAAACGAGGTCGTTATGAACGTAGCCAATTTAAAGGTTTATTATCCACCAGAAGAATTCGACGAACAAGAAGAGGTATTAATAACGCACACCCAACTCAACGTGGAGAGCGAAGTCAGCCAGGCAGTCAGAACTGAAAGTTTGAGCGGCAAGACGGAACGAGAAGCAGACAGTTTGCCCAGTGGAAGGGACGAACAACAAAGATGCCAGTGTCTGCGAGAATTCTATGAAGAAATGGTTGCAGCGGCGAGAGAGGTTGAGGCAATAAATACGACCCTCCGCCTGGAGAATGAACAGCTTAGAAAGAGCGCAGAGTGGAATGGGGAGCTGTACTAACCTACTCGCAGCCAGACGAGGTGAAGGACCCCAGATGTAAACACAGACAGTGATAGACAGTCAGCTGGTTACTTATAGAAAGCCACTTGCAATTGACTTTTATAAGTTTCGCAAGGGGAATATGAACCCGAGGAGGTTATGCTGACTGGAATCGAACGTGGTTCTCAGAGACGGTGATCTCAGTGTAAAGGTTCCACCAGGGAACGAACCCGAAGTCTGTGGAGGGAGTTTCATTGTAAAAACCCCTCGAGAGAAGTGTATATTAAATCACTGGTGTGATTTCAGTTGCAGTGACATTATTTATTAAAATAATGAAGGGAAAATGAGCAGAATACTGCATTATTAGACTACTTGGTGTAGGCTATACGAGGCTTGGAGCACTGCTAGTGCAGAGTTGACATTTTTACAAATTAGCCCAGAATTGTGGGAGGTGTTCAGTGGAGCCACGTCCATCTCTCTGACCTCGTTATGTCGTCTGGGAGAGGGTGAGGGCCTGAATAATGACCCAGTTCTTCCCCGACGGAGAATAGCATTGAGTTTGGTGGGGAGAGATAGCCAGGAAAATCATTGATTACTCGTGATTGGAGTAACGGATTGACTTGAGAGTTGTCCACAGGTGAATCTTTTGCCAAAAGGCTAATTTTAGAGCCTTTAATCTGCATAATTGGTGCATATTAAATGGAGCGCGGAAGGATGGATAACGCCCGTTGTTCGCGACGAGTTTTGAGAAGGTCGCCTGGGATTCCCAGTAAGATGGCGTCCCCAAGCCATGGAGAAAGGAATTAATATTAATTAATTGGACGAGCGATTCTTCTGCACGCAGGTAGTTCTGGGATCTATGATGACAAAGGAACCCGATGATCATGGTTTCGAGACCAGAATCACGCTGTAAGAGGAGCTGAGATGACGCGGGAAAATTTCGCCCTACTTTTCGTGGGAATCCAATATAAGGGAGTCGACCCTTGATGGAGCGCTCAGTTACCGCTCAGTTAGAAGCCAGTCTTGCTCAGTTAGAAGGCAGTTGAGCTCAGTCTGAAGGCAGTCTTACTCAGTTTTACGCAGTCATCATGCCAGGCGCACGCCAGTATTGCAGCCAGTCTTAACGCAGTTTACAAAGTTGGACATAGTTTGTCACCGAGAGTTGAAAACAGTAATCGCTACACAGTTTGGTAAACAGTATGAACAATGTGTGTTCATTTAGGAAGCAACGTGTGAAATAAGTTGCAGAACTATTGTAAATAATAATCTATGTAAAGTTATGCACAGTGTTAGCGCAATGTGAAAAATATTGACTGATCGCATATGTGTAATTACGATGGAAGGCGCTAAAAGAAACGTTACGAAGCAGTTGGTAATGTCATAAGTATACCAAATAACGCTCAGGACGGTAGTTAGCATATTTATGCAACGCAGGGAGCTTACCGTAGGAGTATGGATAAGAACTGTTGGTGAATTCCGAGAGCAGGTAAACCAGACTTTCAATCAGGAGTTGATAGGAGCACGGGAGATGCCATCGACACCTGCAATTTTGATCTTTGCTAGGGAATTTCAACAATGGAAAGTGTATAAAGTGTCGTGTGTTATGTGTAAAGCATATGTAAAATATCTTTTAAAGTAGTGATTGAATAAGTGTTATAAAGTATCACATGTGTGGGAGCGATAGCTTCCTTATAGAAATGCAACGTGCCGTGTTGGTAACAGAAAATATGTGTCATAAAATGTGTGTATTCAAGATAAATATGTCACGTTAAACCTGCAAATGGCAGGCAAACTGGAAGAATATGATTGGTTGGAGCCACCATAAGGAGCCGGTAGAGATATGTGAGTACCCCACAAATTATGTTTAATTAATGAACATAGGACACTGCATGTTGGTGATTTCAGTAAGGATGCCAGTAAGAATCAGATTAGGAGGGAGATCCTCCAGGTTTAATCATTATTGTGTTGATTTTCATCAAGTTGAGATGTTAATTTGCATCATTAAGTGGAGTAATCGTTACCACTATCAATTAAAAGTGGCAATCAGTTATGTAAATGTAACGAACGCGATTGTTCGAGTTTTTAAGACGTTTAGTTGTGTCGGATTCTTGGTAATTTATGTGAAGGTAATAATAAGGAAGGATTCTTGGTAATTTAATAATAAGGAATGATTTTGGTCATTTATGTCAGTGAGATTAATGATAATAATAATAATGAATATTAAAAGTATGAATGAACGCATCAGGAAATAATAAACGTTGTAAGCGAGAAATAATTACGCTAATTGCAAGACTTGTCGATCTAAGCAGTAAGATGATACAGTAAGATTACATTACGGTAATTAAGGAAAGAAGTTTTATATCAGAAGATTGTATTATCGGGAATACAATGATGCCAGGAATGAAAGAGCTTTTAGTGAATTGAATTTGCAGCTTATATGAGAAGCTTATAGAGTAAATTGATAGATTTCTCTGTAATATTATAGGGCGGAGGTCGTACATTAGTTAAAGGAGCCAGGTGGTATATTCTACGTATGAAATCTCCTACGCCGGGGGCGTAAGCGGAGATGTACTTTGTGCCAGAGTTGTAGTGTTGGACCCTAACTCTGATGAAGGATGTTAATGTTCCGGGTGGCAATCCCTTGATTAGGTATGAGGAAAACGAGGACACCTCAATACTCTAATTGGTTCCCCGAGAACTTATTGTGAGTGATTCGGCTTATTGAAGCGAACCTCAAAAACCGGCAGCATTTGGGCTGACCGCATATTATTTAAGACCACGGTTGCCTATGAGACTAATCTGTTGCGAACCCCGTACCTTCATGTTGAATGGACCTGTCGGTGCCAGTAATTATTTTATCCTCGGGGCAGGAATAATTATAAAGCTCATTCACTACCTGATTACATACTATTCAATTAAGATCCTTTGGGATATGTGTGTCGTTCGGACAACAGTATTTGTCTTGTAAATCTTTACTGCTTAGTGAGGAAAGCCTTCAAACTTGAAGCGAGGGGCGAGATAATTGTTGGAACCCCATTCCACAGTCTATTGTATACCGACCGCTCGGGTAGAGGGTCTGGGAGAGACGGTCAGATGAACCGTGAATACAAGTTGCAAGGAACAGATTTAGACCCTATAAATGTCATGTATTGAAATATTGTTATGTTGAGTAATGTAGCCATGTAGTTTAAGAACACATGGATAATTATAGATCATCCTGATGGTTCATTATTTTAGCTATCTGACGAATGGTTAGACGATGTATTTGCACTGTCACTGACGCCAAGTTAATGAAGTTGGTTACCAGATGCCACAGGCTACGCACGCAAGGTAGTCTTATTGCACCATCCGACGCAGCTATTATTTAACGTCTTTAATATGAAATCACAACAGCATGCAGTGGGACTATATAAATAGTGGAGTAGGGGTAGCTTACATAAATATGGAGTTGCACGTAGTTTGCGGTGCAATACCAGAATAGGCTAATGCATGACGCATTTGGTGGGAAGAGAAAAATCAAAACACACACGGTACACATATTTGTCAAAACTAAAAAGGTTTAAGGAATAATTAATTTGTGAAATTAAAGAAGTCACATTGGATGACAGTAGTATGTCAATGTAAAAGTTGTTTGTGAAGTTGTATGTGCATCAGCGCACTAGAATATCTTTGTGATATTCACATAAGGGTAAAGGTTTGTGGTATGATATGATTTATTATGATTATATTTTTGCTCATATTGGTGGATTGTGGAAAGTAATTTTTGTTTGCTTTTGTTTTATGGTTATGGGGATTGTTTTATTTGTTAAAGCCTTGATTTTATTTACTGGATTAAAGTTTTAGAATAAAGTTGTGCCTTATCATTGTAGAGTTGGTACCTTGTAGCCTCAAATCCAAAATATGCACTGCTCAATTTGGGGAGACGGTACACGCCTGAGACCTGAAGCTAGCTGGAGGCAGAAGCATATTTTCCATCGAGATTATACGCATGGGTACATGGAAATTGATGTCCTGTACAGTGATTTGAGCTATAAGTACAACTAAAGTCGGTCTATATCTATTGCACACAACTATATTAAAGTAATAATTAACGAAGTAGGGAATGACCGCTCCTAATTCTAGCTAAGCTCTGATACGCACAATATAAATTTTGATAATGCAATACGTCTTGTATGCATAGATAATCATCTTTTAATTATCATGTCGCCCAGGTATGTGGGGAAAAGCTTGTTACATCATTTAATTATCATGGCCCAAGCAACGTGGAGCGGTATTAATTCATTATGGAACCGCCTGCGTCAGTGCAATATGAGCGATCTTGGCATTGCACATGCATGGCATACTTGACATCATTACATCTTACATTTATCATGGCGCCCAGATTGCGTGGGACTTATGGGATTTAGGGAAAACCCATAGATTTTTATGGTATTTCATGGGGAAAACCATAGTAATTGTTTTTTTTTTTGCCTCAAACTGTGTTTGAGTGATTTTTGAGTTCAGTAGGCTTTTTGATGTAACGCAGAATCTCTCTATTGAGAAGAGAATTACCCAAGGGTATGAGCGCTACATACCAGATCCACAATTTATCATAATATTATCAGGTTTTGTACGACTTTACAATATGTGTACAGTGTTTGACGTTTCTCTTCGGAACATATCCACACATTTTTCCAGGAAGCCTGCCTGCATATTTAAGTGAATTATTGTGAAAATGTCAGGCACGGAGGAAATCTTGCAGGTTATTGCAGGGTTGAAACAGCATTTTGATGCTGCTAACGAGCAGAATAAACTGGAAGCCAAGGCTTTCCAGGATAGCATAAACACTCGTTTAGATGCCAATCAGGAGGCAATTAATGCAAATCAGGTTGCAATGAATAATAACCAGATTGAATTGAATAATAAGTTAGGTCAAATGCAAGAGGTTATTAAGACCGAAGTAACAGAAACTGTTGTAAGCATTGTATCGGAAATGCAGGTTAAAACAGATAAACGTTTCGAGGCCATAGAAGCCAAACTTGAAAGTAACTTACAAGCGTGTAAGCATGCTCAGGATGAAACCAACAGTAGGTTAGACGCGTTATCTAACGACATTAAGGATATTCAAATCCAAAATGAGGCGAATCTCGAACGCCAAGCGAAACAATTTTCAGAGTTTACGAGAACGGTAGACCAGAGATTAGAGGAGAACGACTCTAAATGGGACCAGAAATTGAAAAGCTATGCTAGAGCAATTAACGGTGATCTCAAGAAACAGGACCAGAATATATTAGGTCAATGTCACGAAATAGGTGAAATCAAGGCCGTTGTTAACGAAAGTAAAGAATTGGTAGGAAATATGAAGGGTCAGATAAGTAAAGTTCACCAAGAACTGGACCAAGTTCAGAATGACATTGTTGTAGTCAACAAAAGGCAAGAGGAGAATAGAGGTGAAATTATTAAGGTCCAGAAGGAAATGGCAAAGGTCAATGGACACATTCGAGAAGAAATCAAAGGATTGAGGGAAGAACTCGAAGTGAGAGAAGGCCAGAAGACAGAGGCAAGCGACAAGACCCTTGCTCAAATTAAGGAAGATGTAGAGGATGAAATCTCCCATATCAAACAAAGTCTGAAAGAAGACAAGAAGAAAATCTTTCAAGTAGCCGAGGAAAATCGAGATAGGCTTACAAGAATAGAGAAAGAAGTCATTACTCGTCTGGAAAGAGCATAAATGCGCCACAGTCAAATGGAGACTAGGATAATAGCACAGGAGGAAACACTTCTGAAAGATCCTAAGTCAAGTGAAGGCAGCATAGAAGATATGAGGAAAACAAGGTGGGCAGACTTAGAATCCCAACCTATAAGCAGGAATGATACAGGCCCAGGCGAAAGTCCTTATATGACGCCAGGTGTACCGGTTGCGGCATCAACGCCACATGAAAACGCTATGCACACCCAGGTGATAAACGTCATAAGGGCAAGCGAAGAAAAACCAAGGAAATTCTCAGGTAGCCATTGTAACATGACACCAAAATATTGGTTGAAGGAAGTGACTGAATATCTGAATGATGCACGAATACCACAGGAGCGTAGGCTACGTGCTATAGAGAAATTAACAGAGGGGGAGTGCGCATTATGGTTTCGCAGCTTCCGCTACACTTTCGATACTGTTGAGGAGTTTCGGGAGGCATTTTTGAAGAGATACTGGGACGCAGCGACCCAACAGAATTTACGGTTGGATTTATATGCAAAGAAATACAGTACCAACAATCCAACGAAGTACGCAGAATTCTTCATATCGCAGATGTGTCGCTTTAAAGAACTAGATCAAAAACCGAGCGAACTGGAGCTATGTATTGCTATCGCCAAGCAGCTTCCATACGAGATCCAAAGACTACTAATCTCGGCTAATGCGAAAACTGCTATAGAAATGGAGACAGTTCTTAGACAACTGGACCTCACAACAGCAAATACGATGCGTCAGAGTCGAACCGTGGAACAGGTACACGTGACCAACACGCAGACTGACCAACAGCAAGCTCCAAGGAACAACAAAGCTACGAGCACTGAAACATTAGATTCCTATGGACGGCAATGGGAACAGGAACCCAGAAGATGGCAGTGAAAGTACAAAGGGAATGCTAATAGAGGAGGAAGAGGTCGAAATTCGTGGAATAAGCCGAATACCAGGGGTAAACCGTACCAAAACAATGGAGGTAATAATGGCCAAGAAGGCAACAATAGAAATTGGAGACCCCAAGAAAGAAGAAGTAACTTCGATGACGAGGTAGAAGAACGATATCACGCTTATTTGCGATACCTCGAGGAGAGGGGAGATGAGCCCAAGAAACAACAAGTCCGCTGGCAAGAAGTTATGCAGAACAGGACATCGCCAGACAGATATGGAGATGGAGCTAAGAGTTTGGAGCTACAGCGCAGCGAACAGGAGAGAAGAAACTCCAAGGGGGCGGGCGCTGAAGAAAAAAAAAACGCCAAAATTAGAAGTGTTCGAGACTGAGGGATGGAAGTCTGTTAACATCATCAATTGGATAGCCAAACCGGAAGAGCTAATCGAGGATACAGGAGGACCACAGGTCATGGTCAAGAGAGAATTGCCTATTATAATAGTAAGGGTGGCAGGATTAAAAATAAGAAGTCTGCTAGACACAGGATCAACAGTGAGCCTTATGACACAAGCCTTATATGATGAAATAGCCCGGAGAGAGAATATTTTGAAAATACCGATCTCTAGTGTCAAAATAAAAGGGGTAATTCCAGACCGAACGATGATATGTAAATATCAGGTATTCCTAGATTTACAGATAGGAGGCTCTATTTTCTCACAGAGTTTTCTGTTAGTAAGCAAATTGCCTTATAACCTACTTATTGGGGCAGAATTTATAAGGGAATACAGAGTGATAATCGACCTAGCACAGGACAGGGTTATGATCCATGTAAATGAAGAAGCTGAAGGCCTGGAGGTCACACTCAATGAGATTGAACCAGGGTCAAGTGAACAAGTATGGCATACATACAGAGACGTGGCTGAAGAAGAAGTGTTAGTTATTGAGCAGTTAGAAGAAGAGCTGAAAACACTAGCCACAGACCTGGAGAAAGATTTGGAACCCAAACTGGAAGAATATATTTCGGAAAACTAGAAGAAGCGAAAATTGGGCTAAAAGAGAAGGAAATTTTAAAGCAGTTATTATTGGAACAGAAGGAAGTCTTTGATTCGAGACCGGGTCGTATAAAGAACTTCACTTATGCTTTTCAAGTCAGTGATTGGACACCATTTAGGCAGAAACCCTACCCTATAGCAGAAAAGCATTATGCTAAAGTGAAAGAGGCAATTCAGGAGATGTTCGAGGCCGGTTTTATTGAGAAGACACCTACGCCTTATGTAAGTCCATTGGTAATTGTACCAAAGACAGACGGAACTGTCAGAGTCTGCCTGGACCTGAGACATTTAAATTTGAAGGTTATTCCAGAATTTGACCAAGTGCCACCTATTAAAGAGATCCTCAGGAAGTTCAAAGGGAAAACCGTATTCACAAATCTAGACATTACATCCAGTTTCCACCATCTTGAATTAGAGAAGAAAACTAGTCTGTTGACAGGATTTATGTTTGATCAACATACATACACATTTTTAAGGCTACCTTTTGGGTTGAAAACAGCTGGTTCAGCACTGATAAGAGCGTTAGATCGCAATCTATCAGATGAAGTGAAAGAGAGTACCATCAGATATGTAGACGACATTCTACTCACATCAGAATCTCTGGAGGAGCACATGAGAGACCTGAAGAAGTTGCTAGATGACCTTCGAGAAGCTAACTTTAAGGTTAACATCAAGAAATCGCACTTCTGTCAGAGGGAAGTCAAATTCCTAGGTCATGTTATTGATGCAAATGGAGTGAAGCCTAACCCAGATAAATTGGAGGTAATTCGAACGAACCTTCGAATATCTCAAAGCACAGGCGGAGAGACGTCAGCGAAGAAATCGTGCGAAGAGGTATCATAGACCGCTTCTCGTGGGAGAGAAAGTGTTAATTAAAAAAACAGCCAGTTCAGATCCAGAGGCACGGAAGTATAAAAAGTTCATTTTTGCTTACCACGGCCCGTTCGAGGTGATAAGAGACCTACAGAACAATGCATACAGGTTAAAGCATTTAGAAAATGGAAACGAGGTCGTTATGAACGTAGCCAATTTAAAGGTTTATTATCCGCCAGAAGAATTCGACGAACAAGAAGAGGTATTAATAACTCACACCCAACTCAACGTGGAGAGCGAAGTCAGCCAGGCAGTCAGAACTGAAAGTTTGAGCGGCAAGACGGAACGAGAAGCAGACAGTTTGCCCAGTGGAAGGGACGAACAACAAAGATGCCAGTGTCTGCGAGAATTCTATGAAGAAATGGTTGCAGCGGCGAGAGAGGTTGAGGCAATAAATACGACCCTCCGCCTGGAGAATGAACAGCTTAGAAAGAGCGCAGAGTGGAATGGGGAGCTGTACTAACCTACTCGCAGCCAGACGAGGTGAAGGACCCCAGATGTAAACACAGACAGTGATAGACAGTCAGCTGGTTACTTATAGAAAGCCACTTGCAATTGACTTTTATAAGTTTCGCAAGGGGAATATGAACCCGAGGAGGTTATGCTGACTGGAATCGAACGTGGTTCTCAGAGACGGTGATCTCAGTGTAAAGGTTCCACCAGGGAACGAACCCGAAGTCTGTGGAGGGAGTTTCATTGTAAAAACCCCTCGAGAGAAGTGTATATTAAATCACTGGTGTGATTTCAGTTGCAGTGACATTATTTATTAAAATAATGAAGGGAAAATGAGCAGAATACTGCATTATTAGACTACTTGGTGTAGGCTATACGAGGCTTGGAGCACTGCTAGTGCAGAGTTGACATTTTTACAAATTAGCCCAGAATTGTGGGAGGTGTTCAGTGGAGCCACGTCCATCTCTCTGACCTCGTTATGTCGTCTGGGAGAGGGTGAGGGCCTGAATAATGACCCAGTTCTTCCCCGACGGAGAATAGCATTGAGTTTGGTGGGGAGAGATAGCCAGGAAAATCATTGATTACTCGTGATTGGAGTAACGGATTGACTTGAGAGTTGTCCACAGGTGAATCTTTTGCCAAAAGGCTAATTTTAGAGCCTTTAATCTGCATAATTGGTGCATATTAAATGGAGCGCGGAAGGATGGATAACGCCCGTTGTTCGCGACGAGTTTTGAGAAGGTCGCCTGGGATTCCCAGTAAGATGGCGTCCCCAAGCCATGGAGAAAGGAATTAATATTAATTAATTGGACGAGCGATTCTTCTGCACGCAGGTAGTTCTGGGATCTGTGATGACAAAGGAACCCGATGATCATGGTTTCGAGACCAGAATCACGCTGTGAGAGGAGCTGAGATGACGCGGGAAAATTTCGCCCTACTTTTCGTGGAAATCCAATATAAGGGAGTCGACCCTTGACGGAGCGCTCAGTTACCGCTCAGTTAGAAGCCAGTCTTGCTCAGTTAGAAGGCAGTTGAGCTCAGTCTGAAGGCAGTCTTACTCAGTTTTACGCAGTCATCATGCCAGGCGCACGCCAGTATTGCAGCCAGTCTTAACGCAGTTTACAAAGTTGGACATAGTTTGTCACCGAGAGTTGAAAACAGTAATCGCTACACAGTTTTTTTAAACAGTATGAACAATGTGTGTTCATTTAGGAAGCAACGTGTGAAATAAGTTGCAGAACTATTGTAAATAATAATCTATGTAAAGTTATGCACAGTGTTAGCGCAATGTGTAAAATATTGACTGATCGCATATGTGTAATTACGATGGAAGGCGCTAAAAGAAACGTTACGAAGCAGTTGGTAATGTCATAAGTATACCAAATAACGCTCAGGACGGTAGTTAGCATATTTATGCAACGCAGGGAGCTTACCGTAGGAGTATGGATAAGAACTGTTGGTGAATTCCGAGAGCAGGTAAACCAGACTTTCAATCAGGAGTTGATAGGAGCACGGGAGATGCCATCGACACCTGCAATTTTGATCTTTGCTAGGGAATTTCAACAATGGAAAGTGTATAAAGTGTCGTGTGTTATGTGTAAAGCATATGTAAAATATCTTTTAAAGTAGTAATTGAATAAGTGTTATAAAGTATCACATGTGTGGGAGCGATAGCTTCCTTAGAGAAATGCAACGTGCCGTGTTGGTAACAGAAAATATGTGTCATAAAATGTGTGTATTCAAGATAAATATGTCACGTTAAACCTGCAAATGGCAGGCAAACTGGAAGAATATGATTGGTTGGAGCCACCATAAGGAGCCGGTAGAGATATGTGAGTACCCCACAAATTATGTTTAATTAATGAACATAGGACACTGCATGTTGGTGATTTCAGTAAGGATGCCAGTAAGAATCAGATTAGGAGGGAGATCCTCCAGGTTTAATCATTATTGTGTTGATTTTCATAAAGTTGAGATGTTAATTTGCATCATTAAGTGGAGTAATCGTTACCACTATCAATTAAAAATGGCAATCAGTTATGTAAATGTAACGAACGCGATTGTTCGAGTTTTTAAGACGTTTAGTTGTGTCGGATTCTTGGTAATTTATGTGAAGGTAATAATAAGGAAGGATTCTTGGTAATTTAATAATAAGGAATGATTTTGGTCATTTATGTCAGTGAGATTAATGATAATAATAATGAATATTAAAAGTATGAATGAACGCATCAGGAAGTAATAAACGTTGTAAGCGAGAAATAATTACGCTAATTGCAAGACTTGTCGATCTAAGCAGTAAGATGATACAGTAAGATTACATTACGGTAATTAAGGAAAGAAGTTTTATATCAGAAGATTGTATTATCGGGAATACAATGATGCCAGGAATGAAAGAGCTTTTAGTGAATTGAATTTGCAGCTTATATGAGAAGCTTATAGAGTAAATTGATAGATTTCTCTGTAATATTATAGGGCGGAGGTCGTACATTAGTTAAAGGAGCCAGGTGGTATATTCTACGTATGAAATCTCCTACGCCGGGGGCGTAAGCGGAGATATACTTTGTGCCAGAGTTGTAGTGTTGGACCCTAACTCTGATGAAGGATGTTAATGTTCCGGGTGGCAATCCCTTGATTACGTATGAGGAAAACGAGGACACCTCAATACTCTAATTGGTTCCCCGAGAACTTATTGTGAGTGATTCGGCTTATTGAAGCGAACCTCAAAAACCGGCAGCATTTGGGCTGACCGCATATTATTTAAGACCACGGTTGCCTATGAGACTAATCTGTTGCGAACCCCGTACCTTCATGTTGAATGGACCTGTCGGTGCCAGTAATTATTTTATCCTCGGGGCAGGAATAATTATAAAGCTCATTCACTACCTGATTACATACTATTCAATTAAGATCCTTTGGGATATGTGTGTCGTTCGGACAACAGTATTTGTCTTGTAAATCTTTACTGCTTAGTGAGGAAAGCCTTCAAACTTGAAGCGAGGGGCGAGATAATTGTTGGAACCCCATTCCACAGTCTATTGTATACCGACCGCTCGGGTAGAGGGTCTGGGAGAGACGGTCAGATGAACCGTGAATACAAGTTGCAAGGAACAGATTTAGACCCTATAAATGTCATGTATTGAAATATTGTTATGTTGAGTAATGTAGCCATGTAGTTTAAGAACACATGGATAATTATAGATCATCCTGATGGTTCATTATTTTAGCTATCTGACGAATGGTTAGACGATGTATTTGCACTGTCACTGACGCCAAGTTAATGAAGTTGGTTACCAGATGCCACAGGCTACGCACGCAAGGTAGTCTTATTGTACCATCCGACGCAGCTATAATTTAACGTCTTTAATATGAAATCACAACAGCATGCAGTGGGACTATATAAATAGTGGAGTAGGGGTAGCTTACATAAATATGGAGTTGCACGTAGTTTGCGGTGCAACACCAGAATAGGCTAATGCATGACGCATTTGGTGGGAAGAGAAAAATCAAAACACACACGGTACACATATTTGTCAAAACTAAAGAGGTTTAAGGAATAATTAATTTGTGAAATTAAAGAAGTCACATTGGATGACAGTAGTATGTCAATGTAAAAGTTGTTTGTGAAGTTGTATGTGCATCAGCGCACTAGAATATCTTTGTGATATTCACATAAGGGTAAAGGTTTGTGGTATGATATGATTATGATTATATTTTTGCTCATATTGGTGGATTGTGGAAAGTAATTTTTGTTTGCTTTTGTTTTATGGTTATGGGGATTGTTTTATTTGTTAAAGCCATGATTTTATTTACTGGATTAAAGTTTTAGAATAGAGTTGTGCCTTATCATTGTAGAGTTGGTACCTTGTAGCCTCAAATCCAAAATATGCACTGCTCAATTTGGGGAGACGGTACACGCCTGAGACCTGAAGCTAGCTGGAGGCAGAAGCATATTTTCCATCGAGATTATACGCATGGGTAAAATATACGTCAGGTACTATACGTGTGCGTAGTTTAATGCTGTCGGTTTGCATACTTTCTGATATATGGGTATTTGGATTAAAATAATTGAGGGCATTTATTAACAGTTGGGAACCCTGGTGGCTCTTAAGAATACGCTCAGTCATATCTCTTTATGTACACATAGCACATACGAAATTTGGTTGAAATCCAATTGATAATGTAGAAGTTATATGCATTTAAAATTGGGACCTAACAGCAGGCTTATAATCATTTTGGCAACACTGCCATGTATGGCCTCCTAGAAATAAAACTGCAATATTATTATACATACGTGTGCCAATTTTGAAATAGCTCCCATTCATACCTTCCAGGATAACCAACATGGAGCTGAAATTTCAATTACGATTATTCAGCAGTTGGAAGCACTGCCATCATTTTCAAATATGGCCGTGAGATATTCTGGTATAGATCTATACTCCTACCAAATTTTGTTTCGATTGCTGCAGCCGTTTAGGAGTTGATAGGGGAAGACAAACAGCCAGCCAGCCCGACAGACAGACAGGACAGAAGGACAGACATACAGACATTTGTCCGATCTCATAAGTCTACTTTTTCCTCATTTTTGCAAAATGTGAAAAGTAGGCTAAAAATTGCTCGGCACTGAAAAGTACGAATATATTTACATGAAGATCTCTTCTTGAGAAGATAAGTTTTCAATAGGGTAATTAGGTTCTTTTGTTTTATACCTAACCATTTTCACGGGATACGACATAGGCTATAGTACTTCTCCACAAGTCTTAATTATCTCAACTAAGGTATCTTGAATGCTATGGCAGCATCCGGTGCTTCCCGACCCGCTCTTGTGTTGTTGGCAAATGCTAGTCTTCTGGCACGGATTCAAAGCTCTCCGCACGTCACACGGTCCCGGGTAGGTTCCGTTCTATAGAGAAGGCTCTCACTGTAGTATGCATATTATGAAGAAAATGAAGTCCGTTTTTTCAAATATTTTGGCAGCATTTGAACCAAAAATGTCTGATATAAATACAAATAAATAAACAAGAAGTTCCGTGAAGAACTATACAGCCTACTTTTCATGCCAATGATTATTCTACAGAATATGAACCTATCTAGAATAATGACGAAATTAAGTTGCTAATATCGAAATTTCCAATTAGTTCGAAATACTGTATACCTGGCATAATGTATCCTAATAGAGCACTACAGTTGGCAGCCCTGATGACTGAATATATTCTATGTTCCGTCTCTTAAGGTACAAAATCCAAAATTTGGTTGAAGTCCAATGAATAGCATGGACGTTACATGCAGTTAAACATTGGATCTAACAGCGCGCGTAAAATCATGTTGGCAACAATGTCATGCATGTATTGGTCAGAAATAATTTGAAATAATATGATCTATTGTTGTGCCAATTTTGAATGAAATCCATTAGTTAGTATAGAAGTTACATGCATTTTAAAATTGGACCTATCAGCAGGCTTAGAATCATGTTGGCAGCACTGACGTCTATTAGTTACTCCAAATTCGTCTAGAATGCCAGGTACTATACGTGTGCAAAGTTTAGAGCTATTGGCTTGCATACTCTCTGATATATTGATATTAGGGTAACAAAAATAGGGACAGCACATATTAACAGTTGGCAGCACTGGTTGCTCCTTAGAATACGCATAGTTATATCTGTTATGGTACACATAGCACATACGAAATTTGGTTGAAATCCAAATGATAGTATGGAAGTTACATGTATTTAAAGTTGGACCTGTCAGCAGGCTTAGAATCATGTTGGTAGCACTGACGTATATAAGTTACTCCAAATTAATATAGAATGTCAGGGACTATACGTGTGCATAGTTTAAAGCTGTCGGCTTGCATACTTTCTGATATATTGGTATTTGGATAAAATACATTAGGGGCATTTATTAACAGTTGGCAGCCCTGGTAGGTCTAAAGAATACGCTCAGTCATATCTGGTTATGTACACATACAACATACGAAATTTGGTTGAATTCCAATTGATAGTATAGAAGTTATATGCATTTAAAAATTGGACCTATCAGGAGGCTTATAATCATTTTGGCAACACTGCCATGTTTAGCCTCCTGGAAATTAAACTGAAATATTATGATCTGTACGTGTGCCAATTTTGAAATAGCTCCCATTCATACTTTCCAAGATATCCAACATGGAGCTCAAATTTCAATTGCGATTTTTTAGCAGTTGGTAGCACTGACATCATTTTCAAATATGGCCGTGAGATATTCAGGTATAGATCTTTACTCCTACCAAATTTTGTTTCGATTGCTGCAGCCGTTTAGGGGTTGATAGGGGGGGACACACACACAGCCAGCCAGCTAGCCAGACAGACAGACAGACAGACAGACAGACACACATTTGCCCGATCTCATAAGTCTACTTTTTCCTCATTTTTGCAAAATGTGAAAAGTAGGCTAATAAATAAAAAATTAGGAAGTGAGGTGGTCCTGCCGCATTATTGCTCATAGTTGAATCGGCCGGAGCCAAAAAGTATTAAGTCAGTTTTCACTACTTTTCAAGAGACAGATAAAACGTCATTGACAGCACAGAACTAAATAAATACACCATACTATGTTGTGAAACAATTATTCAGGTTATATTTAGGTTAGCGGAATATTAATTTTAATTTAATAAACACATTGTTCAAATCAATTTTAGAAACTTAATGCCTTTCAGCTCCGTGGTCAGTTTGGTGCCGCCTAAAGCCATCCAGAATGAATATATGACATGATATTTTATTTGAAAATAGATTTGTTACATGAAAACCACCAAAACCCTGCAAAAATGTAATTTACAATAGCACGCGGGAACCTTGCAGTGCGGCCAACATTGAGCACGGAATACGGCACTGAAAGGCAGCAAGTCATTGACTTATTATCATTGAATATCCATTACAGTAAATAGAACCCTATTGCACATAGTACATTAGGGTTGTAGTTTGTTACAAAATGAAAAATTAATTACATCACCAATTAATAATGAGATTAAATTTTGAAAAATAAGATGGATAAAAGCTAAAAACTGCTTGTGACAACATTTTTTCCTGAATATGTGGTAAAGTGGTTTGGAAAATTTTAAGTTGCAGAAATTAAGTGACAGTTCAAGTTGTATCTGGCTTTACTAAGCACAGAGTATTCAAACCACAGGAGAATCACAAAACAGGAATAACCATCTACAACATTAATTTTAAAACGTTCGAAATAGGATTTAAAACGCGCGTGACCAGTTAAGGATTGAGTAAGTTCAAAATCCGGCACAAACATCTTACACTGGAGCCTATGGTGAACTTCTGTAAAATATATATTTCTTGTAACAGATCCTTTTGTAGAACGGGTCCAGTAGTTGTTCCACTGACTTGTTATGTGACTTCTAATTTGTCTCTTTGCATAACATATTGGGGAATTTTCATATGAAGCTTGCATATTAGATGCTGCTGCTGTTTTTGCGAGTTGATCCGCTCTTTCTTTTCCAGGAGTTCCATCATGTTCTTGAATCCAGGTGAAACAAATGTGAGGGTTTTGATGAGCTATTGCTCTGATAGTAACAGCAACTTTTCTCCTGTGATCACACTAGATGTAGCAGTGGTTTCTTACTTAAGAAGGAGGCTGACTTAATTCCTATGCCTTGGGTCAATACTTCAGAGAACTAATTGTTTAATAAATGGCCATTTTAAATTTACTTTTCAGCTCCGACCGATTCAATTATTAATGTTATTGGATTATAAATATTTATATGTAGTGAATATTGTCTGGTTAGTAAAGCATCTTATTTATTTGCCTTTTCTTTTATGGACCGTGTGACAAAATTTGTTTATTTTATGAATTGAAGTATTTTTCGATTACGAAGGAAAAAGTGTGATATTTTTAAACTAAACAATGGGGTAGAAAAGACCCCTCCGACTCAACATATTTGCACAAAAAATGTCGGCTTCGGTAACGTTGTTGGTAGCATGCTGAACTGCTATGCCTAAGATCACGGGTTCAAACCCAGCCGAAGTCTTCGGATTTTTAAAAGCGTTAAAATCCTTCAGTATGCCTTCCTTCGGAGGGGAAGTAAAGCCGGCGGTCCCATGTCATAGACTTATGGAGCGTAAAAGAGCCTACCACTACAATGTTAGTGTGTAGCTATATTTGTAGGTTATTTGGTTGGAAACGCTCTATCAAGTTTCAACGTTCACCACTGGGTGACAGTGGCGTCTGGTAGCCAATACTTCAACTTGCACAATTTCATTCATCTCTCATTAACTCCTCTCTCCCCCAGGGACTTTTCATCTGGTGGGACGTGGATTGGTGACCATGGGACCATAGCTGAGTCCGGCAATGCTTCCACTTACTTGTGCCGGGCTCCTCTCTGTCTTCTTTACTGTCGACCTCTCTTGGTCAACTCTTGTTCTCTTCCTACCCCGACGGTATTAGGGTATCCGAGGCCTCGGGAGTCTTTTCCTTTCCCGCCTTCATTGGCCCTTCTCTCATCTTCGTGGGATCAGCCTTCTTTTCATAATACTTCCTTTTCTCTTTAAGATTCCCTCCCTGTTTTTATGAATTGGCTCCCGGTGTCTCTAAATTAACTCAACCACATTTGTTAAGTTTTTCAATCCGGATTGCACTTAGTAATTATTTTCGATCTAAACTCCATTTTGTAAGTATTTTCAATCTCAATTGCATTTTGTAAGTACTGTAGAGTATTTTGAATCGCGGGCTTCCACATATTGTGAGTATTTTAAATCTAACATATATTTTGTAAGCATTTTCAAATTCAATTGCACTTTGTGAGTATTTTGAATCTAAATCGGCCTTTTTCAATCTCATTTGCATTGTGTATTTTCAATTACAATTGCATTTTGTAAATATTTTGAATTTCAACTGCATTTTGTTGAGTATTTCGAATATACATTGCATTTTTTAAGTAATTGGAACCTAAACTACATTTTGTGCGTATTTTTCACTCTAATTTCCTTTTATGAGTATTTTCCTTCTAAATTACCTTTTCCTTTTATAAGTATTTCCATTCTCCATTTTGTGAGCCATTTCAATCTGAGTTCCATTTTGTAAGTATTTTTAGTCCAGCTTGATTTTCGTTACGGTTTCCATTTCATTGTCATTTTCGCTATCACCCAGACCATTAGTGGCCGATAACCTAGATGTTAGGCCCCTTAAAACAACAATTAGCATCATCATCATCATTACCACCTCTAATGAGGAAAATGATAGCCTGATCTCGCTTTTTGAAATGTTGTGGGTTGCTTTGCACGGGAAAGTAAAGGCTACTAGGTCAGTTCACACATAATTCTGTCAGACAGATTTTTTTCTCCACTCAGTAAAGTTGTTTATATGGGTTATCATTGCCTGACTGTTACTTGGATGTCAATGTGCATTACCCCCTCAAAGCAGCTGGAGTGCCGTGCAGTTCAAAGAGAATTTATTTTACATGCCGACCGAATTATCCACCGAAGAGGGTTAATTATGAAATTGCTGTGATGGTAATTCGTAGGACGACATGACATGATGCTACACGCTTCACCTTAATTCTCTTTGTGTAAGTAACTGGCAATATGAAATAACTTCATCTTATCCAAATGGGCTTTACAGTCGAGATGCAAAGTTACTATTGTCTAATCTCTACGTAGTTGTGAGGTTTGAAGCCATTTTTCAGTGTGGCCTTAGTAAACTTGAGTTTGGAGCTTTTCAATCGGTCAACAAGAATGTACCCATAAAGTTGAGTTATACCCTAACCCAGAAAAAAAAAATACATGTATTTATTAATCTCATGTATTTTTTTTTCAGAATTAGGGTATAACCCAACTCTTTTGGGTACATTCGTGTTGACCGATTGAAAAGCTCCAAACTTTAACGTAGTATAAAACCAAGTCCCCGATTCTTGAATGTAACGGGTAATCTCGAGAACCACTGGATGTATTTTGATCCTTTTTTCAGCATTCTGTAAAGGATTTCCAGAGGAAGGTTTCCGTAGGAAAACATTCGTTTATGACCTAAGGAAGCCGAGCAGTAACGATTTCAGTGAATCGAGTTGAAGAAAAACCTGCCGTCCGTGTGCTTTTTAAGCTTACGCTGTGTAAACCATTAAAAATATCTAAGTACTATGAGTGCAAAAATTGTTCAGCATGAAAAGTTCTACAAAATAGTTCGGGACAGGATATATCTATCTTTAATATATCGCCCACTATAAGTGTTTTTACGATTTCATTTCTTCCAACAATCTCCCTTCAGTGCAAATTTAAATTTAAATGTGATTCATAAACATCATATACTAGTTAAAGCAGGGGTTTCCTAGGCGCGGAAGCGGAGAGCGGAACGCGGAGAGCGGAGTCGGCTCTCCACTCGTGAGTTATCAGCTAGCTGAATTGTGTTTTCCTAGACGCGGGCTTGTCCTCTCCCGGAGAGTGGAACGGTTGCTCATTTGTATACTAGGAGTGATAAGGTGAGGTCGATATGGACGTGGAATCTAGACTTTTTATTTTATTACACTTGGAAGAGGAGGAGGAGGAAGAAATGGAAGAGGAGGATCGAAAATGTGCAAGTGACATATTTAAAACGCGTGAAAATGAAAGAGTGTTTAAAATTATTATAAATAACCATTTAATTGATGACTAAATTAGATTCAAACAGTACTTTCGATTGAACAAAAACGAGTTCTATGATCTATACTGAACCCGCTGAGCTATGGTTCATGTGATATTTTTTTATGACAGAACATTTATGATGGGATGTTGTTCCTTTGAACACACCCAGGAAGCCACGTGGAGCTGAGAGCTCACGCGATACTCTTTGAAGTAGCGTTGAATCGCACTTTTGACTTTGGTGAGAACTGCTAATTATTTATCTGAGATCTTATTAATTAATTTTATTCTTTCACAAGACTCAGAATATTCCATTTCGTCATGCTGCATTATTAAAACATTTTTGAGAATGTTATTTTAGCTTAAGGTAAGGTAATACCCTTGCAGATACGCAAATAGGAACGTAAGTAGTCGCTCAACGACTTCAGTTTGACGACCTACTTCCTTGAGACACCCAGTGCCTTGCAATACGTCTGGAGAATCCGCCCAGTATAGGCGTGTAATTGCATTTGTCCTACAAGACATAGAAGAATATCCGCTTGTTAGCGTTGAATTGGTTATCAGGTGCCATCGTGCACTGACATATTGTGAAATACTGTTATTTATGCACAGTGAGCCACAGAAACATATTGAAGATAATTATTGGCAAGTATTAGTGAATTATATAATTTTACCGGAACACCACATTTTAGTACCCCTTGTGTTTGTGGATGGCCAAATGCCTTGTGGAAAATATACAGGTAAATGTGTTGCAATTACTTCAAATAAGTGTGATTACGATAGTGTAACATATTTGGATTGTCAGATTGAAGTTTTTATTTCCAAAACAACGTACATTTTACCGATGCTGCGTGATAGAAAAGTAGCGTCATTTAGCACGTGCAGAATCATAGAGCAGTGCTAGCTCGTGTATCTATTCACATCCACGAAATTAAGGCTGTGTTGTCAATTACTATCAAAGCCTACAATACTTACGACGAACATTATATCTTTGGAAAGTGAAAGAATGAATTTCGTAATTTATTTCACCGTCAACGTGACCAGACTATTCCACACCATGCTTGAATCAGTCACCATGGGCTAATACCATCCTGGTATGAGGATGATATATCTACGAGAACTAGCATGATGGTGAAGCTTGCAGAACCGAGGACGAGAAGGAAGGAATCCAAGATGCCATTTCCAGACATATCCAGCATATTCACGGAGTTGTCGACAGGGACGAATCGAACCCTGGACTTTGGAGGAGTCCAGATGGGAATCCTGATGAGGATAATACCGATCCAGAGATCCAGATAGGAATTTGTACAACCCTGGTTATTGAATAGAGAGCTGAGTGATAGCTTCTCCATGTCGTGAGTTTTGACCATCCCTTCTCTTGTTCTAGTTCTGGTGGTATATTAGATTTAGATTCCTTCATATATTTATATTAATTATGATAAAGTGTTCTCTAATTGTAAACTATATTCGAAAAACTTTGCTATAGATTTTGGTGTTGCAGATTCTATTGCAGATTTGTTAGGATTTTCTCATAAAAAGTTCGAGGCAAACATAACTCATCATTCTGAATATATGATTAAAATTAACACTGTTAATAGTATTCGAGTATGTTGCAACCTCGTGCTTGGTACGAGTTCTTATTTGAACCATAAACCAACACACTCTTTATATAATTTTAAAGCTCATGTTCCTGCTGGTTATCCGATTGTTGTACAACCAACAACAATTAATTTTTTGCCTATGAACAGCAAGGTTATTCAACATGTATCTGTGCAACTTGAAGATCATCTTCAACAGCTCATTGATTTGCAAGATGAAGATTTAACTGTAGAATTAATTATTCGTCCAGCACGTTATCTTGCTATATAAAGTAATGAAATACTGCTATATTTTCATTCTAGTTGAGTAAGCTTACTAGAAAACATTCACAAATATGGTTATACTATATAATACTCAATGTTTAAAAAAAAGAAGTCAACTCTGATTCGAAAAAAGAAATATAAATCAATCAGCTAAAATTTCAAAAAAAAAAAAAAAAAACCAACGCCATCACACCTTAAAATCTAAGAAACAGTTATCGAGTAACAACAAACATTTCTTACAGTCTTTAGGCTATCGCGTACTTTAATTTCAATATAAATATATATGCAATTGTTAATCTTATTTAGTTTCTATCTATATTTGAAGCTGTTAACATGTTTAACATAACAGATAAAAGAGAGGTTGACAACAGAGTTGTGCGACGAGAAGAAAGAGTTTACCAACCTTATTCAGCTAATAAATTCGAAAATAATGATGAAATTCGAATACCAATTCAAAATGAAGAAAACATAGTTTTATTCGTTATTCTCGAATGTTTGACAGCTTTAATGATCATATAGATTAAATGTATATACAATGTTATCTAACTACAAAAATGTTGTGCGTACAATTGGTGTTTATATTTGGATAGTTTGAATCTTGTTATGTGAGGTAGTTAGTTTTATCTGCAAGGGTTCGTGAATTACATATGAATATTTTGTACGTACATACAAATTAGAACAACACAATATTACTACACAATCCTCCTCATTTACCTTAATACAGCCACAATCCTCCTTATTTACCTTAATACAGCCGAAATGAAACCATTTCTCACTTAGTGCAATTTTGCATACGTCCCCCTTAAATTGCATTTTGTGACAATTTTGAATCTAAATTACATTTTGTAAGTATTTTCTATCTAAATTGCTATTTGTAAATATTGTCAATTCAAATAAAAGTACAGTAAGTATGTAGTTAGTTTTAGTTGTAAGTAGGTAGTTTGTCTATTAGATATATGTCATTGTTCTATTATGCTGTGGTGTGTGAGTGTGTCTGGTAGCAGTTGCATTGTTTATTAGTTATAGTTCATTGTTTCAGTAGACTGTGTTGTGTGAGGGTGCATGTGAGTGTGCCTGTTGACAGAATGTTTTAGTGGTAGTATTTGTTGTTGGTGGAACTTATGTTTTTTGTTAGTAGAGTTTTGGTATTTAATTGTTAGTACGGTAGAAGGTTAGTATTTTTGTTAGTAGAATTGCTCTTTACTTATTCTGAAAGGGAGTAGCAGCCTTTCAGAATAAATCAATTCTTTACTAGTCTTATAGACGGTTAAGATATTGATAATATAAGCCAATAATGGCTACACTGCGTCCTGCTGCACGGCTGAAAGCAACGGGAAACTACAGCCGTATGCTATTCCCGAGGATATGCACCTCTCTATGCATAATTACATGTGATGATGGCCTCCTCCCTTGTAAAATTTCAATCCGGAGGTAAACTAGTCCCCCGTTCGGATCTCCGGGTGGGGACTACTCGAGAGGGGGTTAACATCACAGAAGTGACAAAGAGGAAATCTGACATTCTACGGATCGGAGCGTGGAATGTTAGAAGTCTGCTAGCAAGTGGAAGGTTAGAAAACTTAGAAAGGGAAATGGATAGGTTGAGGTTGGATTTGGTTGGGATTAGTGAAATGCGCTGGCAGGAAGAACAGGACTTTTGGTCAGGAGACTATAGGGTCATTAGCACTAAATCAAACAATGGCCAAGCAGGGGTTGGCCTCATATTGAGTAGGAAACTTGGACAGCGGGTGGAATATTATGAGCAATATAGTGAACGGATTATTGTAGCAAAAATCAATACAAAACCTACCTGCACTACAGTGGTACAAGTCTATATGCCTACCAGTCAAGCTGATGATGAGGATGTTGAAAAGGTCTACGAAGAAATAGACGAAATTCTGAGGTATATCAAGGGTGATGAAAATGTTATAGTAATGGGAGATTGGAATGCTGTGGTAGGAAAAGGGAGAGAAGGGAAGATAGTAGGAGATTTCGGATTAGGTGAAAGGAATGATCGAGGAAGCAGGCTGGTAGAATTCTGCACCGAGCATGAATTGGTCATAGCTAACACCTTATTCAATAACCACAATAGAAGAATATACACATGGATGAGACCAGGAGATACAGGGCGTTACCAAATCGACTTCATTATGGTCAAGAAGAGGTTTCGAAACCAGATTTTGGATTGTAAAACATATCCTGGTGCTGACATAAACTCTGATCACAATCTGGTTGTAATGAAATGCAGATTAAAGTTGAAGAAACTGAAGAAAAGTCAAAAGCCAAAAAGGTGGGCAATAGACAGACTGAAAGAGAAGGATGTAAACGAAAGTTTCAAGAAGAGTATAAAGGAAGGACTAATGAAAAACCCTAAACAAACTTCAATTGCAGACGAATGGGCACTTTTGAAGAATGAAATAACAAAATCCGCAGAAGAAAACATTGGTAGGAAAGAAAGAATAGGTAGAAAACCGTGGATCACTCAGGATATACTAGAATTGATGGATGAAAGGTGGAAACACAAGAATCTAAGAGATGAAAAGGGGAAAGCAGAATACAGACGTCTGAGAAATGAGGTTAACAAGAAGTGCAAGGAAGCGAAAGAAGAATGGTTGAAAGAGAAATGTGCAGGTATAGAAAATTGTCTGAAATTAGGAAAAGTAGACACAGCTTATCGAAGGATTAAGAATACTTTTGGGGAAAAGAAGACTAAGTGCTGTAATATTAAGGACACAAATGGAAAGCCTCTAACAGATAGGGAAGAAAAGGTTGAGAGATGGAAAGCTTACATAGAGAGTTTGTATAAGGGAAAGGAGATTGAGAATCATGTAATGGAAAGGGAGGAGGAAATTGATGAGGATGCGAAAGGAGATTTAATATTGAGATCAGAATTTGATAGAGCTTTGGAAGACTTAAGCAGGAACAAAGCACCAGGCATAGATGATATACCGATTGAGTTGCTACGCTGCATAGGAGATGAAGGTCTGATCAGGTTATTTCACTTGGTGTGTAGGATTTATGAGACAGGTGAGGTACCCCCTGATTTCAAGAAGAATGTAATCATCCCTATACCAAAGAAAGTGGGAGCTGACAGATGTGAAGATTACCGTACAATCAGCTTGATTACTCATGCTTCAAAGATCCTGTCTAGAATAATTTACAAGAGGATTGAAAGCCAGATAGAAACGGAGTTGGGTGAAGACCAGTTAGGTTTCAGGAGAAATGTAGGAACAAGGGAAGCTGTACTAAGTCTTAGGCTGATTTTAGAAGGTAGAATAAGGAAAGATAAGAGAACGTTCATGGCTTTTGTAGACTTAGAAAAGGCTTTTGATAACGTTGATTGGACTAAATTGTTTGACATTTTGAAATCAATTGGAATAAAGTACAGGGATAGGAGGGTGATATACAATCTGTACAGAAACCAGACAGCAGTCATTCGAGTTGAAGGACATGAGAGAGAAGCTGATATTCAGAAAGGTGTAAGGCAAGGCTGCAACTTATCACCCATACTTTTCAATCTTTACTTTGAACAAGCAATGAAGGAAATTAGGGACAAATTTAAAGTGGGGGTGAAGATTCAAGGAGAAATAATTTCAACTCTGAGATTTGCTGATGACATAGTCATCTTGGCCGACAAGCCTGAGGATTTGAATGAGTTTTTGAATGGTATGGACTCCGTCTTACAGAAAGAATTCATGATGAAAATTAATAAATGTAAAACAAAAATACTGGAATGCAGCCGAAATAAATCAGAAACCTCTATGGAGATCAAATTGGCAGGTGAAAAGCTGAAGGAAGTAGGATACTTCTGTTACTTAGGAAGCAGAATAACCAGTGATGGACGAAGCAAAGAGGATATTAAAAGTAGGTAGGCTCAGGCAAAGAAAGCATTTCTACAAAAAAGGAATCTGCTGACATCGAATATAGATTTAGGTATTAGGAAGTCATTTTTGAAAGCCTTTGTCTGGAGCGTGGCGCTCTATGGAAGTGAAACTTGGACTATTGGTGCAGCAGAAAAGAGGAGAATTGAAGCATTTGAAATGTGGTGTTACAGGAGAATGATGAAGATCAGATGGGTAGATAGGGTTACAAACAAAGAGGTATTAAGACGAGTGGGAGAGGAGAGATGTTTCTGGCGACTGCTAATGAAGAGAAGAGATAGGTTGGTAGGACACATACTAAGACACACAGGAATAGCAAGCTTAGTTATGGAAGGAAGGGTCGAGGACAAAAACTGTAGGGGTAGACCAAGGTTAGAATATGTTAAACAGATTGCCTCCGATGTAGGGTGTCGGAGCTATGTAGAGATGAAACGATTAGCTCAGGACAGGGAGGCATGGAGAGCTGCATCAAACCAGTCAAAAGACTGAAGACTCAAACAACAACATTAGATTTAATGTAGTTTGTGAATCAACCACACTCTGTGTCAGCCATTTTTCTAGGTAGGGATTGTATCTAGTTTAATATAATGTCATTTATTTCAGTATAGTGAGACACCCTTGGGTCCGACATTTTGGTTAACCCTGGTGCAGCTTGATGAACGTCGTAGAATGTCAAAGCCTATCTTTTGCTAGATGTGACCGTAGTCATTCGAGGCTATTTTGTACAACCCTGTTTGGGGTGATTTTTCAAGTCTTTGCTGACTTTAGTTATGACAATCAGATGTCATGGTTATTTCTTTAACTGCATTCTTCGCAGCCAGTTTTGATACACCCCTGACTTTCGTTAGAACAGTCGTATCAGTTAGGCAATCGACTGTAATTGCCAGTTTTGTAAATGCATTATATTTTCATTTTGAATAAGCTCAGAAGCTATTCTTGGTCAAGTTTGAACCTAATTATTGGAAGGAACGTTTCGTTGCCTAGCATCGAACTCGGTTCCCAACGTATCATTAAGCAGATCCTTGTATGGAATCTGCGCCACAATTATCATTTTGCTTGTGTCATGTAAGACACGTTTTTATTTGATGTTGTACTAGCAACTACTGAATTGTATTTTGAGAGCAGAGAGCTCCAGTAATAGTAAGATTACTATCATTTAGACGTCTTTGGTAGAAAGATGGAATTATATTATTCTATTCAGATTTATTGCGTGTTTTTATACACGGACTCTTTAGAGGTTCATAACCTATGGTAAAGTTTTTTTATGAACAGGCCAGATGTATAGTTTTATATTGATTAAATCGCCGGCCTTGAATAATGTGTGTTTTGTGTCGACCGAACGCAGGAATGTGGTAGCCTGCTGGTGACATAAACTGGTTTTGTAATCCGGTGCCCTTGAGAGCACGCTTCATTTGTTTGTGAGACAGAGGACATTGACAAGAGACAGAATGCTTGTAGTATTCGCTCTTTCTTTCATTGCAACTTAGCTTATGTAACCCAGTTTTCAACCCTGCCTCAGATCGCATGTTTTATAGATTGCTTTTTGTTAGTTGAGCGCACTTCTTGCGTGTACCGTCTTGACGTGTACAATTAGGTCAGGTTTTCTATACTGAGTTGCAGGCGACCCTGTTAAATACAGGAATTTATTGTATGAAGGTACTTGTGATTACCTTGTCCGGGAGGGTTCCCGTTGACTAGATATTATTGGAAGGTAACTGTTGTGGACAGGCCTATCCCAGAGTTATTGAATGCGAGCTTTGCGCCGCTGGTAACCCGTGTTATTGTGTGTCCGAGTTGTTATTGCTCGTTGATCTTATTCCGACTGTTGAGTCGAGGCTTTTTGGTGGAGAATGATCACAGTGTAGACACTCCGTGCCCGAGCTATTGTCAGTATTATTCGCCATAAACCAACGATAAACCTAAACCGACATCTTAATAGTAAAACGCATAACTTTGGTAAAACAAAAGCTAACTAATGAATTCTTTCTATCTAACTTTGTTCTTTTGCATTTTGGGACTGTTGACATAGCCGTGCAGTTGAAGATAATTTCCTTGTGTGGAAATGACTAGGACAATTGACACTTTTCTAGCGACATGAAGCATGCGCGAACCTAGAGTTCGTAGCTTGTGCAGCTCAGGCCATGCGATGTCAGACGTGGTCTCAACCACGCATTCGTCACCGTAATTACACACATTAGATGACTATGGCTTACAAAGAGTAAACCACGATGTAGGCAGGAATTTAATAAAGATTTGTGTCTATTTCATTATTTATTTATGATGTACTAGAGTGTAAATCCAACATGTTACCTTATTGTGTGCTGATAGCACGTAGTTATTAAGAATAATTAAATGTTTTTCATGGCTGTACACTTAGATTTGTTGTAATTGTTTTCTATTACGGACGTCATCGCCGTAAATTTTGTTATTAACTGTTAGGACTTAGCTAGATGATTACCGTTAAATGTAAATGTGGAGATGGTATCATCCTAACTTAGATTTGTTTTGCTACCCTGATAAATGTAAATTCTGATATTAGCTTAATCTTGTAACTTGAACTAGGGACTTGCGTCGTACCAATTTCCTAGTGTTGCTGTTGTTGCTTTATTATTGTGAGTTAGATCTTTCGCGAGGGTTTTTCAGTAACTTCTCAGGTAGGGACCTGCTCTTTATTTTCTTTTGTTTATTAGCTTGCGGACTAGCCGATTATAACCCTCCGAACTAGGCTAGGGGCTTGTGAATTTTAATAAATTTTCACGGTGTTTTACTTAAGTCTGGATGTTTAATTTCTCAGTCTAGTTTTAAGGTGAACCTTTCCTTAGGCAGTCTATGACCATCGTCACCATGTACCACGATCCCCGTGGACTACAGTGTCTCATGCCGCTTAGCCTATTAGGAAGTTCACCTGATCCTCACGGTAATTTTATTCGACTTATGGGATGTTAGGAAAGTCATCGTGGTTGTTGACTAGACTAACGGTCTCAATATCAAGAAATAAAAGATGTAGAAGAACTGAAATCGCAGGTTTATAGCAGAAAGCAGTAAGCCGACACACACACTCATGGTGCGCACACTTTATACTAAACACACGAGGGACACAATTGAATAAAACTACACACAGCTTGTACAGACGTCCAGCCACTCCGCCAGCCGACAGCGGACCCGTCTGCTCTCGGAGCAGAGGAACGCGGAGGAGCGAGTTCCGCTCGTCAAGCGGCGGTCTGCTCCGCTTCTAGGAAAAGAGTACCATTAAAATTACTAGGGCCCGGATTTTTTTAAATGCATATGCGCATATGCATATGCATATTTTGACATATTTTGAGGTTTAGTGCATATTCTAGACGTAACAGCATATTCCGGTATATATGTCTGAATTTAACGACAATTACATGAACTAATAAAATAAATCTGTTTTGTGCATCCCTAGCTAGTTGCCTATATTGTGTGCATCCCTCTCTGTGTAACGGCACTTTACTTTCACAACTGACAATGGCAACAGATAGCTTAGGTATGGGTAGGCAGGCTGGCTGGACTTCCCGGAATTCCTTTCTCTACCACAGTAGATAATAATCTCAGGGGGTTGGGCAATTGGTCAGGACAGAAGTATCTTCAGTTCACTAGTTACGTTCCAGTTTAATGCCCTGCATCTCAAGTGTTAGTTTCTAAAAATGCCTAAGGAAAAGAGCAGGAGAAAAGATTTACTAAATCAGTGGGTGTCGAGTAATAGGGCCTATTCAAGAGATGGTGTCATCGTGTACTGTCAAGTTTGCTCAAAGGAAGTAAAATGTGAAAAGAAATTTCAGCTTGAACAGCATTCAAAAACAACTGCACATATTAAAGCAAAGGAGGAGAAGAACAGCACACCAAAACAACTACTTCTTACGCAGGTAAAGCCTAAGTCCGGTATTTTAAATACATTTTCAAATGATCTTTGTAGGGCTTTCGTATGCAGCAACATTCCATGGAATAAATTAAACAATCCAGTTCTGCGACCATTTCTTGAGAAATATTGTGTAAATCAAAAAATACTCTGGAATTGATCCATTCTGATATCGGAAGGAACTATGTCTGGATATCGGTGGGTGAGACAACGGATTCATGTGTCCGTTACATAGCAAATTTCGTGGTTGGTAAATTACATCCAGACGAACCCGGAAAGCCGCATCTTCTTGCTTGTAAAGTACTAGAGAAAAACCAACCATAGCACAATAGCAAGATTTGTAAATGATTCTCTGCGACTATTGTGGCCATCTGAAATTGAGAATAATTGTTAAGTGCTTGTACTGCTCACAGATGCAGCTTCGTATATGTTGAAAGCAGCAAAGGCCCTCCAAGTATTTTATCCGAAACTCATACACGTAACCTGTCTAGCGCACGGATTACACCGCATTGCAGAAGAAATACGCACACAGTTTCCAGCTGTTAACAATTTAATTGGATGTGGGAAGAAGCTGTTTCTGAAAGCACCAGCTCGTGTCCAGTTCTACAAAGATTGTCTACCTGAAGTTCCTTTGCCACCAGAACCTGTCCTGACTAGGTGGGGGACATGGTTATCTGCAGTATCATTTTATCAGGAGAATTTTAATTAAGTGAAAGAAGTGGTTACAAAACTTGAAGATGAGCATATTGCGTGTGTCCGTGATGCAAAAGTTGTGTTTGAAACCGCTACTGTTTATCAAGATGTGAATTTCATTCATGCACATTTTTCTAAACTTCCAAAAGCCATTGAGAGCTTAGAATCTTCTGGTACTCCCCTCCATGAATCACTTGATCTCGTTGAGAAAGCTGCATCTTCATTGAATTCCGCTCCAGGCGAAATTGGAGAAAAGATTAAATGCAAGTTAGAAAAGGTGTTGAATTCGAACCCAGGACTGAAGAAGATTAAGTTAATTAGTCAATACTTGAGTGGAACTAGTGTATCCTTGCCAGATGTGTGCTCCGAAACTTTGGTGCCCGTGTATAAGTACTGTCCAATCACGTCAGTTGATGTAGAACGATCATTCTCAGTCTATAAACTCATTTTGACGGACAATAGACACAGTTTTCCTCCAGAAAACATTGAAAGACTACTAGTTAACTATTGTGATGCTTCTTTTTGCAACAAATGTTACCTGTATATAGGTAAGTGAATAAAATTGCATGTTTTAAGTGCATATTTCATTATTTTCCGTGCATATATTCTAACTTTTTAGTGCATATTTGCATGCATATTTTCAGGTTTTTTTAATGCATATAAATCCGGGCCTTAAAAATTACATATGACCAGAGGAGAGCCGACTACGTTCTCCGCGTTCCGCTTTCCGCTTCCGTGCCTAGGAAAACCCAGCTTAAGCCTAAGTGAACAGGTTGCACGCGTGACGTTCGAAACATATCATCCAATAAGTGAAAATGAAAATCCACAGCCTGCTTCCAGTCTCCGACCGGGTCATGAATGGAATGAATGAAGCCCCCATCTAGCGGCGAGGATATGAACTGTGCCGGCTGCCGAGGCCTGACGCACTCCTCTGGGGCAATGATTAAATGAATGACAGATGAAATGAAATGATAGTGGAGAGTGTTGCTGGAATGAAATTTTGTCAGGGAAAACCGGAGTACTATGCTATGCTATGCCCAAGATCGCGTGTTCAAACCCGGTCGAAGTCTTCGGATTTGTAGGAGTGTTAAAATCCTTCAGTATGTCTTCCTTCGGAAGGGAAGTAAAGCCGGCGGGCCCATGTCATAGATTTATGGCACGTAAAAGAACCTACCACTCCAATTGGCAGTGTGTAGCAAAATTTGTATGTTATAATTGACTGGTTAAAAACGCTCTATAAACTTTCAACGTTCACTGCTAGGTGCTAGTGACAGTGGCATCTGGTTTCCAAAGTTGGAACTACATGAAATTGAACTTGTTGGGAGCCCACGAGCGTTCAATTAAAACACCCCTTGGTGCTATTTATTGTACAATGGAAAAATGTTCTCAGTAATTTTTCTGATGGTTTACATTGTTTCCAAAAATGTTAAATGCTTTCAGTTAAAAAGTACTGGCGGACTGTGACTGACCTTTGAAAAATACGATGATGTGTAGAGAGTAATTGATTTGAGCGCCACCAAATTCCTTGCGAGGCGGTGATTGCCATGCGCTCGGGGAGTCCCAAGACGGTCAGGTCCGGCACGTGGTCACCTCTCTAACGACCTCCACGTTGTGACACCCTAATTAAGTTTCCCCATCACCCTTCTGGAACATTGATCCTACCTCACGCGCCAACGGAAACAACTCCACGCCTCATCAAAATACCGAAAGGCAGCATCTTCTTCTCTTCGTGGAAACTAACACCAGATACAGCTAATCACCAAGAGTTATAAATATCTTCCCGTCAGCAATGTGAAACGAAACGTCTGTTAAGTGTGAAATGTCCAAATTGGCGAACGAGTCTTTGATTGCATTCCTCGTGTGTCGGCTAAGGTGTCCTGTTCATTTTCAACTTTGTATTCACAATTTCCTCAGAAAACATTCACAGGAACTAGTTGCTTTTTTCAGGGATGTTTCTTGATGCTCTTTCCTTACGTAAGCATAGCCTTTTTGAAATTAGGAAAATGTTTTTTTAAATGGCGTAATTTCAACAACTGTTTCATGAACATTTCCATCAGGCAAAATTAAACTAAAGCACATTTCGAATAATTGGGTGTGTTTAAGGACACTGGGCTTTTTACACAATAAAATGGGCACAATTTAAAAACAAATTTCTGTTATTCCCGTTTGGTCAATGGTTTTTAATTTTACGCTAAACAGAGATCCATCCTTTCTAAGCCACCTGCGAACAATACACATGAAATATTATTGTCTGATTTTGTACAGGTGTTCAAGAACAAAGTCACTGAAATCAATCCTTCAAGTTAAGGTTTTAGAGATTATGGTACACTTTCTCAAGAACTACTTAAGTAAAAGGCCTAGTCTTCTGTAATATGTTGGCAGCCATTAAGCTTTATAGAATGAACTGAAAGATATTTAAAATAACTTTATCTTTTCAATTTACAAATTTAAAAATCATACATTTTAAAAGGCAAAAATATTTTTGGAGTTTGTTAATTTTTAAATGGCTATAAAAACCAATCCGTTCTGTTTGTCAAGCCACGTGTTCTTTGAATTCCAGGAAAAATTAAGTATTCCTGACAAGAACGTTTCAAGCAAAGTGCGCCAAATATGAGAAATTTATGTTCTAGAATTGTGTTCTGTAACCTTGTTTTTGAACACTTTGTACAAAATAAGACAATAATATTTCATATTTATTGTTGGCAGGTGGCTTAGAAAGGTTAGATCTTTGTTTAGTGTAAACTTAACTACCTTTGACCAAACGTAAATAACAGAAATTTTGTTTTTAAAATTTGATCATTTATCTGTGTAAAATAAGCAATTGTTACAACGCATATCAAGAGGAATTACTTCTAAAGCTTTCAACTTTGCATGTTGAAAGATTACGGATGAATTTTATCAAGAAAATGGAAACAAAGTTTCTTCCGCTAGCTGAGAAAATTGTGACAATTTTGCTTTAAGGATGAGGTATGCTCCAAACATCGCAACGGCCGTTATTTTTATATGCTTTATGTCTATTGTCTAACAGAGAGAAAACTAAGAATCTGGAGAGAAATCTAATGAAAAATATAGAGTAAAATAAAAATCTACATTGTGGATTTACTAATAGGGCGCACGGTTGCGGGTAAGTATTAGGAAAGTAGTCTTAAAAATGATACATGCAGAAATTATACGTACCGTTGGAGAGATGAGAGTCCGTATCTTAATATGACGTCAAAATTAGATTTATAAATGTTGATTATATTCAGCATTCCGGATCCCCTTAGGTGAACTCGTGAGCAGAAATGGGTGAGGTAATGTTGTTGTTGGCTACTATCTCAAAGGCCCAGTTTCCTTTCTTGCTCTTCCAAGAAATGTAATTGCTGTTTGCGGCACTGAAACGGTCTCGTAGACATGCAAATCATCCAAGTGGTGTCAATTTCACTAACGTACACCAGGCAATTGGTTCTTGGTGAGAATTTCGTGTCAAATCCTATTCATACCATGTCAAAACATTTGAATAATTAACATAAAATAATGTTTGTAAGTTAACAGCTTTTAAACGGGGAAAATGTAACATGAAAACCATGAATATTTTAAGTTTTACCGTGCCTATTGCTGTGTTTCACCTAAGTGTAATAAGTTAGGCTCATCAGCAGGGTTTTAGGTACGCTCTTCCTGAATCCCACCGAGGCAGAGAATCTTGCACTACGTTCCATATATGAAACTGGGAGGAACTAAGTGCTCCCTCAATATTATTGAATTTAAACGATGTGAGAACCCACAATGGGCACGGCAAAAACGCTAAATGCTTGCTACCGTTTCATTACTTGGCCGCAGGGGCAGATGATCTCGTAGTTCTGCCCCTTAAAACAACAATAACTAACTAACTAACTAACTAACTAATTACTTGGCCGTAAAAGCCAATATTCCATCAATTGTAATTACCTTTAATGAATGTTCTACTAAATTTCTTAGTTTACTTGTTTGTTTTCTCATTTCTATCTCTGGATGATATCAACAGAATGCCTTTGAGTCGGTCAACACGTGTGTGCTCAATTAGTTCCGCAAAGTAGCCGTGTACGTTATAGTTGCACTCATTATTACAGTCATCGCAGTTTATCGTACAAATTCATCACTACACAGCTGATGACCAATATGCATGGTTACAGGATATCAGGGAAGGGCTCCGTCGCCTGAGGATTTTGGGGAGAAAGAACCTAAAAAGACAGAAAAATGAAAGAAAGAAAGAAAGAAAGAAAGAAAGGAAAGCTAGAAACAAGGAAAGGAAGAAAATCTCTAAATAAAGAAAGAAAAGCTGAAAAGTAAGAAGGAAAGAAAGAAAGAAAGAAAGAAAGAAAGAAAGAAAGAAAGAAAGAGAAAAAGAAAGAAAGAAAAGCTAGAAACAAAGAAAGGCAGAAAAGCTAAAAACAAAGAAAGGAAGAAATGCTGGAAAGAAAGAAAGGAAAAAAGAGCTAGAAACAAAGAAAGGAAGATAAACTGGAAAGAAGGAGGGAAATATTGAAAGAAAGAAAGGAAGAAAAGCTATAAAAAAGAAAGGAACAAAGCTGAAAGAAAGGAAGAAAGACAGAAAGAAAAATTAGAAACAAGGAAAGGAATAAAGAAAGAAAGAAATGCTGAAAAGAAAGAAGGAAAGAAAGAAAGAAAGAAAGAAAGAAAGAAACAAACAAACAAACAAACAAACAAAGGAAGAAAAGCTAGAAACAAAGAAAGGAAGAAAAGCAAGAAAGAAAGGGAAAAAAGAAAAGCTAAAATCAAAGGAAGAAAAGCTCGAAAGAAAGAGAGAATAAAAGCAAGAAATAATAAAAGAAAGAAGAAAAGAAAGAAAGATTAATAGAAACAAAGAAAGGAAGAAACCTTAAAAACAAAGAAAGGTAGAAGAGCTGTAAAGGAAGGAAGAAAGAAAGAAAGAAAGAAAGAAAGAAGGAAAGAAAGATGGAAAGAAAGAACATATTTATAGACAGCCTGTGTTAAATCTACTTCAATTGAAAGTTACAATCCATATCACACTTTATTAGAGACTAGCTATTTTACCCGGCGTTGCCCGGGAGGTGTATTTACTTGTTATAAGAAGATACATGCCAATATATTTCTCTAAGTATATTCACTTTGCCCCTAAGTGAGTTTAAAACATAGTTCTCCAGGGCTATGAAGTTAATCAATTGTAATATTAACTCACTGTAAATCTAGGCGAAAGGTACTGTGGAGTACAATAACGTAGTAGAGAATGCATCAATAACAAATAAAAGGGCTGAATAAGCACATTTCGCAAGGACCTAGTCTCACAATTACAGTACTTTCTTGATAGTCTTTAATTTTGTTGTAATGGGTGTAATTTAGATGTTTTGTTCACATAGAGCTCTTTCATTTTTAAATTATTGTATCCACTTTTTTGAAAGGAAACAATATTTAAATTATTCAATGTTTGGAATATAGAGTCATCATTCTGGAGTCAAATATACTTACGATTTTTAACCCCGCACAAATGGTGTGATTAATGAGAAATGGCTTATTCATGTACCTCAGTGTGTAGGCTACTATATCTGCATATTAGGGAATAGTATTGCTGTATTTCCATGCCTATTATCTCATATTGGGCGGTTTTGGTGGCGTATTTGGTAGCATGCTGAGTTTCTATGCCTAAGGTCGCGGGTTCAAACGCGGCCAAAGTCATCGGATTTTTGAAGAGCGTTAAAAATCCCTCAGTATGCCTTCCTTCGGAGGGGAAGTAAAGCCAGTGGGCCCATGTCATAGATTTATGTGGTGTAACTACACTCGTGTGAAGGTAAAATTTGTAGTTTAAATTTGATTAACGCTATTAAGTTCCAACGTTCACCGTCAGGTTGTGGTAGCGGTGGTACCATTTAACCAAGTTTGCAGCTAGGTGTCGTTGACGGTAGCATTTGGTAGCAAAAGTAGGAACTACTTAAAACTGACTCTCAGTAATCCTTACCTGAATTACATATAACACACAATAATACAGCCATCACAATTAACACTGGTTATCAGGCAGATTCTACACACATCCAAAGTACACGGGGTGCATGACCGCGTTGTCGAAACCCCTAAACAAACAGAGGAGCCATCCAACCTATCTCACCTAGTTAAAGTAAATGCAACAACGTATAATCCCAGTTTAATGTTAAATACGATGCATTGATTGAGAACACATTGGGCTTCTTTAGCCCCTAAAATATTTCGTAAGATAAGAAATATATTCCCTAAATCCATACCGTAATGATCACTAAAATGCTATAGCGGAGTTCAGGGAATTCGTGATAACTACACCATTACACAATATCATTCGTCAGTAAGCACTAAAATGGCTAAGACATAGGAAATCAGCAAAATGTGGGATGAACACCCTTTTTATTTGAAGAAATAATAGATCAGATATATGTACAAAGAACAACACTCGTTTGTCAATAACCCAAGTGTTGTCATGGCTACCGCTAGCCTTAGTCAACACTTTATTTGTATCCTCTTTGATCATCACTAATATCTTTGGATTGTTTCTGTCCATTGCGGTACCTGGTGTCATCCTGTGTTACCACCGCCACATCGGTCCTGGTGGCAAATTGTGTTACTACCGCCGTAGCTACTGTTTGGTCCTTATCATCCAAAATCTAATCACAAAGAAAATAATGCTACTTTAAGAACAATCTGCAGTAGTATGTCGAATGCAGGGTTTGCCAATGTATTTCTTTTTTAATTTCATTTCCCTATTACGACCCCTGTTAATAAAAGAGATAAGGTTTCAGATTTTTATTGCGTTCAGATTGCTAATGTTTTTTTTATCGTACTTTAGATAATAAATGGTGTGGCCACTGCCTGCTGGATTGAATCCCTCCTGGCTGCTTTAAACTGCCTGCCCATTAAACAATATTACAATATTGGTTTATGCGTACAACCTCGTTTCCAAATATAGGCGCTGTGTTCGCAGCTTTTTCAAGTCACTGTTACAGATATTTGTTTTGTATTGATGTTAATGGTGAAGTTGTGTTTTGTATTTTTTGATGGCGTATTGATGTGTGTGCTTTTGTAAATCAGAACAGGTCAAGTTTGAATGCCGAGGAATCTCATTTCATGAGATACCATCGGACAATTCACTGGACTTATAAATACACACTAATACAGCCATCACAATAAGACGGGTTCAACACACCGCCATGTACACGGGGCTACATGAGCACGATGTTCCAAAGCCCCTAAATTAATCAACATCCCTTTCTTCGGCGGCCGGAGGTATTTCTTTTCCCTGTCTTTTATTTCCCTTATTCTTTTCTTTTCATATCGTCTAGTATGTAAGTTAAATTTAAATTATTTGGAAGTAGTTGTATTTTTTAATCATCCCTACCGCATAATTACGGGAAAATGAGCTAGACATTTAGTCCCTTTGAAAACAATCACATCCACCACCATGTATGTTTCGCTTTCCTTTAAATTGAAAATTTGCCCGTAAGTATGTGTCTAAATTAATAACACGTTTGCAACCGCATTGCCCACCAACAGCTGAAAGTGACCTGCTGCCAGCAAAGAGTTAAGCACAATTTCAGCCCTAAGTAACTGGCATCACCTTGGACCGTTCCTTAACCTTCAAGAAACTCTTGGAATACACAGGCCAAAAGCTGAAATCGCGGAACAATATCATGAAGAAATTGCCTGGCACATCATGGGGTGCTGATGCAACTTCACTACGCACGACTGCCCTCCATGGTTTATCCTGTAGCAGAGTATTGTGCTCTAGTGTGGCACGGTAGTGCTCATACTAAAAAGATCGATGTTCATCTGAATGAAAGTACGAGGGTCATAACAGGTACACTGAGATCCACCCCCAACTCCCTGGTTAAACACTATCAGTATCATATCACCTCCAGACCTAAGACGACAGGAAGCAACAGTACGTGAGTGGAGAAAGGTACATCAACAAAATCACCTACAGGATCTCCCAATTCATGAAGTGCTTAATGATCTTTCCTCCAGTCGTCTTAGATCAAGGAACCCAATATGGCGTAATATACCTGACATTAATTGCACGGAACAATGGCGCCAAAACTGGAAGTCTGCTCCTGTGAGACATCAAGGTATTCTAGATCCTACTATAAGACTTCCGGGATTTAACCTGAAGAGAAACCAGTGGGTAAAGTTAAATCGCCTAAGAACAGGTCACGCCAGATGTAACGCCATGCTACATAAATGGGGACTTCATGATTCTCCTGCCCGTGACTGCGGAGCTCCTCTTCAAACCGTAGAGCATATTATTCGATAATGTCCGATGAGGAAGTATGCTGGATCACCTCAAGATGTTATTTCTGCTGCATCTCCCTTTCTGGACTGACGTCAACAACTGGACATCTTGTTGTGAATGCGAACGCAACCAATGTTCTTGTGATTCATATATTGTACATATGATTTACTTATTTATATATATACACTAGCAGGTACCCGCGGCGTTGCTCGCGTCATAGTCATGTCATATTGTTATTGAATGAAATGCAGGTTTAATCCCGTTAACACCCCTTTAGAACCTGAATATCCAAAATGCCCTCCTTAGTAGACGTTTTCGACACACAACAAACATATCCCCAAAATATCATTCTTCTAACTTTAATAGACATGTTTCAGCTTATTTTTAATGATTAGTTTATATGCCAGTCATCACATCCCCAAATGAAACCACTCGTGACATATTGTTATTCAATGAAATGCACGTCTACCCCCTTAACACCCCTTTAGAACCTGAATATCATAAAACCTTTCCTTAGTGGACGTTTTCGACATACAACGAACATATCCTAAAAAATTCCTGTTTCTAACATCAATAATTTTGGCTGGGCGATGATGAGTGAGTGAGTCAGTCAGGACATTTTCTTTCATTATTTTTTGAGAATTTCACCCCTCCCCATGAACCGCGTAAATGGGATTTATGAAAAAAAAACGGTTAAACACCTTTTTACTTATTTATTAAGCCGATTTTTTCCCGCTGAATTCCAAACTTCTCGCTAATATCGTTTAAGAGATACACGCTCCGTTAAGAATCCTTCACCCCCCAATTTTCACCCCTTTCACCTCATAATATACACCATATCGATAAACCCTTAGACATATGTTTGCTTATTTTTTTATTTAATTTATATGCTGAATATCACATCCCCAAATGAAACAACTCGTGAGATATTGTTAATCAATTAAATGCAAGTTTAACCCCCTTAACACCCCTTCAGAACATGAATATCCAAAAATCCTTCCTTAGTGGACTTTTGCGACATACAACGAACATATCCCCAAAATTTCAAGTGTCTAACTGCAATAGGTTTGCTGGGGGATGATGAGTGAATATCCAAAAATCCTTCCTTAGTGGACTTCTTTCCCCAGAATTTCATCCCTCCCCATGAGCCCCTTAAATTGGATTTATGAAAAAATGATCGAACACCTATTTACTACTTTTTCAATCTGATTTTTCTCCCTGAGATTCTTACTTTTTGCCTCTGTCTTTTAAGAGATACTTGCTCCGTTAAGAATCCTTAAACACTCTCTTTTCACACATACACCTCATAATATACACTACATCGAAAAACCCTCAGACATGTGTCTTCTTATTCTTAATGATGAGTTTATATGCCGAGTATCGCATCCCCCAAGAAAACCAATCGGGAGATATTGTTATTCAATTAAATGCAAGTCTACCCCCTTAACACTCCTTTAGAACCTGAATATCCAAAAATCCTTTCTTGGTGAACGTTTTCGACATACAACGAACGTAACCCCAAAATTTCATGTTTCTAACTTCAATAATTTTGGCTGGACGATGATGAGTGAGTGAGTGAGTGAGTAAGTCAGGACATTTTCTTTCATTTATTTATCAGAATTTCACCCCTCTCATGAACCCCTTAAATTGGATTTATGAAAAAAAAAAACGTCGAACACCTATTTACTTATATTTTAAGCTTTTTTCCGCTGAATTTAAAACTTCTCGCCAATGTCGTTTAAGAGATACACGCTCCGTTAAGAATCCTTCAACCCCCAATTTTCACCCCTTTCACCTCATAATATACACCACATCGATAAACCTTTAGTCATATGTCTGCTTATTTTTAATGATTAGTTTATATGCCGAATATCACATCCCCAAAGAAACAACTCATGAGATATCGTTATTAATGCACGTTTACCCCCTTAACACCTCTTCAGAACCCGAATAAACAAAAATCCTTCCTTAGTTTACGTTTCCGACATACAGCGAACATATTCCCAAAATTTAATGTTTCCCACTTCAATAGTTTTTGCTGGGCGATGATGAGTGAGAGAGTCAGACAGGTCATTTTCTTTCAATTATTTTTACCAGAATTTTACCCCTCCCCATAGGCCCCTTAAATTGGATTTATGAAGAAACGCTCGAACAACTATTAATTTATGTTTTAAGCTGTCTTTTCCCCCTGAGTTTGATGAGTAAGAGTTAGTCAGTAGTTAGGACACTTTCTCTCCTTTTTTCCACCGAATTTCACCCTACCCCATTGGCCCCTCAAATAGAATTTATGAAAAAAAAAGTCGAACACCGATTTACATATTTTTTAAGCTGATTTTTTCCCGCTGAGTTTCAAACTTCTCGCCTATGTCTTTTAAGAGATGCACGCTCCGATAGGAATCCTTCAACCCCCACTTTTCACCCCTTTCACCTTATAATGTACACCACATCGAAAAACCCTTACACACATGTCTGCTTATTTTTAATGATTAGTTTATATGCCGAGTAACCGACAGTAGTGGCTACGCTGGCTAAAGCGCAGCATTAGGTCATGGGGCCAAGCTCTCTGCTGACTCGGTATACGCGTGGGTTCGAGCCCCACCGTCGGCCGTCCTTGAAATGGTTTTCCGTGGTTTCCCCATTTTCAACACCAGGCAAATGCTGGGACGGTAGTCTACCTTCTGACAGGCCATGGCCGCTTCCTTCCACATCCTTGTCCAGTTTCATTCACCATCATTCATTTCATCTCTCATTAACTCCTCTCATGAGGTTGGCGTCAGGAAGGAAATCCGGCAGTAAAAACCATCGCCGCAAAGACTTTCATCGCATCTCATCCCCGACCCCGTTGGAAAACCGGAATAATAAGGGTCGACATACAGTTTATATGCCGAGTATTACATCTACAAATGAAACCACTCGTGAGATATTGTTATTCAATAAAATGCAGTTTTAACCCCCTTAAGACCCCTTTAGAACCTGAATATCCGAAAATCCTCTCTTGGTATACGGTTTTGACATACAACGAACAACGAACATTCCCCCAAAATGTCATGTTTCTAACTTTAATTTTGGCTGGGCGATGATGAGAGAGTGAGTGAGTGAGTGAGTCAGGACTTTTTCTTTCATTTTTTTTCTTCAGAATTTCACCCCTCCCCAAGAACCCCTTAAATTTGATTTATGAAGAAAACCTGTCGAACTCTTTTTTACTTATTTTTAAGCAGTTTTCTATCCCTGAGTTTGAAGAGTGAGTGAGCCAGTCAATCAGTTAGGACACTTTCTTTCCTGTTTTTTACCCCCCAGAATTTCACCCCCTCCCACAGGCCCCTTAAATTGGATTTAAGAAAAAACGATCGAACACCTATTTACTATTTTTAAGCTGTTTTTTTTTTCGCTGAGTTTCAAACTCCTCGCTTATGTCGTCTAAGAGATACACGCTCCGTTAGGAATCCTTCAACCCCCACTTTTCACCCCTTTCACCTCATAATATACACCATATCGAAAAACTCTCGGACATGTGTCTTCTTATTTTTAATGGTGAGTTTATATGCCGAGTATCACATCCCTCAATGAAACCAAGCCGGAGATATTGTTATTCAATAAAATGCAGGTGTACCCCCTTAACACCCCTTTAGAACCTGAATATCCAAAAATCCTTCCTTAGTGGGCGTTTTCGACTTAAAACGAACATATCCCCCAAATTTCATGTTTCTAACTTCAATAGTTTTGGCTGGGCGATGATGAGTCAGTCAGTCAGTCAGTATATATAATAGATTTGTTATATTGTAATTCATCTAGTTGCTAGCCACACGATAAATAACAAATAAATATCATATTGTCCATAATGTAGAATTTTGAGCGTATGCCGTGTTTTATTTAATCAAACTCGACGCGTTTCGAAAGAAACCATGTCTTTATTCATCAGGAATAAACGGAAATACGACTAAATTGTTGCTAAGAGAAAGCAACAAAGAAACTAATAAAGGTGCCCTAAGATGAACGCCATTTTAGTCCCATGTTAAGGACAACGAAAACCAGCAGTGTATTACTTTCTGAGGGTTTTGATAATAGGTAGCCAGGACACACTGAGAATGTAGCCGGTGTCGCGGTTGAAATTATCTGGGTGTTTACGTATTTCAACCGCCTCCCTGATGATTCTGGGACGATATTGCTTTATACGGGCAAGAGCATCCACTCCATGGAACATGACATCATGGCCAGGTTTTAAAGCATGATCAGCAACAGCTGATTTATCACGTTGAATGTGCCTGATACATCTATTATGTTCCTTAATGCGAGTACATATCGTTCTCGAAGTCTGCCCGATATAAGCCTTGTCACAAGTACAGGGACCTCTGTAGATACCCACTGCTGCTTTTCGTTGTCCCTAACATGGGGCTATAATGTCGTCCAACTTAAGGCACCTTTTTCAGTTTCTTTGTTGCTTTCTCTTAGCAACTATTTAGTCGTATTTCCATTTATTCCTGATAAAGACAAACATGATTTCTTTCGAAACTCGTCGAGTTTGATTAAATAAAACACAGCATAAGCCCAAAATTCTACATTATCGATAGTGTCACGGGCCGTGAACGTCTAAATGATAAATATCATATTCTTTATGCTGATTGAATAACAAAAGAACTAACTTAGTGCCATGTTTTCATGTATTTTCAATCTCGATATTAAGCCTCAAAACTTAAAAACCCTTCGTTTTGTATTTTTTTATTTCCTTTATACTGAAAGTTTGCTTGTAAGTATGTGTCTGAATTAATAGCATATACTTTATGCTGATTGAATAACAAAAGAACTAACTTAGTGCCATGTTTTCGCGTTTTTTCGATCTCGATATTAAGCATCCAAAGTTAAAAACCCTTCGTTTCAGGTATCGTCCCCTTAAAAAGCCGCGGAAGGTTGGCGCTGCAACCTAGTGGTGAATTAATATACAGTATATCCAGTACGCGTCTGAGTGTTGAATGGGCAGGCAGTTTAAAGCAGCCAGGAGGGATGCGATCCAGCTGGCAGTGAAAATGCCGCGGCGATCACAGTGGGTTGATGCTGCAACCTATCTTGTGATAAATGGACAGGCAGTTTAAAGCGGCTTGGAGGGATGTGATCTAGCTGGCAGTGGGTGTAGCATGGCCTCTCACCGAGATAGATAGAAACTTTGTTGCCCCGTCTTGAGCTAGAGTTGCCATGGAGATGGCCAGCCTTGCCATTATTTTATAAGTATACTAGCAGAAGTACCCATTCTTCGAACGGTCGTCGGTATTAATAACCAGACGTAATCAATTGAGCTACTGTTGCAATGGTTAGGGGCTTGGAACCTGTTTGTCGACAAAGATAAATGATTAGTTGAAATATGCTCTGAAACTAATTTACCTAACGTGTACTTCCTGACGTGAAAATAAAATTGAAAACCTCGTGGACGAAATGCAATTCACGTCACATAAAAACTGACGCACACTGTTGTGTCAAGTGCGTATCCAGAGGAAGACCCCTTTAATAAATTATGAAGGCTTGTGGTGCATGAAAATTCAGGTTTTTTAGCCTCCAATGGCCCAAATTCCTAAAAGCAAAAAAATGAAATAAAAAATAAACTATTTCAATTCAGGAATTTTTGAAAATAATGTTGCTGTTTGAAGATATAATAGACCTTCTGTACGACACATCGCACGTTTAAGTCTTGTGAAAAAATCCAGGGTACCTCTTGACCCCCTTAAGCGCATTGATGAATTTTACAGTATTTGTTGGTTCCGTGATAACCTTATAGCCATTTGCAAACTTTCACAGAAATTTAATAAATGGAGTGGCATTACTTCTTGCAGAAATAGATGGAAGGTTGGATGTACCTTTTTGAGACACTGTTGTCATGGTTACTGGCTTGCATTCCTACATTAGTTTATTAAATGAAATTAGTTTTCTGGGAATATCTCAGAAACTCTTGGTTTTAGAGCATTAAAATGTAGTTTCCGGGGACCCTTTACGACTGTTTAGGGGCCCCGAGGTTTTTTTCTGACACCAGGGGACTGAAAATGAGCTTTGTCACGTCGTTGTAGGCCGTAGTATCATCATCATCATCCTCTTGCACAGTTTCCAGCCGTTGGCCGGGTCTGTTTGGAACACAGGCCACTCCAACGTCTTCTGTATTCCCACCATCTCTCAGCTTCCACCCCTGTCCAGTCTTCTCCTCTCTTCTTCACGCTTTCTTCCATCCCTTTCAGCCACCTGTCTCTCGGTCTTCCTCTCGGTCTCTCTCCTTCCCACTTCGTCTCGTGAATCCTCCTGGGTATCCTCTTATCCTCCATTCGTTTTACATGCCCATGCCATCTAAGTCTAGATTTATCTATACCATCCCGTAATGGTTCCTCCTTTATTAATTCTCTGGTCCTCTCATTTCTTATTCTGTCCATCTTTGTAGCTCCAATACTGCTTCTCAAGAACCTCATCTCATTGGCCTGTATTTTGCTCTTCTCCCTTCCTTTCATAGCCCAGGTCTCCGAGGCATACTTCAGGATAGGGGCATAGAACGTCCGATATATGATCTTTTTCTGTTCTGAGGGACATCCTTGCTCCATAACATGCTTCTCACATTCCTCCGGAATGCTTCTGCCTGTCTCCCCCGCTCATTTTTTCTCTCTAGTTTCTTCCATTATCTTGTATCAGGCTTCCCAGACACTTGACACTCTCCACTTTCTTCAGCTGTTCCCCACCAATTGTTATTCCCGTTGTGGTTATTTCCTTCTTTGTTGTGATCACCATCTCACTCTTATTTATGCTAAATTTCATCCCATATCCTTGTATTATTTCTTCCCACACGTCTAACTGTTCCTGTACCTCCTCCTCCTTGTTTCCCCAAATCATCAAATCATCCGCTAACACCATTGCTTTCATCATTCCTTCCCCAATTACTTGTGCCACTCGGGTCATTATGTCATCCATCACCACAATGAAAAATAACGGTGCCAGTGCACTTCCTTGTTTCAGGCCGTTTCTCTGTTCCACCCAGTCCGATCTCTCTCCTCCCACTTTCACACAGCTCACGCTTCCCTTGTACATCTCCATTATCCTCCTTATAGTCCATGTTTCTACTCCTCTATCCTCCAGGGACTTCCATACTTTGTTTCTGCATACACTGTCATATGCTTTCTCAATGTCCAGGAAGGCCATCAGTAGATCTGTTCCATACTCACAGTGCTGTTCTTGTAACTGCCTTACGGCAAAAATCAAATCCACTGTGGACCTTCCTGCTCTGAAGCCATGTTGTTCTTCCCTCATCCCTCCTTCTATCCTTGTCCTAATTCTCCTTTCCAAAACTTTCTCAAACATCTTTGCACTATGACTCGTCAGTTTTATTCCCCGATAGTTTCTGCAATCTGTTCTACTACCTTTGTTGAAGATCGGGACAATTATTCCCTTTTTCCAGTCCTCTGGGGTCTTCCTTTCCGTAGTGTAATAATAATATTAATTATAATAATAATATAACAATATAGGGATAGGGATATAATAGACCTTCCGTAGCACACCAGCACGTGTAAATCGCGTGAAAAAATTCTAGAGTACCCCTTGACCCCCTTAAGCGCATTATATGTATTGATGAATTTTACAGCTTAGTTTGGTTCCGTTATAACCTTCTAGCCGTTTGCAAACTATCTCAGTAAAGTAATAAATGGAATTGTATTGCGTCTTATATTACAGCAATAGATGGATCTGTGAATTTCTGTGCCATGGTTACCGGCTAGCTTCCTTTCATTATTGTACTAAATGAAATTAATTTTCTGGGAATATCTCAAAAACTACTGGTTTTAGGGCCTTAAAATGTGGTTTTCGTGGTCCCTTTAGGGCCCCCGAGTTTCGTTTCTCACATTGAGGGCCTGAAAATGAGCTTTGTCTCGCTCTTCTACGCCTATTTCAGCTTGTATTTTAAGGGGGTAAGCCCCCTTTTATGAAAGGTACAGAGAAGGGTTTCATCAATGATTGGTGTCTTGCCTCTGAAGGATATCTGTACCAAATTTTACGTTGATCCACTCAGCCGTTCTCGAGTTATAAGGACACAAAACATTGTCCACAGACAAACAAACAAACAGACAGACAGACAGACAAAAATTTCATTTTCGCGCGCATCCGTCATAAAACAGACTAAAACGCGTAAATAACGCAAATTTCCGTAGAAATTCAGAAAAAACAGACAAACTTTCATTCTTATATATATAGAGATGATGATGAAAATATGAAATGTTTAAACCAAAGGGTGTAGTGACGTCACAAATGTAGGTTTAACTCGCTAACCGTTGGATATACACGAAAAAAGATAAGGACATTTCGGATAGAAAATTAAATTTTAAAGCTCGTAGTGCCCTCAAAAGGTTGCTATATCTTAGCGTTCTCTTTTTATTTGAAATGGAAATATGAAAATAGTCGCCATTTTTCAATAGTGCAAAATATCGTAATCAAAAGTATCCTATATGTAAACCTGGTAAATCAGCTACATCCATGCAAAATTTCATTTAAATCGGACCAGTGGTTCTTGCGTTATTGAGTAACAGACAGACAGACAGAAAGACACACACCATCTCATTTTTAGCCTACTTTTCACATTTTGCAAAAATGAGGAAAAAGTACACTTATGAGATCGATCCGGGAAAATGTCTGTCTGTCTGTCTGTCTGTCTGTCTGTCTGTCTGTCCGTCCGTCTGTCTGTCTGTCTGTCTGTCCTTCTGTCTGTCTGTCTGGCTGTGTGTGTGTCCCCCCCTATCAACTCATAAACGGCTGCAGCAATCAAAACCAAATTTAGTATGAGTAAAGATGTGCACCGGAATATCTCACGTCCATATTTGAAAATCATGTCAGTGCTACCAACTGCTGAAAAAACGCACTAGAAATTTGAGCTCCATGTTGGATATCTTGCAAGGTATGCATGGGAGCTATTCCAAAATTGGCACACATGTAGATAAGACTATTTCAGTTTAATTTCCAGGAGACCAACCATGACAGTGTTGCCAAAATAATGTTAAGCCTTCTGATAGGTCCAATGTTTAAATGCATATAACTTCTACACTATCAATTGGATTTCAACCAAATTTTGTATGTAATATCTGTACATAAAAAGATATGACTGAGCGTATTCTTAAGGCCACCAGGGCTGCCAACTGTTAATAATTGCTCTCTCTATTTTTTTCATCCAAATACCTATATATCAGAAAGTATGCAAGCCAACAGCTTTTAACTATGCACACGTATATTCTGACATTTTAGATTAATTTGGAGTAACTTATATACGTCAGTTCTACCAACATGATTATAAACCTGCTGATAGTACCAATTTTTAAATACATGTAACTTCTATACTATCAGTTGGATTTCAAACAAATTTCATATGTGCTATGTGTACCATAACAGATATTACTATTAGTATTGTTAAGAGCAATCAGGGCTGCCAACTGTTAATAAATGCTGTCTATATATTTTTTACCCTAATATCAATATATCAGAATGTATGCTAGCCAACAGCTCTATACTTTGCACACGTATAGCACCTGACATTCTAGATTAATTTGGAGTAATTAATACAAGACAGTGCTGCCAACATGATTCTATGCCTGCTGATATGTCCAATTTTAAAATACATGTAACTTCTATACTAACAAATGTATTTCATCCAAAATTGGCACAAAAAGATATCATAATATTTCAGATTATTTCTGACCAGCACACGCATGACATTGTTGCCAACATGCTTTTACGCGTGCTGATAGATCCAATGTCTAACTGCATGTAACGTCCATTGGACTTCAACCAAATTTTGTATTCTGTACCTTAAGAGATGGAACTAAGAATATATTCAGTCACCAGGGCTGCCAACTGTAGTGCTCTATTAGGCTACATTATACCAGGTATATTTTGAACTAATTAGATATTTCGATATTACCAACTCAATTTCGTCATTATTCTAGATAGGTTCATATTCTGTAGAATAATCATTGGCATGAAAAGTAGGCTGTATAGTTCTTCACGGAACTTCTTGTTATATATTAGTATGATGATGAAAATATGAAATTTTTAAACCAAAGGGTGTAGTGACGTCACAAATGTAGGTTTTACTCGCTAACCGTTGGATATACACGAAAATTGATAAGGACATTTCGGATAGAAAATTAAATTTTAAAGCTCGTAGTGCCATCAAAAGGTTGCTCTATCTTAGCGTTCTCTTTTTATTTGAAATGGAAATTCTGAAAATAGTCGCCATTTTTCAATAGTGCAAAATATCGTAATCAAAAGTATCCTATATGTAAACCTGGTAAATCAGCTACATCCATGCAAAATTTCATTTAAATCGGACCAGTGGTTCTTGCGTTATTGAGTAACAGACAGACAGACAGACAGAAAGGCACACACCATCTCATTTTTTTTTTATATATTAGTATGATGATGAAAATATGAAATTTTTAAACCAAAGGGTGTAGTGACGTCACAAATGTAGGTTTAACTCGCTAACCGTTGGATATACACGAAAAGTGATAAGGATATTTCGGATAGAAAATTAAATTCTAAAGCTCGTAGTGCCATCAAAAGGTTGCTATATCTTAGCGTTCTCTTTTTATTTGAAATGGAAATATGAAAATAGTCGCCATTTTTCAATAGTGCAAAATATCGTAATCAAAAGTATCCTAAATGTAAACCTGGTAAATCAGCTACATCCATGCAAAATTTCTTTTAAATCGGACCAGTGGTTCTTGCGTTATTGAGTAACAGACAGACAGACAGAAAGACAGACACACACCATCTAATTTTTATATATTAGTATGATGATGAAAATATGAAATTTTTAAACCAAAGGGTGTAGTGACGTCACAAATGTAGGTTTTACTCGCTAACCGTTGGAGATACACGAAAAGTGATAAGGACAGTTCGGGTAGAAAATTAAATTTTAAAGCTCGTAGTGCCATCAAAAGGTTGCTATATCTTAGCGTTCTCTTTTTATTTGAAATGGAAATATGAAAATAGTCGCCATTTTTCAATAGTGCAAAATATCGTAATCAAAAGTATCCTATATGTAAACCTGGTAAATCAGCTACATCCGTGCAAAATTTCATTTAAATCGGACCAGTAGTTCTTGCGTTATTGAGTAACAGACAGACAGACAGAAAGACACACACCATCTCATTTTTATATATTAGTATGATTTTCTGACTTTATTTGCCTTTGCTCGAGTGCAAAAAGGCCGAAATCAGAAGAATGAGAAAGACTATCGAAAATTCATGTAGCCAGTGGTTCCTTCTGGGTCCTAAACTATGTTTATGCAAAATATGGTTGAGATTGGTGGAACGGTGTAGATTTGTATACGGAACCAACCAACATACATACATACATACATACATACAGACTTTCACTTTTATATATTAGATATAGGCCTATACCCTTTAAAAACGTGATGTAAGAGGTTGATTCGACAATCTCCCCTCCCAATGCAAGTGAAACCTTAAGATGTTACTCCAAGTCTCAGATTTCCTCCCTTCCTTTATTTAGTTCGGATTTTACGTTCTGGCCACATTCCTCTCTTTCGGGCTTATTGATCGACTCTTCACCATTTTTCACTGTGACCAGCTTTCTTTTTGAGAGAGAACATCTTGACCATGTAAAATCCATGCGTAATTCGACATATGTGTTGCCTATACCACGAACATATTACGGACGCCATGCAAATCTTTCACTTGGTAGTCGGAGGCCGGGTGACCTGGCAAGAAGACATTTTCTCCTTTAAAAGCATTGTCCTTCAGTTCTATAGGCATTAAAATACTCGTACTTCGAGTTGTTTTGAACCATGTTGCCCATATTTCGGTTAAGCTGACGAAACATTAGTGCGAAGCATGTGATAAGTTACTGGGAGCGAATACAATGGAAGACTTCGTGATGGAGTTCCGAGGACTAGGAGCGAAGTGCCCGTAATGGCGAGCAAAGGTGAGTGGACGTAACAAGCGGCATGATAATGCTCTAGAAACTAAACTCACCAGCTATATGCGTGCCCAGGGAAACAAATAAACACACAAACAAACAGATATACACTGTAGATATATAGACAAAGAAACAGACAGACAGTAATAGGTATATGGACAAACACACAGACAGATATACTGTATGGACAAATAAATAAATCAAATAAATAAGATCAAAGTAAACTCGCCAGTAAACGCATGGAGGAATATTGGAGACAGAGGAAACTCCAGGCCAAGGAAAAGCCAAAGAAACGTGTTTCTAAGTGGTCAATTCGATTGGCAAAAATAAAATAAAATGATTAACTAAATAAAATAAACAATTTGAATGGTAAATGAAACTGAATTCACCAGTACATAATAATGTTGGAAATTATCTATATATTTAAAACACTAAGCTGTTTTTTGTACACACGAGATTGTGAAAACGACTTAACCGATTGGCTTCGTAAGACATTCTAACGAAAGCTCTTGGCATGCAGATTTGCAGAGTGTCTCTAAAATAAACAAATATATTACGGTATATTTTTAAATTAATATAGAAAATAGCAGAATTCTAGGCCCTCACGCATGCGCACAATCCGCCTGGGGTCATGACAAAATGGCGGTGAGAAGTCCATTAAAATGTAAGTTATTTAATAAGCTTCCATGTAATTGAAAACATACATTAACCAAGTTCTGACAATAAAATATAATAACAGTATGAACGTATACGAATGTGCAACATTGATTTATTTGGATAATGAAATTGATTATTTCCTTCAAACAGCGGCTTTTGAATATAATGAATGGCTGCGTCTGCTGCTATACATGAGTGCGTCAGTAGCCATGTGGTTAAGGCGACTGACTGTGGTTCCAAGAAGCGCCGGTTCGATCCTAGCCCTCGCCAGTATTTTTTTTTTTTTTACCACTGAAATATTGTTTAATCAAGGAGTAACAGTAAGGTTTTATGTCTGTTAAAGATAATTATTTCTACATTCCCTCTAAATACGTTTTATTTTCGTTTTACCATTGCATTGCAGCATGTAATCAAAAGAGCAAACTGTTGTCCGCAGTACGCCGTTTAAATATCTGCAATCAGTTCCTATAACTGACAACAGATGGCAGTAATTCGCCCATATAGTTCCATTAACTGACAGCAGATGGCAACACCATTGCATCGATATATTTAAAACACAAGACATGGCATGTTTTCACGTGATGGAAAATTATAAAGGAAGGGAATATTTAAGAAGGGAAATGTTGAGGAACATTAACCGACAGTTGAATGTGTAGGCTAGGTTGTTTATGTACCTTAATATTGCAATTTCTTCCCAATGCTTCGGTGGTCAAGTTATTAGCGTCCTAGACTAAAAGTTATAATTATGCATCGTCGATATTAAAGAAAAAAGTAGTTTTCCAGGCACACGCGCGTCTCCACAATTGCTTTCGCCATGAGAGACACTTGGCAAATATAATTCGTTTGAAGGACTCCGACATCTTGGTCACTCAGCCCCGTGTACTTCGGTGTGTATGTGTGAAATTTTCTTCTGATAACCTGTGTTATTGTGATGGCTGCATTACTGTGTGTATTTGTAATTAAGGTGGTAAATGGCAAGGAGACGGCCAAGGCCTTAAGTTAGGAACCATCCCGGTATTTGCCTTAAGTGGAAGTGGGAAACCACGGAAAACCACATCCAAGATTGTCGAGGTGGGAATTAAACCTTCCTCTTCTTAGTTATACCTCAAGAGACTGAATGTACCCCGATTTTGCCCTGAGACCAGAATTAAATTTCTTGGCAGAGCAGGAAATGTAACCCGGGTCTCCGGGGCGATAGACAAGAATAGGTGGGCCTCCATGTGTTAATACGATTTTTGACATGCACGGGACATAGCATTCAAAAACTGCCTCCATTAGGGTGACTATCGAAGTGAGTATTGAGTATAGGCCTATGGTCATTCCAGTAGTTGGTGAAGTGATTCTATGTTCCCCTGCAAAATGTACTGCCATAACCTATAACAGGTGATGGAAATTGCTTATTTAGAGCAGTTTCGTACTGTTTATAACGAAATGAAGAACGTCATTCTGAGCTGCGTTTTCAAGCTATCGCAAAAAATTTCGCTGGCAGGAACAATTATAAGGAATTTATTTTAAGCGATCAGTCTCATCGCATTCTCCTCACCAACCAACTTGAGTATGAAAGTCTCTGGACGGTCATGTTGAACTTCATTGTATAAGACAATTGTTTAATGATTATTTGTTTAGAGTACGGAGTCTAACTACGTAGTTGATTTCGGCAATGGAAGTATTATTTGCCATTTAATATTTAGCGACTCCGTTATTGCAGGACACTATAGTGTTATCGAATAATACGAAGCCACATTTAAAATCCAATATAAATGGGCCATTTCAGAAACAATTCCAGATATTATGCAATACAGTGTACTGTAAGGTCCTTGACGATCAAATGTAAACATTTTTCTACATTGTATTTCTCTTGCGTAAAATCTATGCGTGGTTACTTTGGTCTTTACTGTTGTGAGGTTAAAATTGATCTGCTGGAATATAAAATATTTGCCAAGCTGCAACAATGTAATGATATTAATTTAAAAGTCATTGAACTTATATCCAGCAGTTCAAACACATACATCAGCGTTAACAGATTGGATACTGAAGATGAAAGCCAGCTACTTCATGTCCCTATTATTGAATTTTTCAATTCCTTGGAATTAAGAGATTCGCCTCCACATACTTCGAACGTTTAAGCCGTAGATATTCTTCTTAGAAATCTGAACGTTTCCCAAGGACTCATATATGGTAATATATTAATTGTAAGAAATCGCTTGGATTCGGATATAATAGGTGCAGTAATAATAGGCAGAGAGCTCAAATCCTACGACTTGATTTAACACCTTCCGATAAAACACTTACAGGTAGCCTACAGTACATTTTCTTTTAATAGGCAACAATTTCCTTTTCGCTCGGCCTACTTTATCAAAATCAATCAAGCTCAAGGAGAAACTCTTGAACGTATTGGGCTATTTACCTCATCACGTTTTCAGTCATGACCAGCAGGATAGTGAAGGTGCAAAAAAGGTCCTGTTTGGGATGATAAAGAATAAGAGGCGGAAGGATCCTACGGATTATGTTAGAATGGTGAACAAAAGGGGACAAGAGATAGAAAATAGGGAAGAACTGAAGAAAATGTGGAAATAATATTTTGAAGAACTCCTGAACCCAAATGGAAACCACGGCGAGGAGGAAGAAATCGGGGAAGAGGTACAGTAGATGAACTGCAAACAGAAAAGGACTTAACATGGAAAGAAGTGGAAGATGCAGTGAGGAAGATGAAAGGAGGGAAGGCACCGGGTGTGGATGAGTTGAGTGTGGAGATGGTGAGAGCAGCAGGAGAGGTGGGGATACAATGGTTGTACCGAGTGATGAAGACAGTATGGAAGGAAAGGAAGACCCCAGAGGACTGGAAAAAGGGAATAATTGTCCCGATCTTCAAGAAAGGTAGTAGAACAGAATGCAGAAACTATCGGGGAATAACACTGATGAGTCATTGTGCAAAGTTGTTTGAGAAAGTTTTGGAAAGGAGAATTAGGACAAGGATAGAAGGAGGGATGAGGGAAGAACAACATGGCTTCAGATCAGGAAGGTCCACAGTGGATTTGATTTTTGCTGTAAGGCAGTTACAAGAACAGCACTATGAGTATGGAACAGATCTACTGATGGCCTTCCTGGACATTGAGAAAGCATATGACAGTGTATGCAGAAACAAAGTATGGAAGTCCCTGGAGGATAGAGGAATATAAAAATGGACTATAAGGAAGATAAAGGAGATGTACAAGGGAAGCGTGAGCTGTGTGAAAGTGGGAGGAGAGAGATCGGACTGGTTGGAACAGAGAAACGGCCTGAAACAAGGAAGTGCACTGTCACCGTTACTTTTCATTGTGGTGATGGATGACATAATGACCCGAGTGGCACAAGTAATTGGGGAAGGAAAGATGAAAGTAATGGTGCTTGCAGATGATTTGATGATTTGGGGAAACAAGGAGGAGGAGGTACAGGAACAGTTGGACGTGTGGGAAGGAATAATACAAGGTTATGGGATGAAATTTAGCATAAATAAGAGTGAGATGGTGATCACAACAAGGAAGAAGGAAAGAACCACAACGGAAATAACAATTGGTGGGGAACAGCCGAAGGAATTGGAGAGTTTCAAGTATCTGGGAAGCCTGATACAAGAGAATGGAAGAAACGATAGAGAAATAAATGAGCGGGGGAGACAGGCAGAAGCATTCCGGAGGAGTGTGAGAAGCATGTTATGGAGCAAGAATGTCCCTCAGAACAGCAAAAAGATCATATATCGGACGTACAATGTCCCTATCCTGACGTATGCCTCGGAGACCTGGGTTATGAAAGGAAGGGAGAAGAGCAAAATACAGGCCAGTGAGATGAGGTTCTTGAGAAGCAGTATTGGAGCTACAAAGATGGACAGAATAAGAAATGAGAGGACCGGAGAATTAATGAAGGATGAACCATTACAGACTGGTATAGAGAAATCTAGACTTAGATGGTATGGACATGTAAAACGAATGGAGGAGAAGAGGATACCCAGCAGGATACACGAGACGAAGTGGGAAGGAAAGAGACCAAGAGGGAGACCGAGAGACAGGTGGCTGAAGGGGGAGGAAGAAATCGTGAAGAAGAGAGGAGAGACTGGACAAGGGTGGAGGCTGAGAGATGGTGGGAAGACAGAAGACGTTGGAGAGACTTGTGTTCCAAACAGACCCGGCCAGTGGCTGGAAACTGTGCAAGATGATGATGACCTAATCACGTTTTCAGTCATGACCAGCAATATATTGCAATGCTGAGAGTGCTATCTTTTGACGCCCTTAAAGTTGCAATAGTGCTAAAAAGTAATCGTACAAAGAATGTAACTTATATAAGAAGCTTCTTCAGTAATTTTGTTTTCCATTGTCCGTCATGTTTTGACGGGTTTCATCTAGTAATTTATAAAATGTGTATAAAATTGTAAAACTCTACCAGAATATATATATTTTATTGCTCATGGAGTCGTCGTAGCAACGCCCAAAAGTATCGACTTAAGATTTTCTTCTGTTTATGGCCTACTTTCGATTTTTGCAAAAAATGAAAGTAGACTTATGAGATCTACACAGGGCCAAAAATTGTGTGTCTGCCTGTGTGTGATGTGTGTGTGTACTCTGGATGTCTGACACCCCCTATCAATTCAAACACGGTGAAATCGAATTGAACGAAATTTGGTACAGAGCAAAGGGCACCTCAGTGTCATGTTTTATATCGCCGCCATCTTAACCAAAACTGAATGGCGGCCACCCAAACGTTCAAAACGTAAAAACAAATAACAGTAAACAAATCATCCGATCTCTACCAAATTTGGTAACAACATACCTTCATATAGGACGCGTCTTATGACCAAACCACAAGGTCATCCACGATACCATTTCAGGATGGCAGGCGTGTGAATTATGCAAACTTTATAATCCATATCATGGGACCCACTAGTTCCGATTATCGAACCGAGAATCGTTTTAACTGTTCTAAAGGAAGAGACACCTTCGAAATTAAAAGTTTATTTTGTAGTATTATAGCGCAGAAGTGATATTAAAAACCTGAGCCGTCTCAGTTTAGAGACAAGATGGCAGCTGATATCTTGTGCCTGACTTATATTTCACTAGTTGAGTATTGCATGCAATAAAGCGTACTGATACAAAATAAATAAACTTAGTATGAAATGCTTTATATATAAATAATATACTCCACTGATGAAATCGTTTAGTCTAAATCATTATTTGCTAACACATTCTATGTAACTCATTTGATATCGGACGATATTCGTTGGCACGTTTGCCTGCGTGGTAAAGCGTTGGCCTATCAATGTTATGGCTAAGGTTCAAACCGCAACAGAGTTAGGTTTCTTGGATGAAATGTTTCATATTTCTTGTTTTGTAATGACTCAGACGTTTTAAAATTAAGCGTCATATTGTGCATATTACAATGGAATATATATATTTAATTAACACAAAAGTCGCCAGCAGATATGCCCGAGACAACTAGCAGCAAAAGAGTGAATTATCATGGCCAAATGGCTGCGAACTGCACGCCGGCCTACAGATTAACTTACACATTTTATTGAAAATTTTATTTTTATGGCCGCTAGAATGCACTCGCCCTGTTAGGATGATCTTGTTCGATACTTCTCCACTAGATGTCACGACTGGTCTACGTGGGACTCCTTTGATTAGCACACCATTGTCATTCTATGCGCATCGAATTTGAAGAATGACAAATTGATGATGATTATGATAATTGTTGTTTTAAGGGGCCTAACATCTAGGTTATCGGCCCCGAATGACAAATTGATAATACGATACATTTAGGTAGATTTCATTAGAAACCTAACTATTGCAATGGGTACCATGTTTCGACTTCCGGAAAATTTCGACATATCTTCACGTTTCACATCCCCTAGACCCCAAAACCACCGTCAGTAAAAAATTTATACATAATTTATGTATATATGTATATATATATATACATATATCACTTTCTTGTGGACACGATAACTACCGCAATTTTGCACCAATCAATTTGAATTTTTTACATAACATGTATCCCTATATAATCTCGGTCGAGTTCGTTAATGGGCACAATATCAAAACCGTACAAAACGGACAATATTCCCCTAATAATTACCTAAAACTTTTGTCTGAAAGAATTTTTGAAATGACCCACCTATACGCCAAGGGATGAGCAAAATTATATTTTCAGAATTAGAAGATAATGCCAAGTGCCATCAGGGGTTGCCATGACAACACTACTAAATTGATGAATGATGAGCCATCAGACGTTGCCATGACAACGCGCTTGCACGCGATCACATTCAGTTTTCTATCTGACTAAGTGAGAAGCGGCCTCGGTGACGTATGCCTAACTGGTAGTATGCTGAACTTCTATGCCCAAGTTCGCGGGTTCAAAGCCGGCCGAAGTCGTCGGATTTTCTAAGAGCGCTAAAAATCCCTCAGTATGCTTTCCTTTGGAGGGGAAGATCCAAAGTTCGTTGCGAGTTGCTGGTTGCGGTGGTATCTCTTAGCCAAGTTCAGGGCTAGGTGTCGTTGACTGTAATATCAGGTAGCAACATTAGGAACTACTGCTTGAAATTGACCGTCTGCAGTCTTTACCTGAATTGCAGACTAATACAGCCATCACAGTTCACACTGCTTATCAGACAGATTCTACACTCACCCAAAGTACACGGGGTTACATGACCGCGTTGTCGCAGTCCCTAAACTGAGGAACCAACCAAAATCTCTGCGGAAGATACAATTTTGCGTGAAAAGGTAACAGACCGTTACATAGTTACACATCAGTGTCGAAACCTTGCATAAGGACAGTGTGACCACAAGTATAAAAAATGGACCCCTAATAACAAGAAGGTTACCGTCCCCATAAGACAATAAAATGTTTAAAATATGCTTAAAATGACGAAAAACAAAGTTAATTAATCTCCAATTATAAAATAATTTCTCGCAATAAATGAGGTCTGATCCTTCTACGGAAACGTGCATATTCTGCCTATTTTCGCCTATCCCCAAGTTTGCCCAATGAAATCTACCTCAGCCTTCCGGCGTGCCGAGACGACTTTTTTTTATTTTAAAGGGTTTGTAACAGCCTATTGTGCGTTATTTGAAAATGTTATTTGAACTAAACAACAAAACGATTTCACAAAGTACCTGAACTCTAGCAGTTGGTGTTAGTTCAGGATATTAATTAATACTTTTATTGCAGCCAAATAACAATCGAAAATATCCACATAGTTGGTATTTTAACTCTTTCCCTTGTCCTTCATCGACATTGTATAAGGTGAGTTCAAAGAGTATCGAGCCGGAGGCTGGAATGCGCAAACCGGTGACTACATCGGCTAATTTTGGCGTGTGTAACGAGGTGTGCTTCCGACCAGAGCGTGGAAGGTCACAGCCCGTCGCTAGAGGGCACGCATGCACTTCACGTGACGATACAAAGCGAGCAGCAGCATGCATCAATCGTCCAACGCTGCCAGTCGCATTGCAAACAGTGACATGGAGGCGTCAACCGAAGAGCAAAGAGGTGTTGTTCGATTTCTGACAGCGGAAGGAGTAGGGGCGAACACTGCATGTCCCTTGCAAGGGTCAAGGCATGGCACAAGCGCTTCAGGGAAGAACGGGTGTTGTTAGCCGATGATGCCCGGTCTGGGGCACCCCCCTGCATTACCGAAGACAACGTCCAGCTGGTCGATGCACTCATTACCCAGGACCGCCGAGTGACAGTGAACGCCATAGCCGCCGTGGTCGCTCCACGATAATGCACGACCTCATACGGCCATCACAGTCGCGGCACTCCTGCAGGTATTCAAATGGGAGGTTCTCGGCCACCCTCCATACAGTCCAGACCTCCCTCTCTGTGATTACGCCATGTTTGGTCTCCTGAAAGGGCTCTGCGGGGCCAACGATTCACCTCGGACGCCGACGTCCAGCTGAACGTGAGGAACTGGTTCACATCGCAGCCCAGGGAATTTTATGAGACAGCCATTCACCACCTTGTGTCACAGTGGGACAAATGCCTCAACAGCCAGGGCCAATACTTCTAACATTCAGGTACTGGTTTCAGTAATTATGCCTCCGGCTCGTTACTTTTTGAACGCACCTTATATGTTAACAGATGGATGATAATAATTATTGTTTTAAGGGGCCTAACTTCTAGGTTAACGGCCCCTAATGGTTTGCGTGATTGTGAAAATGTAAATGAGATGAAACTAAACCGTTCCTAAAACTAGCTACATACTTACAAACTAGAAGAGGAAATGGAGAACACAAATACGAAGGGAAACAAAAGACAGGAGGGAAGGAAATACCCTCAACTCTCGAAGAATGAGAATTACTGGACTTGGAAGACAGGAGAGACAGGAAAGGCAGATAGGAAAGGGGAAGATGAAGAGGAGAGGGACCGCCCCAATGCAATGGAAGAAGGAGAAAAACCGGACCCAGCTCAGGAAGCCCTCATGGTTGCCAACTCCCGAACTAACCAGGCGTGTAGCACAATCCGGGGTGCACCATAAGAGCTGGGGCTACACACACCCTGCCTCCTTAAGGGCCTTGAGCAGAAGGCATGAGATATGAAGATAACAGAAGAGGTCTGATTCCTGGGAGATGGAGGGTATCAGGAAAGCCCAAGGGCTAGGTTTGAACCCACAAATCTGTGCATTGAACTTTAGTAATTAAGCCATTAACCTACCGGACCTACCTACAGCATGCACGTTAAATCTAGCGTAAATTAATACACCAATCCTTACTTCGACTAAGAGCCGCCCAACATATGCATATCTTGGTACACCATGATTACCTCCCCCCTCATCGATATTACTCTCCGGTAAATTCACGCAATCGTGGGTTATCGTTGTTGCCATTACAACACTCTGCTGGCCTCAGATCTGTCAACGTGTATTAGATCATACACATGCTTCGCTTAATGTCGACACTTCTGCTCTCTCTCTCTCTCTCTTGTTGCCATGGTAACCAAATCCCTGCCCGTCCGCCCTAGGACACGGCTCACTGTATGAATGACTTGACTTCAGGGACCGATGAGATGGTTACATTATTCAAAGCGGATAGATCTCTTCTAGTTCGGTCGTGCATGCTGCTCCTAAAGAGAACCCTTATTCCATTCCGTTCCATTCAAGACTGTGCTATCCTATCTGTTTGTTCTGCAAGTCAAGCAACTGAGGCACGCTAATTTCCTGACGGTCTCGGCACGGACCTTCCCTGGTGCTTACATATCACCAAAGGATTGGCAAGCAGTTTGTCTTGGTAAGGGTGTGGCGTCAGATTCACAAACGAACCACAAGTCCATGTCAATGAGCACAAATTACATGCTGCCGTCTACCGGTAATGGAGACTTCATGTACCAGATTGACAACCTAGGTTTTAACCAGAGAATAATCAAATCATTGAAAAAAATAAGCATATTAAGGGACATTAGTACTGAGATTTTAAACTTCCATATTTCATAACATGATTTTCTGAAATGCGTGCACTTTAAAATTAATATGTACTCCGAATTTCATTGACATTGTTTAATTACAAAAGTTTGCAAGATTTACGTATAGTTTGTAAAAAAGTTATGAAAATAAAAGAACAACGCAAAAATCAAATCCTTCAACAAACTTAAGCATTGCTGTTAAAAATTCAGTATTTTGATATGAAATGGCCTCCAACATTTTCAAAAATTTAAAACAGAAACTCAAGAAAATTCAGAGATGTTCCTGTAAGAAATAAAAAAAAAACATAACAATCTGTATTAACCTACTTTCGATTTTTGCAAAAAATCCTCACAGGGCGAAAAATGTGTGTCTGTCTATGTGTGTATGTGTGTGTGTGTGTGTGTGTGTGTGAGTGTGTGTACTCTGAATGTCTGTCCCCCCCTATCAATTCGAACACGGTGAACGCGAATCGAACGAAATTTGGTACTAAGGTAACACTAGCAAAGGACACCTCAGTGTCATGTTTTATATCGCCGCCATCTTGACGGAAACGTAATGGCGGCCACACAAATGTTCAAACCTTAAATAAAATTACGACTAACCTAATCATCCGATCTCTACCAAATTTTGCAACAACATACCTTTATGGAGGAAGCATCCTTTGGCTAAATTAATAGGTCATTAGCCTAATAGTTTGCGGATGGCGGCCATCCTTGTGTAAAAATCGATTCTCCCCATTAATTCAAACACTGTGAAACCGAATGGAACGAAATTTGGTACAGAGGTAGCACTAGCAAAGGGCACCTTAGTGTCAAGTTTTATATCGCCGACATCTTGACTGAAACGTAATGGTGGCCACACATATGTTCAAAGCTTAATCAAATTACGACTAACCTAATCATCCGATCTCTACCAAATTTTGCAACAACATACCTTTATGGAGGGAGTATCCTTTGACCAATCTAATAGGTCATTAGCCTAATAGTTTGCGGATGGCGGCCATCTCTGTGTCAAAGCCGATTCCCCCCATTAATTCGAACACGGAGAAACCGAATGGAACGAAATTTGGTACAGAGGTAGCACTAGCAAAGGGCACCTCAGTGTCATCTTTAATATCACCGCCATCTTGACGGAAACGTAATGGCCGCCACACAAATGTTCAAAGCTTAAATCAAATTACAACTAACTTAATCATCCGATCTCTACCAAATTTTGCAGCAACATACCTTTATGGAGGGAGCATCCTTTGACAAATCTAATAGGTCCTTAGCCTAATATTTTGTGGATGGCGGCCATCTTTGTGTCAAAACCGATTCCCCCTATTAATTCGAACTCGGAGAAACCGAATGGAACGAAATTTGGTACAGAGGTAGCACTAGCAAAGGGCACCTCAGTGTCATGTTTTTTATCGCCGCCATCTTGACGGAAACGTAATCACGGCCACCCAAATGTTAAAAGGTAAAACGTAATTACGACCAACCTAATAATCCAGTCCCTACCAAATTTTGCAACAACATATCTTTATGTGGGAAGCATATTCTGACCAAACTGCATGATCATCAGCCCATAGTTTGCAGATGGTGGCCAAGTATGTGTGTAAATCGATTCCCCCTATCAATTCAAACACGGTGAAACCGAATTGAACGAAATTTGGTACAGAATTAGCACTAGCAAAGGGCACCTCATATTCATGTTTAATATCCCTATAGCACGTTGTATTTCAACAAGCTCCTACAACCAACATTCAATTATACTCCTTGAAAAGGACAAAGAGTTATGACAATACCCATGCATTTAGGAGAAAGTAGGCTATATGTTCTTTGCTGATCATCTTGTTTTTTTTGAATTTTATTAATTTTCTTTAAAAATATTATTTGTTATTGTCTCAAAACAACACTTGATTTTTATTCTGTCACTTTGTTTATAGTCTCCTGTATTTCTGCACAAACCTGGAAAATTTGATTCATTACAGAGAAAATATGATGCACTTGGAATATTTTGAAAATACTGTATTAAGAAAAGTGTCTTTAGAAAGCATCCAGTAAACCTCTTTGGACTACCGCTATTTAAAATTGACTGCCCAAACCATTGGAAAAATGGGTGGGGGAATCCGACAATTTCTTCGAGTGCCTCCATCCTAAAGGTTCAAGGAATACTTCTATGCCGATAAAAATGACTAGTAATTTTTGACTGATGCTTGACAAAAGCTCAGTAGCAATGCCCCTTAAAAGAATGAATATTCTAGAAATGGGTTGTACAAAGAAAGAAATAACAGGTTGAAGAGAACTAAACGGATTTTTTGTCATATTGTACAAAATTTCATGATACAATCTTACATTGAATCGTTTATTGGTAAAAAATCTATTATAAAATTAGTTAGTTAGTTATAAGGGGTGGAACTACGAGGTCATCTGCCCCTAATTATAAAGAAAGAAACATCTAGATATGGAAAATTCAAAGGTGCCAATATTCAAATCCTTCATATTAACACCACACCTAGTTGACAAATATAAATTTAGACACATTTTGCTATTTCATTCGTCTGAAAATGTGCCAATTATGTCCCGGAGATAAAAGATACTCACTCAGGAATCTTGGACCGATACTTCAGAGAAACATACCACGTTTAGTAAAATATCTGATTGGTTGGGGAAGATTTCTGTGATCCCATGTGGTGTAGAAGGACAAGAGAAAGCATTGATCATAATGCAATCTTGCTACATTATCAGCGAGTGTTATCTGCTAGTAACTTGACAATGTTCTGTCCTGTATGTTTTAAGATTTTATTGTTGCATTGCAAGTTAAATGTTCTAAGGTTTAATTGTCATGGTTCTAGAGTCACCAAAATGCAAAAATTCTGCCATGGAAAGGGCTATTTCACATGTTAGTAAATCTATTAACACAGGTTTCTTGTATGGTTAAGTTTATCCTAATCTCCAATTATAAAATCCGTCTTGTCAATCAGTAATACATTTAATCATTAAATAAAAACGTACATGTTTCGGTATAAAAAGATACCATCGTCAGCGGAGATTAAATATTAAAACAAGTAGTTCCGTGAAGAACTATTCAGCCTATTTTCATATATCCTACTCATGTTAATTGCCTCTATGAACACACAAAATTTCAGTTTGAAGGTTGTGATAGATTCGTAGATATTGATATTGAGAACCGTTCCTTGGTTCCTTAGTTAAGGCTGCGACTACGTGGTCTTGTAGCCCCGTGTACTTTGGGTGTGTGTAGAATCTGTCTGATTCTTAATTGTGATGTCTGTATAAGTGTGTGTTATCTGTTTTTAATTCAAGACATTGAATTTCAAGTAGTTCCTACTTTTGCCGCCAAACGCCACCGTCAACGACTAACTAGTACAGAATTTGGCTACTTGACGCCACCGGAGTCGGCTCCTGGTGACGAACGTCGGAACATAAGAGCATTTGTCAAATGTTTAACCTAACCTAATTTGGTTTCGCACAGGTGTAATTACTGCAAGGTTCTTTAACATGCCATTAATCTATGACATGGGACCGCCGGATTTACTTCCCCTCCGAAGGAAGGCATACTGAGGGGTTTTTAACGCTCTTAAAAATCCGACGACTTCGGCCGGGTATGAATCCGCGATCTTGGGCATAGAAAATCAGCCTGCTACCATCTACGTCACCGAAGCCGCCTCGTACGTAGTTTAAGATTCTAAAAGAGGAATTTAATTTCTTGACAGAACTAGCAATCCAACCAAGAACTTCCTTGAATAAGTAGCCTCAGCATGTAACCCAAACCACACAGGATGGCATTGGTATGATTCTCACAGATCATGTAGAGCAGGGGTGCGGCCCTCAAGTCAGTTTATGCCCCTGCGGATAATTATTGTATAAGTTTACTATTGATAACGTGAATATATATATTGTGAATGATGAGATGTTTCCCATTATTGTAGGCCCGAGTTGAAATAAGAAATTTATAAGAATGTTTCGTTAAAGATAAATTAAAAAGTAAACATTTATTGGACAGATTATAAGTTTTGCATAACCAGTGATTCACTGTTGGAGGGAAACTTGCGCATTGCCATCTCCAACATTGAACCTGATATTGACAGACTATTGAAAAATACACAATGCCAAGCGTCACATTAGCAGCATTAGGCTGCTACTTGATTTGATGGTCAGTATGACGATATATTGATTTCCATTTTTTATATGCCGGTACTTTGATGTTAAGAATCCCTTTTTTGGTAAAAATAAAAATTTTACAACCTTGTGGTAGTATTATTTTATTTTATATACCCCTAAACCTCTTCTAATTAGGAGTAAGTTGATTGTAAATCAGTGGTTTGATAACTTAGTAACGCAATTTGCCAAAAAAAACGTCAAAAATTGATTTAAAACATTTAGAGGACACAAAAATGTTATTGAAACACATTTTTTGTCTGCTGGTAAAATACGTTATTCAGATAATAGTAACATTAGCTTTAGCGGTAGGGATTGGCAAGTTCCTATATGGAAAGATAACTTACGGCCCGCCACTTACTATGTAAAATTAACTCCCCCCCCCCCCCCTTTTAAAAAGGCTGTGTATTCCTGGTGTAGAGGTTAGGGACGAGCATTATTCTCTCGACCTCGCACTAACTCACATAACCCAATGCAATACATTCTGAACAAATATTAAGAATGTCTTGGTAATATATTCCAATACAAGAAGAGCCGTACTGTTCCATTGATCATCTGCCCTTAATCTGCCTAACTTGCCAATATATTTTCATGTACTTGTTTGTTTGTGACGATATTACTGAAACTGGTCGATTGAATGCCGTACTTCCTACCACGACATGGGACGCAAAGACATAGGCTACATGACATCGCATTACGAAGTTACCGATAGTAAACATGACATCGCCTTGACGTAAGCCTAATGGTTTCTCCCAAATAGACCATTAGAAGCGACATTCGTGGTGGCTCATATGCCCTTACAATAATACAGCATGATTTATTCAAGAAGCTTCCCGATAGTTAATGAAAATAGCTTTCTAATGAAACACTGCGATCGTTATGGGGCAAGTGACAGAGTGTGATGTTGTTGTTTTAAGGCAGGCTGTTCCAAATCCACGAGTTTGAGTATGCGTACACGCGAGTACTCAGCAGTGATGCTCGTAACACGGTGATAACCAATACGTCACTGGACGAAGGTCTTAGCACAAGTCCATGCGCTTCCTGCCAGACCTGATGTAACCACCGTGCAGTGACGGCAGCCCCCACAGCAGAGCTGTATTGCATGTTGTAGGTTTACTCACGCAAGGCGGCGAGTACCCCATTGCTCACTGGCGAGCAGCTCGGCTGCAACAGCCTGTTTTAAGGCGTATAACAAAACGAGGGAAGTTCCCAAAATAAGTGTCTCGACTATATTTTTATTGCCATTGACCCTTTATTGCCAAACTGACATACACCATGGCATCATGGATTGTACACCTTGCACTATTTTTCGACATAGTCGCCAGGGACATTGATACACTTGTGGTAGCGTGCAATAAGGTATCCCCGCCATTATAAGCAAAGACATAAGAACATGAAGTATCTTTGCTTTTGTTCAACAATAGCCTACTAAAGTACTGATGAATAAGTTTCTTGACTATCAGGCTGTGTCCCAATACTCAAGTTGTCTGCTATTGACTAGCTGCTAGCTACTATGTGCTATGTGCTATGCACTACGGAGATTTGGGACATGTCTCCTTGATCACAGCCGCCTTCATAGACTTGTGTTCTGAAACGCACTGGACTTACATGCTGGTATCAAACCAACACTCAAGATGGCGGTGATCTGCTACTCCTTGTAAGCTCTTTGCGCTTTCATCAGCTGTTTTAAATAAACAATTCCTGAATTATACGATCACGGATGCGGCAAAAAGATCACTTTTTAGCCGAGCCCTAATTATGGTTTGTGTTTGGCTTAAGTCAAAGACAACCTACAATTTACATAACCTACAATTTCGATAAGCTACAATTGCTATAACTTCCTTGACGTAGTCGACAATCTAGCATGCACTTTCGTTCACTAGAAGCTACAGACTTGATTGCTATGTGCTAAGCAGTATTGGATCACGACTTCTGACGTCACATCCGGCAAAGTAGTCGACTATCTAGTTCACTACGGCTGAAATTGTACTATTGGGACACAGCCTCAGTACCACTTTGTCTCTCCCCCCCCCCTCCCCCCCCCCCAGGGGCTCACATCAGATGGGACGTGGGTTGGCGACCACTGGGCCCCAGCTGAGTCCGGCATTGCTTCCACTTACTTGTGCCGGCCTCCTCTCCGTCTTCTTTCCTGTCAACCTCACTTGGTCAACTCTTGTTCCCTTCCGACCCCGACGTTATTAGGATATGCGAGGCCTAGGGAGTCTCTGCCTTTCCCGCCTTAATTGGCCCTTGTCTCATCTTTTCTGATACCCTCCTTCTGCGAGGGGTCAGCCTTCTTTTTCTTTTCATGTTATCTCCTGCCTTCTGCTCAAGGCCCTCAAGGAGGCAGGGTGTATGTAGCCCCACCACTTCTGGTGCACCCTGGATATTGCTACACCCTCAAGGGCTCACGGCTGGTGAGTTCTGGAGTTGGCGACCCCAAGGGATTCCAGAGCTGGGTCTGGTTTTCCCCCTTTTATCCATTAACTCTGGGGCTGATCCTCTCCTCTTTCATTTTCCTATCAGCCTTTCATGGCACTCCTTCCTTCCAAGTCCTTCAATCCGCATTCTTAGAGGGTTGAGGGCATTTCTTTTCCTCCTATCCTTTATTTGCCTTATTCTCCTTTTGTTTTCCAATTCTTCTTCTAGTATATAAGTTAATAGTTAGTTATAGTTATAGTTTACATTTCATTCTCATCTACACGATCACCCGCACAATTAGGGGCCGATAACCTAGATGTTAGGCCCCTTAAAACAACAATTATCATCATCATTAGCTTGCCACGGTGGGTGAGTTGATAGCGTGTCGGTCTTCTAACCCCAAGATTGCAGGTTCGCCCCTGGCCGTGGTAAGTGATTTTTGTAAGGCGGCAAAAATACGACACGCATGTCATACGATGTTGGCATGTCAAAGAACCCATTTGAATTCAGTAGGCCGTGTTCATAATGGCAAAATTAATCTCGGGAGTTTCCGCCAATACAAAGTTCCTCATTTCTCTACTAGAAAGCGCTATAGTGATTCAAAGAACAACGAAATTCGACATGCAAGCTACCCTCTGGGTGTCAAATTACAAAGCTGGCACCCGGCATCCGAGGCCTTACGATATTATTATATCATTATTGGTTTCTCCAAAATCGCAGGGGGACAGTGCCACCAACCTAACCAAAACTTAGCAACATTTCAGTAAAAATTGGCTTTCAAGATGCAACTTTTCAAGTTCAGGTCATTTTAGTGTAGACTATTTAAAAAGCGGCTTCGGTGGCGTAGTTGGTAGCATGCTGAGCTTCTATGCCCAAGATAGCGGGTTCAAACCCGGCCGAAGCCGTCGGATTTTTTAAGAGCGTTAAAAATCCCTCAGTATGCCTTCCTTCGGAGGGGAAGTAAAGCCGGCGGTCCCATGTCATAGATTTATGGCATGTTAAAGATCCTTCCACTAATTGCACCTGTGTGAAGCTAAATTGGATAGGTTAAGAATGTAAACAACGCTCTTAGGTTTCTACGTTCGTTGCCAAGCGCTGACTGCGGTGGCGTCTAGTAGCTAAGTTCTGAATTAGACCTAGTAGTCGTTGACGGTGGCGCTTGGCGGCAAAAGTAGGAACTATTTGAAAAATTATAAGTTGCAGTACTTAAAATTAAAAAACAGATACACACACTAATACAGTCATCACAATTAACACCGGTTATCAGACAGATTCTACACACACCCAAAGTACACGGGGCTACATGACCGCGTTGTCGCAGCCCCTAAACTTAAGAACCAACCAACCAACCAGACTATTTAAAAAATAAGGAAGGACTTTCCTTTATTTGCCTAAAATCGGGACAAGTCCAGCTTTCTCTATACGTTTGGCAAACCCATGCAGCTGGGATGTATCCATTAAACATTTTGTGTGAAATTGTTTCTGGCGATGACAGGGCCTGCGAAGAGCTGGCTGGACCTTGCGTGTGGAGAGCAGGGGATATAGATACAGACGTCTGTTGGCGCTGTGAAAGGAGAAGCTGTTTCCAGAAGCGAGGGAAGGAGAGGCCACATATGTTGGGTGTTTTTCACTTGTTTGCCGACATTCAGATGTCAGGGGTGAGGAATGCGGATATCTGTTAGAGACTGACGCACCCTTAGCTGTCACCCTCTGCTCAAGAGGGAGGGTTTCTGCAGCACAAATCCCGGCTAAATCTCTCGCCCTGAGCACGCTCCGTCTCGACAGCCTGGCCTCCCTTGCTATGTCTGGCATTGTAGGGTGCAAACACATACATAGATACATACATCTAGTAGTTGTTGCACAGTAGTCAGGCTGCTTTCCTCTCACTAGGGTGGAAAAGGTACGAGTCCCAGTTAATACATGTGAAATTTTTAGCCTCTTTTTCACATTTTGCAAAAATGAGGAAAAAGTAGACTTATGAGACCGGGCAAAAGTGTGTCTTTCTGTCTGTCTGTCTGTCTGTCTGTCCTTCTGTCTGTCTGTCTGGCTGGCTGTGTGTGTGTGTCCCCCTATCAACTCCTAAACTGCTGCAGCAATCGAAACAAAATTTGGTAGGAGTAAAGATATATACCTGAATATCTCACGGCCATATTTGAAAAATGATGTCAGTGTTACCAACCGATGAAAAATCGCAATTGAAATTTCAGCTCCATGTTGGATATTTTGGAAGGTATGAATGGGAGCTATTTCACAATTGGCACACGTATAGACAATAATATTGCAGTTTAATTTCCAGGAGGCCATACATCGCAGTGTTGCCAAAATGATTATAAGCCTGCTGATAGGTCCAAATTTTAAATGCATATAACTCCTACACTATGAATTGGATTTCAACCAAATTTCGTATATGCTATGTGTACATAAACAGATATGACTGAACGTATTGTTAAGATCCACCAGGGCTGCCAACTGTTAATAAATGCTGTCAATTTATTTTATCCAAATACCAATATTTCAGAAAGTATACAAGCCGACAGCTTTAAACTACGCACAGGTATAGTACCTGTCATTCTATATTAATTTGGAGCAACTTATATACGTCAGTGCTACCAACATGATTCTAAGCCTGCTGAGAGGTCCAACTTTAAATACATGTAACTTCTATACTATCATTTGGATTTCAACCAAATTTCGTGTGTGCTATGTGTACCATAACAGATATGTCTATGCCGATTCTTATGAGTAACCACGGCTGCCAACTGTTAAGAAATACTGCCTCTATTTTTGTTACCCTAATATCAATATATCAGAAAATATGCAAGTCAATAGCTCTAAACTTTGCACACGTATAGTACCTGGCATTCTAGATTAATTTGGAGTAACTAATATACGTCAGTGCTGCCAACATGATTCTAAGCCTGCTGATAGGTCCAATTTTAAAATGCATGTAACTTCTATACTAACTAACGGATGTCATTCAAAATTGACACAACAATAGATCATAATTATTTCAGATTATTTCTGACCAATACATGTATGTCATTGTTGCCAACATGATTTTACGCGCGCTGTTAGATCCAATGTTTAACTGCATGTAACGTCCATGCTATCCATTGGACTTAAACCAAATTTTGTATTTTGTACCTTAAGCGATGGAACTAAGAATATATTCAGTCACCAGGGCTGCCAACTTTAGTTCTCTATTAGGCTACATTATGCCAGGTATACAGTATTTCGAACTAATTAGAAATGTCGATATTACCAACTTAATTTCGTCATTATTCTAGATAGATCCATATAGATTAATCATTGGCATGAATCTTAAATTTTAAGAAAAGTAGGCTCTTTAGTTCGTCTCGGAACTTCTTGTTAAGATACAAAAACAGATCCGGTGATTCGAATTTCACGTAGCTTAAGATCGCGATATTAAAAGTCACGTAAATCTACAAGATCCTTCCTTCTGTTGTATACAGGAGACTCAAGTTCCAAAGGTCCTGGGTGAGATCCCTGATTTTGTCAAGAAATTTAAATTTGTTCGAAGGTTTGAAGGTTATCTCGTCGATATCAAGTGAGTTACTCAGGTGTGCCCTCTTCATGGAAGACCTGGAAGCGTCTTGTAATTATTATTATTATTATTATTATTATTATTATTATTATTATTATTATTATTCATATTATTATTATTAGACTATTATTAAACTATTATTATTATATTATTATTATTATTATTATTATGAATATTACGACACCCTAATTTGTGTTACAGAAAATCATCCCTAAACATTTTCAAGTCTCATGGTACATTTATGACTGCTTGAAGTCATTACCTCAAGGCATTTGTGTTAGTATTATTATTATTATTATTATTTCTACATTCATTTCACCACATAAGTGGGACATTTCAACATATCGTCGGCTTGTTTGCAAGACGGTATGGCTAATTCTCTTAAGGTGGCACATTGAGAAACGAGCGAACAATGGAACAGGTCTCCAAGATGACGGCCTTCTGCATGGTGATATGTAGACCAGGATGTATTCCCAATATTTGTAGATTGCGAGCCAATAATTTGGGGATGATACCGGTAGAAGAAATTACTATGGGCAGAACCACTACACTTTCCTGTCTCCACATTTGCCGTATTTCCTCAGCCAAAGGCAGATATTTGGTGATCTTATCACAGCAGGTTTGTTGCAGATTATGGGAATTGGGCACTGCAATATCAGTTAGGAAGGTTCTCTTCTGCACCTTTCCACAAGAACGATATCTGGTCGGTTTGCTGGTATGGTTTTATCAGTAATAACTGATCGGTCCCATAACAACTTGTAACTGGGATTTTCCAAAACGGCGTCAGGAACATACTGATAGTAAGGCAAAATATTATCAGATAATAAATGCTTTTGAGCAAGGTGTTGGTGCATTATTTTGGCCACTTGGTTGTGCCTTTTCATGTAATCAGTACAGGAGATTGCTTGGCAGCCTCCTGTGATATGTTGAATTGTTTCCGGTTCTAGTTGGCATCTTCTGCATTTATCATCCTGAATATTTGCCTTAACTATATATTTCAGGTAGTTTTTGGTAGCCACAACTTGATCCTGGATTGCAACCATGAATCCTTCAGTCTCAGTGAATAGGTCCGCATGAGTCAACCAGCTGTTCGACGCATCAATGTCGACATGTTTCTGGTTGAGATCATACGGATGACGACCGTGCAGAGCTTTCTGCGTCCACTGCTGAAGCTTGATGGCTGAACATTCCTCATCAGTGGCTAACTGTATATCCCTTACGTGAAGAAGATCCAGCGGTGTGCACTTGTCATCTGCCTTCACAGCGGCTTGATGTATGGGAGAGTCATGTCTTCCCAGAAAATATCTCTGAAGGTTCCTCACTTGCCTTGCATGCAATTGGATAATGTCCGTGAGCCCTCGTCCACCTCTTTGACGCGGGATTGTCAATCGCTCAACAGCTGACTTAGGGTGGAGACATCTGTGTTTTGTTAAGATAGTGCGTGTCCTAATTAGGATGTTCTCCAAGTCAGTCTGCGTCCATTTGATAATACTGAAAGTATATGTCAGAGCAGGAATAGCATAGGTATTAATAGCCTTAAAGGTGTTCTTTCCATTCAACTATGATTTTAAAATCTTGTTAAGGCGTTGATTGTAGATAGCTACGGTTCTATCTTTAATACCTTTATGATCAATTCGATTAGATTGCAGGAGACCAAGATATTTGTAGGTCTCATTACCTTCCATAGGCTTTATGAAACAACCGTCATCAAGTTGAAATGCTCGGGCCTCTAATTTTCCACGCCGAATGGTGAGGGTGAGACACTTATCTAATCCGAAGGACATTCCAATATCAGAAGAAAATGAAGCAGTAATTGCAATTAGATTGTCGATGTGTCTCTCAGAGGATGCATATAGTTTAATGTCATCCATATACATCAAATGAGAAATTTTGTATTTGACTATACCATGGTGCTTAATTGGAAAACCACACTTTGCATTGTTCAGCAATGATGATAGTGGATTGAGCGCCAAACAGAACCATAGAGGGCTCAAGCTGTCACCCTGAAAGATACCTCTTTTGATTTGAATAAATCCTGATTCCATACATGTGTCTCCATTAGACATTAATAAATTGGTCCCCCAATGGGACATCATATGTTGCAGACTTATAATGATGGCAGGATCAACTTTATATATCTTCAGGGTTTGGATTAACCAGGAATGTGGCACTGAATCAAAAGCTTTCTTGTAATCAATTAAGGTCATGTAGAGGTTACCCATCGTCTTTCCTGCTTGTTCCATAGTAACTGCATCGATTACAAGTTGCTCTTTGCAACCTTGAGACTTCTTCATGCACCCCTTCTGCTCTTCAGCCAGGATGTTATTATGATTTATGTGTTCACAAATCTTACGTGCAATGCAAGATGTAAATATCTTATACAGGGTGCACAGACAAGTGATAGGTCGATATTTGGAAGGATCATTGGTTCTACCACCTTTTGGCAGAAGGAATGTTTTACCTCGCATCAAGTAAGAGGGGATAAGCTGTGGATTTTGGATGAAATCTGTGTATCAGCGGGCAAGATGCTCATGAGTACAAGTGAAACGTTTGATCCAAAAGTTGTGGAGGTTGTCTGGTCCTACCGCTTTCCAATTTTGGGTCTCCTTAACCACACGGGTCACATCTTCAGTTGATACCGAAGAGTCACTCATCGTGTCAATTTCTGACATTCTCTCCTCCTCCTCCGTAATCCATTTAGCGCTGCTGTTATAATCTCCAGCATTCGACCATAAGGATGACCAGAAATTCTCTACCTCTTCTTTTTGCGGTGAACTGCCCATTTGAGTTCCAGGATCGTCAAGATTCCTATAGAACCGTTTCTCACTGGTAACAAATAGCTTGTTCTGTTGCTTTCGTTCGTTCGATTCTTTATATCGACGTAATCTCTGTGCCTTTGCCTCAAGTTGTTGCTTTAATGTGTCTAGGATCTCAAGGGGGCTACAGTTCGGAGGATTATACTTTGCATGTTTACTCTTCGTATGGCTCAACATTTTAACACATTGAACAACCTTCTTACTTCTATTGCCTGCAACATACTGATGCATTCTTCCGATATTTACTCTCTGTTCATCAACAGACTTTCGTAAACGTATCTCCCAAGCTGGCATCTTCTTCTGTCGACCTGACGTATATTTAGGTCTCCATAATCTACCTCCTGTCACTCGTATCACAGCTATCGCTCCAGCGTAAATTGCAGTCTGAACATGGTTGAAACAATATGATTTCTGGGACAGATGCTGAGAGAGAATGTCGTTCATTGTTACAACAGCGGTAGCAAGTTTCTTAGAGCAATGTTGGTTCATGATCATGGGCCGCTCTATTGGATCAGTCCCTTCAAATTCTATGAGAGCCTTCCCAAATTCATCTTCGAGTTGTTTCCGCACTGGTTCTCCGAGTGCTTCCGGCGATATTCTTACAACTTTGTCATCTGAACGATGATCGGTGTGCCTTTGTTCATTGACCAAACGTGTACTCTCCTGATCTATGGATTCGTCTACAGAGGTATGAGTATTGTCGGCAGCTACGTCAACCATTAGCAGCTTGAGGTGATGTTCTGGGATAAGTTTCTTCAAAACTATAGCACGGCGCTGAACTGCTATTCTCTGTTCCGTAACATTAATATCAGGGAATTTCTGGCAGAATGAAGCGTGCAACTTCTGTCTATATGCAGTAGTGTCAGTTTCCATATTCGTTATCTGATAATATGAACGCATGATGTACATATTCATTTCATTTGTCCATTTCATGCGCTTTCTCGGTTTGCCTGCTCTTGTGGTCTCCTGAGTATCAGAAGAAACACTAGGAGCAGGTGTAGCGTTGAATGCTGTTAGGATGCTACTATCGACATCGGCTGTAACATGTTCGGGGTGTTCCCCGATCAGGGCCCGCCTGTTCAGCTCCTGATCACCACCGGCTTGTATGCTGTCACCCCCAGCGATGGCTCCAAGGGTGCCCCGACGCTCCTCGGGTAGCGGCCGTTTATTTCCACTTTTCTTATTTGATCTCATCATGATGATGGTGTGCCTTTTATACCTACGGCCAGGATATGATTTCGACCACCCCTAACATGGGGAACAGACGTCGTTAGCAGCCGCCCGCTGCGGGACAGACGCTGCTGCAATGAGTTTGATTTCGGGGTTTTCATCCCCTAGGCAGGTTGCCTTCACTACGGCTGAAGAGTCCTACCTACCATAAATGATTAATAGTCTAATAATCGTTTCTTGAAAATTTTGCCGACGCTTTTGAAGCTGATATCGAAAGAGTATGAGACGAGTTATCCTTAACCTGCATTGGAACTGTCAGATCTTAATCGACCTCTTCGTGTTAAATATTTACGCAATTCACCAAAGTTGAGCACATGCAAGCAATAATAGAAATGCATAAATACTCACTGTGACAGGAGGGGCGAAAGCAACTAGCTGTGCTAGTAAACTAAGGTTACAATTTATACTCGTAGATCCTGGGTTTCATTGATGTCACACCAGCCGACACTTAATTTGCACAACTTGCAGTATGTAGCATAACTCCATTCAACAATTTATTTTGCAGCAATATCTGTGCCAAATTCAGTTAGACACTGGATGAAAGAAGTTATAAACACGCAACATATGGTTCAAATCTAACAGCGACAGCGACGTACTTATGACAACTTACATAACCTAACCTGGTTGTAGACCTTCTTATTTCTAAGCAACCAGGTAAACAAAATGTCATGCTGTTCAAATATGTCAAATATGATCATAAAAACACTCTCAAACACTCCGAAGTCATGTATACCGGTAGTAAATCATCCAAAATTAACATCTAAACTGTAAAATAACCTTAGTAGCGCAAAATAACCATATAAAATGAACAAATTCGGGAGCATCGTTGCGAGCTGACCTACTGAGTCACTGCCTCCTAGATTAGTATTATTATTATTATTATTATTTCTTGATGAACTGGAGACACACATAACACAACACACTAGTAAGTACAGCGAATACGCCATTTTAGGAGATATCAACATTGATACTTTATCTAATGACAGCAGTCTATCAGCTATCAAATATACAAATATTATGGCAACTCATGGTTTCCTACCACTTATCACTCAATGTACTCGTTACGATCCAAATTTAGACTCGAGAACATGTATTGATCACATATACTATCGTAGCAGACTAGATCAATATACTTCTGCAGTCATACAAGCAGACATCTCTGACCACTACATAACATATGCAGGTATTTGGCCAAAAAATGGTAGGACACAATCACAAGATAATGAATCGACAATTACGCTAATGAACGATACTATAATACACACAAGCCTTAACAACACAGACTGGACAGATTGCCTTGAATTAAAAAATCCTAATGACATATACAACAATAAAACAACCAAATTTAAGGAAATCTACCAAAAAGCATCTTACATAACCATACGTAAACACAGAAAAAGCAAACAATGGTTCACTTATGACCTAAAAATACAATGTAAGGAAAGAGACAGACTTTACAAAACAATGCTCAGAAACAAGGATAATATTACAATAAAAAATGAATACAAAGCTTTCAGAAACAAATTAAATAAGCTAATAAACAAAACAAAACATCAATATTATAAAAATAAGATAAATGGTTCCAAAAACGATAATAAAGGAATGTGGAAAGTCATTAATTATATAACAGGTCGGAAAACACAAACTGTCAATGAAGTCATAAACAAACACTTAAGATTACATTATACTAACGAAGTGATAGTCAATAAATTCAACAATACCTTTAGTGAAGAAATAAACAGCCTAGCTCATAACTGTAGTATCAACATATGGCAATCAAATAGAAACACATTAATGAATTCCTTTACATTACTTGAAACTGATGAACATGAAATAGAAAACACAATTAAGGAATTAAAAACAGACAAATCGCCTGGGGCAGACAATATACGCTTGAAAGACATAAAGGCAACATCCAAAAAAAACTATACCAATCATAATACATCTCATAAACAAGATATTCGAATCAGGCATAATACCAAAATATATGAAATACACAATTATTAAACCAATATATAAGAAAGGCGATCACTTAGACTTTGGCAACTACAGACCAATATGCATTTTATCAATCCTACACAAAATAATGGAAAAATGCTTGGATAAGTGATTGAAGAATTTCCTAAATAAATATGATATTTTAAAGGGACACCTATACGGTTTTAGGAAGGGAAAAAGTACTGAACTACTCCTGGCTGAATTTGCCAATGTAATAAATAATGCCTTAAATAATAACAATCACATAATGGAACTTTTTCTTGACTTTTCTAAAGCATTTAACACAATAAACCACAATAAACTACTTGCTAAATTACACGATATTGGAATAAGAGGCACGACTTACAAACTATTTGAAAGCTATCTGAAAAACAGGAAAATGGCAGTTATGGTCAATAACACTATCAGTGACGCAGTAGAAGGAACACGGGGTATCCCTCAAGGCAGTATTATTTCACCTACACTATATAACCTGTTCGTAAACGACATGAATGAAACCATTAAACACAGTAAAATATTTATCTATGCTGATGACACCACTATATATACCATACATAAAGACTCTAAAACAGGTTTTGATAGACTTCAAGAAGACTTCAATAACATCACAAGATGGTGTCATGACAATAATTTGTATATAAATACAACCAAATCTAAAATAATGCACATCAGAGTTGATCACACCACTATATATACCATACATAAAGACTCTAAAACAGGTTTTGATAGACTTCAAGAAGACTTCAATAACATCACAAGATGGTGTCATGACAATAATTTGTATATAAATATAACCAAATCTAAAATAATGCACATCAGAGTTGATCACTTCACACAAGAAAAATACAAACTAACGCACCACAGCATATCATGCATACACCAAAACATCCTGGCAGGTTGCAAATGTAACACCTTCATAAATAGTACTTCGACACAAAAATACCTAGGAATTACCCTTGATGAACACTTTAAAATGAATACACACACAGTAAACATAATTTAAAAAAACTAAGAGCAAACCTCTACACCTTCTACAATCTCCGATTTTATGTAGATAGGAAAACTTACAAAACAATTTATAGTGCTCTGATTGAAAACAAATTAAGATATGCTATAGCAGCTTGGGGAAATCAAAACACAACTTTAATTAATAATCTTCAAGATATCCAAAACAGGTTCTTTAAATATTTCACTGACATCCCTTATTTTAATATTAAAGAGTTGTTCCAAATTACTGTACTGAATCTCTACTACCATGATCCAAGATTCAGGCATAAGGTCTCTCACAACATACAAACAAGAGCCATAACAAGTACTAAATATGTAAAACCCTTATGTATAAATAGCTATGGTTTCAAGAGACTAAATTATATTATACCATCACTACTTAATGAACTACCATCTGGATTGACGAACATTAACAGCAAACAACTAGCTATAAGTCGCATTAAAAAATATTACTTAACCAAACATTAACTCATAACATAATTTTATTAATATAACTACCACAGTGTAACTTTTTGTGTCTTTAATTATTTACATTAATACTTTATCATTATCATAACAACAAAAATTGCATGCCCTCTTGTATTGAAATATAATCTATATATATGTTGTAAATAATAATTAATATGTCTCACAGATAATCTGTACTGTCATCAGATTCGTGAGTCATATCACAATAATGTAACATAAGTAGTATTTAATAAATAAATTAAATTAAATTAAATTGTTATTATTATTATTATTATTATTATTATTATTATTATTATTATTTTATTATTATTATTATTATTATTATTATTATATGAAGGGTACGAATATGGTCGGTTCTACCTATTACTTATTATTGGCAACATTGGAACAACTTAAGAATGTATGAATTGCTACTGGTAATTTACATTTTATTCATAGAAATTATGGTCCAAATACAATTAGTTTTTTTTCTAATGATATTTTTGCTCACATTTCATTGCCTTCACAGTGAAGTGCAGAAGCTTCGCATGAGCCCAGTGGCACTTCTGGTGGATGAAAGTGAAATTTTGATAAAGTACTTAAATTTAGTCGGTTGTGTAATAAAAATTGATTTAATAGATCTGTAACAAACCCTTTCCCCACTCTTCTAATGACTGCTTGTTTATTTCCAGTCTGTTTTGGGCTCTCTGTTTCAAACACTTTGCAATTCTTAGTGAAATAGAAAAGATTATTATTAATATTATAATTTAATTTAATTTAATAATGATATTGTATGTCCTCAGCTGCCGGGTGCAAGCTTTGTTATTTAACGCCCAGAAGGCAGCTTGCATGTCAAATTTTGTTGTTCCTTGGAGCGCTATGAAAGTCAAGGGGGTTAAATATCTAAGCTCCTTGACACTATAGTGCTCTCTAGTAGAGAAAGGAGTAACTTTAGGGTTGGCGGAAAATCCCGAGATTAATTTTGCCATTATGAACACTATCTACTGAATTCAAATGGGTTCTTCAACATGCCAACAACGTAAGCCATGCATGTCATGATTTTTGTCGCCTTTCAAAAATCACTTACCATGGCCAGGAGCGAAGCTGCAAGCTTGGGGTTGGTAGACCAACACGATAATTTAATTATTATAACGACACCTTAATTTGTGTTCCAGAAAATCATCCCTACACTATTAATGGACATTGGCAGAATATAATCCCATTCCTACCCCTACAGCGCGACAAGTTAATCTGAAGTCCCGGAAAATATGCGAACTACGAGGCTTCCCCTTGCCTCTCCTGTCATCATGTTGCTGGATCTACTGCTATTTGCTGCACGCGAAAGGTGTGACTTGCACAGAAACCAACTGCCACTGGATTGTGCGCACGTGAGGATGATTTATCAATGTGATACATTCTCTCCCCCCACCACGTGCTCTCCCTCTCTCGCTCGCGCCGGCAGCGCCCTCACCAGGGCTCCACTTGAACTTGCCGACCATTAATTGTTACCCTTGAGAGATAAGATGAATCTCTATTAGGCAAATGCCATTTACGGCCTGATACCATTTCTGACACCAAACTCATCAGTGAAGTTAATGAATAATGAAGGAATGAAGTTGCGCAAGAATTTGGAAGAAGGCGGTCATAACGAATAGGAACGCACCATTTTCCCGAGTGACCAGTTTTCGAATCTATTTGATGCACAAAAATATGGAAACCATGGAAAATAATTCCAAAAATGTCTGACAGTGTGGTTTTCACACCACCCAGTATGGAGATTGCCTTGCCCCGTGACCTGGAGCGTTATTGCACCATGGCACTTGGTCGGTGAAACTTACTTCGGCTTATCTCATTTTTTTTGGTGGGGGGAAGGGTTCAAGTTCGGAGGCCCTTAATGACGCCACGTAACATTCTGATATATATTTCTTCCCTCAGTCGTCGGAATTTGAACTCAGGACCATCCAGGTAAAAGGAGAACAGCTTTGCTATTGCGCCATCACGCTTTCTATGATAGGGCGGCTCCGGTGGCGTAGTTGGTGGCATACTGAGTTTCTATGCCCAAGGTCGCAGTTTTAAACCCGGTCGAAGTCGTCGGATTTCTAAGAGCGTTAAAAATTCCTCAGTATACCTTCCTTCGGAGGGGAAGTAAAGCCGGCGGTCCCATGTCAAAGATTTACGGCATGAGAAATAACCTTCCACTAACTACACTTGTGTGAAGCCAAAATTTGTAGGTTAGAATTGATAACGCTCTATTAGTTCCAACGTTCGCCGTCAGGTGTCTGACTGCGATTCCATCTAGTAGCCAAGTCCGTAAGCTAGTTGTCGTGGACGGTAGCATTTGGTGACAAAAGTAGGAACTTCTTCAGTCCTTACTTTAATTAAAACAGATAACACACACTAATGCAGCCATCACAATTAACACCGGTTATCAGAGAGATTCTACACACACCCAAACTACACGGGGCTGCATGACCACGTTGTCGCACCCCCTAAACTAAGGAACCAACCAACCTTTCTTGGATAGCATTTACCCTTCGTAAATAGATTTCGAGAACAATAAATAGTTTACTTAATAATTTAAGGAATGAATGTCCAATTGGCTTGTGTGGCTTGATTCTTTTCGTACAGGTAATAATAATCCTGTACATGCCACCACATTCCTTTTTTTTTTCATGTTGTTGACTTGAAGGGAAACTGGGTCATATTCATTACAGAAGGCATATTATTTCTCGTCCGTGTTTCTAAACGATTTGACGTAGCTTTATTAGGGCGCCACAGTCACTTGCGGTGGCAACTGATCGAACTATCGAAATGAGTTTTAAACACGCAAAGTCTAATTGTCCCCTTGTCCATTAGTGCCCGCCGTAATATGCACGGCCCTTGGCAGCTCTCCATTTGTTTAGCCTGCGGGGTAACTACTTAAGCAAGGGTGAGAAAACTCGTCTCTATAACAAGAACAACACACCGAGTTAGTCGCAATCTGTTTAAAATATGGTCTACCCCTACAGTTCTTCCTCTACCCTTCATTCCATAACTAAGTTTTTAGTATGTGTCCTACCAACCTATCTCTTCTCTTCATTAGCAGTCGCCAGAAACAACTTTACTCTCCCACTCGCCTTAATACCTCTTTATTAATTGTTACTCTGCTTGCTACGGTGGGTGAGTGGTTATCGTGTCGGTCTACCAACCCCAAGCTTGCAGGCTCGCTCCTGGCCGTGGTAAGTGATTTTTGAAAGGCGAGAAAGATCACGTCACGCATGTCATACGTTGTTGGCATGTTATAGAACCCATTTGAGTTCAGTAGGCCGTGTTCATAATGGCAAAATTAATCTCGGGATTTTCCGCCAGCAAAAAAGTTCCTCCTTTCTCTACTAGAAAGCGCTAAAGTATCAAGGAGCTTAGATATCTAACCTTCTTGACTTTTATAGCACTCCAAGGAACAACAAAAAATTCGACATGCAAGTTGCCCTCTGGGTGTCGAATAAGAAAGCTTGCACCCGGGACCCGAGGCCATACGATATTATTATTATGTATTTGTTACTCTATCAAACCATCTGATCTACATCATTCTCCTGAAACACCACATTTCAAATGCCCTATTCTCCTCTTTTCTGCTGTGCCAACAGTCCAATTTCACTTCCATACAGTGCCACGCTCCTTATAAAAGGCTTTCAAAATTGTTTTCCTAATATCTAAATCTATGTTCCACGTCAACAGATTCCTTTTCTGCAGAAATATATTCCTTGCCTGTGCTAACCTACTTTTTATATCCTCTTTGCTTCGTCCGTCACTGGTTACATTGCTTCCTAACAGAAGTGTCCTACTTCCTTTAGATTTTCACCTGTCAATTTGACGATCATAGGGGTTTCTGATATCATCATCATCGTCATCGTCATCATCATCATCATCATCATCATCATCGTCATCGATTCTCCACTCCAGCCCATAACATAGCTGTCACCACTGTCGTCCATTCTACGCTCCTTATAGCCAAGGCTCTTGGACTTGCATCATCCACCCATCTCGAGGTCTACCTCTTGGACTCTTGCCAATTATCTCCCTTTTGAAATAGGCTTTGGGTGTTATACTAGAGAAGGGGCTCTCAACCTTTTAGACACTGCGACCCCCTTTTTAGGCTGAGTATTTTGGCAACCCCCTAAGTTTGTAACGTTTCGTGGCTAGTGCACAGCTTGCCCCATGCTTGGGTGACATGTTGTTACGTTTCATAGCTCGTGATAGAAAATGAGTGCAGCAAATAGCTCGGTTAATAGGGCGCCAATCTCCAACAGACGGTTGTGAGATAAATTTATATTTATTAAATTGAGATTCTTTACTTTCGGGGGAGGGGCAACAGAGGCTAGCTGAAAAACACCTTATTCTATTTATTTTGACCTCTGGGAAGTCTAGCATTGGGTAAATCTTGACAGAAAGTCATAGATTGTAAAACTAATTTATTAAGAACACAGGATGAGATGAATGACTTCTTGCGACCTTTCAAACAGATAAAATAAAAAGGGGAAGTTTTTTCTTTAAATTATTGAAGTTAATAGTATTTACGTCCGACTTGCAATTGACAAATATGCATGAGCTCACCGGGTTGTAGATCTTCATGGGCGATGTTGGCGGAGGTATCTCGTCCCTGAAGTAGACATCTCGCGTGGTCTTCCATGGTTCGAAGTACCAATCCTCCCTGATAAAGCTATCTGCTCAATAATTGCACAGATGCTGTCGCCTAGCTGAGTGAATGGAATGGTTTCACTCGTCTTCGATATTCAGCGCAATGCTGGAAATATCCTAGCTAGATCTCCACTGAGTTTACTAGTTAAACTTTATGAAATTGTGTAGTTGAATCTCAACAAGTGAGGTCCAAGTTCAGAATTTGAAGTTCTTTCAAGTGAAAACATAATAATATTCTTCCTCTCCATACAGCTCTGTCCCGGCTTATATATGGCAATTATATCTCCCACCAGCAGTAGGGGATCTGCCAATTGCAATATCAAAGTATTGTCTACAGAAAGTGACGCTCCTTCCTTATTGGCTGAAGTAAGTTCTTTATCACGCACCAAGTGGCTATATTGGGGCGAAGGTCTCTCCCCCAGTGACACACTTCCATATTGGTGTCATGTAGCGGTATCTTCCTTAAAAATCACAAGGTTGCAGTTTTCTCGTCGTAAAACGATTTATTCTAAAAAACTGGGGAGTACATTGTTCTGACATCTTTTAGAATTAGCCTGCTGGCTACCGAGGGTCTCTCCTGGTTGCGGCTCCCTTTCCATTCTTCCTGCTTCTTCATAAGCTGTTTATGACGGTTCGAGCGGTATCTATTGTCAGTTGTTAGCTCCGCAAGTGAGCTCAAGAAATATATTTATTGGGGGAGGGGTTGTAAATTTACGGTTTGAAATCTCGGGTCGACGTCTAATTACAAGAATGGATGAGAATGAACATATGATTTTATATTACCCTTAAACACAATAAATATATACATGCACTATCGTTGCAATTGCACATTAATATAGTACTCTAAGTTCAATTGATTTGGGTGTGGTGTACAAACACCACAATCGCCCCCATGAGTCGACGAATAAATTCCCAATTTTGAGAATGACTCATCCCCTGAAAACAATTACACAACACTTAAATACATACACAAAATACACTCAAATCTTCAGATCAACAATACATTTAATATGTCATTTCTTTCAATGTTTCCTGTTATCCAGTTTGTCTGAACTTATTTCACTCGAAGGGCGTTCTTTATGGCATACAGCATTTCAACTGTAGAAGGTTGAATTTTACACGGATAATTGCACACGCATACACACGCAAAGTGTTTGCTCTTACAAAATGCAATTACAAGTCGGTGGATAAGATAATTATGTCTTGTGCCTTGTGTAACACAATCTTTCAACAAAAACATTACTCTTCCCAGAAGTCACTACTTACAGAAACTTTATTCTCAACAAAACTTCATGGTATCAAAATTAGACAACTTAGCGACATAGTGGCACACTCTATCTAACCAACTACCTGCGCGCCTACCAGCCTTATATATCCTTTCATTATTTCAATGCGTAACCATTACTGTTATTGTAACACTATTATTATAATCATCCTACACAATCTTACTCACAAATCTAAATAATATCCACACACTGTAGCTTTATCATAATTATTTGAAAAACACCCTCAATTCTTCTCCACCTCATCTAATTACTGTCATCGCTTCTGACATAACTTCAGAGTTCAGTAGCTCTCAATGCTTTCTCAAACTACTAGTAAACCGCCGCTCAATTTCAATTTCTCACGAATTCGTCGTATTTTACTTACCTCTTTCTCTTCCTTGAATCCTACCATCTTTAACTCAATTAACTTCGAATTTTAACAAATTCATTTCAATGACTTCTAAATATTATGCCAACCATCTATTATTATTATTATTATTATTATTATTATTATTATTATTATTAGTTTTACTTTCATGTGTGCCGGACAACGACACAACACACCATCAACTCGCTATCGCTCATCATCAGTAACATTTACCAGTGGTTTAACTAGGTATTAAGCCCTGTAATATGTTTGGCTAAGTTCCAAAACTTGCGTATTAAAATCTTGAAACTATAACTTGGATCATCTCTTGGGTGTACTCCCTCATTACTCTGTTTCCTTGTGTGCATACATTCGCTATTTTTATACTTCAAAACTCCCAACATCTACGAGTACTTCCCGTATTCACGTAGACACCACAAAAACCTTCTCAAAACTCCCAACATCTACGAGTACTTCACGTATTTACGTAGACACCACAAAAACCTCCTGCTCAGAGTTATTTATCTCCTCTGGCATACTTCTCCAAAACCTTCCTCCACCATAACTTCATTTGGCCACTTACCAATCTGAAACCTCATTGCTCCACGGCATTAAAACTCGCTGGCATCCTTACTTATTACCTCAGTCACGTCATTTACGTGAAATTTACACACACACACACGTACATACATACACACACATCCATCTCCAAGTACCAGATGTCCTATAGTTTAATACTTCCTTATTTCCATCAGATGTTGGTTATTTCAGACCATGCCTTACCATCCATCTATTCTGAACCACTTCTAAATTTCTCCAAATGTAGTCACTGATGACCTCGCTGTCCTCAAATGAAATTTCTTTACTGCATATCAATACTTACTTCAACTTGTTAATTTTATTCTCATTGTATCACATCATCTTAAATCAGTCACGAATCTCTACATTATTATTATTATTATTGTTATTATTATTATTATTATTATTATTATTATTATCATCATTGCTATTATTATTATTATGGTTGTCATAATAGTTCTCTCATTAGGTTAACTTACCATTTCTGTTATTACTTTCTCAGATATTCTTAGAATACTTACTTCTGCACACTACGCACCTTTTAATACAGTATATAATTATATATCGATAAGCGGTTCACCGTCTTTACCTAGTTTATAAGCACAAGCTTTTATTTGCTGCTCCCTCACTGTTTCATACAACTCTCAACTCATACAAGATTTCAGGCTTCAAGAATCCACCAAAAATTTAATCTACGCCCCCCACACTTCTAGTTAAACAATAGGCTGAAACGCTGCACTACCTTAATCTCTATTAATACTCTTTACCTCCTTATTGTAGTATACTTTAATATCTACGTCATAACTCCCTAATTTAATTACATTAAATAAATACACTTTAACTACACGACTAAGTCTCCGACCAATCTTTACACTCCACTATTCGTTCAAGATTCCTTGTTCTATTGCTCTCATTTCTTTCTTTCTCCCTGGTTTAATTGTTACTCTTTCTTCTCTTCTCATAATAATAGTCTCTACTTCCTCATTACTAGGCCTATATTTATCTATAGTAAAGCTACTCTTAGTCTCTCCTCCTAACGTCTCACCTAACATCTCTACTTCTAACCACCATTCCAAATAGTAACCGTCATCCTTATCTTTATATCTCTTTCTAATCTCATCTAACAATGTGACCTGGCTTTTCCGCTTTGTCCTACTCCTACCGATTTTAACTCCCGTCATCATCTTTCCTCGTTCACTGTAATCTACCTGCTGGCTTTGTGCTAACGCACTCATCTCCATCTCAGCTAAGTTTACGTTTCTAGAAACTGCCCCTACTTTAGGAAGACTTTTCCTAATGTCCTGCTCTATTTCCACTATCCTACTTTAAACATTTACTCTAACCTGATTGTCCTCCTCTTTAACAACTTCCTGGATTCTACAATCCTGAGGACCTATTGTTTTCTCTACTTCCCATATTTCTACTCCTAACTGTTCTTCAAACATATTCTTCTCCCTCATTCTCTGATCTATCTTCTGTTCCTCCAGGTCCTCAACTCTCTCCTCTAACTGTTGATTAGGCTTACATAATTTGCTATGACATATTTCTACTTTCTGCTCTACTAATGATCTCATTTCAGCTAATCTTTCCTCCTCTTGATTCTGTATTTATAATCTACTCTCATCTCCATTCGCTTCCTCCCTTTTCTGTTCTACCTCTTGCTCTTTCTCACATAAACTACTATTGGCTATTTCTAGAATCTTATCTCCTTCTGTTTCCTTGTCCAGCACTTGCCGTCTTTGGTTGAATTCGGCATTCTGTTTTATTATAGGCTCTGATACTATTTTATTATGATCTAGTTCATATTTTGCTTCTCTGGTGCTTCGGGCTAGTTCCTGATTCCATTGATCTATGTCGTGTTTTAATTCTTTAATACTTTGATCTAGTTTTTGACTACTTTGATCTATTTTCTGGCTGTTTTGGTCTATTTTCTGACTTAATTTTTGATACATCGCGAGCATCTCTCCCATCATCTTGATTAACCTTTCTTCCAATGTATCTGATTCTATATTTATGTTTTTGCCCTTTTCTAGGTCTTCCGCGCCCCCCATCGTACTATTCTGTGATTCAACCGACTTGTCTACCTCGCCGCAACTCGGAACATTGTTACTCCCGCTAGCTAAGTCTTTCTCCACTACCTCTTCCTCCGTACTCTTAACTATGTTACCACTACGTAACGTCATCATCTCGTTCTCATCTCCCATGATTCACTTTACATATACTTTATTATTATGAAAAACAATTAATTTTATTTCCAAATGTAATTTACTAATTTTATTTATTTCTTTAAGGTGTTTTATTGCTTTCGAGCTCCACGTTGAAGTACCATGTTGTAACGTTTCGTGGCTAGTGCACAGCTTTCCCCATGCTTGGGTGACATGTTTTTACGTTTCATAGCTCGTGATAGAAAATGAGTGCAGTAAATAGCTCGGTTAATAGGGCGCCAATCTCCAACAGACGGTTGTGAGATAAATTTATATTTATTAAATTGAGATTCTTTACTTTCGGGGGAGGGGCAACAGAGGCTAGCTGAAAAACACCTTATTCTATTTATTTTGACTTCTGGGAAGTCTAGCATGGGGTAAATCTTGACAGAAAGTCATAGATTGTAAAACTAATTTATTAAGAACACAGGATGAGATGAATGACGTCTTGCGACCTTTCAAACAGATATAATAAAAAGGGGAAGTTATTTCTTTAAATTTTTGAAGTTAATAGTATTTACGTCTGACTTGCAATTGACAAATATGCATGAGCTCACCGGGTTGTAGATCTTCATGGGCGATGTTGGCGGAGGTATCTCGTTCCTGAAGTAGACATCTCGCGTGGTCTTCCATGGTTCGAAGTACCAATCCTCTCTGATAAAGCTATCTGCTCAATAATTGCACAGATGCTGTCGCCTAGCTGAGTGAATGGAATGGTTTCACTCGTCTTCGATATTCAGCGCAATGCTGGAAATATCCTAGCTAGATCTCCACTGAGTTTACTAGTTAAACTTTATGAAATTTTGTAGTTGAATCTCAACAAGTGAGGTCCAAGTTCAGAATTTGAAGTTCTTTCAAGTGAAAACATAATAATATTCTTCCTCTCCATACAGCTCTGTCCCGGCTTATATATGGCAATTATATCTCCCACCAGCAGTAGGGGATCTGCCAATTGCAATATCAAAGTATTGTCTACAGAAAGTGACGCTCCTTCCTTATTGGCTGAAGTAAGTTCTTTATCACGCACCAAGTGGCTATATTAGGGTGAAGGTCTCTCCCCCAGTGACACACTTCCATATTGGTGTCATGTAGCGGTATCTTCCTTAAAAATCACAAGGTTGCAGTTTTCTCGTCGTAAAACGATTTATTCTAAAAAACTGGGGAGTACATTGTTCTGACATCTTTTAGAATTAGCCTGCTGGCTACCGAGGGTCTCTCCTGGTTGCGGCTCCCTTTCCATTCTTCCTGCTTCTTCATAAGCTGTTTATGACGGTTCGAGCGGTATCTATTGTCAGTTGTTAGCTCCGCAAGTGAGCTCAAGAAATATATTTATTGGGGGAGGGGTTGTAAATTTACGGTTTGAAATCTCGGGTCGACGTCTAATTACAAGAATGGATGAGAATGAACATATGATTTTATATTACCCTTAAACACAATAAATATATACATGCACTATCGTTGCAATTGCACATCAATATAGTACTCTTAGTTCAATTGTTTTGGGTGTGGTGTACAAACACCACAAGTTTTTACGTTAAAACAATAATTAAAACAAGATATTCAGTAAAGAACATATAGCCTACTTCCTCCTAAAAGCATGGGTATGGTTATAACTCTTTTTCCCTTCAAGGAGTATAATTGAATGTTTGTTGTAGTAGCTTGTTGAAATACAACCTGCTATACTGATATTAGACATGAATATGAGGTGCCCCTTGCTTGTTCTACTTCTGTACCAAATTTCGTTCAATTCGGTTTCACCGTGTTCGAATTGATACGGGGGGGGACATTCAGAGTACACACACTCACACACACACGGAATCACACACACACACACAGACAGACACACATATTTGGTTCTGTAGTGATCTCATAAGTCTACTTACATTTTTTTGCAAAAACTGAAAGTAGGCTAAAAATTACAATAATTGTTAACGTAAGAAAGACCTGTCTGGGGGCGAAAAATATGTTTTATTTCGCATTTTCAATTATTTACAACGTAGAGAAGAGGAATTTGTAAAAAAAAAAGTCGAAAATATATGAAAAATTGTCATTTTATAAGTTATAAATGACTATGCTGTACCATGAATAACAACGTCCACTTTTACGGAGATTTATATTTGTGCGTATAACTTCTGAACTGTTTAATATAGATAGATTTCTGATCTCACTTCTTGTCTGCTCTGTTGAACGCAGACTTTGTGTTGGTAACAATGACAGCTTCCTGCTTTGTTTATGTTACTAGTGGTTACTGAACATCGTCATAATATTATAATCACTGTGCTTCGGTGGCGTAGTTGGTAGCATGCTGAACTGCTCTGCAAAAGATAGCGGGTTCAAACCCGGCCGTAATAGTCGGATTTTTAAGAGCTTTAAAAATCCTTCAGTATGCCTCCTTTCGGAGGGGAAGTAGAGCCGGCGGTCCGATGTCATAGATTTATGGCATGTAAAAGATTCTTCCACAGATTAAACATGTGTGAAGCTAAATTGTTAGGTTAGATTTCTTCGGAACGCTCTGTCAATGTTCTAACGTTCACCAATAGGTATCATTGATATCTGGTAGCGAAAGTTGGAACTACTTGAAATTGAACGGAACTTGTAGCTCACCCTAAGGGTGTCCGCTGGAATCAGCTACAGACTCAGGCGAGCCGAACTTGCCCTCGGACACTCCCGGCACGAAAAGCCGTACGATAAATTCAATTATAATTACTGTGATTTTGCACTGACCTATTGAAGAAATTGTTTAAGGGGCGGAACAGCGAGGTCATATGCCCAATTATTAATAATTGAATCGTTGATTTGAAGAGGGAAACAAGTCCACGTTGAAAACAGATAAGTTGAAATACGTATTTATTTCTTCTTATTCTTTAGTTTGGGCCAACTGAGGACCACGGGGCTCGTTTTGACTTCTTGTAAGGAATTTATGTTTCTTCTTAGCCCAGGCAGCTTTCATCTTCTGGCTGTGTGTCTGCTTTATTTCCTGTGTCCACTTCGGTCTGGTAGTCCCTGTACTCTTCCTGCTGGTGAGAGACACTGGAAAGACACCATGTTGAATCATCTGTCGGAATTGTGATCGATCCTGTATTTTTTTTGATGAAATTCCAAGTTGCTCTAGGTCTGACTTCAATGTGGTGATCCATTTGTTTTTGGACGCTTTCCCTCTTCCTGTCGTGGTGAAGATCTGGCTGGTAAGTCTATCTGGACCCATGCGTGTCAGATGTCCGTAGAAAGCTAATCGTCTCTTCCTCATGGATGTGACGATATCTTCTTTATGATCATAGAGCTCATTGTTGTGCCTGATCCTGTAAGTACAACCCTCTTCCCTTATTGGTCCTAAAACCTTCTACATATTTTCCGTTCCTTGAGCTCTAGTTTCCTCAGTGGGCCTTTCTGGTTCATCAGGAGACACTCAGAGGCATAAAGAACGGAAGGTCTTACTACTGAGTTGTAATGTAGAAGTTTAAGGTTCTTAGAGAGGCACTTGGATGTGTAGATGCTTGTCATGCGGCCACTGTGTTCATTCAAATAGCGCACGGATCTTTGATAATATATAATCAATGTTATTGTATTTATCATTTAGATTTTAAATCCAGTGATTAATTACAAATCTACAGTCAATATACCGGGTGAGTTAGCCGTGGTCGTTACGGCGTGGCTGCAGGCAGTCGCTCACATCCGGGAGGCGAGGAGGTTCGAATCCCCCCGCCGGCAACCTTGAAGATGGTCTTTTGTGGTTTCCCATCTTCCTTCCTGGCAAATGCCGGGGTTGGTCCCTCACTATAGGCCACAGCCGCTACCTTCCAACTCCTAGTCATTACATTCAAACTTTCCTCCCCAGACAACACTCCACACGCGGCGGTACATGTAGCTCACCCCACGGGTGTCCGCGTAGAAGCAGCTAAAAATCTGGCGAGCTGAACATGTCTTTGGACACTTCCGGCACCAAAAGCCATACGCTAAAAATAAAAATAATAAAAAAAACAGTAAATATTATCGCGCAAAATAGCTTTAAAAATAATACAAAGAAGCATTACAAGAGAGAATATGCTGAGAAAGATCTACGGGCCAGTTCAGAATGTGGGAATATGGTTAACGAGACCGAAAATTGATATATACGAACAGAGACGATTAAAAACAACATCAGAAAAAGAAGGACAAAGTTTTATGGACACATAGGTTGAACGAAGACAGACTGACTAAGAATATATTTAATATAGTTTGACTAGTACACTGAAAACCAATTGGGTAAATTGGAAGAGCTCAAGAAACTAAATATATCTACAGAAGACATTGCAGACACGAAAATATACTGAGAAACAAGAAGTTCCGTGACGAACTAAAGAGCCTACGTTTCTTAAAATTTAAGAATCATGCCAATGATTAATCGATATGGATCTATCTAGAATAATGACGAAATTAAGTTGGTAATAACGAAATTTCTAATTAGTTCGAAATAATGTATACCTGGCAAAATGTAGCCTAATAGAGCACTACAGTTGGCAGCCCTGGTTACTGAATATATTCTTAGTTCCATCTCTTAAGGTACAGAATACAAAATTTGGTTGGAGTCCAATGAATAGCATGGACGTTACATTCAGTTGAACATTGGATCTAACAGCGCGCCTAAAATCATTTTGGCGACAGTATCATGCATGTATTGGTCAGAAATAATCTGAAATAATATGATCTATTGTTGTGCCAATTTTGAATGAAATCCATTAGTCAGTATAGAAGTTACATGCATTTAAAATTGGACCTATCAGCAGGCTTAGAATCATGTTGGCAGCACTGTCGTATATTAGTTACTCCAAAGTAATCTAGAATGCCAGGTACTATACGTGTGCAAAGTTTAGAGCTATTGGCTTGCATTCTTTCTGATATATTGATATTAGGGTACGGTAACAAAAATAGAGACAGCATTTATTAACAGTTGGCAGCCCTGGTTGCTCTTAAGAATACGCATAGTCACAGCTGTTATGGTACCCATAGCACATACGAAATTTGGTTGAAATCCAAATGATAGTATGGAAGTTACATGTATTTAAAATTGGACCTCTCAGCAGGCTTAGAATCATGTTGGTAGCACTGACGTATATAAGTTACTCCAAATTAATATAGAATGTCATGTACTATACGTGTGCATAGTTTAAAGCTGTCGGCTTGCGTACTTTCTCATATATATTGGTATTTGGATAAAAGAAATTAAGAGCATTTTTTAACAGTTGGCAGCACTGGTGGTTCATAAGAATACGTTCAGTCATATCTGGTTATATACACATACAACATATGAAATTTGGTTGAATTCCAATCGATAGTGTAGAAGTAATATGCATTTAAATATTGGACCTATCAGTAGGCTTATAATCATTTTGGCAACACTGCCATGTATGGCCTTCTGGAAATTAAACTGCAATATTATTATCTATATGTGTGCCGATTTTGAAATAGCTCCCGTTCATACCTTCCAAGATATCCAACATGGAGCTCAAATTTCAATTGCGATTTTTCAGCAGTTGGTAGCACTGACATCATTTTCAAATATGGCCGTGAGATATTCAGGTATAGATCTTTACTCCTACCAAATTTTATTTCGATTTCTCCAGCCGTTTAGGAGTTGATAGGGGGGGGGGGGACACACACTCAGCCAGACAGACAGACAGACAGACAGAAGGACAGACAGACAGACACACATTTTCCCGGATCGATCTCATAAGACTACTTTTTCCTCATTTTTGCAAAATGTGAAAAGTAGGCTAAAAATCAGAAAACAGAAATTTGAGCAAACGCCCAAAGAGAAACAAAAAACAGGAAAGAAGTGGACAGGAAAGAGAAAGAGGAAACACAGAAGATATATGAGAGACTTTTGGGAAGAGAGAAGGAAGGGGCAGAACAAGACCATGACAATTGATTGTGTTTTAACGCTCTCCGGGGGGAATTAATGGTAATAATAATAATAATAATAATAATAATAATATCGTATGACCTCGGGTGCCGGGTGCAAGCTTTGTTATTTGACGCATATACGACAACTTGCAAGTCAAATTTTGTCATTCCTTGGAACGCTGTGAAAGTCAGGGAGGTTTAGATATCTAAGCTCTTTGACACAATATAGCGCCTTCTAGTAGAGAAAGGAGAAACTTTGTGTTGGCGGAAAATCCCGACATTAATTTTGCCATTATGAACATAGCCTACTGAATTCAAATGGGTTCTTTAACATGCCAACAACTTATGACATGCGTGCGAGATTGTTATCGCCTTTCAAAAATCACTTTCCACGGTCAGGAGCGAACCTGCGAACTAGAGGTTGGTATTCGACACGATAACCACTTACCCACCGTGGCAAGCTATGATAATAATAATCATAATCTTATTATATAATACGCTAAGGTGTACGTTATGTTTCACAAAACTCAATCTCCTAAACCAGAAGGTGTGGTTTTTACCAAAATCTTCCAAATCGTCCCAATAGTACTGGAAAAATCTTTCATTTCTTGAAAAGTCAACCGAAATATATTAATTTGTTTTAGAGTGCTTTTATACAAATAAACAGGGCGATAGCCCCTGGCAGAACTGTGTCACGTACAGCCCGCATAGTACTAGTGCCGGGCGGGTAGTCTGTACACATGGGGCGCACACAACCCTTTGTACGCGAGTTATCACAGGAGTTCCGAATTTTATGCAATGTTATTAATAACATGAATAAATTTAATTTTATTGACTTTTACATATTTAACTTTCGCAATCAATATACATCATATCCGTGCTGTACACATGAGGCACACAACCCATTATGCGAGTTCTCGCACGGGTCAGTCTAACTTTCCAGCTAGCTTACGATTTTAATGACTAATACATCTCAAGTCAAGTTTTCGGGCAGTAACTTCCCCTAGCGCGCGAAGCGCGACCAAGCGTCCATGGGATGGTGCTCCTAAATGGTGCTCCTTTTAGCCTTTTGTAATTGAAATGTATTAGTTGGAAATAAACTCTATCGCCCCGTTTGTATTAGGGAGATAGAGCTTGTATTTTTAAGTAGTTAAAAAAATGTTTAAGTTGATTGCTTAAGTTGAATGATTTTTAAGTTTTAAAACTTGAAATGACTTTTTTAATGGTGCCTGAAGAGCTGAGAATGCTGACTTGTGGTCTGCTGCTAGGGCCGATGACCGTCAGATTCGCAGCGGCATTAGATGGTATTTCTCGTACACTCGTTTGGCTTAAGTACAGCAGCTTCAGTAGTTAATAATAATAATAATAATAATAATAATAATAATAATAATAATCCGCCTCGAGGAGGACGTAGAGCTGACTACGGCCGGACGGGTCCACAGGTGGCGGATAGTGGATCGCCCTCTAGATATGGAGGGTAGCTGCGACATAAGCAGGGCAACCTGACGAATAAGCAGTCCCGGACCAACAGCGGCATTGCTAACAGGATGTGGTGGGTCTGTGGATGGCACCACAGTCTCTATAAAATGCCACATATATCCAAAGACAGCAATGTGACAAGGCGAGTCAGTGCCGCCATAAGCACTAGCCAACAGCGTCTGTACTCCATGTTAGGGGCGGCTGTGAAAGGCGTCTGTACCCCATGTTAGGGGCGGCCTAAATGAAATCCTGGTAGTAGGTATAAAACGCAACCCATTGATAATGGAGAAAATGTCAAAGAATAATGAGCCTCGGAAAAGGACGCTACCCGAGGTGCGTCGGGGCACGTTTGGAGCTGGTGCTGAACGTGACAGCAGGCGAACCACCAGTGACATGATGCTGAACAGGCGGGCACATGTCGGGTCACCCGAAAATTCTACAGCCGACAACGCAGATAGGAGAACCCAACAGCCGTCATCTCCCCTGTCGAAAGTGTTTCAAACATTCAACTGACCACTAAGGCAGGCAAACTGAGGCAGCACTTAAAATGGACTGATGAGATGAACAAATTCATAATGCGCTCCTACTTTATTGTTACAAACTTAGAGAGAGACCTCACAACATATAGGAAAGATTTGCACAAGTTGTTTGTGGAGAATTTTCCTGACTACTCTTTCGTTACAGAACAAAGAATTGCAGACCAAAGACGTGTAATAGTGAGGAACAATAGACTTCCTGCAATAATGATTCAAAGTCTTAAAGAGGAAGCAGCAAAAATTCTAGCTTCAGAATCCAACAATGAAAGCAGATCCACATTATTGATTCAAGCTGTTCAGGAAGTAACCTGCAGAAATGACACAGGGGAAGAGGGAATTATTGAACCAACTATCCCTACTAATATCTCGAGTTCTGATGAAACAAGTTCTATTGAACATGTGTTTAAAGAGGCAATGACAGAATTTATGGGCCTTAAAGTAGACTATCGACCAAAGCTGCCCAAACTCCTAGAAACAGCAAAGAGTAAATCTCTTGTCAGTATGACAAATAACATCCTAAAACAGTATGTGGAAACATCCGATAATCTAGAAGAAACAAACTCTCTTGTATATTGCGCAGCAGTAACTGTGATAAGGCTGAACAACCAGAAACTAATACCTTTGTCTGGAAGCTCTCGTGGAAAAGGTGCAGATGCAGAATACATTCCACCCTGGCAGCGTCGATTAGAAAATGACATCAAGGAACTGAGGAAAACCATAGGCCAACTAACAGCATATTTAAACAATAAAACTAAACCCATAACCAATCGAAAGCTGAGAAATATATTCAGAAAAATCAACAGCCATATAAAGGAATATGATCATACAGAAAAAATCAAGGAATACATTGACAACCGAAAGCTAAAATTATGCGCAAAAGCAGCGAGACTCAGGAGGTACAAGGAATCACGAGCGAGGAAAACACAAAACAAACTTTTCTCCAACAATGAAGGTCAGTTCTACAGAATGATCAAACGAAACAAACAATCCATGACAAAAGCAGAACCTCCTAGCACGCAAGAAACGGAAGATTTTTGGAGAAGTGTATGGGCTGCAAAGTCACCGCACAATGAAAATGCAAATTGGATCAACGAAGAGCGAAATAGCAATAATGTATATGAAGAAATGGATTTTGATACCATTGAAGAACGGCATGTGTATGATGCTATAAGGAGAACTCAGAATTGGAAAGCGCCGGGCACAGATAAATTTCACAATTATTGGTACAAACATTTCATGTGCGTGCACCAGAAGATAGCCCAGCAATTTACTTACCTCATCCATCATCCTGAGGAATGTCCTGATTTCCTTACTGCTGGAATTACATATCTAATCTCAAAAGAAAGTGGAAATACTAAAGACCCATCAAACTACAGACCTATCACCTGTCTCCAAACACTTTACAAACTATTTACGTCCATAATTGCGGACGAAATATACAAGTTTCTCGACAAACATAACATTTTGGCTGAGGAACAGAAAGGATGCAAGAAGCTGTCTCAAGGATGCAAAGAACAGATAGTTATTGATTCTGTGATAACACAACAGGCGATACATAATCAAAGGAATCTATATACGGCATACATAGATTACCAGAAAGCATTTGATTCAGTCCCGCATTCATGGCTGAAAGAAATCCTCCATATGTATAAGATTAACCCTGCTGTAATTCACTTCCTGGAGGTCACGATGGATAATTGGAAAACAGTACTGTATACTAAGACAGACAATGAATGTGTCACATCTGACACAATAAAAATTGAGCGTGGTATCTATCAAGGAGACTCGCTAAGCCCATTATGGTTTTGCTTAGCCATCAATCCTCTCTCTAAAATTCTAAAATCCACCGGTTTCGGATTTGACATCAAATACTACAATAGGAAATACAGAATATCCCATCTCCTTTATATGGATGACCTCAAAGTATATGCACACAGTGAGACTCAAATGAATGCCATGCTAAATATAATAGATTCATATTCATCCGATGTCCGAATGTCACTGGGAGTGAAGAAATGCAAGCGTCTGACAATTGAAAGAGGTAAATATGCAACTTCTGAACCACATGAGCTACGCAAAGGATCTCTAATTGAAGGAATGACTGAAATAGAAACCTACAAATATCTGGGATTTGCTCAAAATACAACTTTGGATCATAAAAGTATCAAAGATGAACTCATTGGAAAATATACCACAAGACTACATCAAGTGCTGCGAACCAGTCTATGTGCAAAGAACAAAATTAAAGCTATCAACACATACGCTATACCAACCCTAGTATATTCATTTGGTATTCTGAAATGGTCAGCAACAGAAATGGAAAGCCTGCAGAGAAAAACAAGGACCCTTCTCACTACTTACCGTTTACACCATCCAAACGCCTGTAAAGAAAGGGTCACTCTTCCACGAAAGATGGGAGGTCGAGGAGTACTGGATTTACAAATTTTGCTCCAGAACCAAATTAAAACCCTTAGAAGATATTTCTATCAAAGAAAGGAAAACAGCATTCTCCATAAAGCCATTGTACTTGCTGATAAACACACAGTATTGAACCTTCGTACATCCTCTGATGATCATATCAGCCAGCCACTACACTTACATGAAAAAGAAAAGGCATGGGGAGAAAAGACCCTCCATGGAAAATACTACAGCAACCTATCCCAACAGAGTATTGATAAAAACGCATCGTGTATGTGGTTACAAAGTGGTCGACTGTTTGGAGAAACAGAGGGATTTGCAATTGCCATCCAAGATCAAGTCATTGCTACAAAAAATTACAAGAAATACATCATCAAAGATACCAGTGTAATTTCAGACAAATGCAGGCGATGCGCCATTCATCTCGAGACCATTGACCATGTCACTGCAGGTTGCCCAATACTAGCATCAGTTGAATATTCAAAGCGGCACAATCAGGTTGCAGGCATCATTCATCAAGCACTCGCACAGAAATATAAATTAACTGAGGAGTATATCCCTTACTACAAGTATCATCCACCATCCCTCCTCGAAAATGAACTGTGTAAAATATACTGGGACACTGGTATTGTGACAGATAAAACAATAGATCACAATCGACCAGACATCATAGTAGTAAATAAGGCTGATGGCACTACATTTATAATAGACATAGCAGTCCCCAACGACACCAACATCGAACGTAAACACAATGAAAAAATCTCCAAGTATAGACAGCTAGCAGAGGAAATCAGGAGGATATGGAAGATGAACTGCGTCCGGATAGTGCCTGTAATCTTGTCAGTCAACGGCCTCATACCTCACACACTCCACAAGAGTCTGAAAGAATTGGATCTTCCGCCGACCAACTACAAGAGTATGCAGCATTCGGTCCTATTGTCCACATGCAATATTGTGCGATCCTTCCTTGCTAATGAATGAGTGATTATGAACTCTTATATTTTGTATATACATGATATGTATTATAGTTTGTATTATAGTTTTTATGTATTGTTGTAAAGCACTTGGTTTAACCCGTGCTTTAGAGTAACCCATGTTTGTAATGGTGAATTGAATAAATAATAATAATAATAATAATAATAATAATAATAATAATAAGATGATTTGAAGTTGAATTGAAATGTTTTAATTAGTTATTTGAAATTAGAAAGGCCTCGAGAAGTCTGGTTTTGGAAGTATGAAAATGTATAGACCAATAGTAGGTTGAAGGTTTTGAAATTGAAAATAATAATAGCCTCAGGTGTGTAGATTGGTTTTTTAACTGTGTAGAGTATGTAATATGTCAGTGGATAGTGTAATTTATGTTTAATGTGAGTCCCAAGGGCGGGGAGTATGAATTTAAAGGTGCTGTGCTCCGATTGGCTGGAGGAGTGCTGTGGTTGGCTATTGGTTTTGAGCTGTTTAAATGTAGTTATTGTTGAAATAAGTGATATTTTATGGTTTACGATTGTTGATAGTGTACATTTGAGGGGGAATTGAGTGAAAAACAGAGCCTGCCGAGTGCAGAACGGAGTAATTACGGAGTAATTATGACAGTTGTTATTCGGAGTTAAAAGCAACATGGCCTAAATGGTCACAAAGGTAGTTGTGCAATCTCGAGCAGGCTTGCTCTCCAGCTTCAATTCATGTGTTAATATTGAGAATTGTGATTTTATTTTAATTTCTGATTGTGGGGAATGAATTGTGGGCTATTTTAGTTTGGTTTTAACCCCGGCTCGCTGATACCATCCCAGGCGAGCAACGTCTGTTCCCCAGGCAAGTAAACTGCGGAAACGGGAACTGTGTTCGATCTGGGCTGAGTACATTTAGAGTGTGATGGCTGAGAGATGCCGTAGCAGACTCAGCAGTTGTGTGAGTGCAGTGGCGTGTGCGGCTGGTGGGGGGATTGGTGGAAGTGAGAGTAGACAAGGAATGCTTTTAGTATGTTGTTTGTTTCTCCATTGCCAGTGTTTGATGGCTGCTTTAATATATAAGGTGCGTTCAAAAAGTAACGAGCTGGAGGCATAATTACAGAAACCAGTTCCAGTATGTTAGAAGTATTGGCCATGGCTGTTGAGCCACTTGTCCCGACGTGACACGAGGCGGTGAATGGCTGTCTCATAAAATTCCCTGGGCTGCGATGTGAAACAGTTCCGCACGTACAGCTGGACGTCGGCGTCCGAGGTGAATCGTTGGCCCCGCAGAGCACTTTTCAGGGGACCAAACATGGCGTAATCACAGGGAGAGAGGTCTGGACTGTATGGAGGGTGGCCGAGAACCTCCCATTTGAATTTCTGCAGGAGTGCCGCGACTGTGTTGGCCGTATGAGGTCGTGCATTGTCGTGGAGCGACCACGGCGGCTATGGCGTTCACTGTCACTCGGCGGTCCTGGCTAATGAGTACATCAACCAGCTGGACGTTGTCATCGGTAATGCAGGGGGGTGTCCCAGACCGGGCATCATCGGCTAACGACACCCGTTCTTCCCTGAAGCGCTTGTGCCACGCCTTGACCATTGCAAGGGACATGCAGCGTTCGCCGTACACTTATGACATTCGGCGATGAATGTCCGTTCCCCCTACTCCTTCCGCTGTCAGAAACCGAACAACACCTCTTTGCTCTTCGGTTGATGCCTCCATGTCACTGTTGGCAATGCGACTGGCAGCGTTGGACGACTGATGCATGCTGCTGCTCGCTTTGTATCGTCACGTGACGTGCACGTGTGCCCTCTAGCGCCGGACTGTTACCTTCCACGCTCTGGTCGGAAATACACCTCGTTACACACGCCACGATTAGCCAATGTAGTCACCGGTTTGCTTTTTCCAGCCTCCAGCTCGTTACTTTTTGAACGCACCTTATATTTACACCCTGAAAAGGAGTCCGCGTGTTGCCCACCACAGTTTACGCACGAGGGGGAATTTCGTGGGACCTTACATTCCGTATGCTTATGCGGTCCACCACATCTGTTGCACCGGGCCTCTTTCTTGCAGTCTAAAGCTGTGTGGTTTAATCGCTGGCAATGGAAACATTGTATTATTAGTGTAGGATGTGGTTTAGGTGCCGGGCGTCGCGACGCCTGTGGTGTTGAAGGTGTAGGCTTAGGAGGGGAGGGCGGAACTAGTGAAACCTCGTTCTCTGAAGGTGAAGCTAATTCTTGTGTGCTGATGGCTGTTTCAGTGGCTTGTATGGAGTGTGGATGATTGTTTGGGCTGGAATGTTTGATTGTATTGCTTTTATGTTTTATTTTGGGCCTAATGTGCGCGAGGTGTGTCTGAGTCCATGTCTCAGCTATGTCAGGACTGTTTGAGTGTGCTCATGGAATGATTCTATAGTAGCCGTCTGTGTGGATTTAGTGTACTTTAGTGTGGAAGGTAAGGGCGGGGGAACTGGAATGGATTCGGCTATTGTCTGTTCTGCTTGCGTGGGCTTGGAGAATGTTTCGGTAGGCCTGTAGGGAATGAGCGTGAAAGGAGCAATGTAGGGATGGCTTTGAAGGGCTCTTGTGATAGCGTTGATGCTGCTGATTTTAGTGGGCGTGATGGCAATGTGGTCGTTCTTGAGTTCCTCTATGCAGGTAATGAATTTGGCTAGAGGGGTAAGCGCGCTGATGATTTCTGCGCGTGTGGCAGGCAACAGTTTTTGGCCCGGTGGGCTTAAGAAAATCAGCGTGCTTTTGGGTGAGTTACGAGTTGGGGATTCGTACCATAGGCATTCCCCGAAGTCAAAGTCCGGGAAAATACCATGGCACGTTGTAGGCGGCGGCGATGAGCCCCTGAGGTGCTCAGGGTTTGTTTCAGAAGACCACGACTGGTGGCTTTCGTCAGAAAGCGATGCTGCCAAATCGGCCAATGCAGCCGTGTAGTCCATGTTTGTGAGACTGTATGTATAGAAGTGTGAGTGAGTAGGTGAAACGTGATAGAGGGGAGGGGTCAAATGCCGTGGTAGACCCTTATAATGAATCGGCTTCGTTCAAGAAGTTATTGCCAGTCGCACAAGGTTAAACAGTTGTTCGGTTGCAGCCGTGACAGTGTGCGAGCTGGCGTCGAAAAATTTTAATAATGAATTAGTATTAATTAATTATTTGGCTGCGGCAGGGTGGGGAGGGAAGAGTAAAAACTTGGCTGTTACTCGAGGTTGATGGATTTTCTTGACGTGGCTGGTTTGGTAGGGGGGAAAGCAATAATAGCTTGGTGCGGGAAGTGGCTTCAATAATGGGTAACGGTTGGATAAGGGATTCTTGGTTTAAACTTGGAAGGTAGGGTTAGTCAATGGCGATGAGCCGTAGCCTCGGCGGTAGTGGATCAACAATTATTGACGTAGGCGCTTGGTATCCGTTCGTCTCGGAGGGAGCTCTGCGGAGTAGCTGCTGGCCTGCTCGGATGCAGCACGGGCAGCATTTTTTTTTCAGCCCGAGCCTAGCCACAGTATGTATTTCCGAGCCTCTTACTGTATTGGATGTTATGTCATGCCATTCTCGAGACGGTAGATAGTAGCAGGGGTCACATCCGATCAAACATGGAGGAAGGTTATCGAGTGAGATGTGGATAATATTCGATGTTGAATTGCATCATTAGCGTGAAACAGGCATGAAACTTGCTTTAGATCAAGTTTAAAACAACCCACGCAGCAAATGAATTCGTTCCAATCAACATTTAAGGTCTAAGTGAAAGCATTCGATATTTAACCACATGTATTAAGACCTATGATAATATTTATCATTTGCGAGCGCACATGTGCACAAGTGGTATCGTGCGAGCGTGGTAACGTTGTGTCCCGGGTTGAAGACTGCCCTAGGGCAGAAATTTTTACTTCTTTTGAATTATTTTATTATATCCTCCCAAACCTTTTACAGCATGTTTTATGCCTTGTTTTATTGAAATTATCTGTATCGGTGATTGAAATAATAAACATTGTTAGGCGGAATTCTTCCCTATTCTCAGTTGAATTTATATTCCTCTGCTTACTGTTCAACGCGGCTAGCGTTCTTGGCTGTCTCCCCAGAGGTCGAGGTCAATTCCCAGCTCTGCCGAGAAGTTTCAATTCTGGTGTGAGGGCTGAAACGGGGTACTCTCAGCCTCATGAGCCAAAACTGAGTAGAGGTGGGTTCGATTCCTACCTCAGGCATCTTGGAAGTGATTTTCCATAGTTTTCCACTTATACTCCAGACAAATGCCGAAATTGTTCATAACAAAGGCAAGGCTGCAACTTATCACCCATACTTTTTAATCTTTACATTGAAAAAACAATGAAGGAAATTGGTGAAACTTTTAAAGTGGGAGAGAAGATTCACGGAGATTCACTCTGAGATTTGCTGATAACATCGTCATCTTGGCCGACAGGCCTGAGGATTTGGATGAGTTTTTGAATGGTATGGACTCCATCTTGAGGAAAGAGTTCATGATGAAAATTAATAAAATGTAAAACAAATACTATTGGAACGCAGCCGAAATAAATCAGAAACCTCTATGGTCATCAATTTGGCAGGTGAAAAGCTAAAGGAAGTAGCAGACTTCTGTTACTTAGGAACAAAATAACCAGTGATGGACGAAGAAAAGAGGACATCAATAATAGGTTGGCTCAGGCAAGGAATGCATTTCTACAAAAAAGGAATCTCTTTACTTCGAATATAGATTTAGGTATTAGGGAGTCATTTTTGAAAGTCTTTCTCTGGAGCGTGGCACTCTATGGAAGTCAAACTTGGACTATTGGTGCAGCAGAACAGAGGAGAATTGAAGCGTTTGAAATGTGGTGTTACAGGAGAATGATGAAGATCAGATGGGTAGATAGGGTTACAAACAAAGAGGTATTAAGACGAGTGGAAGGCGAGATGTTTCTGGCGACTGTTAATGAAGAGAAGAGATAGGTTGGTAGGACACATACTAAGACACCAAGGAATAGCAAGCTTAGTTGTGGAAGGAAGGGTCGAAAACTGTACGGGTAGACCAAGGTTAGAATATGTTAAACAGATTGCCTCGGATGTAGGGTGTGGTAGCTATGTAGAGATGAAAAGATTAACTCAGGACAGGGAGACACGGAGGGCTGCGTCAAACTTGTCAAAAGACTGAAGACTCAAACACACAATCTCGTGATCATTAGACACGGAACCTCCAATTTAGTTAGAAACTAAAACTCATAACGTGATAAGTCCCTTCGTAAATCTCACGTGAATTGACCGGGAATCGAACCCTGTCCACCGTGGGGAGAGGCAAGGAGAAGTTGACGCTGTCTAGTTCATTTGATCAAATTGGACATGGTGGTCATTGAGCCCACCTATTTTAAATAAATAAATAAATAAATGCATTACTCTGATAATCTGTGTTATTGTGGTGTCTGTAGTATTGTGAGTATTTGATATTCAGGTGAGAATTCGCTAGGAGGCGGTCGTGCCTTTGTTATGAACAATTTCGGCATTTGTCTGGAGTAGAAGTGAAAACTATGGTAAATCACACTTCCAAGATGGCTGAGGTGGGAATCGAACCCACCTCTACTCAGTTTTGGCTCATGAGGCCGAGTGTACCCAGTTGCAGCCCTCACACCAGATTTGAAATTTCTCGGCAGAGCTGGGAATTGAACCCGGACCTCGGGGAGGCAGCCAAGAACGTTCGCCTCGTTGACCAGTAAGCAGAGGAATATAAATTCAAGTGAGAATAGGGAAGAATTCTGCCTAAGAATGTTTATTATTTGAATCGCCCATACAGATAATTTCAATAAAACAAGGCATAAAACATGCTGTAAAAGGTAGGGAGGATATAATAAAATAATTCAAAAGAAGTAAAAATTTCTACCCTAGGGCAGTTTTGAACCCGGGACACAAAGTAACCAAGCTCGCACCATATCACTTTTGCACATGTGCGCTCGCAAATGATAAATATAATCATAGGTCTTGTGGTTAAATGTCGAATGATTTCACTTAGACCTTAAATGTTGATTGGAACGCTTTCATTTGCTGCGTGGGTTGTTTGAAACTTGATCTAAAGCAAGTTTCATGCCTGTTTCACGCTAATAATGCAATTCAACATCGAATATTATCCACATCTCACTCGATAACCTTCCTCCATGATTGATCGGATGTGCCCCCCTGCTACTATCTACCGTCTCGATTCGGAACCAGGAGAATACATACATACTGTCGTTGGGCTCGGGCTGAACATAATAGAAGCCGGAAAAATATATTTTATTTTGCTTATAAATCCTGAACTTTCGCAATCAATATATATTCACTTTCTATACTGTAAACAACCGTTTTTAGCCTACTTTCGATTTTTGCAAAAAATGAAAGTAGACTTATGAGATCAACACAGGGCGAAAAAAGTGTGTCTGTCTGTGTGTATGTGTGTGTGTGAGTCTGTGTGTGTGTGTGTCTGTGTGTCTGTGTGTGTGTGTGTGTGTGTGAGTATGTGTACTCTGAATGTCTGTCCCCCCCTATCAATTCGAACACGGTGAATGCGAATTGAACGAAATTTAGTACAAAGGTAGCACTAGCAAAGGACACCTCAGTGTCATGTTTTATATCGCCGCCATCTTGACGAAAACGTAATGGCGGCCACATAAATGTTCAAAGCTTAAATCAAATTACGACTAACCTAATCATCCGATCTCTACCAAATTTTGCAACAACATACCTTTATGGGGGGAGCATCCTTTGACCAAACTAATAAGTCATCCATCTTTTTGTAAGCCTTCATAGGGAGGTTAAGGCTGCTTGAGGTTATACTTCTCGTAGTCAAGTGGTGCAGTTGCACCTAATATAAAGGGAGGTGGCACGCAGTTCGTCACTCCAGTGGGGGTCCGGGCGGGGACACCAAGAGCCCGCCGATGAGCCAGCTTGGTGTCCTAGGCGAAACCCCACACAAGACACGGCACAAACCTAGAAGAATTGCTGAGTTTTAATTCATCGGCCGTGAAATCCAATATACCATCTTTTTGGAAGCCTTCATAGGGAGGTTAAGGCTGCTTGAGGTTATACTTCTCGTAGTCAAGTGGTGCAGCTGCACCTAATATAAAGGGAGGTGGCGCGCAGTTCGTCACTCCAGTGGGGGTCCGGGCGGGGACACCAAGAGCCCGCCGATGAGCCAGCTTGGTGTCCTAGGCGAAACCCCACACAAGACACGGCACAAACCTAGAAGAATTGCTGAGTTTTCATCAGCGTAACAGTTTGCGGATGGCGGCCATCTTTGTGTGAAAATTGATTCCCCCTATTAATTCGAACACGGTACAACCGAATGGAACGAAATTTGGTACAGAGGTAGTACTAACAAAAGGCACTTCAGTGTCATGTTTTATATCGCCGCCATCTTGACGGAAACGTAATGGCGGCCACACAAATGTTCAAAGCTTAAATCAAATTACGATTAACCTAATCATCCGATCTCTACCAAATTTTGCAACAACATACCTTTATAGAGGAAACATCCTTTGACCAAATAACTAGGTCATTAGCCTAATAGTTTGCGGATGGCGGCCATCTTTGTGTGAAAATCAGTTCCCCCTATTAATTCAAACACGGTGAAACCAAATGGAACGAAATTTGGTACAGAGGTAGCACTTGCAAAGGGCACCTCAGTGTCATGTTTTATATTGCCGCCATCTTGACAGAAACGTAATGGCGGCCACACGAATGTTCAAAGCTTAAATCAAATTACGATTAACCTAATCATCCGATCTCTACCAAATTTTGCAACTACATACCTTTATGGAGGGAGCATCCTTTGACCAATCTAATAGGTTATTAGCCTAATAGTTTGCGGGTGGCGGCCATCTTTATGTCAAAATTGATTCCCCCTATTAATTCGAACATGGTGGAACCGAATGGAACGAAATTTGGTACAGAGGTAGCACTTGCAAAGGGCACCTCAGTGTCATGTTTTATATCGCCACCATCTTGACTGAAACGTAATGGCGGCCACACGAATGTTCAAAGCTTAAATCAAATTACGATTAACCTAATCATCCGATCTCTACCAAATTTTGCAACTACATACCTTTATGGAGGGAGCATCCTTTGACCAATCTAATAGGTCATTCGCCTAATAGTTTGCGGATGGCGGCCATCTTTGTGTCAAAATCGATTCTCCCTATTAATTCAAACACGGTGAAACCGAATGGAACGAAATTTGGTACAGAGATAGCACTAGCAAAGGGCATCTCAGTGTCATGATTTATATCGCCGCCATATTGACAGAAACGTAATGGCGGCCACACAAATGTTCAAAGCTTAAATCAAATTACGATTAGCCTAATCATCCGATCTCTAGCAAATTTAGTAACAACATACCTTTATGGAGGGAGCATCCTTTGACCAAACTAATAGGTCATCAGCCTAATATTTTGCGGATGGCGGCCATGTTTGTGTGAAAATCGATTCCCCTTATCAATTCGAACACGGTGAAACCGAATGGAACGAAATTTGGTACAGAGGTAGCACTAGCAAAGGGCACCTCAGTGTCATGTTTTATATCACCGCTATCTTGACGGAAACGTAATCGCGGCCACCCAAATGTTAAAAGCTAAAATGTAATTACGACCAACCTAATAATCTAGTCTCTACCAAATTTTGCAACACCATATCTTTATGTGGGAAACATATTCAGACCAAACTGCAAGAACATCAGCCCAATAGTTTGCAGATGGTGGCCAAGTATGTGTGCAAATCGATTCCCCCTATCAATTCAAACAAGGTGAAACCGAATTGAACGAAATTTGGTACAGAGGTAGCACTAGCAAAGGGCACCTCATATTCATGTTTAATATCCCTATAGCGCGTTGTGTTTCAACAAGCTACTACAACCAACATTCAATCATACTCCTTGAAAAGGACAAAGAGTTATAACAATACCCATGCATTTAGGAGAAAGTAGGCTATATGTTCTTTACTGAACATCTTGTTTATTATCAGAAACACTGTCTCTCACGTATATTTTAATACTATTAATTTTAATAGCATAAACAAACAAAAAGTATTTTATGGTACGTCATTTAAACTTTAATGTTAGGGAATGCCTGTCTCGCTTAAGACTGCGGCATGCTCTTCGAGCATACAATAGGATAGAGAGGGCGCCAGCTATGCTTCTACCGGCCGACCGTGGGGCCAAAATAAGATCAGCTGATGTTGGGCAAAACAAACATGTCTCCCATAAGAATAGCATTATGAAGTGACTTAAAATCCCGATTCAAGCGTATTCCTTGTGATTAACAGACTATTTTTGTTGAAGGTGGCGATAACTACAATTCCTTCTGTATATTGCTGTTTCTTTTTTGTATGAAAAGTGTGAAGTATAATCGTTATATGCGATATTTTGGTGTGTTGACATATCAGTGTTGGAATGCATAGGTGACACTTAGGGCCTACATGGTTAGGAAATTATAAAATGGTGAATAAAATACGTTTACGTATAATTCTTATCCGTAATAATTGTCTGACTTTGTTATATTTGTAATATTTTTACATATCTAAAATAATAAACTCTACAAAGCATTCTAGTACTAGCTTACTTTTTTAGTAACATGTAGGCCCTATGCTTCTATTATGCTGGTTTTCCTTTATAAATCAAGAAAGTTTGCCGATAATCATCAATCATCAATTAAAATTCATATTTATGGTCCATATATTAAGCAATTCAGGGTCTGAAGGGAAGCTGAAATAAGCGAATACATTTAATTATGCGTACAAAGTGATATCCAGCACTGCATCTTAAAAGAAAACCAATGATATCCCCACTCCAAATATTTATCACTTACAGCAATAAATCTTACAAATATCCTAATGTTATCCCCTTCCCTTCCATATATAGTAAATTCAATTTTGGTGGCTAGGGACTTCGGGGTCATCAGCCCTGTGTACTTGAGTAGGCCTATGTGTTGAACTTGTCTGATAACTTAAATTTCTGTGACTGCAGTAGTGTGTATAGCTGCATTGGTGGTTGTAAATTCATTTAAGGGGCTTGTGACATCTTGGTCATCAGCACCGTGTAGTTGGGTGTGGGTTGAACTTGTCTGATAACCTGTATTGATGTGATGATTGTAGTAGTGTGTAACTTTATTAGGGACAGGGATGAGGTGGGTGCCTCGGGACTTGAACTAAGGTGCTATCCCGGCATTTGCCTGGGGGGAGTGTGGAAAATCCTGGGGGATAAACCACACTCGGGATATCAGCAGTCAGCACCGGGATTCGACCTGCGATATCCGAGCGTGCTGCATGATTTAACGAGCACGGCTACGCCGCTGGATGCCAGCTGTATTGGGGAAATGTATGTAATCAAGTCTGTGTATTTTAGGTCATATATTTTAATTCTTACCCGTGAAAAGATAGCCTGTTCCCTTTTTCAAACCTCTGACTGCAATTGTAAGCAGCGCAAGATATAACCATTTTCGTTATATAACTTCACATTCAGCCTCTTACATAAAGGAAAATGCGTATTTTTACAAAAAATGAAAGTAGACTTATGAGATCAACACAGGGCGAAAAAAAAGTGTGTCTGTCTGTGTGTGTGTGTGTGTATGTGTGTGTGTGAGCCTGTGAGTGTGTGAGTGTGTGTACTCTGAATGTCTGCCCCCCCCCCCCTATAAATTCGAACACGGTGAACGCGAATTGAACAAAATTTGGTACAAAGGTAGTACTGGCAGAGGGCACCTCATTGTCATGTTTTATATCGCCGCCATCTTTACGGAACCGTAATGGCGGCCACACAAATGTTCAAAGCTTAAATCAAATTCCGACTAATCTAATCATCCGATCTCTACCAAATTTTACAACAACATACCTTTATAGAGGAAGCATCCTTTGACCAAATTAATAGATCATTAGCCTAATATTTTGCGGATGGCGGCCATCTTTGTGTCAAAATCGATTCCCCCTATTATTTCAAACACGGTGAAACAGAATGGAACGAAATTTGGTACCGAGGTAGCACTATCAAAGGGCACCTCAGTGTCATGTTTTATATCGCCGCCATCTTGACGGAAACGTAATGGCGGCCACACAAATGTTCAAAGCTTAAATCAAATTACGATTAACCTAATCATCCGATCTCTACCAAATTTTGCAACAACATACCTTTATGGAGGGAGCATCCTTTAACAAATCTAATAGGTCATTAGCCTAATAGTTTGCGGATGGCGGTCATCTCCGTGTCAAAATCGATTCCCCCTATCAATTCGAACACAGTGAAACCGAATGGAACGAAATTTGGTACAGAGGTAGCACTAGCAAAGGGCACCTCAGTGTCATGTTTTATATCGCCGCCATCTTGACGGAAACGTAATGGCGGCCACACAAATGTTCAAAGCTTAAATCAAATTACGACTAACCTAATCATCCGATCTCTACCAAATTTTTCAACAACATACCTTTATGGAGGGAGCATCCTTTGACAAACCTAATAGGTCATTAGCCTAATAGTTTGCGGATGGCGGTCATCTTCGTGTCAAAATCGATTCCTCCTATCAATTCGAACACAGTGAAACCGCATGGAAGGAAATTTGGTACAGAGGTAGCACTAGCAAAGGGCACCTCAGTGTCATGTTTTATATCGCCGCCATCTTGACGGAAACGTAATGGCGGCCACACAAATGTTCAAAGCTTAAATCAAATTACGATTAACCTAATCATCCGATCTCTACCAAATTTTTCAACAACATACCTTTATGGAGGGAGCATCCTTTGACAAACCTAATAGGTCATTAGCCTAATATTTTGCGGATGGCGGCCATCTTTGTGTCAAAATCGATTCCCCATATTATTTCAAACACGGTGAAACAGAATGGAACGAAATTTGGTACCGAGGTAGCACTATCAAAGGGCACCTCAGTGTCATGTTTTATATCGCCGCCATCTTGACGGAAACGTAATGGCGGCCACACAAATGTTCAAAGCTTAAATCAAATTACGATTAACCTAATCATCCGATCTCTACCAAATTTTGCAACAACATACCTTTATGGAGGGAGCATCCTTTAACAAATCTAATAGGTCATTAGCCTAATAGTTTGCGGATGGCGGTCATCTCCGTGTCAAAATCGATTCCCCCTATTAATTCAAACACGGTGAAACAGAATGGAACGAAATTTGGTATAGAGGTAGCACTAGCAAAGGGCACCTCAGTGTCATGTTTTATATCGCCGCCATCTTGACGGAAACGTAATGGCGGCCACATAAATGTTCAAAGCTTAAATCAAATTACGACTAACATTATCATCCGATTTCTACCAAATTTTGCAACAACATACCTTTATGGAGGGAGCATCCTTTGACCAATCTAATGGGTCATTAGCCTAATAGTTTGCGGATGGCTGTCATCTTTGTGTCAAAATCGATTCCCCTTATCAATTCGAACACGGTGAAACCGAATGGAACGAAATTTGGTACAGAGGTAGCACTAGTAAAGGGCACCTCAGTGTCATGTTTTATATCGCCGCCATGTTGACGGAAACGTAAAGGCGGCCACACAAATGTTCAAAGCTTAAATCAAATTACGATTAACCTATTCATCCGATCTCTACCAAATGTTGCAACAACATACCTTTATGGAGGGAGCATCCTTTGACCAAACTAATAGGTCATTAGCCTAATATTTTGTGGATGGCGGCCATCTTTGTGTGAAAATCGATTCCCCCTATCAATTCGAACACGGTGAAACCGAATGGAACGAAATTTCGTACAGAGGTGGCACTAGCAAAGGGCACCACAGTGTCATGATTTATATCACCGCCATCTTGACGGAAACGTAATCGCGGCCACCCAAATGTTAAAAGCTAAAATTTAATTACGACCAACCTAATAATCTAGTCTCTACCAAATTTAACAACAACATATCTTTTGGTGGGAAGCATATTCTGACCAAACTGCAAGATCATCAGCCCAATAGTTTGCAGATGGTGGCCAAGTATGTGTGCAAATCGATTGCCCCTATCAATTCAAACACGGTGAAACCGAATTGAACGAAATTTGGTGCAGAGGTATCACTAGCAAAGGGCACCTCAGTGTCATGTTTTATATCGCCGCCATCTTGACGGAAACGGAATGACGGCCAGCCAAATGTTTAAAGCTTAAATCAAATTACGACCATCCTAATAATTTGATCTCTACCAGATTTTGCAACAACATGCCTTTTTGTGGAAAGCATCTTATGACTGACTACAAGGTCATCACGCCAATAGTTTGCAAATAGCGGCCATGTATGTGTGCAAATCCATTCCCCATATCAATTCAAACACGGTGAAACCGAATTGAATGACATTTTTTTACAGAGGTAGCACTAGCAAAGGGCACCTCATCTTCATGTTTAATATCCCAATAGCACGTTGTATTTCAACAAGCTACTACAACCTACATTCAATTATACTCCTTGAAAAGGACAAAGAGTTATAACAATACCCATGCATTTAGGAGAAAGTAGGCTATATGTTCTTTACTGAACATCTTGTTTTAAATATATTTCCACGTTAATTCCACATTTGTTTTATCTATTGTTTGTCATTCACGTAAATGATCTTTTAGTTTATTCATTTATTTATTGTATTCGTTTGTATTGTTACGGACACGATGCGTGGTGCAGCAGTAACGTTCTCACCTGCTATGTCCGAGGTTGCAGAATCGAATCCTGGCGCAATCAGTTGGCATTTGAGGGTGCGCAAATGCGAGGGAACCGTGTCAATAGATTTACAGGCACGTCGAAGATCCACCTCAGGGAAGAATTCCGGCACCCCGCCGTCCCTAAAAGCTACAGTAGTTAAAAGTGACGTAACACCAATAAGATTTGTTTTCTGATTCCTTGTGCCCAACTCAGGAGCACGTTTGAACTTATTAGCACGTTCTTCTTCTTCTTCTTCTCGCGGATGGGTCACTTAGGACCACGCGGAATCAACGTATGTTGAGCTTTCCTCCTTGCCCAATAGCTCTTCAAATGCATGGATTGTTGTAGTTTCTGTTCCTCCAACCATGCACGTCGTGTTGGTTTCTTCTGATCTTTCTTAAATCCCCTTGTGTGATAGGGGCAGATCACCTCGTAGTTCCGCCCCTTAAAACAACAATAACTAACTCGCTAACTAACTAACCCCTTGTGTGAACAATATTCCTGATTACATCTCTATTCATCAGATCTGGCGATCCCATCTCCACTAGGTGCCTCTCCTCCTGTTTGTACCACTTTGGTCTTGTACGTTTGTTCTGCAGAAATTTGTGGATTCGGTAAGTAAGTCTCGTATGGTTCATTCTTTCCAAATGGCCCAAAAATTGAATTCGTCTCATTCTCATGTTATCGGTAAGTTTAGAAAGTTTCCTATAGGCCTATATTTCAGGGTTGGGTTTGGGATAGTGTATGCCATTTTTAATTCTGGGCCCTAAGATCTTTCGCATTATTTTCCTTTCCTTAATCTCTAATTGTTCCTTTAATGTTTTAAGTTGTAAATTGAGCGTTTCTGAAGCATAAAGAGCTTCCGGTTTAATCACTGTTAAGTAATGGCGAATTTTACTATTCCATGACAAGCATAGCTTGTTATAAACATTTTTGGGTATTGAAAAGCAACCTCCATTTTCTAGATTCTTGATGTTACAGATTGATTTTCATATCCATAATTAAAGTTCTGAATTTTGTTCCGTTTAGAATGGTTTCTTTATGCCAGACAATTTCATTTATGATTTCAATGATTTCTTTTAGCCAGTAGTTTTGATTTTTCATTGCTAAGGCTAGGCTGAAAAGTTCCTTTGGGCCGGTTATTATCCATTCTATATATGAGTCGTCCAGTTGCAAAACTCGTTTAATCCACTTGTGAATAAGGATCATGTCGTAAAAAAATTAATTTAATTATTGTATTTTGGTTTATGTTACTTTATTTTATCTTATTTTGTTTTATTATGTTTTGTTTACTTTTATTTTATTTTGTTTTGTTTTATTATGATTTTGTTTTGTTTTATTTTATTTCGTTTTATTTTCTTTTAAATTGTTTTGTTTATTTTTTGTTTTGTTTTATTTTATTTTTTATTTCTTATATTTTTAATTTAATTTTGATTTATTTTGATTTTGTTTTGTTTATTTTTAATTTTCTTATTTTGTTATGTTTTATTTTGATTTTCCATAAAACAAACAAAACCAAAAACAAAAAACATGAAGCAAAAAAGCAAAATTAAAAACAAACGAAAAGCAGAAAACAAAAATCGAGAAACGATAAGCAAAAAGCAAAATTAAAAAAAATAAAAAATAAAAAACAGACACAAAACGAAAACCAAGAAAGAAAAGCAAAAAGGAAAATTCAGAAGCAAAAGCACAAAGCAAACTCAAAACCAAAAACCAAAAACACAAAGCACAAAGTAGAAAACAGCAAACACAAAAGATACGTGAGACAAAGTCCAGAGAAACGCTTCTCATGAAAATGATTCTTATTCACAAGAGTAGATTAAATGAGTTTTGCAACTGGACGACTCATGTGTGAAATTGTAACCGCTGTCTGTGATCTGTTGTCCCAATTTCAGCTGATAATAATAACGTATGGCCTCGGGTGACGGGTGCAAGCTTTGTTATTTGACACCCAAAGGATAGCTAGCATGTCGAATTTCGTTGTTCCTTGAAGCGCTAAAAATGTCAAGGCTTAATCTGAACTGCTTGCCACGGTGGGTGAGTGGTTATAGTGTCGGACTACCAACCCCAAGATTGCAGGTTCGCCCCTGGCCATTGTAAGTGATTTTTGAAGGCGACAAAAATCACGATACTCATGTCATACGTTGTTGGCATGTTAAAGAACCATTTGAATTCAGTAGACCGTATTCAATGGCAAAATTAATCTCGGGATTTTCCGCCAAAACAAATTTCCTCCATTCTCTACTTGAAAGCACCGTAATGCCTAGGAGTTTAGATATCTAACCTCCTTGAATTTCATAGCGTTCAAAGGCACGACGAAATTCGACATGCAAGCTACCCTCTGGGTGTCAATTAACAAAGCTTGCACCAGGCACCCGATGCCATACGATATTATTATTATTATTATTATTATTATTATTATCTGGACTAACTGGTGGAAGGGGTAGGAATATCTCTCACCTTACAAAATGTTTTTAAATACTTGATTTATTGTTCGTCAAATCAATACTTCAAAATAAGTGTAACTTATTGGTACATGTTTCGAATTCTATTACAATCCTTCATCAGCCAAAATATACTAAGAAATTGGATAACATCATGCACACAATAATATTGATTATAAGATCTCAGATATAATGCAATAGGGCGAGCAGGAACAACAAAAAATAGTCCTTTCTGTCTCAAAATGCACAGTTGCATGCAGCTCATATGCGTTATATAATTAAAAACTATGTTAAAAAACTTGTTAGAGACACAGGATAAATATCTCATTTAATCTTCGTGCATTCATTGTCAATGGTGGTGACAGTTACAAATGATTACTGTTGCTTCTTTTCATATCAAGTGGTTCGATTACGGAAATTGACTCATTTAATGCTTCATGAATTCATTGTCAATGGTGATGTCTGTTAGAATTTCACTTTGAACTGCATACAAATGACTCCTGTTGTTTCTTTTGCAAATCAAGTGGCTCAATAATGGAAATAGTATCCCCGATTTTGTAGCTTATAGAATTAAACGATAATTACTTGTATGTTTGCGAATTGATTTTTAAATGCAGTTCTAAGTGAAATTCCAAGAGAATTCTTTATTCTTATCTTGATTTGACTAACATTTGTCTCTCTCAAACATAACGCAGATCCTTCTTTTGAAAGTTTTTCTTCCACCTGATATATGTGATGGCTATCATTAAGCCCTCTTCTTTTTCTCAAAGTAGAATTCCTAAAATACTTAGAACTCCATATAATTTTCTTAAAGAACTCATGAATAACAGCATTAGACATTGTTGATTAATTCCAACTACACGTATTCACAACACGCAACGACAGCTGATATGATATTCTTGTGTTTCTCCTACCAGTGAATAATCGTCTCTTCCGCTAGGAGCGCTGAGATCGAAAATTTGCTGTTACGCACGGTCCCTATTGGTTCTCCCGCTGTGTCGTTTCCATACCAGACATATTATTAAAGCCTGTGGAATTGCTCCTACGCTAACGATTGCAGAAAGAGGACATATCATGGCATTAATGACAAAAATGTTGCACTACTAGCACGGCTGGTTACTCCGTAGGGAAATTATAAAAATCTATCACTAAATAAACAAGGCTTACCCTGGCTTTGATCTAAAAGTATATTGCACGTGTTTTGAGAAAATAGCTACTTATTTCCCAAGTGAAAATTTATAACTTACTACACCAAGTATTTCTCTGGTGTCTACCTAGGAATGTTGCCGCCTGAGAGATTCAACTACACGATTAAAACGTGTTTTTTCTCTCCACTGTAACACAAAAGAAATTAGCGAAATTCCTGTATTTTTTTCCTTCTTAGTCGAACGTGTGAATTTTGTCCAGCAGATCATGTCCCATTAAAGCTTAATCCTCTTAGCTTTATTTAAGAGTCTCTTAAATGTTTATTTAATGCTATCGCAGTGGGAAGAGAAAAAATTCCTCTCGGCACGCCGGAAGGCGGAGGTAGATTTCACCGGGCAAACTAGGGGATAGGCTATAATAGGCAAAATATGCAGGTTTTCGTAGGAGGATCAGACCTCATTTATTGCGAGAAAGTATTTTACAATTGGAGGTTAGTTAACATTTTTTCGTCTTTCTATGCATACTTTTAACATTTTACTGTCTTATGGGGATAGTAACCTTCTTGTAATTTGGGGTTAATTTTTATACTTGTGATCACACTGTCCTTATGCAAGGTTTGGAACTAATGTGTAACTATCTAACAGTCTGCTACTTCTTCACGCAAAATTTTATCTCCCGCAGAGATGTTGGTTGGTTCCTCAGTTTAGGGGCTACGACAAGGTGGTCATGTAACCCCGTGTACATGGCTGTGTGTAGAATCTCTCTGATAAACGGTGTTAGTTGTGATGTCTGTATTAGTCTGTAATTCAGGTAAGGTCTGCAGACGGTCAATTTTAAGTAGTAGTACCTAATTTTGTACCAAATACTAACGTCAACGACACCTAGCTGTGAACTTGGCTGCTAGATGCCACCGCAACCAACAACTTGCAACGAACGTTGTAACTTCCCCTCCGAAGGAAAGCATGCTGACGGATTTTTAGGGCTCTTAGAAAATCCGGCGACTTTGTCCGGCATTGAACCAGCACCTTGGGCATAGACGTTCAGCATGCTACCAGTTAGCCGCTTCCCTCATAGTCAGATGGAACAAGAAGTTCCGTGACGAACTAAAGAGCCTACTTTTCTTAAAATTGAGATTCATGCCATAGATTAATCTACAGTATATGAATCTATCTAGAATAATGACGAAATTAAGTGGGTAATATCGAAATGTCTTAATTAGTTCGAAATAAGGTATACTAGGCATAATGTAGCCTAATAGAGCAATACAGTTGGCAGCTCTGGTGACTGAATATATTCTTACTTCCATCTCCTAAGGTACAGAATACAAAATTGTGGTTGAAGTCCAAAGGACGTTACATGGATTTAGACATTGGATCTATTAGTACACGTAAAAGCATGTTGGCAACAATGTCATGCGAGTGCTGGTCAGAAATAATCTGAAATATTATATATTTTTGTGCCAATTTTGGATTAAATCCATTTGTTGGTATATAAGTTACATGTAAGTTATTTAAAAATTGGTCCTATCAGCAGGCTTAGAATCATGTTGGTAGAACTGACGTATATAAGTTACTCCAAATTAATGTAAAATGTCGGGTAATTTACGTGTGCATAGTTTAAAGTTGCCGGCTTGCATACTTTCTGATATATTTGGATACAAAATAGAGAGCAATTATTAACAGTTGGCAGCACTGGTGGCCCTTAAGAATACACTCAGTCATATATGTTTATGTACACATATTACATACAAAATTTGGTTGAAATCCAATTCATAGTGTAGAAGTTATATGCATTTAAAAATTGGACTTATCAGAAGGCTTAAAATTATTTTGGCAACGCTGTCATGTATGGCCACCTGGAAATTAAACTGAAATAGTATTATCTACATGTGTGCCAATTTTAGAATATCTCCCATGTATACCTTCCAAGATATCCAACATGGAGCTCAAATTTCTAGTGCGTTTTTTTAGCAGTTGGTAGCACTGGCATCTTTTTCAAATATGGGCCTGAGATATTCCGGTATACATCTTTACTCATACTAAATTTGGTTTCGATTGCTGCAGCCGTTTAGGAGTTGATAGGGGGGGGGGACCACACACACACAGCCAGACAGACAGAAGGACAGACAGACAGAAGGACAGACACATTTTTCCGGATATATCTTATAAGTCTACTTTTTCCTCATTTTTGAAAAGTGTGAAAAGTAGGCTAAAAATGAATGTGATCTCGTCAATGGCGTTGTCTTGGCAACCTCTGATAGATCATCCCTTATCAATTTAAAAGCGTTGTTATGGTAACCTCTGATGGCACTTGGCATTTTTTAAAATTCCGAAATCATTTTTCTCATCCCTTGGCGTAATGGTGGGTCATATCAAAAATTCTTTCAGACAAACGTTTTAGGTAAGTATTAGGGGAATATTTTCCATTTTGTACGGATTTGATATTGTGCCTATTAAGAGAGATATGATTAATGTTTCCCGAAAAACCCACTTTTTTCCACCCCTATGGTCAATGGTTGGTGCTATCAAAAAACTTGTTCGACATAAATATTTGGCCCTTATCCGACACATATTATGAACTCTGAATGGATTCGATATTTCACGTATTAAGCGAGTTATAGCAAAATTTCACTTTTTCGAAAAAAGCCCCCCATTTTCACCCCCTTCGACCGATTTTGCCCATTAACGAACTCGACCGAGATTTTATAGGAATACATATTATGTAAAAAATTCAAAGTGATTGGTGCAAAATTACGGCAGTTATCGTGTCCACAAGAAACGGATATATATATATATATATAGATAGATAGATACATATATACATAAATTATATATAAACTTTTGAACTGACGGTGGTTTTGGGGTCTGGGGGATGTGAAACGCGAAGATATGTCGAAATTTTCCGGAAGTCGAAACATGGTACCCATTGCAATAGTTAGCTTTCTAATGAAATCTACCTAAAAGGTAAAGCCTGGAACATATTTGGAAGGAAGATCTGACGGTGAAATTCGAGTCTTTCCAGGTACAAGGGTGGTTCAAATGAAACACACACTAATATCTAGTATCGAACACAATATACAGGGTGTCTTTTATGTACCTTTGGAGAATGATAGGTCGTGTAGGGGACGGGTATAGAAGTGATTTGAGATAGGGAACTTGGGGTCGGAGCGGCCTCCTTAACCCCTAAAATGAAAATGAAAATGAAAATCCACAGCCTGCTTCCAGTCTCCGACCGGGTCAGGAATGGAATGAATGAAGCCCCCATCTAGCGGCGAGGATATGAAATGTGCCGGCTGCCGAAGCCTGTCGCACTCCTCTGGGGCAATGATTAAATGAATAACAGATGAAATGAAATGGTAGTGGAGAGTGCTGCTGGAATGAAATTGTGACAGGGAAAACCGGAGTACCCGGAGAAAAAAATGTCTGCCTCCGTTTTGTCCAGCACAGATCTCACATGGAGTGACCGGGATTTGAACCACGGACCCAGCGGTGAGAGGCCGGCGTGCTGCCGCCTAAGCCACGGAGGCTCGCCCTTAACTCCTAAAATAAGGGTTGCAAATCAACGTGATTTAATCGTAATAACGGACTTAAACAATTTAATGCTACGAAGTGCAGAAAGATCGGTTTAATTTACCGAAGGTAATAAGCTTAAAAACCTAACACCTAAAATAACATTAAAAAAACGTGTCCAAGCCCGGAATCGAACCCGGGACTACCGGCCTTTCGCACCGCAACGCTATCTATTACGCCAGCGTCACATGGTGAAATTAATCTTGCCAAGAGTTAAAGGATTGAGAAAGGTAATAGAGGCTTGGGTCGGTTGCGTAACTTACAAGGTGGAGGGCCTGAATCAACCCTTATATTAGGGGTTAAGGTGGCCGCTCCGACCCCAAGTTCCCTATCTCAAATTACTTCTATACCCCTCCCCTATACGACCTATCATTCTCCAAAGGTACGTAAAAGACACCCTGCATGTTGGGCAATATAGGGAGGCTACACTAACTTATATCACAATGACAACATACAGTCGACACTTTGAGGGAGCCTACAGATATTAACCACAACTGCTTAGGCACCTGTCCCAACACTGACAAGCCCCCACGAAAATTATATTGGTTACTGGCGAAACCAGTTTTCCACAACAACCGCTTGATCAGTGGTGAAACGCTTAAGGGCCCTCCCTACACACGTCCTGACACGACCACCCTAATATAGGGCCTGATATCGGTTGACCCGACAGTTGGATCGTGTGTAGGCTTGACGGGTGTTGAAAACTGTCAGGCCCTAGATTAGGGTGGTCGTATCGGGAGAACCATCCAACTGCCCCAACCCGCGCAATTCTCTCTGTCGGGTCGGAACGTGTGTAGGGCAGTCACTACCCAACCGAGCCTTCAGGCTCATTTTGTCGATAAACATTTTGACGAACATGGACGCAAAAAGGTGACTATGATCGAGTTCCTCGAATGTTGGAGGGAGTGCCGGTGTTTATGGGACGTCGAAGATGAGAGTTATTCCAACAGAGACAAGAGAATTGAATGCTACAGTTTACTGCTGGAAATTTATAAAAACAATAACACCTCATGCAACAGTGGGAGTTATAATAGTACATTATGCAACGAGCCAATAATGGCTATAATTAAGACACGAGTATTTTTATAAAACGAGCGTATGCGAGTTTTATAATTTCATTACGAGTGTCTTAATTACCATTATAGGCGAGTTGCATACGACTGTTTATGTTCGACGATAATTATAACTTTATTATATGTTTTAACATAATTATTCATAAATATCTGTCGAGAGTCAGCCACTTGAATTTTGTGATCGGAGAGCGAGCGCTGGGTATATCTCTGTCTTTCAAGATCTCTGACCGACCGACGCATGCGCTGTGTGTGCTTGCAATGCCATATGCAGGCCATATGTTGACATCTGCCGTCCCTCAGTAATATTGTCACCGGAGTCGTTTGAAGGCAATGCGCTGTGTAGAAATTAGAGTTGGTGATATTAAGGTACAGTGCTATTTCTTGTCTCATATTCGCCAGTTTATTTACGCGAACATATGGACGATGCGTATTCCATGTCGGTAATTTATTATAGTTCGATGTTGTTTTTATGTCCGACATGTTGTATTTTGAGCGCATGCGTGAAGGTATCGTTACGTAATTGGTCAATAAACGAGCTCTGATAGGCTGGAGAACCTGTATCATAATGAAAAACAGTGTTATAATGACCATCATTATGATACAGTTTTCTGACACATAATAGTGAGGGTCGAACATTAAAAAAAATTGAAAACATGCGAGCCGCTTACAGAAGAGAAGCGCGGAAGGTAAGTAGATTTCTTCTTCTGCAACCTTGTCTTGGACCACACTCTTCTTTTCTTTCTTCGTTCATCATCTGAAATAATAACTGCGCACAAAGCTACACGTATATTTTGATTTCGTGTTAAATACGAAGCCATTTTAAGAACAGTTTAGCACCACACGCGCTTGTTCTAAACTGTACTGGTGGTAGCTCCCCCTTGTTTGGTTGGGTAGGGGAGTCGTGTCGGGACGTGTGTAGGAGCCTTTAGCCCTTGAGAACTGGCGTGAACAAATATCACACGAGAACTGGCGCCGGGTCATTTTGACTCATAGTGTGTCACTCCCTTTTTGTCGTAGTCGTGCGGATTTCAATGAAATACTTTTACACCGGGCCTGTTTGCTGATGAATGCAGTACATTTGCATTTGTCAGTTGGCACAGGCTAGAGTAAAATGTGGCTTTTCACCGATGTCTCAGTCTCACTCATGGCTGTGATTATATGGAAGCTACTGAGGTATGGGTGGTGCTTAGTAATGACATCCGGGGCACAGTCAGTGCCTGTGGATGCTGTGAATGGTTCTACTCATAGGGTTAGTATTGTTGTTCTGACTCAGTGAGGAAAGCAATGGCAAACTACCTCACCGCTTATCTTGCGTAGTACGCCTCAATATAGCGCTGCCTTGGTTTTTTGTGGGTATCTACCCACATAACCTATCTGCTGTACTTTTTGAGGATCCAACCAGCCTTCGGGCTGACTACGTAACAGACAGACTTTCACACCTGGTGTCTTCCTATGAACTATTCCCAATATAAAATGAGGTTTATTTATATTTTTCAAATTTATCAAGCAGAGAAATGACAATAGTTTTCGTAACAGTGTAATTGGCCTTGATAGTAGCGGTAAAACAGTCATCTCAATTATTTTGAACAAACGAGCTGATGACCAAGGTGACCCTAGGCACTAAACATGGATCAACAAGAACGTGAGCTATGTGATTGTACTGCACTAAAATAGGTAATGTCCTCCCTATTAGGTAGATTTCATTAGAAAGCTAACTATTGCAATGGGTCCCATGTTTCGACTTCCGAAAAATTTCGACATATCTTCGCGTTTCACATCCCCCAGACCCCAAAACCACCGTCAGTTCAAAAGTTTATATATAATTTATGTATGTATATATATATGTATATATGTATATCAGTTTCTTGTGGACACGATAACTGCCGTAATTTTGCACCAATCACTTTAAATTTTTTACATAATATGTATCCCCTTAAAATCTCGGTCGAGTTCGTTAATGGGCAAAATCGGTCAAAGGGGGTGAAAATGGGAGGCTTTTTTTTTTTTCGAAAAATTGAAATATCGCTATAACTCTCTTAATATCTGAAAAATTGAATCCATTCAAAGTTCATACTATGTGTCGGATAAGGCCCTAAAATTTATGTTTGAAAAGTTTTTTGATAGCACCAACCATTGGCCAAAGGGGTGGGAAAAGTGGGTTTTTCGGGAAACATTAATCATATCTCTGTTAATTGGCACAATATTAACACCGTACAAAATGGACAATATTCCTCCAATAATTACCTAAAATTTTTGTCCGAAAGAATTTTTGATATGACCCACCATTACGCCAAGGGATGAGCAAAATGATTTAAATTATAAGAAAACGCCAAGTGCCAAGAGAGGTTGCCATGACAACTTTACTTTTAATTGATAAGGGATGAGCCATCAGCAGTTGCTATGACAACGCCACTGAACGAGATCACATTCAATTTTCCATCTGTCTGTGGGAAGCGACTTCGGTATCGGAACTGGTAGCATGCTGAACTTCTATGCCCAAGTTCGCGGGTTCAAACCCGGCTGAAATCGTCGGATTTAATAAGAGCGCTAAAAAAACTGAGTATGTTTTCCTTCGGAGGGGAAGTTCCAACGTTCGTTGCGAGTTGATGGTTCCGGTGGCATCTAGTAGCCAAGTTCACAGCTAGGTGTCGATGGTAGTATTTTTAGCCTACTTTTCACATTTTGCAAAAATGAGGAAAAAGTAGTCTTATGAGATCGGGCAAATGTGTGTCTGTCTGTCTGTCTGTCTGTCTGTCTGTCTGTCTCTCCGTCCGTCTGTCTGTCTGTCCTTCTGTCTGTCTGTCTGGCTGTGTGTGTGTCCACCCCTATCAACTCCTAAACGGCTGCAGCAATCAAAACCAAATTTAGTATGAGTAAAGATGTGCACCGGAATATCTCACGTCCATATTTGAAAATGATGTCAGTGCTACCAACTGCTGAAAAAACGCACTAGAAATTTGAGCTCCATGTTGGATATCTTGCAAGGTATACATGGGAGTTATTCCAAAATTGGCACACATGTAGATAATACTATTTCAGTTTAATTTCCAGGAGGCCAACCATGACAGTGTTACCAAAATAATTTTAAGCCTCCTGATAGGTCCAATGTTTAAATGCATATAACTTTTACACTATCAATTGGATTTCAACCAAATTTTGTATGTAATATCTGTACATAAACGGATATGATTAGGCGTATTCTTACGAGCCACCAGGGCTGCCAACTGTTAATAATTGCTCTCTCTATTTTTTTTTTATTATTCAAATACCAATATATCAGAAAGTAGGCAAGCCAACAGCTTTAAACTATGCACACGTATATTCTGACATTTTAGATTAATTTGGAGTAACTTATATACGTCAGTCCTGCCAGCATGATTATAAGCCTACTGATAGTACCAATTTTTAAATACATGTAACTTCTATACTATCAGTTGGATTTCAACCAAATTTCGTATGTGCTATGTGTACCATAACAGATATGACTATAAGTATTGTTAAGAGCAATCAGGGCTGCCAACTGTTAATAAATGCTGTCTATATTGTTTTTAACCCTAATATCAATACATAAGAAAGTATGCAAGCCAACAGCTCTATACTTTGCACACGTATAGTACCTGACATTCTAGATTAATTTGGAGTAATTAATACAAGGCAGTGCTGCCAACATGATTCTATGCCTGCTGATATATCCAATTTTAAAATACATGTAACTTCTATACTAACAAATGGATTTCATCCAAAATTGGCACAACAAGATATCATAATATTTCAGATTATTTCTGACCAGCACACGAATGGTATTGTTGGCAACATGCTTTTACGCGTACTGATAGATCCAGTGTCTAACTGCATGTAACGTCCATTGGACTTCAACCAAATTTTGTATTCTGTACCTAAAGAGATGGAACAAAGAATATATTCAGTCACCAGGGCTGCCAACTGTAGTGCTCTATTAGGCTACATCATACCAGGTATATTTTGAACTAATTAGATATTTCGATATTACCTACTTAATTTCGTCATTATTCTAGATAGGTTCATATACTGTAGAATAATCATTGGCATGAAAAGTAGGCTGTATAGTTCTTCACGGAACTTCTTGTTATACCTTATTTTATGTCTCGAGGAAGCATACATGCCTAAGGCGGCAGCACGCCGGACTCTCACCGCTGGGTCCGTGGTTTAATTCCCGGTCACTCCATGTGAGATTTGTGCCAGCAGTATGTTGCAATGTCGAGAGTGCATTCTTTTGACGCCCTTAAAATTGCAATAGTGCCAAAAAGTAATGGAACAAAGAATGTAACTTAATGGGAAACTTCTTCAGTAAATATTTTATCCATTGACCGTCATGTATTGGCAGGTTTCAACTAGTTATTATTATTAAACACAATGTGTACAAAAGGAAAGAAAAGTAATTATTGAATGAATAAGATAATACTGATTTGTATCGGTGTTTAGCAAACGTGCTGATCTTTCAGCACAGTTTCCAAGATGGTACCGGGGGGCGAGATTGCAATTTCTAGTTCACTTTTAGCATTGGAGAGCGATAGAGCTTCCTGATTGGCTATTCTGACGGAACACGACTGCAGCAAAGGATGTGATTAGTCAGCGTAGATATAGGGTGGAATCTATCAGCGATGTCGTTCCATTATGTTAAGGTTTATATGCTGGTGAAATGTATGCGTTCATAACGAAAAGAAACCTCATACTTCAATAAATGCAATAGCAAACACTTAGGACATCCATGCTAATGCCAAATTGCGTATTTTTAGCCTACTTTTCACATTTTGCAAAAATGAGGAAAAAGTAGACTTATGAGATCAATCCGGTAAAATGTGTGTCTGTCTGTCTGTCTGTCTGTCTGTCTGGCTGTGTGTGTGTGTCCCCCCCTATCAACTCCTAAACGGCTGCAGCAATCAAAACCAAATTTAGTATGAGTAAAGATGTGCACCGGAATATCTCACGTCCATATTTGAAAATGATGTCAGTGCTACCAACTGCTGGAAAAACGCACTTGAAATTTGAGCTCCATGTTGGATATCTCGCAAGGTATGCATGGGATCTATTCCAAAATTGGTACACATGCAGATAATACTATTTCAGTTTAATTTCCAGGAGGCTAACAATGACAGTGTTGCCAAAATAATTTTAAGACTTCTGATAGGTCCAATGTTTAAATGCATATAACTTCTACACTATCAATTGGATTTCAACCAAATTTTGTATGTAATATCTGTACATAAACAGATATGATTGAGCGTATTCTTAAGAGCCACCAGGGCTGCCAACTGTTAATAATTGCTCTCTCTATTTTTTATCCAAGTACCAATATATCAGAAAGTATGCAAGCCAACAGCTTTAAACTATGCACACGTATATTCTGACATTTTAGATTAATTTGGAGTAACTTATATACGTCAGTTCTACCAACATGATTATAAGCCTGCTGATAGTACCAATTTTTAAATACATATAACTTCTATACTATCAGTTGGATTTCAACCAAATTTCGTATGTGCTATGTGTACCATAACAGATATGACTGAAAGTATTGTTAAGATCAATCTGGGCTGCCAACTGTTAATAAATGCTGTCCATATTTTTTTACCCTAATATCAATATATCAGAAAGTATGCAAGCCAACAGCTCTATACTTTTCACACGTATAGCACCTGACATTCTAGATTAATTTGGAGTAATTAATACAAGGCAGTGCTGCCAACATGATTCTATGCCTGCTGATATGTCCAATTTTAAAATACATGTAACTTCTATACTAACAAATGGATTTCATCCAAAATTGGCATAACAAGATATCATAATATTTCAGATTATTTCTGACCAGCACACGCATGGTATTGTTGGCAACATGCTTTTACGCGTGCTGATAGATCCAGTGTCTAACTGCATGTAACGTCCATTGGACTTCAACCTAATTTTGTATTCTGTACCTTAAGAGATGGAACTAAGAATATATTCAGTCACCGGGGCTGCCAACTGTAGTGCTCTATTTGGCTACATTATACCAGGTATATTTTGAACTAATTTGATATTTCGATATTACCAACTTAATTTTGTCATTATTCTAGATAGGTTCATATACTGTAGAATAATCATTGGCATGAAAAGTAGGCTGTATAGTTCTTCACGGAACTTCTTGTTAATTATGTAGCCTGTTTTAGGTAGATTTCATCAGAAAGCTAACTATTGCAATGGGTGCCATGTTTCGACTTCCGGAAAATTTTGACATATCTTCGCGTTTCACATCCCCCAGACTCCCAAACCACCGACAGTTCAAAAGTTTATTATGTGTGTGTGTATATATATGCATATATATCAGTTTCTTGTGGACACGATAGCTGCCGTAATTTTACACCAATCACTTTGAATGTTTTACATAATATGTATCCCCTTAAAATCTCGGTTGAATTCGTTAATGGGCAAAATCGGTTGAAGGGGGGTGAAAATAGGGACGGGGGGGGGGGGAATTTATTTTTTCGAAAAAGTGAAATATCGCTATAACTCTCTTGATACGTGAAATATCGATCCCATTCAAAGTTCATAATATGTGTGGGATAAGTGCCAAAAATTTATGTTTGAAAAGTTTTTGATAGCACCAAACATTGATCAAAGGGGTGGAAAAAAGTGGGGTTTTCGGGAAGCATTAATCATATCTCTCTTAATAGGCACAATATCAAAACTTTGTCTGAAAGAATTTTTGATCTGACCTACCATTACGCCAAGGAATGAGAAAAATGATTTCGGAATTAAAGAAAATGCCAAGTGCCATCAGAGGTTACCATGACAACGCTTCTAAATTGAAGAGCGATGAGCTATCAGAGGTTTCCAAGACAAGGCCATTGCACGAAATCATATTTATTTTTCCATCTGACTCTGTGGGAAGCGGCTAACTGGTAGCAGGCTGAACTTATATGCCCAAGGTCGCTGGTTCAAAGCCGGCCAAAGTCGTCGGATTTTCTAAGAGCGCTAAAACTCCCTCAGTATGCTTTCCTTTGGAGGGGAAGTTCCAAAGTTCGTTGCAAGTTGCTGGTTGCGGTGGCATCTAGTAGCCAAGTTCACAGCTAGGTGTCGTTGACGTTAGTATATGGTACAAAATTAAGAACTACTACTTAAAATTGACCGTCTGCAGACCTTACCTGAATTACAGACTAAGACAGTCATCAAAAATAACACCGTTTATTAGATTCTACACACACCCAATGTACATGGGGTTACATGACCACGTTGTCGCAGCCCCTAAACTGAGGAACCAACAAAAATCTCTGCGGGAGATAAAATTTTGCGTGAAGAAGTAACAGACTGTCAGTTACACATCAGTTCCAAACCTTGCATAAGGACAGTGTGATCACAAATATAACAAGTAGTTCCGTGAAGAACTATACAGCCTATTTTCATATATCCTACTTATATTAACTGCCACTATCAACATACAAAATTTCAGTTTGATTGCTGTAATAGATTCGTAGATATTGAGTACCGACTAAATATTTCGGATGGTCGCCATGTTGGATTTTATATATGTAGGTCCTAGAGTTATGTAATGTTACATGAAGATTATTGTGTACGTGTAGCATTCAAACTTCAATCGCATGATTAGGACACAAGAAGTAATAGGGAGATTTTAAAATTTCGCACAGTTGCCATCTTGTGGTTATGGAAAAAATTGAAATAAATTAGATGCCAGTGGATTAACATTCGTAAAAGGATTTACTGTACCAAGTTTCACTGCACTCGGATGGTTAAATTGCGAGAAACGTCCATGTGAATATTTATAATTCGCGTCGCCGCCATGTTGGATTTGTGATCACCAGGTTATTTAAAGTCCTATAGGTGAACTTAAGTTCATAGCCCCTATGAACATAAAAAAATCAATTTGATTGCTATAATAGATTCGTAGATATTCAGAGTCGTCTGAATATTTCGGATGGTCGCCATGTTGGATTGTTAAATGTATAGGCCATAGAGTCATGTACCATTGAAGGAAAATTATTGCATAGGTTCATTAATCAAACTTTCACTTCGATCACTTGATTACGACACAAAAATATAAACTTAATTTTAAAATACGCACTGCCACCATCTTGAGGTTATGCAAACAATTGAACTAATACCAGTGCATTACAATGTGTATAAAAATTTCCTGTACCAGATTTCATTCCGTTTGGAACATTAAATCGCGAGAAAGGTCTATTTAATATTTTCAAATTCGCTTGGCCGCCATGTTCGTTTTGTAGTAAACAACTTTTTAAAAGTCATGTAAGTGAACTTCCAGTAGTGCCCTTTATCTCCGTATAAAATGTCACGGTGATACAGCTAATAGTTTCAGGGATATAGAAAGCCGGTGAAATATTTCGCCCATCCTCCATCTTGTGGTTATATTAACAATTGAACCAAGTTAGATGTCGGTGCATTACAATGTGTATAAACATATACTGTACCAAGTTTTATTGCGTTTGGTTGGTTAAATCGCGAGAAGCGTCTATTTAAAAGTCGCAAATTCGCGTGGCCGCCATGTTGGTTTCGTAGTTACCAGTTTTTCAAAAGTTACATAGGTTAACTTCTAGTAGTTTCCTTTATCACTGTAATAAATTCCAGGGTGATATCGGTAATAGTTTCGGAGATATTGAATGCTGGTGAAATATTTCGCACAGCCGCCATGGTGGATTGGTGAGACGTAACAAAATTTAAAGGGCACGGTCGAGGTCGCCTGGAATAGTACTATGAACTTACAGAGTTTCATTGAAATCGCTCCAGCCGTTTAAAAGTTATTAGGGGGGACACACACACACCTCACACACACAAACACACACACACGGACAAAGGTGATCTCATAAGGCTATTTTTTCAAAATTGAAAATAGGCTAAAAATGAACCCCAAATGACAAGAAGGTTTCCATCCCCATAAGACAATAAAATGATAAAAATATGCATACAAAAACGAAAAAAAAGTTAATTTAACTCCAATTTTAAAATACTTCCTTGCAATAAATGAGGTCTGATCCTCCCACGAAAACCTGCATATTTTGCCTATTATAGCCTATCCCCTAATTTGCCCGGTGAAATCTACCTCCGTCTTCCGGCGTGCCGAGAGGATTTTTTTTTTTTTTACAGATTGTCCCGACTAACGAGAGCTGAAACTTATCACGTGAGGACAGGCGCCATGGGTAAATCTGACCCGATCCTTAATACAGTAGGATAGAGAAAACTCGAGTGTTACAAAAGCTTTGGACATGTTTATTTTGCAGGGTGAAGTTGAAAGCTAGGAAGGAAGGTACAGTAAGCGACAGGAAATGAAGGGCTGACCAAAACAAAAATGTAGAGCATTATTGGTCTCGGGTCAAAAACATCCATGCGCCAGTCCTCACGGGTTAACTTGCTGACACTTCTTCAATGGACCAAACACGTTATAGTCGCAGGTAGAGAGATCTGGACAGGGGAAGAGTGCTATTAACAGCAGCCTTATTTTTTGGAATCTGAAATTTGCGTTTTTCAGTCTAAATTGCATTGTATATTTTCAATTTCAATTGCATTTTGTAAGTATTTTGAACCTCAATTGCATGTTGTACGTATTTTCAATCTCATCTGCATTTTGTAAGTATTTTGAATTTCACTTGCATTTTGTAAGTAAAGTATTTCGACACTACATTGGGTTTTGTACGTATTTTGAACCTAACCTACATTGTGTGTGTATTTTTCAATCTATTCCATTTGTGAGAATTTTCGTCCTAAATTCCCTTTTGTAAGTATTACCGCTCTCCATTTTGTGATGAGTTTCAATATGAGTTCCTTTTTGAAAGTATTTTCCTTCGCACTTACTTTTCGTTCTGGTTTTTCACTTCATTGTCATTTTCGCTATCACCCAGACCATTAGGGGCCGATAACCTAGATGTTAGGCCCCTTAAACCAAAATTATCATCATCAACAGCAACCTGCGTCGTTCTTCACGGAAGAACGAAGAAATATTTTTCAGTGTCGTGACGAGAGTCTGAACAGACTCTCTCGAACTGTGATCTGTTTGCTGTTGTGTTATAGTGTATATTGTGCAATATAGCCTGCAGTAGGCAATATTGTGTCCGTTTGTATGCAACAACCTATGTTTGATTTGAACATTCGTTACATTACAATTGCCGTAATAATAGACTATTCTAAGGTGATAATCCATAAAATTGAATTGAATATTCTGGTTTATACAGGGTTGAGAATGGGATAACATGGCCTTCCACGTGATGAGTGGTCATAAAAAGGTACGTCTACACCGCAGTTTGAAATGCAGCATTTTGGAAGAGCCGCGCTACACAGCCCGGCTAGCTGGGTCCAAAAATGTATTAGAGTGATATATTAAGTTCATTCATGTGCCCGTTATTGAATGTGCTTGAAAAATTTAAAGTGTGAGTGAAGATTCAAGGATAAATAATTTCAAGTCTGAGATTTGCTAATGACATCGTCATCTTGGCCGACCCGACAGAGGATTTGAATGAGTTTTGGAATGGTATGGACTCCGTCTTGGGGAAAGAATTCATGATGAAAATCAATAAATGTGAAACAAAAATATTGGTATGCAGCCGAAACCTCTATGGACATTAACTTGGCAGGTGAAAAGCTAAAGGAAGTAGGAGACTTCTGTTACTTAGGAAGCAAAATAACCAGTGATTGACGAAGCAATGAGGATATAAAAAGTAGGTTGGCTCAGTCAAGGAAAACATTTCTACAAAAAAGGAATCTGTTGACATCGAATATAGATTAGGTATTAGGAAGTCATTTTGAAAGCCTTTGTCTGGAGCGTGGCGCTCTATGGAAGTGAAACTTGGACTATAGGTGCAGCAGAAAAGAGGAGAATTGAAACGTTTGAATGTGGTGTTACAGGAGAATGATGAAGATAAGATGGATAGATAGGTAATAAATGAAGGGGTATTAAGACGAGTGGGAGAGGAGAGATGTTTCTGGCGACAGCTGATGAAGAGAAGACATAGGTTGGTAGGACACATACTAAGCCACCCAGGAATAACAAGCTTAGTTATGGAAGGAAGGGTAGAGGACAAGAACTGTAGGAGTAGTCCAAGGTTAGAATATATTAAACAGATTGCCTCGGATGTAGGGTGTAGTAGCTATGTAGAGATGAAACGATTAGCTCAGGACAGGGAGGCATGGAAGGCTGCGTCAAACCAGTCAAAAGACTGAAGACTCAAACAACAACAACAACAACAACAACAACAACAACAACAACAACAACAACAACAGATAGTTACTACAAGAAATACAGCAGTTTAATAAGAATACTTTCCATTGCACTGCTGGGGTAGATGAGATTGAATGCACTTCATTGAAAGTTTGTTTGTGAACTGCAGGAAGCTACAAGAGGCAATGTCTGGACTTGGTCAACCCTGACGATTGGAGGAGAGTTACTTCGGTTCCCCCTCCGAGCCCCGTGTCCATCTTCAGGCTCTACGGGTACATAACCTTTCAAGTCTACTTGTGAAGAAAAAGCAGTAATCGATTGTGTTGCAAGTACACTCCGGCTCCTGGTTTGGTGCGACTGTCCCCTAAGTAGCCCTGGGGCTGTTCGATAGCTCTCTTCACCCCACATTCCCAGATGGAGTAAACCGCTGCGGGCCTTCTTGTGCATTATCAGCCAACACGGTGCGTCGCTGTAAGATTATAGGGAGAAGGATGTGTTCAGCCACAAATCAAATTCGTCCCTGAAGTTTCATTCTTTACCTCTTATTATTTGTACGAAGCTTTGAAGATATTACTAAAGGTCAAATACTTCGAACAAATACGTACATATAAAACCCTCTGCCTTCATTTGGAGACTTCCGTAACCTTACTTTATCAATCGCGTAGGGCTTGGGCTACCGCCACTCACCCCCTTCTATATTTTTTAGCCTATTTTCAATTTTGAAAAAATAGGCTTATGAGATCACCTTTTGTCCGTGTGTGTGTGCGTGTGTGTGTGTGTGTGTGTGATTCGTGTGTGTGTCCCCCCCTAATAAAATCTAAACGGCAGGAGCGATTTCAATTAAACTCGGAAAGTTCATAGTACTATTCCCGGCGACCTCGACCGTGCCCTTCAAATTTTGTGAAGACTCACCAATCCAACATGGCGGCTGTGCGAAATATTTCACCAGCATTCAATATCTCCGAAACTATTACCGATATTACCCTGACATTTTCTATGGTGATAGAGGGAACTACTATAAGTTCACTTATGTGACTTTTGAAAACCTGGTAACTACAAAACCAACATGGCGGCCAAGCGAATTTGCGATTTTTAAATAGACGTTTCTCGCGATTTGACCAACCAAACGCAATGAAACTTGGTACAGTATATATTTATACACATTGTAATGCACCGACAGCTAACTTCGTTCAATTGTTTACATAATCACAAAATGGCTGATGTGCGAAATATTTCACTGGCATTCTATATCTCTGAAACTATTAGCGTTATCACCCTGAAATTTTGTACGGAGATAAAGGGCACTACTGGAAGTCCATCTATAAGATTTTCAAAAACCGGTTAACTACAAAACGAACATGGCGGCCAAGCGAATTTGAACATTTTAAATAGACCTTTCTGGCGATTTAATGTTCCAAGCGCACTGAAACCTGGTACAGGAAATATTTATACACATTGTAATCCACTGGTATCTAATTTAGTTCAATTGTTTACATAACCTCAAGATGGCGGCAGTGCGAATTTTAAAATTAAGTTTTTATTTCTTGTGATGTAGTCATGCGATCGAAGTGAAAGTTTGAATAATGAACCTACGCAATAATTTTCCTTTAATGGTACATGACTCTATGGCCTATACATTTAACAATCCAACATGGCGACCATCCCAAATATTTAGACGATACTGAATATCTACGAATCTATTTTAGCAATCAAACTAAATTTTTTAATGTTCATAGGGGCTATGAACTTAAGTTCACCTATAGGACTTTAAATAACCTGGTGATCACAAATCCAACATGGCGGTGACGCGAATTATAAATATTCACATGGACGTTTCTCGCAATTTAACCATCCGCGTGCAGTGAAACTTGGTACAGTAAATCTTTATCCGAATGTTAATCCTCTGGCATCTAATTTATTTCAATTGTTTCCATAACCTCAAGATGGCAGCTGTGAAAAATTTTTAAATCTCCTTGTTTTTTCTTGTGTCCTAATTATGCGATTGAAGTTTGAATACTACACGTTCACAATAATCGGCATGTAACAGTGCATAACTCTAGGACCTACATATATAAAATCCAACATGGCGACCATCCGAAATATTTAGTCGGTTCTCAATATCTACGAATCTATTACAGCAATCAAACTGAAATTGTGTATGTTGATAATGGCAATTAACATAAGTAGGATATATGAAAATAGGCTGTATAGTTCTTCACGGAACTACTTGTCTTGTATTAAAGTTAGTCAATTTATACTTTCTTGTTGATGTTGTTGATGTTTGTTTAGGGGCTTTGCAACATCGTGGTCATGTATCCCCGTGTACTTGGGTGTGTGTAGATCTCGTCTGTTAACCTGTGTCACTCTAATGTCTGTATTGGTGTGTTATCGAGATAGGATTCGGCGAGTAAGCAGCCGTGGCCTTAAGTTCGGTACCATCCCGGCATTTTCCTGGAGTAGAAGCGGGAAACCACTCAAAACCACTTCCAAGATGGCTGTGGTAGGAATCGAACCTACCTCTACACAGTTTTGCCTAACGAGGCTGAGTGTACCCCGTTCTAGCCCTCAGAGCAGAATAACATTTCTTGGCAGAACCGGGAATCTAACCCGGGCCTCCGCGGTGACAACCAATAATGCTAGCTACTACGCAATGATCGGACTACATTTTCTTACACTGTGCATATGGCCCGCGGCCAATCGACTAAGTTAATTAGTGGCCCTGCAAGAGAAACTGTTTGGACAGCCCTGCATTACAAGATGATGATAATTGTTTTAAGGGGCCTAACATCTAGGTTATCGGCCGCTAATGGTTTGGGTGAGAGTGAAAATGAGACCTACAACTAAAACTAGGTTTAACTACAGACTTACAAACTAGAAGAGGAAATGGGAAACACATAAAGGAGAAGGCAAATAAAGGACTGGAAGAAAAGAAATGCCCTCAACCCTCGAAATGAGAATTGAGGGATTTGGAAGGAAGCAGAGCCAAGAAAGGTAGAGAAGAAAGGGAAAGAGGAGAGGGCCCGCCCCAAATTCAGTGGAAACAGGGGAAAGAATGAACACAGCTAATGAATCCTTCGGGGTCGCCAACTCCCAAACTCCCCAGCCGTGAGCCCTTGAAGGTGTATCACTATCAAGGGTGCCTTGAGCGGAAGGCAGTAGATATCATGAAAAGAAAAAGAAGGCTGACCCCTCGAAGAATGAGGGATGAGAAAAGATATGACAAGGGCCAATTAAGGCAGGAAACTGAAAGACCTCCTGGGCCATGGATACCCTAATACTGTCGGGGTCGAACAAGTGTTGACCAAAGGAGGCCGATAGGAAAGATAACTTAAAGGAGCCCGGCACAAGTAAGTGGAAGAAATGCCGGACTCAGCTAGGGTCCCGTGGTCGCCTATCCACGTCCAACTAGATGTGAGCCCCTGGGGGGGGGGGGGGGGGGGGGTCACCCGGGGTCCAGCCCCTAACCAGCAGCAAGCTACGAGAACCAAAGTACTTTTTATTAAAATTCTGTTTTAGCATAAGGAATGAATTGAATTCCCGCTGTTTAAATATAAATTTCAGAATGTAGTCAATCTAATAAATTGATTTTACTTCCATCAAAATTTGTATTTTTTATTTTTTATATTTTTTAAAAAGAGTTCAATAAGAAATATGTGGATGTAATTCAATGTTGGCACGGCACGGTATCGTTTAAGCTCTGCTCCCTGCCTTTCAATGAAGAGTTGTTTAATATCAGGCCTGTGACCTGTTAGCGTGCTCTTTATCGTTCGCCTCTCATATTCGCAAGGCATAAGCATTAATTATACGGCCGGTGATCTTGCTTGCATCAACTTCGTTCTGCATCGCTACCGTTCACTCCAGCAATTATTACAATGTTATTTAACGAACCGAGAATAGCTTGTGACTATAAGCTCATATAACCACATTATACCGCCTGGTCATCACGCTGGGATGAACTAAATCAATGCCAGATAGACAGAAAGTGGTAATTCATCGGGGTATTGGCATGGCCTCACACTTGACCGCGCACTTTTCACACACAAATTTTTTAAAAAAAAGGTTACTGATTACTTTTCCATGAAAAATAAAAGAGAGGACAGTTCCTAAAAAAGGAAAAAAAAAGTCCTCTCGGCACGCCGGAAGGCGGAGGTAGATTTCACCGGACAAACTTGGAGATAGGCGAAAATAGGCAGAATATGCAGGTTTTCGTAGAAGGATCAGACCTCATTTATCGCGTGAAAGTATTTTATAATTGGAGATTAATTAACTTTGTTTTTCTTCATTTTAAACAAATTTTAAACATTTTATTGTCTTACGGGGACGGTAACCTTCTTGTCTTTTGGAGTCCATTTTTAGCCTATTTTCAATTTTGAAAAAATAGGCTTATGAGATCACCTTTTGTCCGTGTGTGTGTGTGTGTGTGTGTGTGAGGTGTGTGTGTGTGTGTGTGTCCCTAATAAAATCTAAACGGCTGGAGCATTTTCAGTGAAACTCGGTAAGTTCATAGCACTATTCCCGGCGACGTCGACCGTTCCCATAGAATTTTGTTACGTCTCACCAATCCAACATGGCGGCTGTGCGAAATATTTCACTAGCATTCAGTATCTCCGAAACTATAACGGATATCGCCCTGAAATTGTGTACGGTGATAGAGGGCACTACTAGTAGTTCACCTATGAAACTTTCAAAAACCTGGTTACTACATAACCAACAATGCGGCCAAGCGAAGTGGAGACTTTTAAATAGACTTTTCTCGCGATATAACTATCCAAACGTAATGAAACTTGGTACAGCAAATATTTATACACATTGCAATGCACTGGAGTCTAATTTAGTTCAATTGTTTACATAACCTCAAAATGGCGGCTGTGCGAAATATTTCACTGGCATTCTATATCCCCGAAACTATTACAGATATCACCCTGCAATTTCGTACGGTGATAAAGGGTACTGATACAAGTTTACCTATGTATAATTCATAAACCTGTAAAGTACAAAACGAACATGGCGACCAAGCGAATTTGAAATATTTTAATAGACTTTTCTCGTGAGTTAACTCTCTGAGCGCAATGAAATGTGGTACAGTAAATGATTTTGCAGATTGTAATGTACTGCCATCTAATTTTATTCAATTGTTTACATAACCTCAAGATGGCGGCAGTGCGAAATTTTAAAATTAAGTTTTTATTTCTTGTGTAGTAATCATGCGATCGAAGTGAAAGTTTGAATAATGAACCTAGGCAATAAGTGACCTTTAATGGTATATAACTCTATGGCCTATACATATAACAATCCTAAATGGCAAGCTTCCGTAATATTTAGACGGTTCTCAATATATATGAATCTTTTACAGCAACCAAACTGAAATTTTTATGTTCATAGAGACTATGAACATATGTTCACCTATAGGACTTTCAGTAACCTGGTGAGCACGAATCCAACATGGCGGCGACGCGAAATATAAATATTTAAATGGACGTTTCTCGCGAATTAACTATCCGAGTGCCGTGAAACGTTGCACGTTTTAAATGCTTACACAAATGTTGATCCACTGGCATCTAATTTATTTCAATTATTTGCATAATCACAAGATGGCTGCTGTGCGTAATTTTAAAATCTCGTTTTTACTTCTTGTGTTCTAATCATGCGATTGAAGTTTGAATACCACACTTACACAATAATCTTAATATAATAGTACAAAAATAAAAATCCAACCTGGCGACCATCTGAAATATTTAGACGGTTCTCAATATCTACGAATCTGTTACAGCAATTAAACTGAAATTTTGTATGTTGATAGAGGCAATTAACATGAGCAGGATATATGAAAATAGGCTGTACAGATCTTCACGGAACTACTTGTTATACTTGTGGTCACACTGTCCTTATGCAAGGTTTCGACACTGATGTGTAACTATGTAACGGTCTGTTACTTCTTCACGCAAAATTATATCTCCCGCAGAGATGTTGGTTGGTTCCTCAGTTTAGGGGCTGCGACAACGCGGTCATATAACCCCGTGTACTTTGGGTGAGTGTAGAATCTGTCTGATAAACGGTGTGAATTGTGATGGCTGTATTAGTCTGTAATTCAGGTAAGGAATGCAGACGCTAAATTTCAAGCAGTAGTTCCTAATGTTGCTACCAGATACTAACGTCAACGCCACCCAGCTGTGAACTTGGCTACTAGATGCCACCTCAATCAGCAACTCGCAACGAACGTTGGAACTTTCCCTCCAAAGGAAAGCTTACTGAGGGATTTTTAGCGCTCTTAGAAAATCCGACGACTTAGGCCGGCTTTGAACCCGCGACCTTGGGCATAGAAGTTCAGCATGCTACCAGTTACGTCACCGAAGCCGCTTCACACTTAGTCAGATGGAAATCTGAATCTGATCTCGCGCAAGTGCGTTGTCATGGCAACGTCTGATGGCTCATCCCTCATCAATTTAGTAGTGTTGCCATGTCAACCACTGATAGCTCTTGGCATTTTCTTATAATTCCGAAATCATTTTTCTCATCCCTTGGCGCAATGGTGGCTCATATCAAAAATTCTTTCAGACAAACGTTTTAGGTAATTATTAGGGGAATATTGTCCATTTCGTACGGTTTTGATATTGTGCCTATTAACAGAGATATGATTAATGTTTCCCGAAATAAACACTTTTTCCCACCCCTTTGGTCAATGGTTGGTGCTATCAAAAAACGTTTCAAACATAAATTTCTGAGCTTTATCCGACACATAGTATGAACTTTGAACGGATTCGATATTTCACATATTAAGAGAGTTATAGCAATATTTCATTTTTTCGAAAAAAAAAGTCCCCCATTTTCATCCCCTTCGACCGATTTAGCCCTGTAACGAACTCGTCCGAGATTTTATGGGTATACATATTCGGTAAAAAATTCAAAGTGATTGGTGCAAAATTACGGCAGTTATCGTGTCCAAAAGAAACTGATATACATATATACATATATTACATAAATTATATATAAACTTTTGAACTGACGGTGGTTTTGGGGTCTGGGGGATGTGAAACGCGAAGATATGTCGAAATTTTCCGGAAATCGAAACATGGTACCCATTGCAATAGTTAGCTTTCTAATGAAATCTACCTAAAATACTGCCGTCAACGACACCTAGCTGTGAACTTGGCTACTAGATGCCAACTCAATCAGAAACTCGCAACGAACGTTGGAACTTCCCCTCCGAAGGAAAGCAAACTCAGGTTTTTTAGCGCTCTTAGTAAATCCGACGACTTCAGCCGGGTTTGAACCCGCGACCTTGGGCATAGAAGTTCAGCATGCTACCAGTTCCGATACCGAAGTCGCTTCCCACTGACATATGAAAACTGAATGTGATCTCGTGCAGTGGCGTTGTCATAGCAACTGCTGATGGTCATCCCTTATCAATTAAAAGTAAAGTTGTCATGGCAACCTCTTGGCACTTGGCATTTTCTTATAATTTAAATCATTTTGTTCACCCCGTGGCGTAATGGTGAGTCATATCAAAAATTCTTTCAGACAAAAATTTTAGGTAATTATTGGAGGAATATTGTCCATTTTGTGCGGTTTTGATATTGTGCCTATTAACAGAGATATGATTAATGTTTCCCGAAAAACCCACTTTTTCCCACCCCTTTGGTCAATGGTTGGTGCTATCAAAAAACTTATTTGACATAAATTTTTGGCACTTATCCGACACATATTATGAACTTTGAAGGGATTCGATATTTCATGTATTAAGAGAGTTATAGCGATATTTCACTTTTTAGAAAAAAGCCCCCCATTTTTACCCCCTTTGACCGATTTTGCCAATTAACGAACTCGACCGAGATTTTATAGGGATACATATTATGTAAAAAATTCAAAGTGATTGGTGTAAAATTACGGCAGTTATCGTGTCCACAAGAAACTGATATATATATATATATATATATTATTATTTCCGATTATTCCCCTTCAGGAGAGCGTGAGAACTTGAGCCAATCACAGCTTCACTTCCTTTTCCTCTCTTCTTTTCTTCCCAAAACCTCTTCATTAGTTCACTGTGCTTTTTCTTCCTTTCCTCTGTCCATTTTTTCCCTGATGTATCTTTCCTTGAAACTTGTACAATTTTCGTGTTTCTGATTTTATTTCTAAATTGTTCTCTGTCCTTAATGTCGTCTTCAGAGATTTTAAGTAATTCCATGTCTTCATGTACTTCTTTAATCCAACTGGTCTTTAATTTACTTGCATTCACGATATTGAAAATCTTCTTAGTGAGTCTGTTCTCATCCATCCTATATATGTGTCCATAGAACTGCAGACGTCTCTTCCTAAATTTATCTACAATGGTGTCTGTATTTTCATAAAGTTCCTTTGTTGGTCTCCTGACCCAAATTCCATTACGGAAAACAGCGCCATGGATTTTCCTAAGAATTTTTCGTTCCTGTTTCTCAATATCATGAATTCTTGTCATTCCTCTAATGACGGTTGTTTCTGCCGCGTACAAGGCTTCAGGCAAGACAACTGTGTTATAATGGCGCAATTTTGCATTGCGAGATACTGCTCTTTTGTTATAATGATTCCATGTCAGCTTGTACGCCTTCTGCAATTTTACTATTCTATCTGCATTAGAAATTGTGTTCAATCCTGTGGGTTGGATGGCTTCTCCTAAATATTTGAAGTGCGTGACCTGCGAGATTTTTCCATATTGCGTTCGCAAGGTGATGTTTCCTGTTGATTTGGTATCCATATACTGTGTTTTTTCATAGGAAATATCAAGTCCCGTTTTACTGGAGATTTCATGTAGTTTCTCTAGCGCTAATATGGCTTCATCCTTGTTGTTTGTTAAGATGGCCAGATCATCTGCAAAGGCCAAGCATTTCACAGTGACTCTTTTCCCTTTCTCCTTTCCAATTTGGATACCTTTCACATGCTTTTCCCATTCTGTGATGATTTTGTCCACTACGATGTTGAACAAGAGTGGTGATAAACCATCCCCTTGTCGAACTCCAGTATGTATTGCAAAAGAGTTAGAGATTTCTCCCATGAATTTCACCTTTGAGGTAGTTCCCAATAATGTTTCCTGGATGATGGCCCTCGTCTTCCTGTCAACTCCTAATTCTTCTAGTCTGTTAAACAAGGTTTGTCTGTCAACCGAATCGTAAGCCTTTTTGAAATCCACAAATGTGACTGTAGTGTTCCTGCATCGTCGGATGTGCAGTATGGTCTTGAGGTTCCAGATCTGCTCAATGCAGGACCTTCCCTTCCTGAAACCTGCCTGATATTCTCCAATATGGTGGTCCACCTGTGGCTCGAGTCGATTCAGCAAAGCTTTAGAGAGAATTTTATAAGCGACTGGAAGAAGCGAAATTCCTCTATAATTATTCGGATCAGTTTTGCTTCCCTTCTTATGGAGTGGGTGTATCAAAGCACTCTTCCATTCTTTTGGGATTTTCTCAGTTTTCCAGACATCTGATATTATTCTGTGAATTTTTGGTGTTATGTGTTCATGATCCAATTTCCAAACTTCTGCAATAAGTCCATCTTCACCAGGGGCTCTATTGTTTTTTAATGACTTGATTATGTCCACTATTTCTTCATGTGATGGTGGAAGTGAATCAAGGTTGGGCACTGGTTTTGCAAATTGAAGTTGTTCAGAAGGTGCTTCGCAATTAAGGAGTGTACTGAAATATTTAGCTAGAATTTCACAATTATTGCTCGTATTTGTTTCCAGAGATCCATCAGGTCGTTGGAAGCATAAACTAGGGGGTTGAAAGCCTGCTATATTTTCTCTAAAGGTCTTGTAAAAATTTCTGGTGTTGTTCTTAGTGAAGTCCTGTTCTATTTCATTTAGCCTATTATTATCATAATTGCGCTTTTCTCGGCGAATAATTTTAGAAGTGTTTTTCCGAACCTGCACAAATTCTTGCCATTTTTCTGTTGTTTTATGGCTATTGAAATTATTCCATGCTTTAAACCTATATTCAATAGCATGATCGCATGTGATGTTCCACCACCTATGTTTTCTCTTTCTCGGAGGTTGACCGAATTTTATTGCTTGTTTCATTTTCTCTGCAAGTTCAGACCAGCTCGTGGTATCCATTTGACGGATTTCTTCAATGATGTTCATCTTGTTGAGTTCAAGGTATTCTGGATCAGTTCGGAAAAGCTGGGTTCCCCTTATCCTTTGTCTGTTGGGTTGAAATTTTACCTTGATTTGTAGTAAATGATGATCTGAGTCAAAGAATCCTCTCCTGGTTTTCACATTAAGGACTTCTTTAGCGTTCCTTCTAGAGATAGCAACGTGGTCAATCTGGAATTCTCCAAGTGTTTCATTGGGGGATATCCATGTTGTTAATTTACGCGTAGGCTTCTGGAATTGTGTTGACATAATTTGGAGATTAAAATTTTGACAGAAGCTTATAAGGTGTTCACCATTTTTATTGGTTCTGCTATGAGCAGTGTATGGTCCTGTAATTCTCCTATATTTCTTTTCTTTTCCTAACTGACCATTAAAATCCCCCAGTAGAATCTTGACATGATGTTTGGGAATTTTGTTCGTGATTTCCTCCAGAAGTTCCCAGAAGTCTTCTATTACCTGAGGGTCTTTCCTGTTGTAGTCATTCGTTGGTGCATGCACGTTAATCAGTGTGTATACCTTGTTTCCCGATTTTATTGAGAGTGTTGAGAGTCTTTCTGATGGTGAAGTAAAATCAATTACTGAATCTGTGACGGACTTGCTAACCGCAAAACCTGTGCCAAATTGTCTTGGTCCTGTGTTGATCTGCACTGCAGGTTTTCCTTTATAGAGCCTGTAATTCTCAGAATCAAAGTGATTTTCATCTGTAAATCGTGTTTCCTGCAATGCCAAAATTTTGATGCTGAATTTATCAAGCGTGTTCGTTAGATGTTTGAGTTTCCCAGGCTTAAGCAAAGTGTTCACATTAAGTGTACCTATGAAACACTTTCGTTTAGGTCGAAGAGGTTTTGAGAAGCTCCGATCCTTCTCTACATGACATGTCTGGTCCCCCAGAATCCTATGACCAGAACAGGGATCCAATCTATTGACTGGGGCCTGGGGTAGTGGAATCTTTTCCTGTCGTTCTGCCATGGTTGCTTCAAGTTGAAGATTGTTTGTGGTGATCTCCGATGGAGATCACAAGATTTTAAGACTTAATTGTTGAGATTAAGCCGTACTTCGAACAGCCGCACCAACTAGGTGAACAGACGCTGCTCACTAGCCGCTGGATGCCAGAACAGACACTAGTGAGTTGGATATATGGACATCCATATACCTTTTACTCTTATCAACCCCGAGCACTGGGGTGCCACCTCCGCCTCATACGCTGTACTGAAGTCCATCTTCTCCACCGTATTCGCCGTTGAGGTCTTCACTACTAACCCTGAGCTTGGGCCCTCCATATTTGTAACCCCTGGAGAGAGGGTGTCCCAGCATTATAAAGCCCCCAGGAGTTGGGCTACCTGTTGGTATATATATATATATATATATATATATATATATATATATATAGATAGATAGATAGATACATATATACATAAATTATATATAAACTTTTGAACTGACGGTGGTTTTGGGGTCTGGGGGATGTGAAACGCGAAGATATGTCGAAATTTTCCGGAAGTCGAAACATGGGACCCATTGCAATAGTTAGCTTTCTAAAGAAATCTACCTAAAACAGGAAGTACTTAAACATTCAGGAATTAAGTTAGCAGGATTCAAGAGAATTGAAGGTTTTAAAGCAGTGGTTCTCAACCGGTATGCCACGCAGTGTGCCACGAGATTAGCTGAGTGAGCCGCGATACTTCTGAGGGTTTATGATCTTGCTAAGTGAAAAAATTTCACTGAATATTAAAAGAAAAAGAAAAACAGAATATATTGTATAGTAATATATATAACATATATATATCAAAAAGTGCTTTTCTATGAACACAAAAATTCGTCACTACAACACTGTCATCAAACCAGTACCGCTATATGCATCTGAATGCCTTATCCTATCCGAGAAATGTTTGCTCGCGAAGTTAGAGAGAAAAGAAAGAAAGATCCTACACATCATACTTGGCCCAGACTACAAAAATGGCATCTACATCAGAAAATCCAGGCAAAAAATTTACTCGAGGATAGAGAAGATCACAGACACAATGCGAAAACGCAGAGTTTGCTTCTACGGTCATATGCGACGGATGATCGATTCCCGATGGACGAAACGTATCTTCAGTATATTCGACTCAAAACCAAAAACGACAATGCCATGGTATGTTAACGTCCAGAAAGATCTGAAAGAAATGGGGATACGAGCAGAAGATGCACAAGACCGAAATCTTTATAGAGCAGCCATCAAGACGTTTGGGACTTTCCGGGACGAAAAACGGACAACTGGTGCGAAATGGACAGAGGAACGTCGTGCCAAACACAGTGAGCTCATGAAGGCAATGTGGATCAAGCGAAAAATGAACAAATGCCAGAATGTAAAATGAGGCTTATCGTGGTCCCTAGTTGGCCGATTAGCGAAATTGAATGAATGAATAGTAATGTTCCAGACTTAACTTACCAGTATTTACAGGTTATTTCTTTGTATTACGCCTTACAACAAGTTTGATTTATCAGTGAGAAATCTCGACCGGTCGCTTCATAGGGAAAAGTTCAAATCGTGATGGAATTGAAGACTAACACACCCATTTCCTGGTCAACTAAGAGAAGTTTCTCACGTTTCTTGTTCTTAGTGCCGAAAATCTCAGCTCGCACAAGTAGCTTTCACTGCTATTACTGAGTACTCTTTCTCCGCAAAGAACCAAAACTTGGTAAGTGGTAGTTCATCATATTTCTGTTGATGTATTCGGTCTGTCTGAAGTTTTGCAAGCTGCTCTTCTTCCTCCAGAGAAAGGTTGGTGGTGAATTCTGGAGACATAGCATAAACATAAGGAAAATTAACACATTAACCGGGCAATGCATACACGTGTGAAACTAAAAATCAACCAGTTCACAAACTGCTTTAGGACTGCGAGTCTACAAGCAACCAGAGTTGCCAACCTTTCAAACCTGACAATCCCAACTTCCCACTCAGAATGTCCCTTTTCACCAGAAAATATCCCACGTAAAAATGTATTTTGTTCATAAAAAATGTATAATGAATAAAAAATGTGCTACAGAGTCTCGAAAAAATTCAACTGCAGTCCTTACTTGAATTAAAACCGATACACACACTAATGCAGTCATCACAATTGACACCGGTTATCAGGCAGATTCTACACACACCCAAAATTTCTAATTGCGGTAAAGTCGATTTTAACGAAACACAAAACTGACTTGTAAACTATCATTATCATACACTTCAACACTCACTTAATACCCGTTTTTATTCATTTAAAGATTGAGATGTTTACCTTTCCCTGTATAAGTCTTTGAACAAATAAAAAATGAAGATTTCACAAAAACACAACACGTAAGTTTCAATCTCCAAAACCGCACAGAAGTGTCAGTTATCGTACAAACGGCAGTTGGCGATTGTAATGTAGGCCTAACACTCTACATGCGTGACAGGTTTATTTTTATCCTATTGGCATGTATGAATCGTACCTATTGTCCACGTGCAAACGATTATCTTATGGCATCGGCTAAATATCCCAAATTCACCTCATTTTTTTAAGAAAAAAAAACCTTTATCCCTTTCCTAAAAATATTTGTCTAAATGTCCCACAATTTGGACAAATCCCACGGGTTGGCATCACTGCAAGCAACTGACTGGTGAAGGCAAGCTCAGCCCCCTAGCACATTGTTACCGTGAACAAAAGAAAACGTTGAGAACAATGGTTAACTGAATAGTTGAACGAAACAGTTCAGCTTCTTAAAATGCTCCACCACACAAACTACTGAATCAGTGTTATGGAAATTTATCAACATTTACCTTCATAAGTTACTGAAAAGGCTTTATCATTCACTGATACCAACATTATATTTAATGATGTTTTGAAAACAAAATATTAAGCAAACGGTACATTTATGACCTAACTATTGAAGTTAAAGGGTTGACATTTAATACAATTGAAGAAGACTTCATGGCTTGCAATCCAAATTAGAATAATAATTCTAGTGCTTCAAAAGTTTTATGTGTAAATTTTCTTTGATAAATTTTAAAAGTTTTGAAGCAATGCAATTTTTCTGAAGTTATATAAATGCTGTAACCATCACGCTAGGTCAGATTAATGCGCATATGCACATAAAGATACTGTGAACATTTCATGTAGATCGATGCAGTAATTAATTTCTGAAGTAATGTACCTTATTGGCCTAAAGATAAAAGTGGTAAGAAGGCTTCGGTGACGTAGTTGGTGGCATGCTGAGCTTCTATGCCCAAGATCGCGGGTTCAAACCCGGCCGAAGAAGTCGGATTTTTTAAGAACGTTTCCTCAGTATGCCTTCCTTCGGAGGGGAAGTAAAGCCGGCGGTCCCATGTCATGGCATGTTAAAGAACCTTCCACTAATTAGCCTACATCTGTGTGAAGCTAATTAATATATAGGTTAAACATTTGACTGACGTTCTTTAGTTCCTACGTTCGTCGTCAGGAGCCGGCTGCGGTGGCATCTGGTAACTAAGTTCTGAACTACTTGGTCGTTGACGGTGGCGTTTGGCGGCAAAAGTAGGAACTACTTGAAAAAATGCAATGTCTGCAGTCCTTACTTGAATTAAAACAGATACACACACTAATGCAGTCATCACAATTGACACCGGTTATCAGGCAGATTCCACACACACACACTAAGTACACGGGGCTACATGACCGCGTTGTCGCAGCCCCTAAACTGAGGAACCAACCAACCAAAGTTGTAAGAAATGGCTGTCAAAGAAATGTCTGCAAAGGTAGATGAATAAAGATTTTGTATGTGTTTGCCAATGTTTCTAAAACCCTTATCCCAAAAACAGATCAACATTTTTGTTCCAAACTAACTTCTTGAGATATTTCAATAGGATATGCTGAGAACCCAAAGTTGAATTTATAACCGAAATCTCAGTTACATCCACCTTAAGGGACTCTGGAATGTCTTGTATTGCCCATACTAATTTCAAACTTTTCATTTACCTTTTTCTCAGAAATTATGAACAGGTGCTATTCGAATGTTCTAAGAGATGTTACTCAAAACCCTCCCCATATTCTGACACAGGCGTTTTAAAAATAAATTTATTTTTGCATTTTCATGAATCTTTTTAGAGTTTGCATAATTTTACCAGCACTTTCATGAGCATTTCCATGTGACAAAATTAAACTGAAGAGAACTAAGCAAACGGCTGGGCCATAAAGAGAAGGTATTGCTCACCGGGCCCCACTAATAACCCAATAACTTCTATATCCTCAAGGCGGGACCGTAGGCTCGTGAATTTCCTTCTTTCCATTTTTATTATAATATACTTTAAACCTTGGAATAATTACGCAGAATATAGGTTACGACCAAATAGAGAGTTATATTTGAAATGTGAAAAATTAACTAATGTAATGAGTTTGAGAAGATTACAGTTTTTTGGGCACATTTATAGAATGGAAAGCAGTAGACTAACTAAACAGATCTTCAACTTACTGACTAGTTACAAATACAAACCCACAGTTCATTGAAATTTACAAAGATTTGACAAACGCCAAAATTCAGACAGACGCAATAGCATACAGATAACTCTTCAGAGAAGCTATTCAAAAGGCAAAATTTCAAGAAAGGAAGAAACACACAACTCGCAGAAAGTGGACTCAAGAGGAGAAAGATCGTCACTCTAGAAGGAAGAAAGAAATTTGGAAACAACGGAAATTGAATACAATGGACAATAGCCAACGTTGATTCATCGTACACTCCAAATGGGTTATTCGAAAGAAGAAGATACTTTAAACCGAGTAGCCTCGTAATGCATTGCGGATCAAAAACAGCCACATTGAAGCTACCACAATCACGGCTACCATGAACGTCATTTAGGTGTCTGTCAGAGAATAAATAAATACCGCTGTCGATTAAGAAATGTGTGGCTCGCTGAACAGCTGTGTGGTGATTATGACGACTATTAACATGTGTACGTTACTCCAACATTTTGTGTTCAAAATGAACGATGATTCTGCCTGAACCTAAATTTGAAACCAACAAAAGATTGAGTAAACATTGACCAGTACATGTAAAGCTTTGAAGTCATTTTATCAGTGTTGCCAATACAAACTGTCAGTTATAGCTCTTCAGTCGGTCAACACGAATTTATATACAATGTATATACTGCAAATGATTCATCAGGTTTTGACGACTTATGGCTTCAAATATCTAATGCCCATCCATATGTACTAATAAGTAATAACTAAGGTTCATTTTACCCGAAATTTGAAAAATAAGTTTGAATGATGGGTCCCTGACCACGTTTAAAGCAATTTGATATTGCCTATAAATGCATATTTCGGCCATTTTTATTGTTTTGGTCATATTTGGTCATATTTCAGTAATATAAGGTCACTTATGGTTATAATTTCAGCATTTTTGTTTAAATTGAGGCGTCGTTAACAAGGTACGCGTTATCTGAGTCGAGTTTCAAACACAGAATTTCCGAATAGTGTAGTAGATATATTTTTCTTTCCTTTCCCGGAACAGGCAGTTAGCAGGTTTAGAAGGCCTGATTCTAAGAAGGCGCCCCTCTATGGACGTCTTTTAGCACATCTTACTGGACAAGTTAGATTGCGACACTCTACGCATGAGGTCACGGAACATTACGATAGTGTGTTTCCGCCTTTCAATAGGTTGTCACTCCAGTAGAAATATTTAGTTCAGAAGCAATTAGCTAGCAAACAAGGAAATGCCATGTTATATCTCGCCCAGTTCTTCCTTGCAGGGCCGAGTGAAGCACCCTTGCTCTTTCACTACCAACGGATTTCAACAGATTGGTTACACTCGTAGTACTGCAGTGAACCCCATTATGCCGAATGTGAAGTGTAGTGAAGCTGTAAAGTTCATATAGTACGTGAAAGAGTTCGGTGAAGAGACGTAGATTTTTAGGTCATATTTAGCTAGTTTTTAGGGCATATTTGCTTGCATATTTTGTACTTCTTTAGGTGTTAAACTTCCGAACCCTAGTGATAACCAATCGAAAGAGCATACTTTAAAGTTTTGCTTATGTCACTCCAGGTTTCATTGTGACTCACCAGGTGGCAGGGTGATAACAGTTTGCAAAATGGCGACTAATGAACAGAAAGCATTTTGTGTGTTGCAATATGAGAAGAAGAATCCGTCACTACCGCGCAGCGGTCACCAACCCACTAAAGCATTCTCCGATGTTTTTTTTTTAAATATCCACAGTTCAAGGACACACGCTGCCTCTGTAAAGAGATTGAAGGAGATTCTCCAAAGGTGAATGACTTCCGTGCTGTGTCACGTAGAAACGTTTATGGGACCTACTTTTTTCCTGGGAAAACTGTGACGGATATGACGTACCTACACACAAGTCTTGGCTATTTCCGAGACTGTTAGCTGATAACCCATTCATATTTCAACAAAAAGAAGCTCCGCCTCATTGGCATCGAGAAGTGTGTCGCCATATGAACAAGGAACTTCCAAACAGGTGGATTGGCTGATGTGCTCAAGATGATTTGGCACTCTTCAGATGGCCCCCAAGGTCTCCTGACCTTACTTTTTCTCTTTCTTTTTTCTTTGGGGGATACGTAAACGGCAATGCCTACCACCTTTGCCGACAACATTGGCTGAACTCCAGGATCACATCACTGCAGCGCTGGTGAACATTGACAAGGATATGTTCAAACGTGTATGGGCTGAGCTTGACCACCGCATAGACGACAAATAGATCCGCTAAGATAAGTTACTATATTACATAATAGAATTCAAGTGGTAATCTAATTTTATTTTTTGTATTGTGTTGTTCTAATTTGTATACACGTATATAATATTCGTACGTATTTCACGAACACGTGTAATAAAACTAACTAGCCTGACATAACGAGGTAAACATGTTATAGTTGAGGATACGTCTCCTGCACTCTTAGCCTATATTTGTTTCACATGCATCTTTGTTGTGTTTCTCATCCGTCGCTTTCCTATCCCATATTCCCCTGATAACATTAAAGAGTTTCGCTATCTGGCTTCCTCCATTCCGTAATTATTATTATTATTATTATTATTATTATTATTATTATTATTATTATTAGCGTATGGCTTTTAGGCCGGGAGTGCCCGAGGACATGTTCGGCTCGCCAGAGTTTTGTAGCTGCTTCTATGCGGACACCCATGGGGTCAGCTACAAGTACCGTCACGTGTCGAGTGTTGTCAGAGGAGGAAAGTGTGCATGTAAGGACGAGGAATTGGAAGGTAGCGTCTGTGGCCTATAGTTAGGGACCAACCCCGGCATTTGCCTGGAAGGAAGATGGAAACCCACAGAAGACCATCTTCAAGTTTGCCGGCGGGGTATTCGAACCTCCTCGCCTCCCGGATCTGAACAACTGCCCGCAGCCACGCCGTAACGACCACGGCTAACTCACGCGGTCCCTAATTAGTAATTATATTAAAGTGTGATATTCATTTTCACCTTCAATTTTTTTATATCTCCCTTATCTAGAAACTCTGCCCTTATTATTTTGGTTTCATTGTATTCCCTGATCAGGTACCCATAACTTTCTCACATAAAATCAAAGAGCCTCTTTCCCTACTTATCTCAATGCTTTGTTCTTATATAATTTTATTAATGCAGTCAATGACCATGTATTTTTCTTTTTCAGAACGGGTCAGGGAAGTAATTATGAAAGGAAATCGGCCGTGGACCTATTGAAAGGAACCGTCCTGGCATTTGCCTGGTAGTGAAAATGGGAAATCACGAAAACCATTTTCAGGACGGCCGAGGTGGGATTCGAACCCAGTGAGACACGAGGTAGCGCGTTAGCGCTCTCGGCTACCACGGCCGGTTGCTTTGTTCTTATACACCCCCATTAAACACCAAAATTATCCCTACCACTTCTCGTTTTGTTAGACCTTTAGGCTTTATACTCATAAATATCTTATTTCACAGAACTCGGCTCACGTTCTCCAGTTACTACCCTCTTCTCTGAGTATCTCTAACTCTATGTCCTTTGCCCTTCTGCACACTTTTTGTAGACTCTATCCTCCTCTGTTTGTAAGTTCCTATCCTATAAGTACCCCATTAATAGTCTTACCAGTATATTTATTACCCCGTCCACCCAGTACTCTTTTTGATGATGCTTCATTTGGTGCAGGTAGACTACCTTTAGAATTTCACCCCTTTAAGACGTATTCAATATTTTATGATTCTTTCTATGATATGTTTTCGAATGCTTACACTCTCACGCATTACTCATAATTATCTTAGCAATCTTTATAGTAGGCGTAGTCGGTAGCATGCTGAGCTTCTATGTCCAAGATCGCGGGTTCAAACCCGGCCGAAGTCGTCGGTATTTTAAGAGCGTTAAAACACCTCAGTATGCCTTCCATCGGAGAGGAAGTAAAGCCGGCGGTCCCATGTCATAGATTTATGGAATGAAAAAGAACCTTCCACTAACCATGCCTGTGGAGGCTAAAATTTGTAGGTTAGTTTGATAACGATATATTAGTTCCAACGTTTGCCGCCAGGTGCTTACTGCGATGACATATAGTAGCCACGTCCGCAGCTAGGTGTCGTGGATGGTAGCATTTGGTAGCAAAAGTAGGAACTACTTGAAAAAATTAATTGTCTGCAGTCCTTCTACCTGAGTCACAGATAACACACACTAATACAGCCGTCACAATTAACACTGGTTATCAGACAAATTCTACATACGCCCAAAGTACACGGGGCTACATGGCCGCGATGTCACAGGCCTTAAACTAAGGAACCAACCAACTAACCAATCTTTATAGTCTAGCTAGATTGCTTTTCAATTCAGAGCATATTCAAAGCGTCGCAACACGAGCCTGAATCCTTTCTGCATTATTCCCTCTCACAGTCAGATCTATACTATTGCAGTAACGGAGGAATTCATAACATAGTAACTTGTGCAAATAAAAAAATAATCAGGATAGAATATTGCACTTTTGCGCCGGAATATCAGACGAGATGTCAGTGTCACTTGACCTCCCTTTCCTCTCTCGATATCGGAATCGCGATCACCTATGACAGACAAGGTCAGCCAAGCTACTGCTCCATATGGCGTTAGAATTATTGAAAACCTGGAACCTTGTTCCTCCCTCGCTCTATATTATCTCAATATTTTACTGGATTTTCGTGTTTACTATCGGATATTTCTCTTGCATCGGCTCGCAACGTTCAATACCGATATCTCACGCAAGGAGTTTCACCAAATGCTCCTACAAACACATGATTCGTAACGGTGCTTTTAAAGATCAGGACATTTGTGTCACAAATACTGCCGGTACTTCCTTCCGTCTTTCTAAACAGATTCTACAACAGTGTTTGCAAACTTTGTTCACTCGCGAGGCCTTTCACAAAGATGTGAGTGCAGAACCCTGATCTTATAATGGGGAGGAGTTTAATTTCTACTGTAAATAGTGTTTGATTAGAGAAGGATTTAACCGTACTGTTAGCAGGCACGTCACCACAAACAACGCATTAAGACAGTCCTTAATAATAATAATAATATCGTATGGCCTCGGGTGCTGGGTGCAAGCTTTGTTATTTGACACCCAGACGGTAGCTTGCATGACGAATTTCGTTGTTCTTTGAAAGTCAAGGAGGTTAGATATCCAAGCTCCTTGAACACTATAGCGCTTTCTAGTAGAGAAATGAGGAACTTTGTGTTGGCGGAAGCTCCCGAGATTATTTTTGCCATTATGACCACGGCCTACTTAATTCAAATGGGTTCTTTGACATGCCAACATCGTATGACATGCAGGTCGTAATTTTTGCCACCTTTCAAAAATCACTTACCATGGCCAGGAGTGAACCTGCAAGCTTGGGGTTAGTAGTGTTCCCTAGCATATGGGTTCAGTAGACCGACACGATAACCACTCACCCACCGTGGCAAGCATAATAATAAAAATTTTAATAATAATAATAATAACAATAATAATAATTTATTTGTTCATCGTATGGCTTTTAGTGCCGGGAGTGTCCGAGGACATGTTCGGCTCGCCTGAGTCTGTAGCTGCTTCCAGCGGACACCCTTGTTAGGATGAGCTACATGTTCCGTTCAATTTCAAGTAAGCAAGTTCCAACTTTCGTCACCAGATATCAATTATACTTACTGTCGACCAAAATATTATGTGTACTCGAGTTTGAAAGTTGTTTGTGAAGTAACCAATAGACCTACATAAATCCAATAATATCATCATTTTCATCGTTCTATTTTACGTTAGTTTATGTAGGTTTGGAATTTTTAATTTCTATTTTAATATTTTTTATCGCAGTTGAAACACAAAAAGTGCCCGTTTTAAGGGTGTTTCAACCATGCGTCACATTTAAGAATAATTATCTCACAAACCCATATTCAGATAGAATCCAAATTTTAGCACAATATACTGAACCCTTATCATTGTGTCCAATAATAATGTTTCATATTATTAAAAACGATGGAAATACTAAATACATGATATGCTGGATATTTGAGTAAAATTGATGTAGCAAGCAATCTGGACTTGGTAAGACGGGCTACGTGCTGACTGGAAACGACCGACAGTTTCACAACCAATGCTATTCTTATATTTCTGAGAAAATCAGATATGACGCTGTGGCGTACGTGACCATCGACAGGCCAAAATGCTGGGTACAAGGCAAGGAGTGAGAGAGAGGAGAATAGTCGTGACGTCAAAATAAGGGCGGGATTTGTAAGGTCAGAACTCCGACGCCAACTTATCTGACCAATAAGAAAACATGACGCCAGAACATAGCGTCAGTGTGTTTTGCGCGCCAATCGGTTATAAAAAGATCTAGCGATCGGTTTGCGTGTTCGACGGCAGATTCGCGACCTATGAGAAAATACAAGATTTTTGAGAGGTCACACATAATTATAGGCCCATTATTTAAAATATTGAGGAGCTATTTTCTCCCACCATTGAAACTTTAGGCTTTCTGTATATATACAAATGTCTGAGATGAACCGGGGCACTCCTAATTATTCTTCGACAGTCATTTTAAGACGTCCTTAAGACGGTATGATTTTAAAATTCTAGTTGTGTGTCGACAACGAAGTTATAAATTTCATAAATTGTGAGATGGCAATTAGCCATAGAATAGGGAAAGTCTACGATTCTGCATAGGACGATATGAGGAAATAAAATACTCATAACGCAGAGAGAACAGTTTTAAAACTTTGCTTCATCCTCCATTACCATCAGTGTTATGGGCTAACGGCCTAATGGTGGGAAATGACGAGGCGGAAGGCCTCTGGAAAGCAGTTTAAGTGATGAGTATTAAAAAATTGATTTATTGATTTTGGACGAGGGGAATCGCGAGGGATGTGTGGAACTTTGTACTGATTTTATTTGTGTGGTTTAATTTAAAATTTAGGGTTTGATTTCTTAACTGACATGCGTGTAGTAAATTTTGGCGTTGCGTGACAATTATGTTGTACAGTAAATTTTGTAACTTAAATGTTGTCCTTATGTATACGTAATTCTTATAGCGAAATGGCCGCATATGATTAACGTATCAATAAAAAGTGTAGCCATGAATGGGAACCTAGGAACGACAATGATAAATGGACAGAATTAATGATGTGTAAAACTAAAGCTAGACGTGGGGGGAAAATTAATGTTTTGTTGCTTTGATAACTCAGGCTAAGTCCGATTCCAGTTATTAATTCTTTATTGTCATTTGGACATGTTGTGTGTCATTTATCTGAGGGGTGTGCTGATTCATGCTACGACGAGATCTTCGAGAAAAGTGCCACGTGTGTTTGGGTGTAAGTGATGATAAGGAAAGGTAAAGCCTGTCCTTGACTGCGACATCATTCCGGCAAATTAGTTACCCTTGGGGGTAAGTTTGACCTGGAGATGTGTTTCTTAAAAATCCCTGAGAGGATGTTTTGAGATAATGTGATATTTTGTTTGTACGCGTTTAACAGGTGTCGATTAGCAAAGGTGCTGGACGCTGGCTAAGGGCCAGAATCTATATTTAGCGTGGCACTAATTACTACGTGGGGGAAGAAATCAGCCACTCACTCGGAGATGCGATAACAGGCCCGGCTGTCACCAGCTCGGTTATGACACGTTTTGTTTGCTTTAAAGCCTAATGAGTTAAGGTTATTTTATTTGGTTTAATTTGGGGAGTTGCCATGTTGTCGATCCAAGTTTCTTTTATCATTACTACGACTTATTTGTTCATTGTTTTAAAACGCCAAATTTTCTGGCGTGAAAATTAAAATTTGTATTTTGTTGTTGTTGGCTCTTATTTTCAAGGCCATTGTATTCATTATAAATATAATTTGGCAACCGGCCAAACTTGTTCATGTCATGTTATGCGTTCCTAATGTTTGTGGTCTAAGATGGTAATTCCGCAGCCCTTATTTTAAATAATACACACGTGTATTTGGTTGTGGTAATCTAAGGTTAGAGCATGTCAGTAGTGTACATAAATATGTAATTGTTGTTCCCACATTTCCGTAATTCGTCCTTCGCAGTACGGAGTTCGTTCCCGAACCGACTGTTTTGGTCGGAAACGAGCGCCCGTCAAAATGCTCATTACTTGAACTAGTCTTAAAACCCGTGTCGCTCATAAATATTAAATTCTTGTACTATTTTATTTGTTTGTTATATTTGGATCTTGTGATCCGTTTTCTTTTGTTACTTTGAATTAAGTGACATTGCAGTCACAATGCTTGTTTGACAGCTGTCATGCCGTGTTATCATGGTACGTCAGGCTGGTCAGTGTCAGATCTGTTCACGTGCGAGTGAACAATATAAGGGTGGTTTATCGTTAAGTGTTTTATGTTTGATTCAGTTATTAAATTTCATTTGTTAGTAGATCCTGTTGTTTTCTTGGCTTTGTAATAATAAGTTAACCTTATGAACCCTGGAAGTTATTGATAGCAAAACCTCTAAATCACATTCACAAGAATCCATTACGACCCCGAAATTTTGAATCTTGTCTACATGCTATTTCCAAAGGGTATATAAGAGTTACTTTGGCTTCCGAACGTGGGGAATTTGTGTTTTAGAGTAAAAAAATAGATCACCGGCATGTGATAAGTTTATTAACGTAAGTTAGGCGAAGATAGTACCGCCAAATGTTTGAAAATATTAAGTCATGGAGTTTGCAGTAAAGTAAATGTGGAACAAGTTAAGTGTTTGAACTTTGATTAAAATTAGAACAAACTGTTCCAGGCGCCCAATATAATTAAATTAGCTTTGTGTAGAAAAGCCAAACTCAAAGAATTATTTGACAGGAAGGTTAGACCTTAAAAACTAATTAATTCTCTATTAATTGGTTAATATTTGTAAGTGAAATAAGGTCAGGAAGATTATAACTGAATCAAAGGGTTAAAAAATTAAATGGAATAATAAGTAAATTATACTCAGTGATGCTATAGTTTGTGGGAGTAATTTAAAGTAAATGAACTGAGTATGTAAAGGGTTAATGTGTGTATATTTAATATGTGTGAGCGCACGTAACCAGGGCTCCGCCCTTATGTAATTTCCCTATGTCTCAAATATATTATTGTTGTGATGGCAACTCTTGGAGAAATCCGCGAAGTGATTGAATTAGCATCCGCTCGTACGCGAGAACAGCTTAGTGAGATGAGAAAGGACATAACCAATGAAATACAGACACAGTTAGCGGCAAATAGTGAAGAAACGCAGACACAGTTAGCGACAAATAATGTAGAAATGCAGAAACAGTTAGCGGCGAATAGTGTAGAAATGCAGACACAGTTAGCGGCAAATAGTGAAGAAACGCAGACACAGTTAACGGCCATAAATAAACAATCGGCAGAAACGCAGACTCAGTTAGCTGCTATAAATAAACAATCGGAAGAAATACAGACACAGTTAAACACAAAACTATCTGAAGTTAACGAGAATATAAATCAGAAAATCGCTACACAAAACATTCTGGTTAGTGAACAATTACATAGGCAGTCCGAGAAAAACAATGAAATGTTAAACGCACAAGACGAAAGGAACACTCAAAATCTAGCTGCGCTAACGGTAGAAATCAAAGAGCACACAAAAGAACAGCTAATCCAATTAGCAAAGGACGTTAGCACTAATAATACCAAACAATTAGGAATAATAAAAGGTATCGAAGATTCGTTTAAAAAGGAAATAAAAGGAATGGATGAGACTGTTATGGCAAAACTAGCACAAATCGAGCCAGCGTGTTTGACCAACTCATCTGAGATTAAAGAAGCACACACAAAGTTAGAAAAAAGGTTTGAGAAGATCGAACGAGGGACACAGGGTATGCAAGATCAGATAATTACAGTAGATAACAATATCACGGGCTTAGTGACGGAACTCAACAAATTAGAAATACAATCAATTGAGAAATGGAAAAAGTTAGAAATTGACCAGGAAGAAATTAAACAAACATTAGAACAGAACAACATTTCTCTGGGAGAAAGGATAGATAAACTCGAAGATAATCAGGAGGCTAATCAACAGGAAGTCGAAAAACACATTGTTAAATTGAAGGATACTATTAGAAAAGATTGGACCAAGATGAGCGCTGATTCGAAAGATGAACGGCTCGCAGTAAGCAAGAAGCTAGGGGAAAATAACGCGAAAATACAGGCGTTAGAAGAAAATATGAAGTTAAGATTTCAAATTCAAGAGGACCGCATGATAAAATCGGAGTTGCAGTCACTTGGACATAATACGATGTTTGCGACACTAATGGAAAAGGGGAAAGGGGAGAATGCGGAAATAGAGCACACAGTAGACAGCCACGAGCTTGGGCAAAGTCCAAGAACGATAGACACGCAAGCATTCCAGAATTATGAGGGTCGTAGCTCGACACCTCAAAACACACAACTTCCCACGCAAGTTATACAAGTCATCCGTGGAAACGAATTTAAACCGAATAAGTTTTTACCAGAGAGCGGAGGGACACCTAAAGATTTCTTAAGAGAACTGACAGAATATTTTTCGGACCAAAATGTTAGCTCAACGCGACAATTAAGAATGGTAGAATTTTTTTTGGCGGGTTCAGCACTTACCTGGTATCTTGGATTTAAGAACACATTTAAATTAATGGAAGGTTTCCACAAGGCCTTCCTAAGCAAATACTGGAGTGGGTCATATCAACAAAGCTTGCGAATGGACTTATACTCGCGCAAATACCATTCCACGCATCAGACGAAATATGCAGATTTTTTCGCCATGCAACTTGTCAAATTGCAAGATCTTGATAATCCCCCGAGCGAAATGGAGCTAATAACTACTATAGGAAAACAGATGCCTATTAGCGTTCAGCAATTCTTGGTGGCGGCAAATATTACGACCCTGGTCCAGGCAGAAGAGGTATTAAGGAGGATAGATGAAACCACTAATTACATCAACCCGAGAGAGAAGAGACAGATAGAGTTAGTTAATGCAGTCGAAGTAGTCAAGACACCGAACAAAAACACGAGGTCGCAAGCTACAAACACTGGGGATAATCAAAGACGGCAGAGCACCGAAGAATATGTTCCGAGATCTCAACCGAGATACGAAAATAGGGACAGAAACCATAACAATCAGGAAGAAACTAACCGCTACCGGAACACAAACAATCAGCAGTGGCGAGATAATAGGAGATACCAAACGTCATACAATAGGAATAAAAACGCACCTTATAGTCAGGGATGGCGTGGGGGACACTATAATCAACAATATAGGCCCAAGGACAATAGGCGTCACAATCAACAATATAACGCACAAAATAACCAGCGGTTTAACGAGCAATCGGATCCAAGGGAGGACCGAAGAAATTGGAACGAGAGACACGCTGACCCGCAACAGTACCTGGAGGAGCCACATAACATAGAAGGAAATAATAAGGATAAATGGGAAAGAGCGATAGATCGACGGAAGAATCCTGACAACCACGAGGAGGAAAACGGAACACATCAAATGTTGGAGGCCATGCATGTAGAAACCCAGAGATATTTGGAGGAGCTGCATGGAGAAGAAGAAAATAGAGCAGCCGACAATAGGAAACAGAAGAATAGCAGGAGAGATTCGCAGGCCATGTCAGGCAAGGGTCTCGAAATATGGTAAAAAAAAGTTATTGTACGGGAATCGGAGAAGAAGAAGGGAGAAGGAAGAAGATGGCAACGCGGGGGAGAAGAAGGAGATGACATCACGGTAAAATGGAGAAGAGACAGGAGCGGCTTAAGGAAGTTCAACTAGGGGTTACGAACTTAGATAACAACGCCTACAGAGTCCGAGAGGTGAGCACAGGAAACATGGCAGTGTATAATATTTCAAATTTAAAATTGTATCATCAGAGAGAGCCATACGAACCGAGAAATAATGTTACTGCAGCAAATTAAACATTCGCGTGATAACATACAACAAAAGATACGGGGGTACTCTAATGGTGAATGCGCTCGAAAGACGGCTCTGACGTGTTTACAAATTCAGGCGGAAGTCGTTAATGAGCAATGTTGATGTTTTGAAAGAGTGAGAGGGGAGACGAGTAGCGAGGAAAGAGGCCGGAGGGCATAAGCCTACAGGAATTTCCTAATGAGTTTGGAGCGAGACTGCTACTGAAACAGACAGAGGCGGACAGTCATTATATTTTGAGGGTGACCAGCAACTTCAAATTTGAGCCAGAAAAGTAGGGGATGTGAAATTCGACTTCATATTGAGTTCGAATTTCATCAACTAGGGGTCAGATGAACCCTTATCATTGTGTCCAATAATAATGTTTCACATTATTAAAAACGATGGAAATACTAAATACATGATATGCTGGATATTTGAGTAAAATTGATGTAGCAAGCAATCTGGACTTGGTAAGACGGGCTACGTGCTGACTGGAAACGACCGACAGTTTCACAACCAATGCTATTCTTATATTTCTGAGAAAATCAGATATGACGCTGTGGCGTACGTGACCATCGACAGGCCAAAATGCTGGGTACAAGGCAAGGAGTGAGAGAGAGGAGAATAGTCGTGACGTCAAAATAAGGGCGGGATTTGTAAGGTCAGAACTCCGACGCCAACTTATCTGACCAATAAGAAAACATGACGCCAGAACATAGCGTCAGTGTGTTTTGCGCGCCAATCGGTTATAAAAAGATCTAGCGATCGGTTTGCGTGTTCGACGGCAGATTCGCGACCTATGAGAAAATACAAGATTTTTGAGAAGTCACACATAATTATAGGCCCATTATTTAAAATATTGAGGAGCTATTTTCTCCCACCATTGAAACTTTAGGCTTTCTGTATATATACAAATGTCTGAGATGAACCGGGGCACTCCTAATTATTCTTCGACAGTCATTTTAAGACGTCCTTAAGACGGTATGATTTTAAAATTCTAGTTGTGTGTCGACAACGAAGTTATAAATTTCATAAATTGTGAGATGGCAATTAGCCATAGAATAGGGAAAGTCTACGATTCTGCATAGGACGATATGAGGAAATAAAATACTCATAACGCAGATAGAACAGTTTTAAAACTTTAATTTAATTGTGTTTTAACAGCAGGAAGATGACGACCATGGAGAGAAGACAACAAGCTTCATCCTCCATTACCATCAGTGTTATGGGCTAACGGCCTAATGGTGGGAAATGACGAGGCGGAAGGCCTCTGGAAAGCAGTTTAAGTGATGAGTATTAAAAAATTGATTTATTGATTTTGGACGAGGGGAATCGCGAGGGATGTGTGGAACTTTGTACAGATTTTATTTGTGTGGTTTAATTTAAAATTTAGGGTTTGATTTCTTAACTGACATGCGTGTAGTAAATTTTGGCATTGCGTGACAATTATGTTGTACAGTAAATTTTGTAACTTAAATGTTGTCCTTATGTATACGTAATTCTTATAGCGAAATGGCCGCATATGATTAACGTATCAATAAAAAGTGTAGCCATGAATGAGAACCTAGGAACGACAATGATAAATGGACTGAATTAATGATGTGTAAAACTAAAGCTAGACGTGGGGGGAAAATTAATGTTTTGTTGCTTTGATAACTCAGGCTAAGTCCGATTCCAGTTATTAATTCTTTATTGTCAATTTTACATGTTGTGTGTCATTTATCTGAGGGGTGTGCTGATTCATGCTACGACGAGATCTTCGAGAAAAGTGCCACGTGTGTTTGGGTGTAAGTGATGATAAGGAAAGGTAAAGCCTGTCCTTGACTGCGACATCATTCCGGCAAATTAGTTACCCTTGGGGGTAAGTTTGACCTGGAGATGTGTTTCTTAAAAATCCCTGAGAGGATGTTTTGAGATAATGTGATATTTTGTTTGTACGCGTTTAACAGGTGTCGATTAGCAAAGGTGCTGGACGCTGGCTATGGGCCAGAATCTATATTTAGCGTGGCATTAATTACTACGTGGGGGAAGAAATCAGCCACTCACTCGGAGATGCGATAACAGGCCCGGCTGTCTCCAGCTCGGTTATGACACGTTTTGTTTGCTTTAAAGCCTAATGAGTTAAGGTTATTTTATTTGGTTTAATTTGGGGAGTTGCCATGTTGTCGATCCAAGTTTCTTTTATCATTACTACGACTTATTTGTTCATTGTTTTAAAACGCCAAATTTTCTGGCGTGAAAATTAAAATTTGTATTTTGTTGTTGTTGGCTCTTATTTTCAAGGCCATTGTATTCATTATAAATATAATTTGGCAACCGGCCAAACTTGTTCATGTCATGTTATGCGTTCCTAATGTTTGTGGTCTAAGACGGTAATTCCGCAGCCCTTATTTTAAATAATACACACGTGTATTTGGTTGTGGTAATCTAAGGTTAGAGCATGTCAGTAGTGTACATAAATATGTAATTGTTGTTCCCACATTTCCGTAATTCGTCCTTCGCAGTACGGAGTTCGTTCCCGAACCGACTGTTTTGGTCGGAAACGAGCGCCCGTCAAAATGCTCATTACTTGAACTAGTCTTAAAACCCGTGTCGCTCATAAATATTAAATTCTTGTACTATTTTATTTGTTTGTTATATTTGGATCTTGTGATCCGTTTTCTTTTGTTACTTTGAATTAAGTGACATTGCAGTCACAATGCTTGTTTGACAGCTGTCATGCCGTGTTATCATGGTACGTCAGGCTGGTCAGTGTCAGATCTGTTCACGTGCGAGTGAACAATATAAGGGTGGTTTATCGTTAAGTGTTTTATGTTTGATTCAGTTATTAAATTTCATTTGTTAGTAGATCCTGTTGTTTTCTTGGCTTTGTAATAATAAGTTAACCTTATGAACCCTGGAAGTTATTGATAGCAAAACCTCTAAATCACATTCACAAGAATCCATTACGACCCCGAAATTTTGAATCTTGTCTACATGCTATTTCCAAAGGGTATAATACATTGGAAAGTTGTTGGTTTATTCATTTCAAAATTTTGTGTGTCCAAGAAACAAAGTTGTTATTTTTTTGTAAGGTAACTTTTTCTCGGCTCGGGGTGGTTGGAAAATGTAGTTTTTGGTTGCGTTGTAATCCTTATACATCAAAAGGTATGCTGTATGATTGTGAAATACGTACATTAATTCACTTATTTTATATCGGTTTGTATTTTTACGGGGAATTAAGACATGGTTCACCAGTTAGCCGCTCCGGTGATAGCTGTACAACGTTGACAAGATGGGCTCCATCACGCGTCATGGCAGGCCTCGCTCTGAAGTGATGGGCTCCATATCAGCAACGCTGTACAGCATTTACCGGAGCGGTTGGCTGGTGAACCATGTCTTAATTCCCCGTACAAATACAAACCGATATAAAATAAGTTAACTAATTTACGTATTTCACAGTCATACAGCATAACCTTTTGATGTATAATGATTACAACGCAACCAAGAACTACATTTTCCAACGACCCCGAGCCGAGAAAAAGATACCTTACAAAAATGATTTCAACTTTCGTTCTTGACGACACAAAATTTTGAAATTAATAAACCAGTTATACAACATTCCAATGAATATTGTGTTAAAATTTGGATTCGATCTGATGACGGGTTTGTGAGATAATATTTCATAAATTTGACGCATGGTTGAAACACGCTTAAAAACGGGCACTTTTTGTGTTTCAACTGCGATAAAAATATTAAAATATACATTAAAAATTCCACACCTACATGACCTAACGTAAAATAGATCGTTGAAAATGATGATTTTATTGGATTTTATGTAGGTCTATTAGTTACTCCACAAACAACCTTCAAACTCGAGTGCACATATTTTGGTCGACTAATGATGAACGTTGGAACTTTGATAGAGCGTTCCGACGAAATCTAACCTAACAAATTTAGCTTTACACAAGTTTAGTTTGTGAAAGGATATCTTAGATGCCATAAATCTATGACATGGGACCGCCGGCTTTACTTCCCCTCCGAAGGAAGGCATACTGAAAGATTTTTAACACTCCTAAAAAATCCGACGACTTCGGCTGGGTTTGAACCCGCTATCTTGGGAACAGCAGTTCAGCATGCTACCAACTACGCCTCCGAAGTCGATATAATAATAATAATAATAATAATAATAATAATAATAATAATAACAGCTGATAGGGTACACGCACATACCCGTGTTTGTGTATTATTGGAAATGACGGGCAGGCAATCGATCTCAGCGATTCACTGACTTTCACCGAATGGCTAACCCTCGTATGACCTGAGCTAGCAGATACTTATTGAAGAAACGACGCTTTTGCTGATCTGGTTGAACGAGGTTTGATAGTGAATGTTGATGGATGTTAGTTCGTATGACTGCGCTAGGATAATACTGTATTTGGGAAATGAAATGTTCGTAAATTATTGTCATCGTTATTCTTCTTCTTGTTTCGTTTCGGTCAACGTACGGAGCACGCTATTTCAATTGTTTCCTTTTAGCTTTAAAATTAATCCAGTGTTCTTTCATTCGTAGACGGTGTTATTCCTTCCTCTCTTTAGTCCCCGCCTTATCAGTTTTCAGCGACGGCTTAGCTTGAAAACTCCGATGTTCGAAGAGTTTTTCTCTTAAGCTGGTCACGCTCCTGGATATCTACACATGACATTCCATTCTCGTACAGATCTTTTTTTTTTACCAAACCAGGCCCCCTTTGTCTCTTTTTCTTGGAGAGAAGTGAAAATAGCACTAGTTAAACGTGTTGACGTCATTTGTGCCACGTGTCCACTAAACGTCATCCGTCTTTTCCAAATCGCGTCAGTAATTTTCTCCATATGCGCATATAAATCCTGATTATGCCATCTTCTAAACTCACAATTCTTTTTAACCGGACCGATGATTTTTCTTAAAATCTTCCTTTTATTGGTTCCCAATTTCTCCTTAATGTCTTTCTGGTTCATGGCTATTATTATTATTATTTTCGTTTCGGTCGTCTGGGGACCACGAGCTAATTGCAATGATTTGTCCTTTGCTGTTCCTTCTTCTACCTCCAGTATTCCTTCATCATCTCACTATGTTTCTTCTTCCTTTCCTCTTTCCCTTCCTGCCTTGCGATCCTTCCATTTGTAGCACTTTTTGCCTAAAAATATATCACTGTGGTGTATCTTCTTCTCTGATATTTTTTCTTTCCAAATCCTTTTTGACTTCTTGTACCCAGGTTGTTATTGACTTCTTGTTCCACAGGAATGTGAAGATCTGCTTCGTTAAGCTACTGCGATCCATCCTGTACAAATGTCCAAAAAAATTGCAATCTCCTCTTCCGTATTGTTTCTGAAATCTTTTTTTATTTTCCGATATATTTCATTGTTACTTCTTAATTTTCGGCATGCAGTTTTTAAAGGACCGAGTATTTTGCGTATAATTCTTATTTCTACTATTTCTAATTTATCCAATTTGTAATTCAGTACGATGCATTCACTCGCATACAGGCATTCCGGTTTGACTACGGTGTTGTTGTTTTAAGATCCGTAGACAAACTCTTTTTGTTGTAGGTATTCCTAGTTATGCCAAACGCTCTTTCAATCTTTCGTATTCTTTCTTCTACAGCACAGTTTTCCAAACCATTTTCTTGAATAATTTCCCCCAATCAGTTAAACATCCTTACCCTCTTTATTTGACCAATTGTTGTTATTATTTATTTATTTAAGCGAAAATTCCCCTACAAGAGAGCGATTAAACTTGATAGCATGATGTCATTTGGAGGCGTGTCTCCTCCGCTCCTCCCAAAATCTCTTCATTCGTGTGGAATGCTCCCTCTTCCTCTCATCCGTCCACTTTTTCCCAGGTTGTAATAATCTTGGCTCAAACTTAACATTCGCGATTTTCGTCTGGCACTCAGTTCTATCTTCGAAATTTTGTATATTGATTATTTGTAAGTGTCTCTGTACCTCGTCAAGCCATTCTGTGCCACATTTACTCTGTTTTATTATTATTATTATTATTATTATTATTACATCGTTATGCCCATCTGTGGTGCGCGACAGAACTTAATTTTGCGTATGATATGTTTTCTTCTCCCAAAATCTCATCTGGGCACTGACAATCCTCCTACGTTCTTCCGTGCATGATTTCTTGGCCCTTTTCTCAGATAAATGGTGGTTATTGATAATTGTTCTGAACTGGAGTCGATCTTGTAAAATTTCCTCCTTAATGCTAATTTCTTGGTATTTCACTAAGCCAGTTTCCTGAGGGTGTCAGTGATATTTTTGCATGCTAATAAAGCTCCTGAGACTTCCGTTTCATCTAGATCCCTTCTGAGCAGAAAGGTACAAGGAATTCCCTTAATAATTACCTTTCTTCTTTCTCTACGTCTTAAATGAGAGATCTGCCTCTAATGATCAATATGTATTATTATTATAATTATTATTTAATAATTACTTATAGTTAATAATTTTTATTAGGCCGAGCATTACTGCAATTTTATTTACATCAGACTACTCTTTATTTTTAATAATAACACCATTACCATTATTGTTATTTATATCATCATCAACATGAACTTTTCTTTATTGTATTTCATGTTATTGTTGCTTAATATCTGTTCATGTAGCATATCACGTGGTTAAGTTGAACAGAGATCCACGAACCCTAACTTTGTCACTACGAAAGATATACAGCACAATTGAAAATAAATGTTCGGTAACGTTTCGCCTTGAACTGACATCGATACATGACAATATGATATATCTTAGGGACATTTCCATTGACAGGGACTTCTAAGTGGAAGAGACAAGATAGATAACGTGGTGACGTGAATACTATTGTAAGTAAAAGATTAAAATTATTAGATTTACTCTCTATTCAATCTATACGAATTTACTAATCCAATCTTGTTGACCCTCTTCAGAGCACTTTTGCACAGCTCCATATTCAGTTAAGAAAAACGAGATAAATTAGGAATGTGAAATGTGAATTAAACAAACACAGAAACCAACCGTGGAGAAATAATACACTCAAAGAAAATGAACTCGATGGGGAGGAAATGTAATAGACTGTCGGAAACGAATCTAAGATGATTGCATACGTAATAACGAAGAGAAATATCTCGATAGTAAATACGCTACCGAGTCGGTGTGTAAATAGCCTAAAGAATGAAAGATCAACTCAAGTCTGAGAAGCGAACTGATTACATAAGTGAGAAAAGTTCCTTCTCTTCTTGAATATAAAGACGGAGTTGAAGGGGAACGAGCGAAAAGTAATAATCACAGAAAGAAACGGAAGATGTAACTACACAAATATAGACGTAATGAATCCCATCAGAGAATAAACACGAACACATACCATTAAAATATATCTGAGAATACCATTGGAGAAGCCACCGTGGCTTAGACGGCAGCACGCCGGCCTCTCACCGCTGGGTCCGTGGTTCAAATCCCGGTCACTCATTGTGAGATTTGTGCTCGGCAAAGTGGAGGCAGTCAGGTTTTTCTCCGGGTAATCCCTGTCAAAAATGAATTCCAGCAACACTCTCCACTACCATTTCATTTCATCTGTCATTAATTTAATCATTGCCCCAGAGGAGTGCGACAGGCAGACGGGACGGGACGGTTCATATCCTCGCCGCTAGATGGGGGCTTCATTCCATCCCTGACCCGGTCGGTTGACTGGAAGCAGGCTGTGGATTTTCAAAACCATTGTAGAGATTTGGCCTGAAATAAGTATGGTTAAAACGACTGTTTAAGTCGAGGCCTTCCTACTGCCTACAAACCGCCTCGGTCCTGACTGTCACCACTGAGGTCCGGGTTCCAATTCCCGGCGCTGTGAAAAAAATACCTGAGATTGGAAGGGGTCGGACTGGGATTATTCAGTATCGTTCAGCATCGTGAGGCAAAATTGGGAAGAAGTGGGTTCGATTTCTCACTTCAGCCGTCCTAAAAGTGTCTTTCCCTGATTTCTTATCACCACACATCAAGAGTCTGTCCAGACGTACCCGAGGGCATTGAACAGCTGGTGTAACGATACGACAAATCGTTTTGGCGATTATGTTGAGACATAAGAATAAATCAAGCAAACATTTAGTAGTAAAATCAGTTTGGTTTGTCATTCTGTTATTTTTATACAGTCCATCGGAACTTGAAAAAAAAAACTCGTACAATGAGACAAGGAGGCAAGGAGACACGACAGGTAGTTTGCTATTGCTTTCCTCTCTGAGCCAGTGCCCCAGTACTCACAATAATATTAATAGATGGTTCCTCAGTTTATCTGTGTGATAACCGGTGTTAATTGTGATGGCTATATTAGTGTTTGTTATCTGTAATTCAGGCAAGGAGTTCAGACGATCAATTTCAAGTAGATCCTACTTTTCTACAAAATGCTACCGTCGACAACACCTAGCTGTGAACTTGGCTACTACATGCCACCAGAACTAGAACATGGTGACGAACGTTGCAACTTAAGAGCGTTAATAAAATCTAACCTACAAGTTTTGCTTCACACATTTGCAGTTAGTGGAAGGATCTTTTACATGCCATAAATCTAATGACATGGGCCCGCCGGCTTTACTTCCCCTCCGAAGGAAGGCATACTGAGGGATTTTTAATAGAAGAATATAATAGAAGTTCTCACAACGTCCACAGGTATTCCTTTTCTCGGCATCTCAGTTATTTATTATTATTTAGCGTATGCCTTTTAGTGCCGGGAGTGTCCGAGGACATGTTCGGCTCGCAAGAGGCTGTAGCTGCTTCAAGCGGACACCCATGGTGTAAGCTACAAGTTCCGTTCAATTTCAAGTAGTTCCAACTTTCGCTACCAGATGTCACTGACACCTAGGGGAGAACGTTGGAACTTTGATAGAGCGTTACAATGAAATCTAACCTAGAAATTTAGATTGACACAAGTTTAGTTAGTGGAAGGATCTTTTACATTCCATAAATCTTCCCCTCCGAAGGAAGGCATACTGAAGGATTTTTAGCGCTCTTAAAAAAATCCGATGACCGGCCAGGTTTGAATCCGCGATCTTGGGAACACAGCAGTTCAGCATGCTACCAACTACGCCACCGAAGCAGCTGTAATCATAAACGAGGCTGTGACTACAGTGAAAAGCCAAATTCTGCTCTAGCCTGTGCCAACAGACTAATTCAAAAGTACTGAATTTAACAATAGATGACAAGTGCGTTTGGAATAATGGATAGACTATGACTTTTGTCCACCTAGATTGTACTGCATAGAACACTGTGCGAAGGGACGTTGTTACTCACGTGGCTACACATGTGTAGAGGACGAAGCAAGTTACAGATCCCCTTAATCCATGCAGGATCATTAACCTGTGGTGCGCCGGTTCAAGTCCAGGGAGAGCTTCTTGGGCAGAACACGAGTTCTGGTGGAATTGCAGGAAGCTAATTGCATCGCAACATTGCGGAGCGTGTTGAACCATGCGGGCATTCCAGGGAATTCTATTTACATTTTAAATTTTGTTTTCTCTGAAAAAATGTCTTATATGCATCTTTAGGTTTGCATGATTTTCTATAAATTCTTTTAATTTAATTCGGAGAATGTTGTATAATTTTGGTGAGAAATAGAGAAAGTTACGTTTAGCTATACTTAACTTAGGTTGATATAAAATAGAATGATTCTCTGTAATACTTCTGGTTTCATACCCGTGACTTACAACTTGAATTCTATTTCTATCTTTAAAAATGAATTTATATATTTCAAAAACATACAATTGTTTAATGTTGAAGACCCTTGTCTCAGCATACAGTCTCCTAGTCGGATATAATCTATCTTTCTTCAACATTATTCGCAGTGTGAGATTCAGTACTATCTGAACACTTTTACTGCATTTTCATAGGCATCTCCACAGGCAAATTGCTCGAGGTAGTGATCTTCCTTTCCCAGTTTATAGGACAATCAACCACATGAGCGTGGGAGTATCAAGGTGCAAGACCAATCTCCAAAAATGGGGTTTCCTGCCTACAGATGCGGACATCTTGTGTGAGTGTGGCGCTGTTCAGGTTTCGAACCACCTGCTGATCTGCCTCTAATTAATAATAGACATCTACCATGCTCTAGTACAGTCAGTTCTTACATATATTCTTGCCTGGGGTGCGAATAATGTTGAAGAAAGATAGATTATATCCGACTATGAGACTGTATGCTGAGAGAAGGGTCTTCAACATTAAACAATTGTATGCTTTTAAAATATATAAATACATTTTTAAAGATAGAAATTGAATTCAAGTTGTTAGTCACGGGTATGCAACCAGAAGTATTACAGAGAATCACTCTAGTTTATATCAACCAAAGTTAAGTATAACTAAACGTAACTTTCTGTATTCCTCACCAAAATTATATAATATCTCCGAATTAAATTAAAAGAATTTAAAAGAAATCACGCAAACCTGAAGATGCATAAGAAACATTTTCTGAGTGAAAACAAAATTCAACTTTAAAATATAATTTGTTGAGCCTACAAGACTATAAGAACGCAAATTCAATTTTCCTTTTTATTCATTATTTTTTAGTACACAAAGCATTTTCATAGAACGTGTTATTATACAACTCTTAGAAATAGTAATCAATGGTATGTACGCCACACACAAGGTTGCATCATTTAGTGGCATATGTGATATTTCTTCCTGCTCTGTATGAATTTGATATCCTATTTCGACCTGTCTTTATCATATTGTAACAATATGATTTAATAATTGTAAATTTACAGGTTGAACAATGAGTAATAAGGAAATTCATAAAATGTGTACAGTTTTACTGAATTTTGTAAAACGTGTATAATTGTAACGATTTAATCAATAATAATAATAATAATAATTGCTGGTACAGGTTAGGTTAACATTACCACAAATATTCCGTTTAAAATAGTTTAATCTATGCCCTGTATTGTGTGTTTATTACTCTGTTTACTCAATTAGTCCAACTGGGCCCCCATAACAGATATTAATTGTGTAATGTCGTTTATTTCGTTAGAAACAGGGGTTAGGATTGAGTTAAATGACATCAGTTGGATCACATATTTACAAAGAATCTGCGTCGATCAGTAAAAATAACACACTAGCATTCACAGGAGTCTGCCTCTCACTCGGAGGCCCCGTGTTCGATCCCCGGCTCCGTCAGGGATTTTAAAACTGACGTGAGGGTTGGAACGGGGTGCACTCAGCCTCGTGAGGACAATTGAGTAGCTGTCTGATAGTGAGACAGCGCCCCGATCACGAATACCAAGATTAACGGCCGACGGGACCCGACGCGCTGATCACGCGTCACCCCAATATCTCCAGGTCAAATGGCTGGGCAGCGGTCGCTTGGTCGGCCTAAGCCCGTCATGGGCTGTATAGTGCCAGGGGTTGACTTTTTTTTTTACAGGAGTATTGTAAACCTTGCCATAGGTATCAAAGGCAATACCTGGCTGAAGGTATAAAAAGCACACAGGAAAGGCAATAATAGCAATTTGCTTTAAGAAATGTCACTGCCTGTGATACGGCAGGTTACCTCTAGAACCACCGCTAGAGGTGACAATACGCAAACCGGTGGCAGTGAGATGACAAGCTGCTGTCCACCCACCAGTAGACCCGAAGAAGCTCCAGCAGCTCAAGACGATATTGGCGGTACACAAAATCTCGAGTCTCGCACCGCACCTGACGGCAGTGCCTTTGTAATAAATACAACCACTCTCGCAGGTAAGCCCAGAAAACGCATGAAATGGGAATCCCATATGAATGAATATATCATGCGGGCATATTATCGAATAAATCGTCTTGAAACAGATATAACAAACTACCGCCAAGCCCTGCACGCGGCTTTCAAGCAGCAGTATCCTCTGTTTAGCATCACTGAGCAACGAGTCGCGGACCAAAGAAGAGCAATTGTAAAGAATCATTTAGTTCCCGACCCTGTTCTGGATCGAATCAGACAGGAGATATCTCATAAACTATATCCCTCAGCTGCAAGTGGTAAAACTAGCCAAATAAATACTGATAATGAGGTCTCCATGAATGAATCGACTCACGTAAATGAACCTCATAATGGAGAAACAAGCCATCATTCCAAGATCCAAGACGAATTTAATTCAGCTCTGCTTGAATATGCAGGTACTGATCCTACCCAACGTCCAATACTTCCGAGGCAGCAGTCTTCCCGGAAGTTTGCCATGGTGTTGAAAGAACTGAACGAAACCGTGCTTCCCAACTATTTAGAAGAGCACCAATCGTTCATGGAGGTTCATACTGCTCTCTATACGCTGCCGAAGTCAACGTCACTTCCGCTCCGTTGCAAAGCAACTGGAGCAATACAACATGGCTCCCTTGTAGCTTGCTTCAGTCTTTGAGCCGTCATTATTTCCTATTTGTATCGTATAAAACTGTACATGCATGGATGTCCAGAGGAAAGAAAGCATAGAAAAGTATATTTTCCACAGTAATTTAACTTAGTTGTCCAGTAAAGTGGTAAAATATTGCGTACGAGATGCGCATTAAGTCTTAGAACATAAGTCGTAGAGATGAGGCCTACGATATATACCTTAAGGTTTAAATTAAGTGAAAACATGGAAATATAACATTTCTGGATATTGTGAATCACGTCCCGTGTGAATGACCAATACTACGGAAATAAATTACCATAGGCCCTACCAGTAAGTGACGAATAAAATGAACTTAAGGTCTATCAATGCATAAGGGAACAGTTTAAAATATTTGGATGAGAGTTTAGGCCAAATCTCATCAACAGCTATAGAAGAAACGAAGACTGCATTTCAATACAATTTGTGTGTTTACCACAACTCCGCGTTTGTCTGAAAACGAATCAAATTAACAAAGCCTAACCTGTGTGCTCACTAACAGGTTAGAGAAGTCTACAATTAAGGCCTATCGTCCTACGTCATTCTAAATAAAGGGGCACTTTTCGTACCCTAGCTCTAAATATAATCACAACAATCACAACAAGACTTGCCACTCCATCACTTCAGAAATAAGCAGTATTAATTGGCTTGAATAATGTCACTATACGGTACTGTAACTTTGTTGCAGAGTGTAGGCCTAGGTTACTGGTAGGCGAACATGATAATTGTTTTCTGAAAGTGCAAAAAATAAAATATTTAGGCAGAAATTTTCAGTCTGGGATAGGCCTAATTGTTATTTGGAAACACAATTCACTGCTTAAATAAATTAAGTGAAAAATCACCACTCAGAAAAGTTGTAGGATAAAATTTATTGGTGTTAGTGAATCAGCTGTAAGGTTATGTGGGTTGTCGTTTACAATACTTATAGTACAAACCATATTTAATTACAACTACACTCCCCACATGAACCAAAAAACCCTTTATGTGACATATATGTCCTAAATATATCTCTATATTAGATATACTGTATCCACTAAAAGATAAATATTTATAATTTGTAGTACCCGCCATGCAATTCTTGCCTCAGGAGTGAGATCAACTTTATTCATACTGTCTCGCAAAATTCTCGTACTTTATCCATAAAATTTAACTTCTATTTTGTAGCTCCAACACTGTAGATGATCTTCACGGGAGGCGTTTGCCTTATATCACGCGTATTACACATTTTTATCCACAAAATTCAAGACGCTGCGCAGCGTTAATGCAGCTTCCTATGTATAAAAAAACTAGCAACCAGTTGTTTGGGTCCAATGTGGCTGCGCCCATGCGGTTGCTAGGCGCGTCACTTCGGCAGCGTATTGTGCAGCACTAGCTGCAGTACGAATTAATGGGGGTAGGCCACGCCCTCCAAACGAACAGTCTGCTGCAAGGAAACCCAGAGATCCACCGTGGGCAAAACGTTTAAAACAACGCATTGAACAACTACGCCATAATGTGAACAGATTGCAACAGTATAAGAATGGAGTGAGAAGTAGACGTCTGAACAGCCGCATACGAAGGATCATGATGGACTCCTCACTAGAAGAATTTCAGGTCCCCGAGGACGCAGTGATAACAGAAGTACTTGATACTTATAAACAAAAACTTGCAGCCCTCTCAAAGCGTCTTAAGAGATACCAGAACACTACCGAACGGAAGAAACAGAACAATGACTTCAAGAGAAATGAGAGAAAGTTCTATGAAGACCTGAAAACGACACCTCAAGTTCAGAATGACTCTCCAGAAGGACCCAGTGCGGAGAGTGTTACCGACTACTGGTCATCAATATGGTCTAGGCCGGAAGAACACAACAACGAAGCTCCGCGGTTTGAGGAAATAGAGAATGCTACCAGACGAATAAATGAAATGTCACATACAGACGTTGATGTTGAGGAACTACGCCAGGTCATCAGCAGCCTACAGAATTGGAAAGCACCTGGAATTAACCGAATCCATAATTACTACTATAAAAGGCTCACATGTATACTGGCTATTCACATACAATGTTTTTTGGAAAATTCTGCTGCATTTCCAGTTTTTCTAGTCAGAGGGTTAACCTATCTCAAGCCAAAGGACTCGAAAATCACAAACCCATCTTAATATCGCCCCATCACCTGCTTGCCAAACTTTTATAAGATCATTACATCCATTATTGCAAATCGAATTCGTGCGCATTGTGAGGTAAACGCCATTCTCGCAGAGGAGCAAAAGGGTTGCAGAAGGAATTCTCAAGGATGTAAGGAACAGCTCACTATTGATGCCGTGGTATTAGAGCAGGCCTGTCGTAGATCACGAAACCTTTATGCCTGCTTTATTGATTACCAAAATGCTTTCGATTCTGTGCCTCATACATGGCTTATACAGAGCTTGGAGATTTACAAGGTCAACCCTATTATAGTGAACTTCCTGAAGTGCGCAATGGTTTCATGGAGCACTGCCCTCCAACTTACAGTGGGTGGCACTCGTTTAACATCTTCATTAATACCGATTCGCCGAGGAATTTTCCAAGGAGACTCGCTAAGCCTACTCTGGTTTTGTCTGGCATTGAATCCACTCTCGCAAATCCTGAACAGTAGCAACTACGGATTTAGTATTAAGGGTAATCATGGTGAAGCGTACAAGATGAACCATCTTCTTTATATGGATGACATTAAACTGTATGCATCAACTAAAGTGCACCTACAATATCTCATCTCTATCACTCAGAGCTTTTCTTCAGATATCCACATGCAGTTTGGTTTTGATAAGTGCAGAACACAGATTGTTATTAGAGGCTCGCACTCTGCACAAGGAATACCTGTTGGAGAGGGACAGAGAAGTATTCAGCCGTTGGAGGAAGGTGCATTGTACAAATATCTTGGGTTCACCCAGAGTACCCGTCTCAGACATGGTGATATCAAGAAGAACATAACTGAGCAGTATACATCACGACTTCGCAGTGTTCTCTCTTCAAAACTTAGCGCTAAACATATCATTAAGGCAGTTAACACATTTGCAATGCCCGTAGTTACATACTCCTTTGGTATAATCAGGTGGACTCAAACTGAACTGCACGATCTGCAACGAAAAAATCGGTGCTTTTATCACGCCATCGTATGCACCATCCGAAATCAGCAACAGAGCGCCTGACTCTACCTCGGTCTGAAGGTGGTAGAGGACTGATAGACATCATGGACCTTCATACAAAACAAGTGACAACTCTGCGTGCATTTTTCCACAACAAAGGAGAAAAATCCCCTCTCCATCACACTGTATCTTCAGCTGATGATAATTACACACCGCCCCATCTGTCATCTTTAGATCCACCAGTAAAAGAAATGAAAATTACTGAATACAAGATCGGGAATTGGAAACAGAAGGCGCTTCATGGGAAGTTTCCACATGAGTTGGACCAGCCTCACATCGACAAGTTAGCGTCGCACGCATGGCTGACCCACTCGGTCCTCTTTCCGGAAACAGAGGGATTTGTTGTAGCTATCCAAGACCAAGTTGTTGCTACTCGGAGCTATCGGAAATTTATCATAAAAGATCCAACAACAGAATGTGAGAAGTGTCGCCGCTGTGGCAAATGTAGTGAGACCATTCAACACGTTATATCAGGTTGTTCCCACCTTGCCAACTCTGACTACAGACATCGACACGATCAAGTTGCCAACATTATCCACCAGAAACTGGCCTTGAAGTACAAACTTCTTCAAAGCTCCGTCCCCTATTGGAAATACACACCATCTGCAGTACTCGAAAATGTCACACACAAGCTCTATTGGGACAGAGGAGTAGTGACAGATGTCGCAGTCAGTAACAACCGGCCAGATATCATTGTCATCAATAAAGTACACAAAGAGGCATTACTGATAGATATCGCATGTCCCAACACTCAAAACATCCAAACAACAGCTGCTACTAAAATATCTAAGTACACAGAGCTGGCAATTGAGATAAAGCAGATGTGGAAACTTGATTCGGTGACTACCATCCCAATAATTGTATCGTGTACTGGTGTTATACCGAAAACGCTCCACAGTAGTCTATCAATATTGAATCTGCACCCGCAGATATATATTGAACTTCAGAAGGCTGTTCTGTTAAATACATGCCATATTGTAAGGTGACAATGCCCTGGCCGAATACTCAGCAAAGCTCGATGATCCAGACGGGAATTTAGCTCATCCTACAAATGAAGGAGACTCGTGAAGACTGCGGGCACGACATGGATGTGAGGTCTCTGAACAGTGTAATCGTAATTATCTCAGTACATATGGTTCCTTGCTAAGACCGAACCAGGCTGTAACATAAAATGTAGCCGGTATTTGCCGTGATAATGTTGTCAAACAAACTATAATAATAATAATAATAATAATAATAATAATAATAATAATAATAATAATAATAATAATAATAATAATAACCAGGTGGCTATCACAGCGGAGGCCTGGGTTCGATTCCCGGCTCTGCCAAGAAGTTTAATTCTGGTCTGAGGACTGGAACGGGTTACACTCAGTCTCGTGAGGCAAAAGTGAGAAGAGGCGCGTTCGAGTCCCACCTCAGCCATCCTGAAAGTGGTTTTCAGTGGTTTCCCATATCTTCTCTTGGCGAACGACGGGATGATTCCTATAATAATAATATCGTATGACCTCGGGTGCCGGGTGCAAGCTTTGTTATTAGACACCCAGAGGGCAGCTTGCATGTCGATTTTGTTATTCCTTGGAGCGCTATGAAAGTCAAGGAGGTTAGATAACTAATCTCCTCGATACTATAGCGGTTTCTAGTAGAGAAAGGAGGAACTTTTGTGTTGGCGGGAAATCACGAGATTAATTTTGCCATTATGAACACGGCCTACTGAATTCAAATAGGTTCTTTAACATGCCAACAACGTATGACCTGCATGCCGTGATTGTTGTCGCCTTTCGAAAATCACTTACCACGGCCAGGAGCGAACCTGCAAGCTTGGGGTTGGTAGACCGACACGATAACCACTCACTCACCGTGGCAAGCAGGGATGCTTCCTAACTTGAGACCACGACCACCTCCTTCCCAATCCTCATCTGAATTACAAATGCACTCACTGATACACTCATCAAAGTAACACAGGTTACCCAAGTACACGGGGATACATGACCACCTTGTCGCAAAGCCTCCAAATGAATCAACAACAACAACATCTAACTAGACCGTCCATGTATAATGAAAGACATGTTTATGGTAACGGACAACGGCATCTCAGCTGCCAACATTTGGATATATATATAGTTTAACTCAGTGGTTCCCAACCGGTTTCGACTCACAAACCCCTTTTACAGCGATCTGATTTGAGTACTGTCGCAGTACTGTTGTTAGTATTCTTACTACACAAAAAAGCTGTCAGACTAAATTTCCATTGTAGCGAAATCAAATTCATCCCTAACATTGTTACATAACTGTAAATCAGGCATTCGCGGTAAATATAGTAGTACATTATGCAACAAGCCTATAATGGCATTAATTAAGACACGAGTATAAAACGAGCACGAGTATCTTAATTACCATTATAGTCGAGTTGCATACAACTGTTTATGTTCGACAATACTTATAACTTTATTATATGTTTTAACATAAATATTCATAAATATCTGTGGGATTCAGTAACTTCAGTTAGTGAACAGGGCGCTGGGTGGTTTGCTGACTGAACAGACCGCATGCGTGGGTCAAAGCACTTCGAATGCAAAGACCATTTACTTTACTTGCTATTGTTTACAGCCTGTAAGATGACTAGTCCGTCCAGCTCTAGCATTCACTAATATTGCCACCGAAGTCGTTTGAAAGCAATGCGCTGTGTAGAAATTGGAGTTGGGGATATTAAGGTACAGTGATATTGCTTGTCTCATATTCGCCAGTTTATTTACGCGAACATATGGACGGTACACTTTCCATTAATTTATATAGAAGGATGCTATGTTGCTAACTTCTGGACTTAGATTAATAAATTTCTTGCATATGTCATAGTATTTTCTTGTTACCGTAAAGGTTCGTGCTGATTTTGTCTTTGTGTTTGGGATTGTAACTAAAATGGTTGATCCGATATCCAATTTGAACTTTCAAATCATGTAATTCATGTCCGACATGTTGGATTTTGAGCGCATGCGCGAAGACATCTTTACCTAATTGGTCAATGAATGAGCTCTGATTGGCTGGAGAAACTGTCCCATAATGAACAAGATGTTCAGTAAAGAACATTTAGCCTACTTTCTCCTAAATGCATGGGTATTGTTATAACCCTTTGTCCTTTCCAAGGAGTATAATTGAATGTTGGTTGTAGTAGCTTGTTGAAATACAACGTGTTATACGGATATTAAACATGAATATGAGGTGCCCTTTGCTAGTGCTACCTCTGTAAAAAATGTCATTCAATTCGGTTTCACCGTGTTTGAATTGATATGGGGAATGGATTTGCACACATACATGGCCGCTATTTGCAAACTATTGGGCTGATGACCTTGTAGTCAGTCATAAGATGCTTTCCACAAAGAGGCATGTTGTTGCAAAATCAGGTAGAGATAAAATTATTATGATGGTCGAAATTTGATTTAAGCTTTTAACATTTGGGTGGCCGTCATTCCGTATCCGTCAAGATGGCGGCAATATAAAACATGACACTGAGGTGCCCTTTGCTAGTGCTACCTCTGCACCAAATTTCGTTCAATTCGGTTTCACCGTGTTGAATTGATAGGGGGAATCGATTTGCACACATACTTGGCCACCATTTGTAAATTATTGGGCTGAAGATCTTGAAGTTTGGTCAGAACATGCATCCCACATAAAGATATGTTGTTGCAAAATTTGGTAGAGACTACTCTAGATTATTAGGTTGGTCGTAATTACATTTTAGCTCTTAACATTTGGGTGGCCGCGATTACGTTTCCGTCAAGACGGCGGTGATATAAAATATGACACTGAGGTGCCCTCTGCTAGTGCTACCTCTGTACGAAATTTCATTCCATTCGGTTTCACCGTATTCGAATTGATAGGGGAAATCGATTTTCACACAAAGATGGCCGCCATCCGCAAAATACTAGGCTAATGACCTATTAGTTTGGTCAAAGGATGCTCCCTCCATAAAGGTATGTTGTTGCAAATTTTGGTAGAGATCTGATGATTAGGTCAATCGTAATTTGATTTAAGCTTTGAACATTTGTGTGGCCGCCATTACGTTTCCGTCAAGATGGAGGCGATATAAAACATGACACTGAGGTGCCCTTTGCTAGTGCTATCTCTGTACCAAATTTCGTTTCATTCGGTTTCACCGTGTTCGAATTAATAGGGGGAACCGATTTTGACTCAAAGATGGCTGCCAACTGCAAACTATTAGGCTAATGACCTATTAGATTGGTCAAAGGATGCTCCCTCCATAACGGTATGTTGTTGTAAAATTTGGTAGAGATCGGGTGATTATGTTAGTCGTAATTTGATTTAAGCTTTGAACATTTGTGTGGCCGCCATTACGTTTCTGTCAAGATGGCGGAGATATAAACCATGACACTGAGGTGCCCTTTGCTAGTACTACCTCTCTACCTAATTTCGTTGCATTCGGTTTCACCGTGTTCGAATTAATAGGGGGAATCAATTTTTGACACAAAGATGGCCGCCATCCTCAAACTATTAGGCTAATGACCTATTAATTTTGTCAAAGGATGCTTCCTCCATAAAGGTATGATGTTGCAAAATTTGGTAGGGATCAAATTATTAGGAAGGTCGTAATTTGATTTAAGCTTTTAACATTTGGGTGGCCGCCATTACGTTTCCGTCAAGATGGCGGCGATATAAAACATGACACTGAGGTGCCCTTTGCTAGTGCTACCTCTGTACCAAATTTTGACCCATTCGGTTTCACCGTGTTTGAATAAATAGGGGGAATCGATTTTGACACAAAGATGGCCGCCATCCGCAAACTATTAGGCTAATGACCTATTAATTTGGTCATAGGATGCTTCCTCCACAATGGTATGTTGTTGCAAAATTTGGTAGAGAATGGATGATTAGGTTAGTCGTAATTTTATTTAAGCTTTGAACATTTGTGTGGCCGCCATTACGTTTCAGTCAAGATGGCGGCGATATAAAACATGACACTGAGGTGCCCTTTGCTAGTACTACCTCTGTACCAAATTTCGTTCCATTCGGTTTCACTTTGTTCGAATTAATAGGGGGAATCAATTTCCACACAAAGATGGCCGTCAACCGCAAACAATTAGGCTGATGACCTATTAGTTTGGTCAAATGATGCTCCCCCCATAAAGGTATGTTGTTGCAAAATGTGGTAGAGATCGGATGATTAGGTTAGTCGTAATTTGATTTAAGATTTGAACATTTGTGTAGCCGCCATTATGTTTCCGTCAAGATGGCGGCGACATAAAACATCACACTGAGGTTTCCTTTCTAGTGCTACCTTTGTACCAAATTTCGTTCAATTCGCGTTCACCGTGTTCGAATTGATAGGTGGGGGACAGACATTCAGAGTACACACTCACACACACACACACACAGACTCACACACACACATACACACACACACAGACACACTTTTTTTGCCCTGTGTTGATCACATAAGTCTACTTTCATTTTTTGCAAAAATCGAAAGTAGGCTAAAAACAGTACTATAATGACTAGGGCTAAGCTTATGATGACCTAAAAAAAGTACAAAGAAAATGCAAAATAAACAAGTAGTTCCGTGAAGAACTATACAGCCTATTTTCGTATATCCTGCTCATGTTAATTTCCTCTATCAACATACAAAATTTCAGTTTAATTGCTGTAACAGATTCGTAGATATTGAGAACCGTCTAAATATTTCAGATGGTCGCCAGGTTGGATTTTTATTTTTGTACTATTACATTAAGATTATTGTGTACGTGTGGTATTCAAACTTCAATCGCATGATTGGAACACAAGAAGTCAAAACGAGATTTTAAAATTACGCACAGCTGCCATCTTGTGATTATGCAAACAATCGAAATAAATTAGATGCCAGTGGATCAACAATTGTATAAGCATTTAACGTGCAACGTTTCACGGCACTCGGATTGTTAATTCGCGAGAAACGTCCATTTAAATATTTATACTTCGCGTCGCCGCCATGTTGGATTTGTGCTCACCAGGTTACTGAAAGTCCTATAGGTGAACATATGTCCATAGTCTCTATGAACATAAAAAAATTCAGTTCGGTTGCTGTTAAAGATTCATAGATATTGAGAACCGTCGAAATATTTCGGAACCTCGCCAATTAGGTTTGTTATATGTATAGGCCATAGAGTTATGTACCATTCAAGGACAATTATTTCCTAGGTTCATTATTCAAACTTTCACTTCGATCGCATGATTACGACACAAGAAATAAAAACTTAATTTTAAAATTTCGCACAGCACATATCCATTAATGTATTTAAAGGAAACAGTTTTTGTTGGCTTTCTCAAATTGTTGTTGTTGTTGTTTTCTGCCAACAGGTGCTTACTGCGTATGACAAGGCTGTACACTCGTGGGTTACACAGCCTTTCTTGCTAAGGGTCTCCTATATACCCTAAACATGGCTATACATGTTAGTTCTGAACTTTTAGTGGTTAATTGTATATTGAGTTTAAATAGAGAACTTATACAAGCACGTCTTGCATGTGGTTAAACTTCACAAGTGTCACATGCAACATGCAAAGTATGTTTCCGCTACCTAGCGGTAAATATGAGCACTACCTGTACTACTAGCATGCTACCTAGCAGAGGATATGAACACTTACTAGTAATATCCAAAGTGAGCTGAGGTTAGGTTAGGTTAGGTAAAGTTAAGTTAGCCATTAAAATAAGTTACCAAAATAAGCCGTCAAAAATAATTTTTTTTTACCCCTGAGGTCTTGGGTTCCAACTCGACTATGCACAGAATTTAATTAACATCTGAGAGTTGAAAGTTTAGGTTAGGTTAGGTAAAGTTAGGTTAGGTTAGGTTAGGTTAGGTTAGTGAGCTGAGGTTAAGTCTTTAAATATTCCCTCTCTTTCAACTACTTTCCAACACCAAGAAAAAAAACACTAAATACATTGACACAAATAACTTGTCAAATAAGCCAATACAAAAGCCAATACTAAAGCCAACACAAAAAGCCCACACAAAAAGCCAACACGAAAAGCCAATACAAAAAGCCAACATGAAAGGCCAATACAAAAAAGCCAACACGAAAAGCCAACACGAAAAGCCAACACAAAAAGCCAACACGAAAAGCCAACACAAAAGCCAGCACGAAATGCCAACACGAAAAGCCAACACAAAAAGCCAACACGAAAAGCCAACACAAAAGCAAACACGAAAAGCCAACACAAAAAGCCAACACAAAAAGCCAACACATAAGCCAACACAAAAGCCAACACGAAAAGCCAACACAGAAAGCCAACACAAAAAGCCAATATATAAGCTTATGGTAGGTCACTCCATCAGCAAAACAGTTGTAACCTTTGTAGTGTGAACATCGTACTGACAGGTCAGTTACTACTATGGAACTTATTACAACCAACAAAGGTAGGCTACGTGCACTCTATCAAGGCTACTCCTATAACTATAATCGCCAGAATGTGAATGGAATAATATTCTGGCGATGCTCAAAAGAGAGGTCAACAAAATGTCGGGCAATCTGAAAAGTAAAAATGGAAAGGTTTTAAGTGTGAGTGTTCATCAATGTAGTGCTCGAAACGAACCACGCTTACTGTTTACAAACAATTATCAAAATGCTAAAAAGCAAGTTCAAGAAAACGATATTGCGGCTAAAGATAGTGCAGTGTTTGTTCAAAAGGACTTATCATGTCCTCAAAACGTCATGTTAGGACAGTTGTCAACGTCCAAGAAACCTTCAACACTATCAAAATCAACTCAGACTATAAATAAAGTGGTATTGCAAGAGGATCAAAAAGGACTATATAGTAACAGTGATGATGGTCATGATGATAATGGTGATCATGATGATGATAATGATGATGATGATAATGATCATGATAATGGTAATGCTTTGTTTACACCTAAAAATCCATTTGTTAAATTTGTATACTGGAACAAACCCAGTAAGCTAATTCAACGGCTTCGACAATTGCATGCTTTACGACAAGCTGGGCATATCGGTCACGATTGGGAAATCAAAGAAATTGAACAAGAGCTTCGTCATGCTGAAATTATTGTGTAATGGGTCTACCACTTTGCGACCACTTTCACCCCAACTCTTGTTTCTAATATTTGCTTATTTGCTTTCACTTTTACCTGAACTCTTTGGATCCATATTTGCTCTCACATTAAACTAGTATTCTTATTACCAAGTTGAATTTACTAGAGCTTAGTCTATGCTTGACACTTGATATGGAAGTATCAGTGACTAGGTATGGTAAGCCTTACGCATACTATAAAGGATATTCATATATTGTGAAACGAACCAATAAAAATGGAACTGTTATTTGGCGTTGTTCAAAGCAACGTTCCAAACATTGTCGTGGTGACCTAAAAAGTAAAAATAGTGAGGTTTAAATGTCAGTGATCATCAATGTAGTGTACCGCATGAAACACAGTTGCCGTCGACAAAAAATCAAGAAACCCATATTGCTACTCAAAATAGTGCATTGTTTAATGATCAACGTTTAACCCCTGTTCTCAAAGTTATTTTTAATCCATCTTCCACGTCGCAAGAGCCATCAACATCACAAACTATGCAAGAGGTAGTGTTGTTGTTGTCGTTTTAAAGAGTGGAACAACTAGGTCATCTGCTCTTGATATGCAAGGGGATCAAAGTGACTAAATAGTAATAACCATAAGGTTTTTATGTCAATACAACCATTGCGGCTTCCCCACTTTTCGAAAACAACATTGAATGGACATTGCTATAAAATGATCTACAACAAGCCTTGTGTTTAAAACTATAACAGACTATTGTAAAGTGAGAAAGGGTTGTATTCAGTGTGCATTTATTGTCATAATCATGTATACTCTGCAATGTTAAATATACTAACTTTGTATAAAATAAAACAGCATTGTAACATCATTTTGCATTTATTTACAAACTTTATATACATTTTTTTTGGTTTCATCATAATATTTTTAAAGACAACACTAAACACTAAAACATTACTATTCTATACACATATTTTCTTTCTTTTTCAGTATATTGTCATTACTTATATTTTCCATTATTATTTCACATTATTTATTTATTTAATTAAAACGAACCGTGCACCTATTGTTTTTAAAACCTTCATAAATTAAGTGTACAGGTTGCACAGCATTATTGACTTCATCAAAAACACTCTCCGACATATCATTAAACCGTATAGGTAGAAATGTCTCAAAGTTTTCACATACACAAAGTACACGATCACCATAAGCTGTTTTCAATTTCCGAATCTTGATAATGCGGAATGGAATATGCGTTGGCAATTCGCTGAGCTTCTTTGTCTCTAAGCCACATGATTGTCCCACAGCATTCAAAACATTCATTGTAGTAGTCTATAAACAAAACAAAAGCATATCTATTACACTCTAAAACAGCTTTAATAATATTGTGCAATTAGGGATTTTGCACTATCCATGGCGAATAAATTATACTAGTTATGCAAGAAATGCCCTAACTGTAGCAGATACTACTTTTCTGCATATAGCACAAGTGTTAAGTTCTAATCCACACTTGACACAGGCTATCATGTGTCCACAGGATAAAAATACAACACCTATTTCATCTTGATAACAAATTTTACATAATTGTTGGTCACACTTTTGTATCTGTTCGTAACACAAGTCTTTTCTTTCAGCCTTATGTATTTGCTCCGCGTGTTCTAACTCTAAAGGCACTTTTATGTCTTGTGCTGCAATCACTTTTTCTTTACGAATAGTGTTCACAAATTCCTGACCTTTAAGCAACACCATGTATTTACAGTTTGGTAACCAACGAGCGTGTTGCACAAAAGGGTCATCAGTCATTTGCCAATCCTTTAAAGCAAATCCACAATAAAAACATATAGTTTTATCCCCTTCACCAGTATAAAAAATCCAGCTTCACTTAGCCGTTTGGTAAGGTGTTTTAATATTAATGGCCAAACATTTTTATAAGATTCGAAACGTTTTTCAACAGAGCTGTACTCTGGGTGTGCTAGTGCTTTAGTCTTGCAAACTCCCAATTTTTCAAAAGCACACGCCAATTCAACACTGTCTATGGCATATGGACCACATATATCGACACTACCGTTGGCTGGTAATACATCATTATTATTATTATTTATTTGTGATTCAGCAACGTAAGTAGCGGCCAAAGGCCTTGTGGTTCGGTGAAATGAATGCACGGGTAGGTTACCCACTTGCTTTCCAAGCATGTAAGGACAGTGAGGAGACCATCGCAAATGGTCTCTAAAGGGATCATCCCCTTCTTCCCAGTGTGAAAGTTCAATACGACAAAACACACAGCGCACCACATCTTCTCGGTTCAAGTAAAAAAAAAACGGCTTTTGCAAGTTCATGCGTCGACAAAAAGCCTACAGGCCAGGATTCAAATGTTAACCATCGATCATGTTCTGATTTTAAATTTAACCCACGTGGTAAACCAACTTGCTCACTTGTTGTATTTAGTGCTAACGCCATGTGTTATAATAAAACTTTTTCTTATTGTAAGTTATTAACATTGCACAAGAGCACAGAGTACTTTAAAGCATAATGCATGCTTGTTCACTGTCTGTTCATTACGTTAATGGCACATGACGACACCTAAAAGCAAACAAAATAACCCATCACTCAATCAATCAATCAATACTTTTAAATAAAACGTTAACGTTAATTGGCATTAATATATCAAAACACCATTAAAATAAACTGTATGTTGGCACTAACAGTAACCCATGTACTTATTTTCTTTTTTATAAAGCTACAGTCATTTACATTCCCCCACCCTCCCTTTAACCAATATATAAACAAAAATGAATGTCATGTCATTTTGTTCACATTATCATGTTCAAACCTGTGGATATTCATTGAATCCATAGGGAACCACCCATAAATTAAATTTATTATTTTTATTTTTAGAAAATTCAACATGGCCTTGTACTTTTCCCAGTCAACAACAACAACATAGCCATTAATCAAGAAAGCAATCATTGTCCCAGTCATGTACAGGTCATGATTTTTTTTTTGTCTACGAGTTTTCAGTAGTGGTAAAATGGAATAGCTTTTTTAAGTTGGACTTCCCTGAGTTTTAAACAGTTCACTCTTTGGCAGTGGTTTCGCTTTAGTGCGTTTCGGGTTTCTTTCAGCGACTTTCCAAGTTCCTAAAAATAAATAAAATAAACCGCTATAAATACCTAAATTCAGGTTAATACATACATTTCATAAAATAAAACATAAAACAAACAATATGAAACAAGTTAGTTTAAAAAAATCATCTCACCTTTACTTGCAGTGACTTGTTGCTCTTCCCTTCTAGTGGGCTCAAAAGTGCAATGGTTTCTTCTCCCTCAGACATGTAAGGTATGCCGGTTATCTGCAAACAAATAAATAAAATCATTAATTACCTAATCAATAAATAATTACTTGTAAATATATATATTAATCAATAAATGTATAAATGAATAAATATATAAATAAATACCTACCCCACAGCAAGGTTAGGTATTTTCCACCAACACCAAAACTGTTAAACAAGACCAGGGGTTTCATGCAACGCAGTGTGTTCAAAGGTAGTCCACCCAAGGGAGAGTGGAAATGATAACGACATGTCTTTATATATGCTACGTTGCATGTATAATCTTTTTTTTCCACGCTTTGAACATTCTGTTATCATGCACGTGGACAGCTAACACCCAAGGTGAACACCTGTGGTAGATCAAATTTCACATGAACTTGCATTTTGTCTCGTTCGAAGCAAGACAGGATGTAACTTGTTTACAGTTATCGCGCATGTGGAGAGATAACGTCCCAAGCGAACACCTGTGGCAGATCAAATTTCACATGGACTTGCATTTTGTCACGTACGAAGCAAGACAGGATGTAACTTGTTTAGCGTGCCTGTGGTTTCACACATGTTCACATGCCTTTCGCTCTTCCCTGCCACCACAATGGTCAGATTATTTCTCCTTCAAGCGTCTTGGTCATTTTCCTTGCACTTGTTGTCAAGTCAGATCAGCGCCTTCCAATAAGCTCAAATGAAATTCACCTCTTGCTCCTCGGCAAGTTTGGTTTCTGTACTCGCTTCGACCAACATAGAACCAAGTTCTCATCACCGTTTACACGTTAAAGGTAAAATATCTGGAAAACGCATGCTCGCTCTGTCATACACCGACCCGTCGAAATATCGATTAATCTATTGAACACAGCCACCGTGGTTAGCGACAGGTTCGTTGAAACACACACACCCAGCCGTATCGTCTCTCTCAACCACCACGCTTCATAAACATTATAAACAAGTAATGAAAAAGAAAACCTTTTTTTCAACATGTATGGCGTTAGGCCCTTTGTGAATTATTTTTTGGAAAACAAATATCTACCACATTTGAAAGGGGGCGTTAGCCCGAGTCCTAGGACACCTCGTACACATCTATAGCGTTATTGGTTTGTGAGATATCGGCAAAAATCACAAAAAACACGTTTTTACCCCAAAATCGCGTTTCTCAAATTTTTTAAAATTACAACGAATGGTCCATAGCAAAGAGGACGTCACCCCGAGTCCTTGGATCCGTCGTACATGCCTCTAGCGTTATTGGTTCGTGAGATATCGGCAAAATCACAAAAAACACGTTTTTACCCCAAAATCGAGTTTCCAATTTTATTAAAAATTATAACGAGTGGTCCATAGCAGAGAGGACGTCACCCCGAGTCCTTGGACCTGTCGAACACGCCTCTAGCATGATTGGTTCGCGTGATATTAAAAGCACATGACCTTTTAGTTTTGGTCTTTTAATTAAATTAAGAGCCTATAGGAAAGTAGGGGGCATCACTACGAGTGCTAGGACACCCTGTATGTTGAAATCCCATGATTGGTTAGCGAGATATCAGGTTCGGGGCTGATACGAGGAGGGTTCAAAAATAAGTGGTGCAGCTCCCGTGTCATCCCACTACTCGAGTTTGAACGTGACTCACCAGAACACCTGGTGAAATTGAAGTTCATTGAGATTGAATTCACTGAGGCTGACCTGATTGCCATGTGCACAGTGTTAAAAATTGAATATACGGGAGAGAAAGCCGTGCTTGTGCAACGCGTCTGTGACAACTTAATGGACCTTTCGTGGCTGGGGATGCCTAAATACGAAGATGAAGAAGAAATGAAGAGACTGGTAAAACGGAAGATGTGACGAGCAAGATGAAAGAGGCAAACGAAGCACTGGCGGAAGAATTACGTGAGTTAAAGGAGAAAATGGCTGGGATGAAATCCATGAAACATTCAACCTTGAGCACGTCAGGATCATCATCGGATTCATATAGCTCGTCCGAAGACCAGAAACTCTCCAAAGCAATAAGAGGTAGGCCTAACCATAAAAACATAACAAAGACCAAACACAAATCGAAGACTGGAGAAGAAAGCTCAAGTGAAGGGGAAGTCGACCAGGACGTGGTGGACTCGCGGCACACTGCAAACCGGGGAGTCGCACACAAGTTTGCGTTGACTTTCCGAGATGTAGAGGGCTCTGTCAGAACCTATGATGGCAGTGAGAACTATCCGGTGCGACGTTGGATTGAGGACTTTGAGGAAACAGCAACGTTGATGGGCTGGGACGAGATGCAAAAATATGTTTTTGCAAAAAAGTCGCTGACAGGCCTGGCTAAGTTGTTCGTGCAGAGTGAACGTGGCATCACATCCTGGCACAAGTTGAAGAATGCCCTGAAGAAAGAATTCCGAGATGATACCAGTGCAGCAGGGATTCATCGACTGCTAACCAATCGACGAAAAACAAAAGTTGAAACTCTTCAGGAATATTTCCTGGTGATGCGAGAAATAGCCAGCAGGTCAGCAATCGATGATAAATCGTTGATACAATACGTCATCGATGGCATCGAAGACGACACAGGGTCCAAGATGATTCTGTATGGAGCAAGGGACAATAAGGAATTCAAGGACAAGTTGAAGATCTATGAGAGAGCTTACGCACGAAACTCCCAGAAGTTGACAAAAAATGAGAAGACGACAAACAAACATACACCAAGAGAAGACAACAGGCAGAAGCAGATCTCGCCTGTAAAAAGATGTTACAATTGTGGTGAGAAGAACAGTCGTGAGTCCAGTGGATGTCCACAAAAGAGTCAGGGTCCAAAGTGCTTCAATTGCAGCAGCTTCGGACACATAGCTTCCAAGTGCCCAAATCCTGATCAGAATGCAGAGAAGACATCGAATGTCACTTTGGGAACCAAGTCGAATATGAAGATGAAGGCATTGTTGCTCCAGGGCCAGAAGATCAACGCATTAGTTGACAAGGGCTGCCCAGTCAATCTGATCCGTGAAGACATTTACACAGAGATGGGCGATCCTGAGCTGAAGACTACCGCCATAGTACTCAAGGGTTTCGGAGATAGTGAGGTGCGTCCCCTAGGATATTTTCCAACCGACGTCCAGGTTGACGACGACACTTACTTGACTGATTTCTCTGTGGTGTCTGGAGATGTACTAAAGTTGCCAGCTATCATGGGTAACGACTTGCTGGACCAAGCCATAACTACCATCAGCAAAACCGGTGTCAAGATGTCCAAGGACATATCAGAAGCGTACTTGCACCGAATCGACGTGGTAGCAGGTGATGAGATGGACATAGGAAAGGCATCGGAAGATGCAAAGAGTACCAGCGTTGAGATGAGCATCACGATGAAACAAGGACTATTGCATCCCTTATTTAAAGAAAGCACACCATTGCACATTTACCATGCTGACCATCTTGAACCCTTAGATTCAATGAAAAAAGGATACAAGCATATTCTCGCAGTAACGGATAGCTTCACAAAGTGCATTCTGTATCCCACTAAAACGACGATCACGAAAGAAACTACGGAGAAACTGGACGTGCAAAAAGGAGTATTTGGTAATCCTGCGCAGATCGTCACCGACCGTGGAACCGCGTATTTTTCACATGAATCCGAAGTGTACTGCACTGCCAACAACATCACCATCTCGCTGATCACGACCAGACTCCCTCGTGCCAATGGCCAGATAGAAAAAAACGAACTCCACGATCATCTCCGTGCTGGCCAAGTTGTCCATCGAAAACCCTGGAGATTGGTACAAACACGTCGAATCTGATCGAATAGCCATGAATTCCACTTACAACCGCAGTATCATGCAGACGCTGTTCGAACTTTTGACAGGAGCCAAAATGCGCTGTGAAAATGACCTGAAAATAGTTGAGTTGATCAATGAAGAGATGGTAGACGAGTTTGAGACCAGGAGAGATGAACACCGTGAAGAAGCGAGAGCACAAATCAAGAAAGTGCATCAAGAAAACAGGGTGTCGTTTGATCGAAGTCGACGGCCTGCTCGCCAGTACCAAGTTGGCGATATCGTCACCATCAAGAGGACCCAGTTTGAACCAGGCCTTAAATTGAGAAAAAAAAGTACCTTGGGCCTTACAGAATCTCCAGAGACAAGCTGAATGACACTTACGACCTCTGTCGTGAAGGGAATCACTTAGGCCCCAACCGAACAACTACTTGTGCTGAATTCCTCAAACCCTGGGCTGAAGAGTTCTCATCATCCGAGGCGAGTGATCTGCAGGATGGCCGATTGTGGGAATCTGAAAATAATGAACGTTTTTTGGGTTTCCCGCCAGCCTCGACACTGCCCGGTGGCGCCGCGTAGAGGAGTCAAGTGTAAGTCGCGAGAAACTAAGACGATCAGTTACAGTTTTTGTGTCGAGTGAAGTCACGCTAAGTTCTGTGCAATCTCATCTGTTGTGATCTTATGTTTAAATACAGTTACTTCAATTAATTCAAGACGTGTTCGGTTTATTCGCCTGCCAAAATCCTTTCCCAAATATATATATTTGAGCAACGAGTCAGTCTTACCAAAAATAATATGCAAAATCATCAGAACCCTAGCCCTAATAATGACCATCATTATGATACAGTTTTCTGACCTATACTATTTACATTTCGACATCGTCGAACATAAATATAGTAAAGCCATCATTACTTCAGACTTGACGTTTCAGTGCTAGGCTAGAGTTTGGTTCGCTAAATCACGACTTCGCCAACGAAACTCGATTTGTCGCGATATTATGTATTTAGCGTATGGCTTTACAGATACAATATGTACACAGATAATAATTAGTTTAGGAAAGGAAGGCAAACTATATATATATATATATATATATATATATATATAAATTGTTTATGTAAGTAATTGCCTCTGGTGATTCATGAGCGAAATCAGTGACGTTGCCCCTGTTCTTTCTTTTAGGACACTTGGTGATGAGATGAAGGATGGTCTGCTTAGGGGCACCACAATCACAGTTAGGTGAAGAAATTACTTTCCATTTATAATGGAAGTCTGCACTGTTGCCATGACCCGGACGTATCCTGTTGAGAGTTGGCCATGTTTTCCGAGGAAACTCAAATCCAGGTGGCAGCGATTATCCAATGCGTGTTAAGGTTGATCCAGGCCTAGTATCCTGTCTTCCCTGCCACTGTTTAGTTATGCTGAAGTTATTGTCGTGATATATTGATTTGAATGACTGCCTGTGATTGGCTAGTTAAAGTACTGTAATTTTCCTTCCGACCGCTAGATAACTCTAGGGTAACACTGAAACGTCAAGTCGGAAGTAATGATGGCTTTACTATTATAATTTATTGTGGAAATAATGTGATACATTCACGGGGCATTCCCGGATTAATTTAAATCTAAAATAATAATAATAATAATAATAATAATAATAATAATAATAATAATAATAATAATAATAATAGTAATAATAATATGACAATGCCGCAGAAATTATGGAAACAGTAATAGGCCTAACCTCAAAACCCGCCATTTTGGCAAAGTGTTTGACGAACCCCTTGAAATAGTTTGCGAACCCCAGGGGGTTCGCGAACCACAGTTTATTAAACGATGGTTTAACCAAACATGGCTAAGTAAAAGGGTATTCCACACACAAATTTCTAGGCAGCCATCTGAAGCATGAATTCTCTTAAATTCTTGAAGGATTTAGCTCTATGAATATAACAGTTTCCCTTCCTTCATTCCAAGCAATAGAACCCGATAAACGTCACCCATTATTTTGTATAATTGCCTTAGTGGAACTGCAAACAGCAATGACTTCTAATACAAAGGAAATAGCTGCTCTACAAACCATTCTTGTTATTGTAATTAGTGCATAGACAATGTCACAAACAAACTGCAAACCATGAGGGAATTAAAAGGGGGATTTTTTCCTCGGATATAGCAGCTATTAACTCTAAAGTGAGAATTTGTAAGCGCCGGTGAGTGGTCCAATTGTTGGCGAATAGCGCATTGTAAATTAGTATTCACATTTTACGAATGTGAAATAACATGCATCAATTATCAATGATAGAATTACGGACTGGCTTATGAATAAACATAATCGAGAATACAGGCGCCGGAATCACACATAGGCTGTAAGTTCATTGGGTGTAAAAGTTAAACGCTTGATACATAATGGTGGTCAGCTTTGTGTACAAGGGTGCAGATACAGGGGAGAAGCCCGGACCTTTCATTAGGAACCACCTCAAGCATTGCCGCGAATTAAAATGAGATACCACTGAAAGCCACTTATAGAATCGTTGAATTGGAATTAGAACTCACCTTGTTTCAGTTAATCCCACGAGACTAGTAAATCCTGTTCTAAACCTAGGACCAGAAATTAATTCCTTGGCAGTCAAGAAAATTGAACCCGGAATCGTTAGGAATTTGTATTACGTAGGGCTAGGCTTTTTATGTAAATACATATTCTCTCCCTTTGTTTGTAAACTAAAATGATAAAATGTCTACGAATTAGAACGTTAGCTATCATATAATTCAATTTAATTGTTACGTATTTGATCATATCAACATTTGATTTACTTTTTTTAATTTTTTTAATTTTATAAATACAATACATTCTGTGTCTTTATTTTACATATTAGATCATAATGTCATGTTTTTACATACGGTACTTTTACGTTTTTATGTAAAATTACATGTTCTCTCTCTCTGTATTTTTTTCTTTTCACAAGTGGAATATACGGTGATTCAAAACAGTATGTGTGACAATGTTTGCTCACTTGAAATGCAGGTAAATGCAGCGGATTTTCCAAGCAGCTGCTGAGAAAGGACCTAGGAAGAATTCCAAGAAAGATATTAGTGGAGATCAGGGGATGGGAATTCACGTCACACTCAGCGGCTGGACTTTAGTTTATTTCAGTTGTCCAGTGTGTGCTTGAGACTCTACTGTACTTTTCAACCTGTAATTCAGTTCCCACCCCGCAAACAAAAACAGTCCCTCACAACATGTATTCTTATGTTTGTACGCTTTTTCTCATAAATAATAATGGAATTTATTAGCCTATTTTCAATTTTGAAAAAATAGGCTTATGAGATCACCTTTTGTCCGTGTGTGTGTGCGTGTGTGTGTGTGAGAGGTGTGTGTGTGTGTGTCCCTAATAAATTCTAAACGGCTAGAGCGATTTCAATGAAACTCGGTAAGTTCATAGCACTATTCCGGACGACCTCGACCGTGCCCTCCAAATTTTGTTACGTCTTACCAATCCAACATGGCGGCTGTGCGAAATATTTCACCAGCATTCAATATCTCCGAAACTATTCCCGATATCACCCTGGAATTTTGTACGGTGATAAAGGGAACTACCAGGAGATCACCTATGAGCGGTTTGAAAAACTGGTATCAACAAAACCAACATGGCGGCCACGTGAATTTGCGACTTTTAATTAGACGTTTCTCGCGATTTAACCAACCAAACGCAATAAAACTTGGTACAGTATATGTTTATACACACTGTAATGCACCGACATATAACATCGTTCAATTGTTTACATAACTACATGATGGCGGATGTGCGAAATATTTCACCGGCATTCTATATCTCTGAAACTATTAGCGGTATCACCCTGAAATTTTGTACGAAGATAAAGGGCACTACTGGAAGTTCATCTATAAAACTTTTAAAAACCAATGAACTACAAAACGAACATGGCGGCCAAGCGAATTTGAAAATTTTAAATAGACCTTTCTCGCGATTTAGTGTTCCAAACGCATCGAAATCTGGTGCAGAAAATGTTTATACACATTGTAATGCACTGGTATCTAATTTAGTTCAATTGTTTACATAACCTCAAGATGGCGGCTGTGCGAATTTTTAAAAATAAGTTTTTATTTCTTGTATCGTAATCATGCGATCGAAGTGAAAGTTTGAATAATGAACCTACGCAATAATTTTCCTTTAATGGTACATGACTCTATGGCCTATGCTTTTAACAATCCGACATGGCGACCATCCGAAATATTTAGACGGCTCTGAATATCTACGGATCTATTATAGCAATCAAACTGCTTTTGTTGATGTTCATAGGGGCTATGAACTTAAGTTCACCTATAGGACTTTAAATAACCTGGTGATCACAAATCCAACATGGCGGCGACGCGAACTATAAATATCCACATGGACGTTTCTCGCAATCTAACCATCCGAGTGCAGTGAAACTTGGTACAGTAAATCCTTATACGAATGTTAATCATCTGGCATCGAATTTATTTCAATTGTTTCCACAACCACAAGATGGCAGCTGTGCGAAATTATAAAATCTCCTTGTTACTTCTTGTGTCCTAATCATGAGATTGAAGTTTGAATGCAACACGTACACAATAATCTTCATATAACAGTACATAACTCTTTTTTTTTTTTTTTTAGCGTATGGCTTTTAGTGCCGGGAGTGTCCGAGGACATGTTCGGCTCGCCAGTTTTGTAGCTACTTTGAGACGGACACCCAATGGGTGAGCTACAAGTACCGTTGGGGAGGAAAGTTGGAATGGAAGGATGAGGAGTTGGAAGGTAGCGGCTGTGGCCTATAGTTAGGGACCAACCCCGGCATTTGCCTGAAAGGAAGATGGGAAACCACAGAAGACCATCTTCAAGGTTGCCGGCGGGGGGATTCGAACCTCCTCGCCTCCCGGTTGTGAGCGACTGCCAGCAGTCATGCCGTAACGACCTCGGCTAACTCACCCGGTTACATAACTCTAGGACCTACATATATAAAATCCAACTTGGTGGCCATCCGAAATATTTAGTGGGTTCTCAATATCTACGATTCTATTACAGCAATCAAACTGAAATTTTGTATGTTGATAGTGGAAGTTAACATACGTAGGATATATGATAATAGGCTATATAGTTCTTCACGGAACTACTTGTTTAAATTTACTATAATATGAGCTTGCTTAATTAATTCATTAATTACTTCACCAAACTTTAACAAAAAAAAATAATGAATAAAATGAGGAATCTTCAAGTAATAACATGTGTAATATATAGAAATTAAATTAATATTACTTATTTTAAATTTGTGTAATAAAACATTACATATTTCACCTAATATCATTACATAAATATGTACACATTTTGCGTGTTGATATTACTCGTACATAAAATCCTAGCCCTAGTAGATCATGGAATGCACCCACTGAAGGTTACGTAGTTGACATGAAAAGAAAACTATTATGTTTTTGGATGCATTTGTTGAAAGGCACTAAGTCCAAATTTTAAAGTTGTGAGATAAACACAAAAACTGTTTTTCCGCTCTTGTACTGAAATATTAGACTTTCTTTTTGTATGTGGAAAGTGCACACAAGCGCCAATATAAAATAACAAAATAGCATTGTTCCATATGTTACTAACCATTTTATTGACAAAATACGTAACTGGACTTAGTCCATTTCAACATGGAACGAGCAGAACCTTCGAGCGAGGAATATCATTCACATGCTTAGTTTATTTCCTTTATTTCTCAATAAACATACAGTATGTTTACGGAAGCCTTAGAAAACGGTAACATGAATGTAATGACTGTTATTTTCTTCGTAATGAAACGCACTAACTGCTGGACTAAGTTCCTTTCAACACGAAATAACTAACTTGACGGTTGTGGTAATAGCACAAGCGCTGCCAGGAAATGGTTCCATTCAACATGCATCTTGCTTCCTATGACGCAAGACAATGAGTAACCTTTCAAGGAACAGCGAGTTAGTGAAATTTACTCCATTATTAGCGATTTAGAGAGTAACCTTTCTTCTATGTGGTGACGAGGATATGAGTTAAAAGTTGTTGTAAAGGGTCTCCGCTTATTCCATGAAGCCGTCAATGACCGTTATTGAACGCTAGTATTCCATATAGCAATTTGTCGAATTTACCGTTTATTGTAGATCAATGAGTTACTCCATTGTAGTGGGGTGTATGGAATTGTGATTAGAAGCGTTAATTGACCGGCTTACCCTATACCTCGCCAAGGTCTCCGAGGATTAAACAAAATGTAGCTGCACTCCTATTTCCATACACAGCATGCAAATGCTCCATTATGGCGGGTGAAACATGTTCCAAGGGAGACTGACTCCTAATGGAACACAGCCATGTACTCGAGTAATTAATACTGCAAAACATTCGAGGAGGGAAGTCAAAAGAAGTTAGGTTATTGCAGAGGCGGGAATATGAGTTCACTCCTCGGGAGCAATACAGATGGTTTTTAAATTTATTTACTTATTTATTTATATCGCAGGGCAAAACAAGGATACATTATAAATACATACATCTTACAATTATATATACAATTATTTACAGGTCAACGTTCAAAACTTAATGTCCAGACGTTTTAGCCAGTCCACTGCCTTTGTAGAGGCACTATGCAGTTCTGTCCAATGAATCTTATTTTTGGGCAGTCCATAACAACGTGCTGGATGGTCTGGGTCACATTATCACAGTCGAAGAATGAGTACTCAGATCTTCCCAACTTGTGAAGCCAGAACTTACACCTGCCATGATTTGTCCCAGTTCTGTTTACAGATGTCCATTCCCTTCTCGGTAAGTTGAAACCAGGAGGAGCTCTACAAGGATGATGGATTAAACCCAGGCGGTCAGGATTTCAAGAGGTCCATTCTTCATGCCAGATCTCATCAGCATTAAAATGTGTTTCCAGGAGCTTCTCACCAAGCTTCCATGATTGGTTTCTGGACTTTAATCTCTTCGGTTTCTGAGGGTTGCAGTCCTGATGTAAGGGCATCTGAGGGTTGCTACGACACCTCTGCCATTCTCTTACAAGAGCCAGTTTTCTTCGTATGTGAGGGGGATGGATGTTGGTTAAAACGGGTAGCCATTTTAGAGGTGTTGATTTGATGGTGCCAGATATTGACCTCATGGTGTCATTCAGTTGGGTAGCCTATCAACTTTTGAAGTATGTGCTCTGTTAAGCCACACAGGGCAGCAGTATTCCGTAACTGGGGAGTCCAAGGCAAGAGCTGATGTCCGCAGTGCTGTCGCGTTTGCTCCCCAGCCTGTTCCACTGAGATTGTGAGGTATGTTGTTTTTCAATTATACCACACATTATTTGCTGATGACATTGTCATCTTAGCCGACACATCAGAGGATTTGAATGAGTTTTAAATGGTATGGATAGAATTCATGATGAAATTCAATAAGATAGAATAGAATAAACTAGGCACGGGTAAAGGGCGCGAAGGTCAACCATGGAATGTCCACTTGGTTTCTCCATGCCTCATGCAGAAGCCGTGCGCGATGGGGTCCTTGCAGCAAGCCTGAAGGTAGGAAGTTTGATTCCCGACGCTGGCAGTGACTATCTTGACTGTGGTTTTCCCCCATATTTTCTATCCTTGCTCCAGGTAAAAGCTGGGATAATACTTTACTTCAAATCACGGGGCAAATACCCTAACAATTATAGCTACACACAGGAACACTAGGTATCAGGCAAATTCACCACACTCCCAAGCACACGGGGCTGATGACCAAAGATTTCCCAAGCCCCTAATACAAATTCACAACAACAACAGCAATGCTTTCTCCAAATTCAGGATCGGTAGTGGTAGGTCTATGGCTTGAGTATATGTTGTTGCATGATTAATTGAATGCAGGCGAAATAAACCAGAAACCCTATTGGCTGGCTTCGGTGGCGCAGTTGGTTGCATGCTGAGCTTCTATGCCCAAGGTCGCGGGTTCAAACCCGGCCGAAGTCGTCGGATTTTTAAGAGCGTTAAAAATCCCTCAGTATGCCTTCCTTCGGAGGGGAAGTATATCCGGTGGGCCTATGTCAAACATTTATGGCATGTAAATGAATCATCCAGTAACTTCAATTTTGTGAAGCAACATTTGTAGGTAATATTTGATTAATGCTCTTAAGTTCCAACGATCGTCGCCAGGTGCTGGTTGCGATGGTATCTAGTAGCCAAGTTTTCAGCTAGATGTCGTGGACGGTATCATTTGGTCGCAAAAGTAGGAACTACTTGAAATATATTATTGTCAGCAGTCCTTACTTGAATTAAAATACATAACACACACTAATACAGCCATTAAAATTAACACCGGTTATCAGACAGATTCTACACACACCCAAAGTACACGGGGCTGCATGACCACGTTGTCGCAGCCCTTAAACTAAGGTACCAACCAGCCAACCGATGTTAAATTGGCAGGTATGCTCATAATTAGATTGTAACCTGTTAGAAGCACTATAAATAAATAAATAAATAAATAAAAAATAAATAAATAAATAAATGAATAAATAAATAAATATGGTTGATGGAGCGAATACCCGAAGACTGGAAATGTGCTCTAAATCATCCGTTACACAAAAAGGGTGATAAAACAGCCATCAGTTTATTACAGAGGAATCTCCCTGGTCCCGATTGCATATAAAATCCTCTCCAAGGCACTTTTAAACAAGCTAGAACCCGAAGCGGATCCACTAATTGGTGAATACCAAGCCGGATTCAGAAAATGGTGATCATGTCCTGAACAGTGGTGGAGCTTAAAAACGATATTACAAAGGAGAAAATGTAGAAATACAATAATTACATTCGTCGACTTCAGAAGAGCGTATGATTCTGAAGACCGTGTAATCCTTTTTATGATCATGGAAGAATTTGGGATAGACAGAAAGACCCGAAAAATCATTGAACAAACGCTTACAGGAACTATGTCCGAAGTGAAATTCATGGGCGAAATATCGGAGCTCTTTGTCATCAAATCTGGAGTTCTAGAAAATATCATTAGAGAATGGGAATCTCATGTGAAAGACATTCAAATTGGTATAAAAAAAGGTGAACCGCCTTACAGTTAAGTGCCTCGCTTTTGCGAACGATATTGCCATTATCACTAACACCAGACATGAAGCCATACACGCAGTGGAAAAATTACATTAAATTGCGCCTAGAACCGGACTACAAATTTCTTATGAAACAAGTAGTTCCGTGAATAACTAAATAGCCTCTTTTCATATATCCTACTAATATCAATTGCCTCTATCAACATACAAATTGTCGGTTTGATTGCTGTAATAGATTCATAGATATTGAGAACCGTCTAAATATTTTGGATGGCCACCATGTTGGATTTTTATATTATAGGCCTTAGAGTTATGTACTATTAAATGAAGATTATTGTGTAGGTGTTTTATTCAAATTTCAATCGCATGATTAGAACACAAGAAATAAAAGCGGGATTTTAATATTTCGCTCAGCTGCCATCTTGTGGTTATGAAAATAATTTAGATGAATTAGATGCCAGTCGAATAAAATTTGTATAAGCATATAGCGTATCAAGTTTCACTGCGTTCGGATGGTTAAAACGCGAGAAACGTCCATTTGAATATTTAAATTTCGCGTCGCCGCCATGTTGGTTTTGTGCTCGCCAGGTTAATGAACGTCCCATAGGTGAACTTATACCCATAGCCTCTATACACTTACAAAATTTCAGTTTGATTGTTGTAGTAGATTAATAGATATTGAGAACTGTCTAAATATTTCGGATGGTCGCCATGTCGAATTTTAATATATGTAGTGCACCCTTCAATAAAACATGGTTTTCTCAAGATTCATCTACGGGGTTGTGTTCAGTCCAGACTGCGTTATACAGCAAAGTTCGCTTAAAACAACATGCTCTAATGAATAGAAAGGTTCATGACAGAGGCTATACTAGAAATAAAAGGAATAACAAGTAGAATAAAAGAAATTTAATGACTGAAAATTATGTGCATAATAATAATAATAAATAAAAGAATTCCTCCCTGACTTTCACCCCCTTAATAAATAATAATATTACTGAGCGGTAGGAACTTGCTCGTCACAACAAAACAATGTGAATACAGCTTCGCACAAAATAATTAATCATAACATAAACTTTGAGCTGTAAGAACTCGCTTGTCAACATATGGATAAAAGTCCATTTTTCCTGGTCAAGAAGTTATATAATGTGTGGTGTACTGCTCATTAATAAGCAACTGAGTACTGATGCGAGTCCGTTTACAACTGAAACAGTCATGTTACTCACGGAGTTGCATCTTTTAAATCACACTATGGCTATGGGACCCACCCTTAATTATTACACTATAATTACTACTGACACATGCAAGATCTAATAATATAAAAAGATGAAGAATCTCCCCGAGATTCTAGCTGGTGCCAGAGCACATAAATGAACAAAAAGAGCATGCCAGAATAGGCCAAAACGCTCTCATAACAACCTGGGAACACAGCCTCGCGCACACTAAGTTGACACGGGTCATTGAACGCGTACAATACACACACCAAAAATTGAATCAACAACAACAAAATACAAGCCTAACGGCTGAACAACTATGTTTACATTTTTATAAAACGCCAGACAAACAGGAGTTTCGGGAGCTACCTTACAACTAAGGACAGCACTCATTTAATCAATCAATACTCATTATAACCGATCAGGTTTTGTGAATTTTAAACAACGTCTTAAATTGAAGTACAGAAACCAAGCCTGTTACTAATGACAAGTGGCGTTATCTGATTTGAGCGCGCCCCTCTTGTATGAGTCATCGCTGTCTCAATTATCTCGTCAGTGCCTCAAGCTAGGTGCAGTTTCCGTCTGGAAACGCAAACATATCTCACTCATCCCCCTGGATGGCAAGAAAACACAAATATATACCACAAGTGCAGCCTCGCGAGGTCATGAACTGGGCTAATGTGGAGCAAGTCAGAATAATCACCATGATATATTCTCGCTAGTACATCATAAAAATCATACAACGCACCAAAAGCTTGGACTGACTCTCATACACAATATCTCTGGGTCGGCTCAAAACAGATCAACAATATTGCGTCCATTGACACATTAACAAAAATACACAACAAAAACTCGGGTGCAAAGTGCCATCCCGTTCAGCTCTGCTGAAAAAGCAACTATCAAAATAATCCTGATCCGTCATAAAATTCTACTCACAAATAATCTTTACCCTCCAAATTCTATTTTTAATCTCAAAATTAATTCAGTTCCATTTCTGTTATAAGGCATACCTCCGAATAATAATGCTTGACCGCGATTTAAGCGAGCGAAAGCGAGCACAAACTGCGCGTTGCCCCGTAAAGTTGAACAAAACACAATCACAATATTTACAAATTACACAACGCTCGGCTTGTCCCATATTAATGTGTCAGTAAAACAAGAACTAATAATCTACATTACCAAACAAGCAAACAAATATCTACAAAATATGTCCCATAATACCATAGCTGATTTAATAAATAATTAAATTCATTTGTACTCAATCCTTTTAAAACAGCGTCAAGGAAAAGTCTGCAGCCATCTCCTTTAAGATGTTTATCTCGTCATCGACATCTTCTGGCAAATGTCCTGCTGGTTCCAAGATCCGGTCTCGTTCCTAGACGTCATCTCGTGCTGAATTAAATAAAGTTTTGTCAGATACACACACGATATATTTCCTACTACATTCACCTATCAAGTACTAAATTCCTTGAGTCTATTTGGTGAATTATTTCGATGAACTAATCTTACTGGTAGTGCTGGGACTACAAATAAATCACTGAAGTTACACTTATAACTTGACGAAACTGTTCCATTTCAAATAAAAATCAACGTCACGTCCTCAGACGCACGAATTAAAGAGTGTGAACGTTACGTCCTCAGACGCACAAAAATAAGTGAGTGAACGTTACGTTCTCAGACGGACGAAAATAAGTGTTCTCTCGAAGCATTTTGGATCCTTATAAATGAAACTGACTTGGGTAGGTGTGGAAGGGGATTTATGAGAAAATATTCCATAATAATTATCAGACTAGCATGCGATCGGTATCATTGAGTTCGTAGCGATGTGGAGGTTACGATTATGCTGTAGCTGGCTCTAATCGATCGTGGAATTAATCTGTAGATAATTCCCGCGTTAATTTACCAGGGTGCGTCACCAAGCCGAGTTGCCACTAAAACAAGGCGTCTTGATATTATTGGCCCAGACTCTTGTATGTCTTTGCGCGCTTTTACATGTAATTCTGCAGTAGGGAGTGGTTAACATGATGATTGACCAATTACCTCATAGCATTTGATTTTCTTCTTGGCGCCAACCTTCATAGCAACAGGCCATAATGTGCGTGCCCAAGCCATCTTCCGCGCTAAAAGTTGCACCTGTCCTATGTCTCAAGAATATTTATGCTTCTTCCTAGAAATACCACAGGAGATTAAACCATTGTGTCCTCTCGGCCACTGATTTCTCAATATTTCCCAACACCGTCTAGCTCTCATATCTGCTGTCTGTAGACATGTATCAAAAGATGATGAAGAATTATTAGAATCCTTTATACAGCCTGTGGATAAAGGGTTCACAATCCTCCTGCATGGGAAAAATCGAACATAGCATATAGTCGATTAAAAGAAACACATAACATCTGTAATCCATTTCTGCCAATCCTAGGGAAATCTCCCTCTCATCATTCTAGTCTAGCCGCCACTGTCGTTGGAGTGTCAACACGCACTCGTGTTAACTTCCAGCTTCCTCATTCATTCAGACATTCCCAAGCCTGCCTGCTTGTCTGATCGCCTAAGGCTAGTACCTCCCCTTTCCAGTACCCTTACCTCTCTCGCTCGTTCTCTCGCTGTGTCATCATCGTCAGAGCTCATTAGTGTTTGACCACAGCAGGCTGCTCCTTACTTCCTCGTTCAACTGCCGTACTCACTGAGCCACGTATAGTTGGATGTCACTGAGCCGCTCCTCTAATTGTTCTTCAAACTGAGTATCGCTGTCTTCTCCTTCTGCCAGTAAAGCCCATATCTCCTGAGAGTCACTCTCTTCATTTAATTCCACAACAGCCACATCTATAAGGTCATCTTCCGCCTTTCGTATCTCCTCTTCTTTCTCCTCTGTTATTGCCTCCAATGCCCATGAACTCACGTCTTTCCCTGTAGTGTTTTAATCCATGTGTAAGCCCACATCCTTCAGTTTATCAAACTCCTTAAAACTGACTGTATTATTGTGCAAATCTATGACTGCCTGTTAGTCACAAATGAAATTTGCACCCAGAATAATGTTAAAATTCATCTTAGCCATTATGATAAAAGTCTGTCCAAATATATGGTCTAATATATCCAATTCTATAAATGCCTGACGTTTGCAAGTGACGGTGCGTTCGGGAATAACGTCCCTCACCTTGAGTTGCGGTACTGGAATCACAGGAATATTCTGACTCCGTCCCAACTCTCGAACCAAAGCCTCCGATACAAGACTGATTTGTGACCCCGTGTCAACTAAGCATCTCACGTTAATTCCACCAACCTTGGCATAAATAATAGGTAGTTGTTTGATATCATCTTTCCGTGGTTTTACAATCTCCTCCAGGCAACCTTCCGGCAAATCTATCCACTCTTGTATGTGTGCCACGACCCATCCGTCTTCACGATCCGGCTGTTGCTATCTCAGGGTGTCCTTTTTCAATTATTGGGATTTTTTACAACCCCCGCGACTACCATCATCCTTCTGTCGCGTATTTCCCTGACGTTCTTCCTGCTTCAATAAACTCTCGGCCCCCTCAATGTGAGTGTCTGGATTTGACCTCCTATTAAAGTCATGTTCCCAGTGTCTTTGTTCGTCCCCTCCATTAGCGTGTAATTCTTCCAGGTAACGCTGCGATTCGGCGTGCCTGTCGTTCCATTCATTCCTATAATTTTGATAGTCCCCCTGGTTCTGATATCTTCTTTCACGCCACTGTCGATTCTCATTATTGTTATTTTCGTACCGTCTGTAGGGTCCCTCATTTCTCCTATTATTTATCCATTGTTGGTATCCTCGCTGTTGATACCTATTGTTGCCATGGGTCTGCCTATCATTATTATTTTCATGACGCTGGTGTGACCTATTTTCGTCACCCTCCTGACCTCGTCTTGGTGTTGTTGACACACTTGTATTTGTGGCCTGCGACCTGGTGTGTACTTGAGCGGGTTTAACCACCTCCGTTGTGTTTACAAGTTCCAGCTCTCGTCCCCCTCTCTGCTGCAAGTGAGATGTTGTCTCGTCAATTTGACGTAAAATTTGTTCGGCTCGAATCGCCGTGTCCACGTTTGCTGCTACTAACACCTGCTGAACATTTACCGGCAACTGCCGTGTAATCGTCATAACCAGGTCCGATTCTTCTCAAGGGTGATCAAGATCCCGAAATTTTAACAATTGTACCGAAAAGAAATCTGAGTATTTCGTCTGCCGAGTTGACTGATATGTTCTCGAATAAGTTCCATTCTAAGGCTTTGTTGTAGAGAAGCCGACCAATACTTTTTAAGGAACGCGTTCTTGAACTCGTCCATCCCTCCGAAAGTATACTTGAAGCTCAAGAACCACGTAAGTACATTTCCCGAAAGAAATCGTTCCATCAGTCTTAAACGACGCGCGGGCGGTATATTATTGTCGTTAAAATAGTGATCCATCTCTTTAAGATACGCCTTTGGTGTGACACCAGAATTTTCTGTGAATTTATCAGGTTTAAATTCATTTGATCGAATTACTTGTACGACTTGAGGGTGCTGATAGCCATGTTGAGGAGTAGAGGTTCCACCAACGTTGTTGTGAAATCCTTCTGTGTTAGTCGTTAATGGGCTGCCTGTCAGTCCGTGGCCACTCTCCGCGCTAATTGCCCCCTGGCTTTTTGAGTCAACTTCCTTATCTTTAGTGTGCTCTGAAATAACGTGTTCTGTCCTAGTGAACGCAACTCTGCTTTTATGATTCTGTCCGACTTTTCTTTCATTTTACTCTTGATTTCTTCCTCAAGTGCTTTAATGCGCGTATGATTATCACCTACGGTCTTTATGATTGTTAACCGTTCTTCTTTAGAGTCGCTGCTCATCTTACGCCAATCCTTTCTGATGCTATCTTTAATCGCTCCCAGTTTTTCTTCCATCTGCTGTTTCGTGTCCTCATGATTCGATTCTATCTTCTCAAGCCTGTCTTCTAGACGTAGATTATTTTCCTCTATCGTACTCTTCAAATTATCCTGGTCCGATTCTATGTTTCGCCATCGCTCTGCTGATTGTATTTCTAATTTATCCATGTCCTTTATCAGGCCCGTAATACTTTCATTTACTGCTGAAAATTGTCCCTGGATAAACGTAGAATCCTCCTCCATTTTATCAAATCGCTTTTCAAGACCATCCTGTGCCGTTTTAACCTCACTGTTATTTACCGTGCATGCTAATTCTATCTGAGCTAGTTTTGCTAATACAGTTTCGTCCAAATCATTTAATTTACGGTTGAAGGTGTCCTCTAATTTTTGTATTTGACCTAGCTGTTTGTCGTTATTCTTACTTACATCAAGCGCGAATTGAACCATCTGCTGTGTAGTGTACTCTTTCATCTCGGCAGATAACGTGGCTAACTGACTCGTATTTCTACTTTCTTGCGCTTCTAATTGTTTGTTTATATTTTCATTTACTTGCCCTTGTAATGATTTACCCTGTTCAATTAATTTAATTTCTAGTGACTCACTCTGTTCAGATATCTTAGCGTCTAATTTTTTGACTCTGTTCGGCTAATTGTGTTTTAAACTCGCCTGACTGTTCGTTTAATTGTTTAGCTATAGTGTCATTCATTTGAGTCTGGAATGACTCATTCTGTTCAGATAATTGTGTTTTTATAGTGTCATTCATTTGAGTCTGGAATAACTAGTTCTGTTCGGATAATTGTGCATTCTGTTCAGATAATTTAATGTCTAATTTTTCACTCTGTTCCTTTAATAGTTTCTGGGATCGTGCCGTGGCACTTTCAATGATCGCCTGAATTTCGCTACTGTTGCCATTACCACACACAAAAATATATATCACTGAGAAAACAGGAGAATGGCATGCAAATGTCTCCCTGACACACACATATATAATTCTTGACATACATTTACTTCATTTGACCACTTTCAGTTCATTTAAACTTATTCCCCTTATTCCCGAAAATCAATCATCACTGAATGGTTCTAACTTTACTTAATAAATTTTTAACCCCGCACATATTCAGTCATAAATTACTATCCAGATCTGATGTTAACATTGACTAATTAACAAAGTATTAATTGTCATTTAAGGCTACCAGCCTCCTAACATATTCATGAGTTTGACTTTCTAAACAAATCTAATTTTACATTTAATCAATTGGCGCCCGATTTCACGTACATTACTTTACTAATTACATCAATAAACAAAACGTGAATCGTATTTAACTTACAAACTCGTGATTCTACTGTATATTCCAATTTCTTGGCGGTATTTCTCTTCTCCGTAATTACGTTAACAAAATATCACATCAGGTGATTTCTAACAGTTAAAAACAGCGAAATACCACATGTAGGGTAACAGCTTGTCTATGATCCGCTAGAAAAGCCCAAAACAGCGAAACGCCCCACGTAGGGTAACGCCAGCTTGTCTATGCACCCTTCAATAAAACATGGTTTTCTCAAGATTCATCTACGGGGTCGTGTTCAGTCCAGACTGCGTTAAACAGCAAAGTTCGCTTAAAACAACATGCACTAATGAATAGAAAGGTTCATGACAGAGGCTATACTAGAAATAAAAGGAATAACAAGTAGAATAAAAGAAATTTAATGACTGAAAATTATGTGCATAATAATAATAATAAATAAAAGAATTCCTCCCTGACTTTTACCCCCTTAATAAATAATAATATTACTGAGCGGTAGGAACTCGCTCGTCACAACAAAACAATGTGAATACAGCTTCATACAAAATAATTAATCATAACATAAACTTTGAGCTGTAAGAACTCACTCGTGAACATATCCATTTTTCCTGGTCAAGAAGTTATATAATGTGTGGTGTACTACTCGTTAATAAGAAACTGAGTACTGATGCGAGTCCGTTTACAACTGAAACAGTCATGTTACTCACGGAGTTGCATCTTTTAAATCACACTATGGCTATGGGACCCACCCTTAATTATTACACTATAATTACTACTGACACATGCAAGATCTAATAATATAAAAAGATGAAGAATCTCCCCGAGATTCTAGCTGGTGCCAGAGCACATAAATGAACAAAAAAAGCATGCCAGAATAGGCCAAAACGCTCTCATAACAACCTGGGAACATAGCCTCGCGCACCCTAAGTTGACACGGGTCATTGAACGCGTACAATAAACACACCAAAAATTGAACCAACAACAACAAAATACAAGCCTAACGGCTGAAAAACTATGTTTACATTTTTATAAAACGCCAGACAAACGGGAGTTTCGGGAGCTACCTTACAACTAAGGACAGCACCCATTTAATCAATCAATACTCATTATATCCTATCAGGTTTTGTGAATTTTAAACAACGTCTTAAATTGAAGTACAGAAACCAAGCCTGTTACTAATGACAAGTGGCGTTATCTGATTTGAGCGCGCCCCTCTTGTATGAGTCATCGCTGTCTCAATTATCTCGTCAGTGCCTCAAGCTAGGTGCAGTTTCCGTCTGGAAACGCAAACATATCTCACTCATCCCCCTGGATGGCAAGAAAACACAAATATATACCACAAGTCCAGCCTCGCGAGGTCATGAACTGGGCTAATGTGGAGCAAGTCAGAATAATCACCATGATATATTCTCGCTAGCACATCATAAAAATCACACAACGCACCAAAAGCTTGGACTGACTCTCATACACAATATCACTGGGTCGGCTCAAAACAGATGAACAATAATGCGTCCATTGACACATTAACAAAAATACACAACAAAAACTCGGGTGCAAAGTGCCATCCCGTTCAGCTCTGCTGAAAAAGCAACTATCAAAATAATCCTGATCCGTCATAAAATTCTACTCACAAATAATCTTTACCCTCCAAATTCTATTTTTAATCTCAAAATTAATTCAGTTCAATTTCTGTTATAAGGCATACCTCCGAATAATAATGCTTGACTGCGATTTACGCGAGCGAAAGCGAGCACAAGCTGCGCGTTGCCCCGTAAAGTTGAACAAAACACAATCACAATATTTACAAATTACACAACGCTCGGCTTGTCCCATATTAATGTGTCAGTAAAACAAGAATTAATAATCTACATTACCAAACAAGCAAACAAATATCTACAAAATATGTCCCATAATACCATAGCTGATTTAATAAATAAATAAATTCATTTGTACTCAATCCTTTTAAAACAGCGTCAAGGAAACGTCTGCAGCCATCTCCTTTAAGATGTTTATCTCGTCATCGACATCTTCTGGCAAATGCCCTGCTGGTTCCAAGATCCGGTCTCGTTCCTAGACGTCATCTCGTGCTGAATTAAATAAAGTTTTGTCAGATACACACACGATACATTTCCTACTACATTCACCTATCAAGTACTAAATTCCTTGACAGTCTATTTGGTGAATTATTTCGATGAACTAGTCCTACTGGTAGTGCTGGGACTACAAATAAATCACTGAAGTTACACTTATAACTTGACGAAACTGTTCCACGTTCAAATAAAAATCAACGTCACGTCCTCAGACGCACGAATTAAAGAGTGTGAACGTTACGTCCTCAGACGCACAAAAATAAGTGAGTGAACGTTACGTTCTCAGACGGACGAAAATAAGTGTTCTCTCGAAGCATTTTGGATCCTTATAAATGAAACTGACTAGGGTAGGTGTGGAAGGGGATTTATGAGAAAATATTCCATAATAATTATCAGACTAGCATGCGATCGGTATCATTGAGTTCGTAGCGATGTGGAGGTTACGATTATGCTGTAGCTGGCTCGAATCGATCGTGTAATTAATCTGTAGATAACTCCCGCGTTAATTTACCAGGGTGCGTCACCAAGCCGAGTTGCCGCTAAAGCAAGGCGTCTTGATATTATTGGCCCAGACTCTTGTATGTCTTTGCGCGCTTTTACATGTATTTCTGCAGTAGGGAGTGGTTAACATGATGATTGACCAATTACCTCATTGCATTTGATTTTCTTCTTGGCGCCAACCTTCATGGCAACAGGCCATAATGTGCGTGCCTAAGCCATCTTCCGCGCTAAAAGTTGCACCTGTCCTATGTCTCAAGAATATTTATGCTTCTTCCTAGAAATACCACAGGAGCTTAAACCATTCTGTCCTCTCGGCCACTGATTTCTCAATATTTCCCAACACCGTCTGCCTCTCATATCTGCTCTCTGTAGAAATGTATCAAAATATGATGAAGAATTATTAGAATCCTTTATACAGCCTGTGGATGAAGGATTCAGTAGGCCATAGAGTTATGTACTATTAGATGATGATTATTGTGTACGTTCATTATTCAAATGTTGATGTGGATCGCATGATTAGAACACAAGAAATAAAACCTAATTTTTGAAATTAGCACAGCCGCCATCTTGAGGTTATATAAACAAATGAACTAAATTAGATACTAGTGCATTACAATGTGCATAAACAATTGCTGTACCAAGTTTTATTGCGTTTGGATCATTTAATCGCGAGAAATGTCTATTTAAAACTTTCAACTTTGTTGGCCGCCATGTTCGTTTTGTAATTAACCGGTTTTTGAAAGTCTCAAACTGTAGATGAACTTTCAGCAGTGCCCTTTATCGGAGTACAAAATTTCATGGTGATACCGGTAATAGTTTCAGAGATATAGAATGCAAGTGAAATATTTCGCACAGCGGCCATCTTGAGGTTATGTAAACAATTGGACAAAGTTAGATGTCGGTGCATTACAATGTGTATATACATACACTGCACCAAGTTTCTTTGCGGTTGGTTGGTTAAATCGGGAGAAACGTCTATTTAAATGTCGCAAATTCGCTTGGATGCCATGTTGGTTTTGTAGTTACCAGGGTTTCAAAAGTCATATAGGTGAAATTCTAGTAGTTCCCTTTAACACCGTAAAAAATTCCAGGGTGATATCGGTAATAGTTTCGGAGATATTGAATGCTGGTGAAATATTTCGCACAGCCGCCATGTTGGATTGGTGAGATGTAACAAAATTTGAAAGGCACGTTCGGGGTTGTCCGGAATAGTGCTCTGAACTTACCGAGTTTCATTGAAATCGCTCCAGCCCTTTGGACGTTTTTAGGGGGGACACTCTCCATCACACATACGCACACACAGATAGACACACGGACAAAAGGTGATCTCATAACCCTATTTTTTTTATATAAATAAAAATAGGCTAAAAAAACAGTCGATAAGAAAATAACTCTTCTTTAATCACACAATACGGTCAAATAACATAAGTCCCACTTTTTAAATACCTTGGTGAAATCATACAGCCCTCGGGACTAAACCGAATCGCCAAAGAATCACCAAACTACAGAAGGCCTACAAGCTAACGTGGGCTCACTACAACAAGAAGTGCATCTTGCTAGACGCAAAATTAAGGTAGGCTTCTAAGCTACTATACAACGGTGATTCTTCCGGAACAACTTACGCAGCCAAAACAATGGTGATCGACGGTCATTGCAAAATTAAGGATATGGAAAAACAGGAAAGAAAATTCTCAGAAAGATTTACGGGGCAGTTAATAATAACGGTATTTGCATGATGAGACCTACCGAAAGATCCACACGTTAACGGACGTAATCAGACCACACGTTAACGGACGTAATCAGAAAACGTCGAGCACAGTTTTATTCACACATTTACAGGATGGAAAACTTCAGCATGGCGAATAAATTGCTCAACGTTTTAACACAGTGTAAGTGTGGCACGGAGTGGCTGACAGAGGTCCATAGGGACTTACAACAGGTCAACAGAGAAAATCTCGAGGACCGCACCGAGTGCCGGAATAAAATCAAAAATGTTAAGTTTGAGCATAGACCATCACGACATCCTGGAAGAAAATGGACAGATGAGCGGAAGAAGGAGTAGGCCTATTCTGTGAGGATGAAGAGATTTTGGGAAGAGAAGCGTGAAAATGCCAGAAGATGAATTAATCGTGTATTCAAGTTCAATCTCTCTCCTTACGGGGAACAATCGATTAGATAAATAATAAATAAATAAATAAACAGCACGTAACCTACCCGAGGTGTCTCCTGTTAAGCCGAGCAACCCAGTGGAAGGTTGGGTAACCACTCCCAGCGGGAAGCTGGGTCGGCGAGCCGATCAGTGCTGGTGGCTCCAAGGCTCACAACCTTGGTAGTACTTTGGCCGGTGTGAAATATCACCGACCCCAATTACAGTTTTTCAACTGTCTCAAGAAAGCATGGAGGAAAATTCAGCAAAAGCTACTACCCCAGGTGGTAACCAATCCACCATCGCTTTCAGCGATGCATGCAGGCCTTCGGATTCTGGGGAGCCAGCACCAAAATGCTTGGAGGTGTCGGAGACTCCACTAAAGATCAAACACAAACATCGGAACTTCTTTGCTACCGTTAATATGAACTCCCTTTTGAAAACTGGTAAACTTAAGCATCTCACTGATACTCTCTCCCAACATCAAATTCTTATTACGGCAGTACAAGAAACAAGATTTACAGATGAACATCCTTTTGAGTCTCAGGGGTACAGAATATTTAAAGGCAAAGTTGGTAAACGTGTTGCAAAGAACATCCCTCACCTTGGCACGGGATTCATTGTAAATAGAAGAATTTTGGACTCGGTCGTAGATTTCAGTTCTCCTAACAGCCGAGTAGCAATCCTCACTTTCCGATGCACGAACAAAATGTATACTATGGTTAATGTGCATGCGCCAATTAATGAGGCAAACAAAAAAGACAGAGAAGGAACAGATGAATTTTGGGAAGAACTGGAGGATATAATGGCTAAAATTCCGGACAAACATATGATTATCTTGCTTGGTGATTTCAATGCTCAACTTGGCCGTGAAAGAAAATTCCGAAACATTGTAGGAAGTTACCCAGCTCATTACAGAACCAACCACAATGGAGAGAGACTTCTGGAGCTCTGTAAGGCGTTCAACCTTGTTATGAAATCTACTGCTTTCAAACACCTGCCAAGAAAACAGAAAACGTGGACTTCTCCAAATCCAAAACTTGGTGAATTCCAAATCGATCATGTCGCTATTTCACGCAAGGCACACCGAGAGATCCAGAATGTAAAAGTCCTGAGAATTGTAAATCTTGATTCTGATCACTACCTTTCCAAAATCAAGGTTAAACTTCTTCCAAGAAATACCAGGAGGGTCTGCCGAAGAGAGATCAACAGGTTTGACACAGAGAAGCTACACCTGAATCACGAGTTTACTGAGAAGCTTGAAACTTTGGATCCACAGAATTGGGAACAACTAAGAGATGGCATGGTGAGAACAGCTAAAGAGATAGTCCCGCTAACAAAACGAAGGAAACATCTCTGGTGGACCAGTGAATGTGAAGCAGCAATAAGGCAGAGACAACTAGCATGGCAGAGATGGAACTCTAAGAAGAATTCAGATAACTGGGAGAGTTTTCTGTTAGTGAGGAAACATGCTGCAAAAACCATACGTGGGGTAAAACGTGCATACGACAAAAGTCAATTGGAAAAGATTCAACAAGACTTCAAGAAAAACAACACTCGAGATTTCTACAGAACCTTCAGACAGAATCTCACTAAATACACTCCACCTAGCCTACATTTCAAAGATCCTGAGGGAAAAACTGCCTATAATGACAAGGACAATTGCACTATCCTGGCAAATTATTTTGAGTCTCTCCTTAACTGTGAAAGCCCAGGATCCTCATTCTCATTTGAAGACAATCCAAATACAAACCCGGACTCTACACCACCAACCAAAGAAGAAATTATGCAGATTATTCAGTCACTTAAAAACAATAAGGCACCAGGCGAGGATTCAATAATCGCCGAATTATGGAAGCATGCTGGCGACGTAGCTATCGATAAACTAACGGAAATAATTAGTGAGATATGGGAAAAGGAGGAACTCCCTATTGATTGGACATCAGCTCTGCTTCACCCTCTTCACAAAAAAGGTGATAGAACGAATGTGAACAATTACCGTGGCATCTCCCTCCTTGCAATAACATACAAAATCCTTTCAAAATCCCTTCAAACTAGAGCAGAGGAACAGCTGGATCCACAATTAGGGGAATATCAAGGGGGATTTCGGAAGGGACGATCGTGTGCCGAACAGATTTTGAGCCTTAAATCTATTCTTTCATATCTGAAGCTTAGAAACAAACAGTTTGTAGTGACCTTCATTGACTTCAAAAAGGCTTATGACTCTATCGATCGACCCACCCTATTTGAAATACTGAAAGAACTGGGACTGGACAACAAAACAAGAGCAATCATTCAGAAAACCTTAACCAACACTGCGTCCAAAGTGAAATTCAGGGGAGAAATTTCAGAGCCCTTCGAAATCAAGACTGGTGTAAGACAAGGAGATGGACTATCTCCTTTGCTCTTCAACTGTGTGCTCGAAAAAGTCATCCGGCAGTGGCGAAAAGTAATGAACAGTAACAAGTCTGAAAATGGAGTCAGATTGGGCTACAAAAAACAGAACCTGATAGTTGACTGCCTAGCATTCGCAGATGACCTCGCAATTTTTTCAGATTCCCTCGATGCAGCCGCAGCGCAAATTAATGAACTCCAGATTCAAGCAGCAAAAGCGGGCCTTAAGATCTCCTTTGAAAAAACAGAATTCATCACTAATATCAAGCTAGCGCCAAAAGAGCTGGATGTAGGACAGGGGAAAATCAAGCAAACGAAAGCGTTCAAATATTTGGGTGAGTGGATAGACCCCAATCTCTCCGAGAAGGCAGCTTTCGAGTCACGAATCAGGAAAATGGAAATGGCATACAATCTAACAAAGGCCATTTACAACAAGAAATCCATATCAACAAATGCCAAGTTAAGACACTACCAAACAGTCATCCGTCCAGAGGCTTTGTATGCTGCAGAGTGCCTTGCAATGCATCGCAAGGGACTAACAGAGAAGCTGGAAGTGAAAGAAAGAAAAATTCTAAGAAAAATCTTGGGTCCGGTAAAAGAAAATGGGGAATATAGGAGAAGGCACAACCACGAACTTTACACCCACGTGGAAAAAATAACTGATGCCATGAGGAAACGGAGAATTACCTTTTACTGTCATATAACAAGAATGAACCCAGCACGATTGACAAATAGAATTTTCACCTACTTCCTCAAAAAGAAAACCAAGGGAGCTTGGTTCATTGAGGTGGACAAAGATTTACAAGAAGTGGGAATAACAGGCAACGATATTTGGGAACGTGCCACACTTAAACAAAAACTAACAGCACACCGATGTTTTCAAGAAAAGCCAAAGCTTCCAACTGGCAAGAAGTGGACTGCAGAAAGGAAACAACAGCATCGAGAACTAATGCGAAAGTACTGGGAGGATGTTAAAGCTCGATGCAACAAGAAACAGTTGAAATGACGTGGTCCTTAGAGTGCCGAATCGAAAGAATAATAATAATAAATAAACAAATAAATAAATAAATCATTCAATCAATAAATCAGTAAATACATATCCATGATTCGACGTTCCTCAGTGTAGCGGAGGAACTTTCCTTCTTGTTTGGCCCTGACAATGTTCAGCTGTTAAGGTGTTAATGGTGCACTAAATGTGAAGAACATGTGCAGTAGATAAAAGCAACACAAAGAACACAAAAGAAGGACCTGGATGAGAATTGATCTCGCCTCTGCTGCAGAGTGAACCGACGCACGTGGTTGTTAACGAGCAATATAGGACAGGAATCCCATTCAAGATGGGAATATTAGATCGGAGGAGGATTGTGTGGAAATTATCTTCTAGCCATCCACCTGCGTAATCGGCCACGTCAAGAGACACTTTACGAGCCTCCTAGGGCCTTCCAATTAGTGAGTGTATCACATCAATAGTAGCTAAATCTCCACAGATTAGTTGGTGAATTGAGACTATTTGTGATTGGGATCGTCATTTCTCAGTCTTTCAATCTTCATCATCATAATCGATTTGGGCCAACTGAGGACCACGTAAATAACGCATGATTTCTGATATCTTTGGCGCCAGTATTCCTTCATTCTCTTGCTCACAGCTTCCTTCTTTTCAGCTGTCCAATGTTGTTTGTTCTTGGTCGCTGTTTCTGGCTCTAGGAACCCCTCAAATGTGTGTATCTCATTTCTGAAAATGGTTCTGTTGCGGATTTCTTGATCAGTGATGTTCATTTCTTGTAGATCCTTCTTGGTGTTAACAAACTATTTTTCATAAGAGTTAGCTTTTCTATTGGGCTTGTTGGAGTGGTTAAAATTTTTCTTAGTGAGTCTGTCGTCAAGCATTCTTGAATCATGTCCAAAGAAGTTAACCCTTCGTTTTCGTATGGTATCTGAGATTCTGCTGCATGTTTTATATATTTATTTGTTACTACGTAATCGGTATGTGTCAGTACATTTATTTGGTCCGAGAATATTTCTTAAAATATTTCGTTCCTTTTTAGCATATTTTCAATTTTGAAAAAAAAAAATAGGCTTATGAGATCACCTTTTGTCCGTGCGTGTGTGCGTGTGTGTGTGTGTGTGTGTGAGGTGTGTGTGTGTGTGTCCCTAATAACTTTTAAACGGATGGAGCGATTTCAATGAAACTCGGTAAGTTCATAGTACTATTCCGGGCGACCTCGACCGTGCCCTTCAAATTTTGTTACGTCCCACCAATCAAACATGGCGGCTGTGCGAAATATTTCACCAGCATTCAATATCTCCGAAACTATTACCGATATCACCCTGGAATTTATCACGGTCATAAAGGGAACTACTAGAAGTTCACCTATGTGACTTTTAAAAACCTGCTAACTACAAAACCAACATGGTGGCCACGCGAATTTGCGACATTTAAATAGACGTTTCTCGCGATTTAACCAACCAAACACAATAAAACTTGGTACAGTATATGTTTATACACATTGTAATGCACCGACATCTAACTTGGTTCAATTGTTTATATAACCACAAGATGACGGATGAGCGAAATATTTCACCGGCATTCTATATCTCTGAAACTATTAGCTGTATCATCCTGAAATTTTATACGGAGATAAAGGGCACTACTGGAAGTTCATCTATAAGACTTTCAAAAAGCAGTTAACTACAAAACGAACATGGCGGCCAAGCGAATTTGAAAATTTTAAATAGACCTTTCTCGCGATTTAATTTTCCAAACGCAATGAAATCTGGTACAGGAAATTTTTATCCACATTGTAATGCACTGGTATCTAATTTAGTTCAATTGTCTACATAACCTCAAGATGGCGGCTGTGCGAATTTTAAAATAAAGTTTTTATTTCGTGTATCGTAATCAACCGATCGAAGCGAAAGTTTGATTAATGAACCTACGCAATAATTTTCCTTCAATGGTACATGACTCTATGGCCTATACATTTAACAATCAAACATGGCGACCATCCGAAATATTCAGACGACTCTGAATATCTACGAATCTATTATAGCAATCAAACTGATTTTTTATATTCATGGGGGATATGAACTTATGTTCACCTATATGCCTTTAAATAACCTGGTGATCACAAATCCAACATGGCGGCGACGCGAAGTATAAATATTCACATGGACGTTTCTCGCAATTTAACCATCCGAGTGCAGTGAAACTTGGTACAGTAAATCCTTTTACGAATGTTAATCCACAGGCATCTAATTTATTTCAATTGTTTCCATAACCACAAGATGGCAGCTGTGCGAAATTTTAAAATCTCCATATTACTTCTTGTGTCCTAATCATGCGATTGAAGTTTGAATGCTACACGTACACAATAATCTTCATGTAACATTACATATCTCTAAGACCTACATATATAAATTCCAACATGGCGACCATCCGAAATATTTAGTCGGTACTCAATATCTACGAATCTATTACAGCAATCCAACTGAAATTTTGTATCTTGATATTGGCAGTTAACATATGTAGGATATATGAAAATAGGCTGTATAGTTCTTCACGGAACTACTTGTTTTTCTTCAATTTCTTCAATTCTTTTTTAGTTTTTTAGTCTTAATATCTTGAAGTAGTTTTATGTAATGTACTGAAATAAATAATAGAAATGCAGTATGTAATGGTTCATATTAAAGGCATAATACGCTGAAGAAATCGTTTATTCCAAGACATTATTTGCTAGGCAGTTATATCTAAGGCTGTTGAGAACATTCTTTAAGCAATGACAGTTTTGGCCAAGGGTTTAACGTGACGGTTACTTTTAGCAATACTACTAATAATAATCTAACAATAATATTAATAATTTGGTTTTCATGGGCCTTGTTCATTGAACCGGATTGAGATCTAAAAGAAGAAGAGATTACATAATCTGACATCCAGGAGCACATCCCACTGAAGAGAAAATTTTATGCATGCCAAAGTTTCCAAGAAAAACCGAAGCTGAAAAAAAGAAAGATTTGGACCCAAGAAAGTAAGGAAACCCACCGAGAACGAATGCGGTCCTACTGGGCGAATATCAGAGAAAGATGGAATGATGCGTTCCCGAGATGGTCTATACAAAATTAATGAATGAATGTATAATATGGTTTGAATGTCTCTTTCAAGAGATGTGGTTTGAGATACGCTGCACTGGAATTTTGTCCTAAAATGGAATTTTAATTTTGATAATAATTCTACAATATTATATGCGAAATGATAGCTGATGGAATCAGGTGTTACTTTGCTTTTAAGCAAAGTATTCAAAGCAAGAAGCCTTAGTAGGAATCTGAAGTTGACGGTATATCGTACGGTAGAGAGTTCTGTGGTGATGTATGGTCCGGAGACTTGGACCATGACACAAGATGATGTGGAGTTGTTAAGGAGATGGGAAACGAAGATTTTCAGGAAAGTATATGGACAGTAAAAGAGGGTGGATTCTGGCGAATCAGAAATAATATGAAGATAAGAGAGTTGTATGGTAAATCAGATTCCTTTTTCTTCAGACGTCGTCTCTGGATGGGTGTTGGCGATCCATATAGCTAGCTGTGATCTTGACATTGCCGCATGAAAGGCCACTTCTGATGTGGAACAATGCCATCTTCGGATATCTTTCAGTCACGAGTTTCTTTGTCTTCCAATAGACATTTTTCCATGAATTTTTCCTTCAACATACAGGGTGTAACAGAAATGTACGGCACAAATTGCAGGGCACATTCCTCACACGTAGGCGAAGAAATTATGTTATATGAACATGGGTCCGGAAACGCTTTGTTTTCATGTTACACCTCATTGTCTCCAACTCATTAATCATGGGAAACACACAAGAACAGAAAGTACCAGCATAACACATACAACTCTTGCTCACAGGAGATGTTCAATACGCCCTCCGTGCGCATTTATAATTGCATCAACCCACCGTCATAGTGAATCTCGGATGCGCTGATGTATCTCTGGAGTATCGCGTATGGTTTCGCAGCCTTCCATAATACGGGCACGGAGACACTGAACATCTTGTACTAGGGTTCGAGGCACAAGAGCTTTAAAATTCCCCCACAAATGAAAGTCCGGTAGGTTTAGGTACAGAGAGCTTGGAGGCCAGGCAATTGGTCCACCTCTACCTATCCATCTGTCACAGAATCTGTTATTTTGAAGCCGACGGACATTAAAACAAAAATGAGGAGGTGTTCCATCGTGCATGAAGTGCATGTTTGGTCGCGCAGCTGTAAACAAGCAATGCCTTAAGACGCATAGCAACACGGCCATGTAAAACAAAACACTGGCGGTACACCTAAGGTAATGACAACGTAACCAGACGTAACCAAGGGTGCACACTTCCCATGATTCTAACGTTCTGTTGTTGTGTGTTTCCCATGAATAATGAGTTGGAGAAATTGAGTTGTAACATGGAAACAAAGCGTTTCCAGACCCATGTTCATATAACATGGTTTCTTCGTCTAAGTGTGAGGAATGTGTCCTGGATTTTGTGCCGTACATTTTTGTTACACGCTGTCAAGTATGGAAATAAAGAGTAATTGACAGCGTTGGTTGGGACATGTAGAAAGAAAGACAGAGAACAGGATGGCAAGGAAGGTCTTCAATGGGAAGCAAGGAGGACGTCGTGTGAGGGGAAGACCTAGGACAAGATGGCTGGATAACGTGGTGGAGGATCTGAGAAAGATGGGAGTCAGAAGATGGAAAACCAAAGCAGTCAACAAGAAAGAATGAGTGAAGATTGTCCGGGAGGGCAAGGCCCTACAAGAGCTCTAGCGCCAAGGAGTAAGTAAGTAAGTAAGTAAGTAAGTAAGTTGGTTCGTCGGTATTGCACACTTCTATAGCTGTTGCGTTATTATTGTTACGTGCAAATGCACGTCCCAATTTTTTTTAATACCCTCTTCCTGTTTTCGGGTGTTCATGACATTTTGAATCGACCGCCTGCTGACTTGATTCCGTTTGTCAACACGAGATAGCACCTGCTGTCGGACTTCGGGGGTTAATCCAAGTAGTTCCTGTTTCTCCGCTAGAGAGTGTGTGTTGTGTCTTATAAAACTCTTTATATGCATGACATAATTGAAAGACTATTATATTCTTCGTCATGAAACAAATGCCGGTGTATGCTTGATACCGTCAAATTATTTACTAAATTATGACATTGTTGATTGATGTGTCAAGCATTGATTGGACGATAATATTTACATGAATGCAGTTCGGTTCTTGACGCAAAAATTCTCCGGCATCTTGTGGAGTCCATTAGCTGTCGTAAAGAAAGCATCAAGCCGACTGGTCGTGAAAGGTGTCACCGCTGATGGGGGCTTGGCTCCCATCCTCTACGAAATATAAATATATTCAACAGAAAATATGAATGCCAATTCTACTAGGAAATTGCCTGTGCTCTTCAGGTAGTGAATTTCATCGTTTCGCCGTGAAGTGGACGTGTGAAATGTGGTCGCATCTCGATGCGGACCTACACTTGTGACCAAAACGAAGCATGTGCTGGGCGGGCATGTTCAGGGCAATATAGTGCCATATTTTATTTTATTTAAAATGTGTTAGTTTTTTCGTTTTCATTCTGTCTCCGCTGTGAAGTTTTAAGGTACGTTTTTTTAAATTTAATTTATCTAATTATTTTATTTTGGGAGCTCTGGTTTTGGCCTTGTATGAATGTTGATCTTGTGTTTTGTTTTGCCTGGTAGGCCTAAAATTTATTTTATGTTTTAATAACGTCTCCTTATATATATTAATTTTGTTATTATTTTGTACCTTCTAGAGACACATTTATAAGTTTATTTTACGTTTAAATTATTATTTATTTTCATTTGGCAATCTTGGGATTGTCACCTTTTTTAGGTATATTTCATTAGAAAGCTAACTATTGCAATGGGTACTGTCCCCGAAATACCTACCATCAGCATGCTGGAATCCCACGAAGACAGCTGGATCGTAGAGCCTGGAAATCCCGGCTATAAAATTTGCCAGATTCTACCCAACATGAGACGAGGAAATGGGGTACATGAATTCCTAACTGAGACTACGTTAAGAAAAACCAAGGTGAACGGCATAAAAACTCGAAAGCACAAGAGTAACAATGAACGCAATCTCAGGTGTGTGGGAAAACCACTGAAATACCCACCGCTGGCCTTCTTAACGTGGTCTCTTATCGTTTCTATAAAGTATCACACTTTGAATATTTTAAACTGATCAAAGAAAATTTTATTCAGAAAAAGAAAATATAGTGTAAGTCACTATACTATATTTCAAAGCAAAGTGCCCAACTTCCATCCGAAGTTTCATGAACATGGAGAAAAGAAAGAAATCAGCCCCACATTCATCAATGTAATTGACAGCATTTTACCCAAAAATGGTGAACACCAATCAAGTGTATATTCCAACATAGATGCTGATAGCAATAGCAACATTTAAAAATAAAGCCTGGAAATTTTCATATTTACAATACATATCAATTTATACCCTGAAAAAAAATAATTATTTAAAGCTATATTACAAATGTACAGTCATTTTCGCAACACCTTCTTAGCGTGTTTCTTTCTATAGGATTCAGAAGTGACATCTTCCACATAATTTATTATATTTATGTTCGCTGGTTTTCTTTTATTTGATTTTGATTTTATTCATCTCTTTTGACCGAACAATAAAGCTAAGTCAAAAGTTTAATCCTTTCTTTTAATTTTAACACCCTTCAAATGAACTGTCCTCGCTAGACTGGAATTAGTGATTCTTAAAACGCCTGTTAAGCATTGCATTGATACAAATAATCGAAAATTTTACCATATAGGTTTATTTCAACATGCCTGAAATGCATGAATTTCACAACAAATTATTTACGTGAACTGATAGTGAAGTAAATTGCCCTAATTTCACAATCTATCTGAGTGGATTACTCTCTATATTACAACTTGGAATATTCCATTGAATACCCTTTTAAGAATCAAGGACATTAGTCTCAATATGGCTTTGCCATTCAATATCATGCTATATTAAGCATTCATCTTATTCATATTATCAGGCATTACTATTATCTCTTTAGCGCTTCAACTAGTTATCTTTCTTAGTGGACAAAAATTCAGCTTCATTTACAAGTCACATTCACAGTGAAATATTGTTGCTAAATTTATACAAGTTTCTTTACAATTCAATTAATCACTGTTAAATTATTATTTACGATCAATATGCATAGCTTTTAGTAAGGGTTAAATAACAATTACATTTTTGTCGATATATCTATTTCCACATAAATCTAGTCTGGGATTCGCGTTAATAACATAGGGTGAATGTATTCAAATGTCTTCAAATTGTGTTTAAGACATCTGTCTAGTCCATTAATAATGGATCTTGATCGAATCTATTAAAGCAAACGTGATGTAAGATCACAAAAAAAAACGTTAGAAAGAAATTGGATCAAGTCAAGATTGCAAATCAAAGCAAATCCGCTTTCTTCACTGAACTCGCTTCCTACAGCTTACTGCAATATTCGAAAATCAACTTGAGTACTGAAATTTCACTTTTGAGCGTATAACAGCCCTCTACAATAGGCTTACGGAAGTAAAAACTCCAAAATGAGTCTACTCAAGCTCGAATAATGTCATATGAAGGCATAAAACTATTGTTCATTATTCACTATAAATCAAACACGAAAACTGATTAATTCTGAGTGGCCTAAAGTTCCTCTTCTCTACATTAAATAAATCCCCAGAAAATTAATTTGAATTTACAGTAATCAATAGAAAATTACACTATAATGCAATTAATTACAATGGGTGCATCCTTTTAGTAGAATCAAGACCCTGTCCAGAATAGAATCAGTCTTGACACTGGAATCAAGCCTAAACTCCATTCTTAGACATTTTACAAAAATTCCCAAAAAGAAAATAAGTGTGGCAGGGAGGTAACGTTAGAATGAACATGCTTAGCTACAATTGATGATGGTTAATCCAGTACCTTAGATGATTCTTGTAGATCTCGACACGACACAGTCATGTCCAATGTGACTGTACCCTCCATGCAAACAATGGAAGTCTTCACTGTCCCGGAAAGCGAGAAACGAACCCTGGATCTCCAGACATCGCCCATCCAGACTGAATGTTCCACTCTAATACCAACGACAGTTTCTTTCATCTTCGGATAACGTCCCATCAACCGCAGCACGCAATGCTGTCTACATCGGCCCGAAAACCAAAGTTCATCGGCCCCGCGTGATCGGATCATTTTGATACACACTGTACTGCCAAACAACAGCTGTGTTCGCAATCACCAGCACGGGCCGTGCGACGTATAGCAATGGAATGCACGTAACTTCGCTCGGATAGTGACACTCATGTTTAAAACATCTAGCCGCACATGCTCAAGTCACTTAAGTTCATGACAGCCTTTCCTCTCGACAAAAACTTGCTCAACATAGTTGCAAGATCACAGACATATGAGTTAGGCCAATTATAAATATAAAAGAATATACAATATCCAAGCACTTGTATTGAGAAATACTTATCAAACGAAGGTGCTAATTGTTCTGACAACACACACGAAGTAAGTGTATCGTTGCAGCCCGTTCCAATGCGAAGAATGTCTACTGAAAGAACATTATGACTGTGTTCTTGTTAAAGCAAGTATCCACCTTTCATGCGAACACTATATGGCTGGCCTATAATGAACAGCTATCTATTAAGACAAACTGCGTTTTCATTTCGATTGCCATTTCCTAACCAGAACTAAAATTGGAGTCCTTTCCGACACTAAGGTAACTCTCCTCGGTACAATGATAGTACACTACTCAAGACAAACTTTCACTCACGGTGCACGTGACGTTTCGCCGCCGGTCACCGGTATATCTCCAAACATGTGTATTCGTGCGTGGCTTAAATCAATCTACTCTCTCCGTTTTTCAAGCCACGTCGCGACTGCGAGGTCACCTACCGTCGCGCCACGAGCGCTCAAAATAGGAACTGATAAGATGCAAAATATCTTATTTCCGGGTTCCTAAGAGTACAATTAAATGAAATAAGTTAATAATCCAACACCTGCTATAATTACAGACATGTTAAACTATGCCCGAACGTATAAAAGACTTGAATTCCCTACCACAAAAGCATAGTCTATCTCTAGTTGCTAATCGATAAAATAATCAATACTTCTGACCAAACAGCTGTGACGACAGTACAAGCAACGCATGCGCCCCGCTTCTCTCGTCGAGATCGCTATCCCAAGTCAACTTGTGGGTCGCGAAACATATGATCCTGTCTCGCCATTCTTGTTAACAGAAGAAGAACATATTACCTTCCCATAAAGGCATTCCGGTCATGAGAATGAAGGTACAGTACCATGTTTCGACTTCCGGAAAATTTCGACATATCTTCGCGTTTCACATCCCCCAGACCCCAAAACCACCGTCAGTTCAAAAGATTATATATAATTTATGTATATATGTATCTATCTATCTATATATATATATATATCAGTTTCTTGTGGACACGATAACTGCCGTAATTGTGCACCAATCACTTTGAATTTTTTACATAACATGTATCCCTATAAAATCTCGGTCGAGTTCGTTAATGGGCAAAATCGGTCGAAAGGGGTGAAAATGGGGGGCTTTTTTCGAAAACGTGAAATTTCGCTATAACTCTCTTAATACGTGAAATATCGAATCCATTCAAAGTTCATAATATGTGTCGTATAAGTGCCAAAAATTTATGTCAAATAAGTTTTTTGATAGCACCAACCATTGACCAAAGGGGTGGAAAAAAGTGGGTTTTTCGGGAAACATTAATCATATCTCTCTTAATAGGCACAATATCAAAACCGTACAAAATGGACAATATTCCTCCAGTAATTACCTAAAACTTTTGTCTGAAAGAATTTTCGATATGACCCACCATTACGCCACGGAGTGAGAAAAATGATTTAAATTATAAGAAAATTCCAAGTGCCAAGAGTGGTTGCCATGACAACTTTACTTTTAATTGATACGGGTTGAGCCATCAGCAGTTGCTATGACAACGCCATTGCACGAGATCACATTCTGTTTTCATATGTCTGTGGGAAGCGACTTCGGTATCGGAACTGGTAGCATGCTGAACTTCTATGCCCAAGGTCGCGGGTTCAAACCCGGCTGAAGTCGTCGGTTTTACTAAGAGCGCCAAAAAACCCTGAGTATGCTTTCCTTCGGAGGGGAAGTTCCAACGTTCGCTGCGAGTTGATGGTTCCGGTGGCATCTAGTAGCCAAGTTCACAGCTAGTTGTCGTTGATGGTAGTATTTTAAATTATGTAGCCTATTTTAGGTAGATTTCATCAGAAAGCTAACTATTGCAATGGGTGCCATGTTTCGACTTCCGGAAAATTTCGACATATCTTCGTGTTTCACATCCCCCAAACCACCCCAGTTCAAAAGTTTATATATATGTGTGTGTATATATATGCATATACAGTATATCAGTTTGTTGTGGACACGATAACTGCCGTAATTTTGCACCAATCACTTTAATGTTTTACATAATATGTAACCCCTTAAAAAATCGGTCGAGTTCGTTAATGGGCAAAATCGGTTAAAGGGGGTGAAAATGGGGGGGGGGGTCTTTTTTTTTTTCGAAAAAGTGAAATGTCGCTATAACTCTCTTAATACGTGAAATATCGAATCGATTCAAAGTTCATAATATTTGTCGGATAAGTGCCAAAAATTTATGTCAAATAGGTTTTTTGATAGCACCAACCATTGACCAAAGGGGTGGAAAAAGTGTTTTTTTTTTTCGGGAAACATTAATCATATCTCTCTTAATAGGCACAATATCAAACCCGTACATAATGGAAAATATTCCCCTAATAATTACCTAAAACTTTGTCTGAAAGAATTTTTGATCTGACCTACCATTACGCCAAGAGATGAGAAAAATGATTTCGGAATTAAAGAACATGCCAAGTGCCATCAGAGGTTACCGTGACAACGCTTCTAAATTGATGAGGGATGAGCTATCAGAGGTTGCCAAGACAACGCCATTGCACGAGATCACATTCATTTTTCCATCTGACTGTGGGATGTAGCTAACTGGTAGCATGCTGAACTTATATGCCCAAGGTCGCTGGTTCAAAGCCGGCCAAAGTCGTCGGATTTTCTAAGAGCGCTAAAAAACCCTCAGCATTCTTTCCTTTGGAGGAGAAGTTCCAACGTTCGTTGCAAGTTGCTGGTTGCGGTGGCATCTAGTAGCCAAGTTCACAGCTAGGTGTCGTTCACGTTAGGATATGGTACAAAATTAGGAACTACTACTTAAAATTGACCGTCTGCAGACCTTACCTGAATTACACACTAAAACAGTCATCAAAATTAACACCGTTTATCAGATTCTACACACCCGGGGTTACATGACCACGTTGTCGCAGCCCCTAAACTGAGGAACCAACAAAAATCTCTGCGGGAGATAAAATTTTGCGAGAAGAAGTAACAGACTGTCAGATAGTTACACATCAGTTCCAAACCTTGCATAAGGACAGTGTGATCAGAAGTATAAAAATGAACCCCGAATGACAAGAAGGTTACCATCCCCATAGACAATAAAATGATAAAAATATGCATACAAAAACGAAAAAAAGTTGATTTTTAACCTCCAAATGTGAAATACTTTCTTGCAATCAATGAGGTCTGATCCTCCTACGAAAACCTGCATATTTTGCCTATTATAGCCAATCCCCTAGTTTGCCCGGTGAAATCTACCTCCGCCTTCCGGCGTGCCGAGAGGATTATTTTTTAATCTAATGTAAGATCTGTCGAGTCATAAAACCGACTTGCATTAATAGTTAGGTAGATTTCTTTAGAAAGCTAACTATTGCAATGGGTCCCATGTTTCGACTTCCGGAAAATTTCGACATATCTTCGCGTTTCACATCCCCCAGACCCCAAAACCACCGTCAGTTCAAAAGTTTATATATAATTTATGTATATATGTATCTATCTATCTATCTATATATATATATATATATATATATATATCAGTTTCTTGTGGACACGATAACTGCCGTAATTTTGCACCAATCACTTTGAATTTTTTACATAATATGTATCCCTATACAATCTCGGTCGAGTTCGTTAATGGGCGAAATCGGTCAAAGGGGGTAAAAATGGGGGGCTTTTTTCGAAAAAGTGAAATATCGCTATAACTCTCTTAATACATGAAATATCGAATCCCTTCAAAGTTCATAATATGTGTCGGATAAGTGCCAAAAATTTATGTCAAATAAGTTTTTTGATAGCACCAACCATTGACCAAAGGGGTGGGAAAAAGTGGGTTTTTCGGGAAACATTAATCATATCTCTGTTAATAGGCACAATATCAAAACCGCACAAAATGGACAATATTCCTCCGATAATTACCTAAAACTTTTGTGTGAAAGAATTTTTGATATGACCCACCATTACGCCACGAGGTGAACAAAATGATTTAAATTATAAGAAAATGCCAAGTGCCAAGAGAGGTTGCCATGACAACTTTACTTTTAATTGATAAGGGATGACCATCAGCAGTTGCTATGACAACGCCACTGCACGAGATCACATTCAGTTTTCATATGTCAGTGGGAAGCGACTTCGGTATCGGAACTGGTAGCATGCTGAACTTCTATGCCCAAGGTCGCGGGTTCAAACCCGGCTGAAGTCGTCGGATTTACTAAGAGCGCTAAAAAACCTGAGTTTGCTTTCCATCGGAGGGGAAGTTCCAACGTTCGTTGCGAGTTGCTGATTGAGGTGGCATCTAGTAGCCAAGTTCACAGCTAGGTGTCGTTGACGGCAGTATTTTAGGTAGATTTCATTAGAAAGCTAACTATTGCAATGGGTACCATTTTTTCGATTTCCGGAAAATTTCGACATATCTTCGCGTTTCACATCCCCCAGACCCCAAAACCACCATCAGTTCAAAAGTTTATATATAATTTATGTAATATATGTATATATATGTATATCAGTTTCTTGTGGACACGATAACTGCCGTAATTTTGCACCAATCACTTTGAATTTTTTACCGAATATGTATACCCATAAAATCTCGGACGAGTTCGTTACTGGGCTAAATCGGTCGAAGGGGATGAAAATGGGGTACTTTTTTTTTTCGAAAAAATGAAATATTGCTATAACTCTCTTAATATGTGAAATATCGAATCCGTTCAAAGTTCATACTATGTGTCGGATAAAGCTCAGAAATTTATGTTTGAAACGTTTTTTTGATAGCACCAACCATTGACCAAAGGGGTGGGAAAAAGTGTTTTTTTCGGGAAACATTAATCATATCTCTGTTAATAGGCACAATATCAAAACCGTACAAAATGGACAATATTCCCCTAATAATTACCTAAAACGTTTGTCTGAAAGAATTTTTGATATGAGCCACCATTGCGCCAAGGGATGAGAAAAATGATTTCGGAATTATAAGAAAATGCCAAGAGCTATCAGTGGTTGACATGGCAACACTACTAAATTGATGAGGGATGAGCCATCAGACGTTGCCATGACAACGCACTTGCGCGAGATCAGATTCAGATTTCCATCTGACTAAGTGTGAAGCGGCTTTGGTGACGTAACTGGTAGCATGCTGAACTTCTATGCCCAAGGTCGCGGGTTCAAAGCCGGCCAAAGTCGTCGGATTTTCTAAGAGCGCTAAAAATCCCTCAGTAAGCTTTCCTTTGGAGGGGAAGTTCCAACGTTCGTTGCGAGTTGCTGATTGAGGTGGCATATAGTAGCCAAGTTCACAGCTGGGTGGCGTTGACGTTAGTATCTGGTAGCAACATTAGGAACTACTGCTTGAAATTGACAGTCTGCATTCCTTACCTGAATTACAGACTAATACAGCCATCACAATTCTCACCGTTTATCAGACAGATTCTACACTCTCCCAAAGTACACGGAGTTATATGACCGCGTTGTCGCAGCCCCTAAACTGAGGAACCAACCAACATCTCTGCGGGAGATATAATTTTGCGTGAAGAAGTAACAGACCGTTACATAGTTACACATCAGTGTCGAAACCTTGCATAAGGACAGTGTGACCACAAGTATAACAAGTAGTTCCGTGAAGAACTGTACAGCCTATTTTCATATATCCTGCTCATGTTAATTGCCTCTATCAACATACAAAATTTCAGTTTAATTGCTGTATCAGATTCGTAGATATTGAGAACCGTCTAAATATTTCAGATGGTCGCCAGGTTGGATTTTTATTTTTGTACTATTATATTAAGATTATTGTGTAAGTGTGGTATTCAAACTTCAATCGCATGATTAGAACACAAGAAGTAAAAACGAGATTTTAAAATTACGCACAGCAGCCATCTTGTGATTATGCAAACAATTGAAATAAATTAGATGCCAGTGGATCAACATTTGTGTAAGCATTTAAAACGTGCAACGTTTCACGGCACTCGGATAGTTAATTCGCGAGAAACGTCCATTTAAATATTTATAATTCGCGTAGCCGCCATGTTGGATTCGTGCTCACCAGGTTACTGAAAGTCCTATAGGTGAACATATGTTCATAGTCTCTATGAACATAAAAATTTCAGTTTGGTTGCTGTAAAAGATTCATATATATTGAGAACCGTCTAAATATTACGGAAGCTTGCCATTTAGGATTGTTATATGTATAGGCCATAGAGTTATGTACCATTCAAGGTCACTTATTGCGTAGGTTCATTATTCAAACTTTCACTTCGATCGCATGATTACGACACAAGAAATAAAAACTTAATTTTAAAATTTCGCACAGCCGCCATCTTGAGGTTATGTAAACAATTGAATTAAATTAGATGGCAGTACATTACAATCTGCAAAATCATTTACTGTACCACATTTCACTGCGCTCAGAGAGTTAACTCACGAGAAAAGTCTATTAAAATATTTCAAATTCGCTTGGTCGCCATGTTCGTTTTGTACTTTACAGGTTTATGAATTATACATAGGTAAACTTGTATCAGTACCCTTTATCACCGTACAAAATTGCAGGGTGATATCTGTAATAGTTTCGGGGATATAGAATGTCAGTGAAATATTTCGCACAGCCGCCATTTTGAGGTTATGTAAACAATTGAACTAAATTAGACTCCAGTGCATTGCAATGTGTATAAATATTTGCTGTACCAAGTTTCATTACGTTTGGATAGTTAAATCGCGAGAAAAGTCTATTTAAAAGTCTCCACTTCGCTTGGCCGCCATGTTGGTTATGTAATAACCAGGTTTTTGAAAGTTTCATAGGTGAACTTCTAGTAGTACCCTTTATCACCGTACACAATTTCAGGGCGATATCCGTTATAGTTTCGGAGATACTGAATGCTAGTGAAATATTTCGCACAGCCGCCATGTTGGATTGGTGAGACGTAACAAAATTCGATGGGCACGGTCGACGTCGCCGGGAATAGTGCTATGAACTTACTGTGTTTCACTGAAATCGCTCCAGCCGTTTAGACACACACAGACACACACACACACGGACAAAAGGTGATCTCATAAGCCTATTTTTTCAAAATTGAAAATAGGCTAAAAATGGACTCCAAATGACAAGAAGGTTACCGTCCCCGTAAGACAATAAAATTTTTAAAATATGTTTAAAATGAAGAAAAACAAAGTTAATTAATCTCCAATTATAAAATACTTTCACGCGATAAATGAGGTCTGATCCTTCTACGAAAACCTGCATATTCTGCCTATTTTCGCCTATCTCCAAGTTTGTCCGGTGAAATCTGCCTCCGCCTTCCGGCGTGCCGAGAGGACATTTTTTAGATGTAATTGTTTTCCGCCTTTCATTCCGCTCTGGGGATTCTAAATTAATTTAATGGTAATTGTTTGCCGTAGTTTCGATCAGGCGTGCGGTCTCCCGTTTTAGTGGCCATGTTTTTGTTTTGTTATGAAGAGATGCTTTCTGGTCTCGAGGTCAGTCTCTTAGCGTCGACCGCGAAACTCAAACGTGTTGTGTTAACTTAAGATGTTTTTTTTATCTAACCTTGTCGGTTTAACATTGTGTTTTTAGTAATTGTTCCTGTGTTTATCTCCATCATGCAAATTAATGAATTGTTTTCTGATACAATTTAATTCGGTTAATTTAATTTTATTTCTCGTTTCATCGTGGCCGGGATCTACGCATGCCGGATCGCTATTGCATTCCTTTGTAAATTATCAAGCCCTTTCTCATTGTGTTATGCATGTAATTAGCCTACTTTCGATTTTTGCAAAAAATGAAAGTAGACTTATGAGATCAACACAGGGCGAAAAAAAAGTGTGTCTGTCTGTGTGTGTGTATGTGTGTGTGTGAGTCTGTGTGTGTGTATGTGTGTGTGTGAGTCTGTGTGTGTGTATGTGAGTGTGTGTACTCTGAATGTCTGTCCCCCCCTATCAATTCAAACACGGTGAATGCGAATTGAACGAAATTTGGTACAAAGGTAGCACTAGCAAAGGACACCTCAGTGTCATGTTTTATATCGCCGCCATCTTTACTAAAACTGAATGGCGGCCACTCAAACGTTCAAAACGTAAAATCAAATAACAACTAACCAAATCATCCGATCTCTACCAAATTTGGTAACAACATACCTTCGTATAGGATGCGTCTTGTGACCAAACTACAAGGTCGTCCGCCATACCATTTCAGGATGGCGGCCGTGCGAATTATGCAAACTTTATAATCCATATCATGGGACCCACCAGTTCCGATTATCGAGCCGAGAATCGTTTTAACTGTTCTAAAGGAAGAGGCACGTTCGAAATTAAAAGTTTATTTTGTAATACTATAGTGCAGACGTGATTTTAAAAAGCTGAACTGATTCAGTAATAAGACAAGATGGCAGCGGATATCTTGTGCCTGACTTATATTTCACTAATTTGAGTATTGAATGCAATATAGCGTACTGATAAAAAATAAATAAACTTTGTATGAAATGCTTTATATATAAATAATATACTCCAGTGATGAAATCGTTTAGTATAAATCATTATTTGCTAACAAGTTCTATGTAAGTCATTGTAAATAGAACGATATTCGTTGACACAATTAGCTCAGTGGTAGAGCGATAGCCTGTCGCTCAGGTGCATATGGTTCAAACCCGATCAGAGCTAGGTTTTTTGCTTGAAATGTTATATGTTTATTGTTTTGTAATGACTCAGATGTTTTAAAATTAAGCGTTATATTGTGCAAATTATGGTGTAAAATATATATTTAATTAAAACATAATTCGCCAGCAGATTTACTCGAGACATCTAGCTGCCAAAAAGGTAACTTCCAGATTTTATTGAAAAGTTTCTTCTTCTGGCCGCTAGAATGCACTCGCTCTGTTAGGATTATATTGTTCGATATTTCACCACTAGATGTCCCGACTAGTCTACGTGGGGATCCATTGACTACTATACCATTATCATTCTATGCGCATCGAATTTGAAGAATGACAAGTTGATACTACGATACATTTTAACTTTTTATTTTAAAGGGTTTGTAACAGCCTATTTTGCGTTACTTGAAAATGTTATTAAGCGTTATATTGTCCACATTATGGTGTAAAATATATATTTAATTAAAACATAATTCGCCAGCAGATTTACTCGAGACATCTAGCTGCCAAAAAGGTAACTTCCAGATTTTATTGAAAAGTTTCTTATTCTGGCCGCTAGAATGCACTCGCTCTGTTAGGATTATATTATCGAAAATATCCACATAGTTTGTATACACACGTCTCTGTAGGGTCATGGAAAGATTTGTTAATTCAATTAGGGTTGTGAAAGCCATGCACAACCAGACGTGTAAAGACATGCCTCAACTCAAAGTTGGATGTTGCCCACGGCAGGTCGTAATAATAATAATAATAATGTTATTGGTTTTACATCCCTTTTAACTACTGCTGCTTTTAGAGACACCGGGGTGCCGGAATTTTGGCCCGAAGGGGATCTTTAACGTGCCAGTAAATGTACTGACACGGCTCCCTCGCATTTGTGCACCCTCAAATGCCAGCTGACTGCGCCAGGATACGAACCTGCAACCTAGGGCCCAGCAAGCGAGAACGTTACCGCTGAGCCACGCCGCCAGTCCGGTCGATTATGTCTCCAGATCCATAACATTCTTGATATACTTCTTATCTTTCTTTCTTTCTTCAATGATGGTAGCAGTTTTTATCTAGGTCGTGGCGTTTGGTAGAGGTAAATCGTTTCTAAGGTCTTCAACAAAGAATAGTTCTATTATACTCTTTGATAATAACAACGAGTTATAACTATACTCATACATTTAGGAGAAAGTAGGCTATATGTTCTTTACTGAACATCTTGTTTTTATTTTAACCTTTAGGCTGCATAACATTTTAATTTCAATTTGATTCTTGTCCTTTTGTTTGCAAGCAAGCATGTTCTGTTTCTGGTGAAGGTGCTCCTTTAAATTTTTAACATTATATTTTTTTTTTAATTTTTTTTTTTTTTTTGATCAACTGTTGTGGCATTATTTCGCCGACGGCAATTCTGTCGGTGATTGGGGGGTGTCTGTACAATAGCCTGTGTTGTAACGGCTACCTTTGTCGTTGGATATCGCTCTACAAGTTGGGCGATCATTTATAACGTTTCTACAGATATTACACTCAAGACTCCTTAAAACCACCTCATCGTTCTTATTTAGCATTGGCCTGTCTAGACAGACGACATACACTTTATTAATTTAGATTTACTGGGCGCCAGTTATCGTAAAGATAACACATTAAAATTTTATTTAGCCACGGCCGCTCCCTTCCTTGAGCCAAGATCTATCATCGGAGCGTAGGGCAATAAACTTGCTCTATGAGATACTCTTTGCATTCCAACTATCCTATATATTCAACTCCCAATGAACAAGACATTTTAACTAATACTGGTTTATTTACAACAAAATTATTAACATTTGATCTGAGGTTTCGAGCTGTGTACAATATGTGCATTAATATTCCCTAATTGCGGGGCAATATTGACTGTCTTCTCGCTAGCGCTGATCTTCTGTGTTGATAATAACTCGGTCCACATACCTGGTGCCTTGTGGTTCAAAGTCCATCTCGTTGGTCTGCTTGCAGTCTAATTTGAGATCTTACGCCAACACACGTTTATTGACCTTTGAAAACATATGTTTTCTTCTTCTCGTTGTTGTTGTTGTTGTTGTTGCTGCTGCTGCTGCTTGTTTCTGAGTTTGATCACCATGGTAAGCAAATTTGAACAAACCAGGCTAATTGAATTCACTAAGTCCCATCTTACTGAGGGACTGGCAGAGTCTACGACTCACAAAGTCAGTGAGTGAGTGCGTGATCGAATATGTGAATGACAGAATAGAATCTATAGAATTGAATAGCCAGTGCTGAAGTCGCGCTGGGCTTTTATACACTCTGAATGGTCCCGATGTTTCGCGGCATAAATTTGCCCGCGACCCATCAGACCAATTATAGCAAAGCATTTCTCAGTCCTCAAGCGACGCTAAAACTTCTCCGAGCGGGAATACAGGCCCGCGTACTTCAAATATTCCACTCAGAACCCGCTATTCCTCTCGTTGCGCATCTATATATTCCGCCGAAATCTTTCTCCAAGCCCTTGTCTCCAGTCAGCGTGGCTTCGTTCCAGAAATACATTTTCTTGCAATATGTTGCTTCACCGTCCGTAACTTCTTCCAACCATGCCCGTCCTGTCTTTACAATTTAACTAATAAAACAGCCCTAGACCTCTATAAAAACCCTGTTTCTTAATCTAAGCACTTGACAATATTATATATGACTATGGTAATGACGTGAATATGGTATGGCCCCTCCCTTGATATTAATGGGTGAATAAAACGATATAACTTTGATATTTCAATAATAATAATAATAATAATAATAATAATAATTCCACAATGACTTTAAAAATAATAATAATAATAATAATAATAATTTGTACCGTAATCAAGATTACGTTACAAAACGTCCCCATGGTTTCATAAAGAATGTAATGAATGATGAAATCACAAATCTTCCCTTTAAAACTTAACAGGAAATACACTGAATATACATATATGACCCTTCAAATTACATACATAATGATTATACCCTTTTCATTTTCCTTGATTGATCTGCACTCTTCTTGCAATGTTACATAAACATTCTGATTGTCCTGTGCAGTCATACAGGATTTACATGCTACATTTGTTCTTGTAGTCCCTTACAATAACAGAACACAATATATATTGCTTCTTGTTTCACGCAACACAAGTGATTTATCTCACTTCCACCAATTCCTTAGAGCCACGACACGACTCTAATTATAAACACACGGCAGTCTGCCCTTCTTGCAGCACTTGCTCTTTTCTATGATATTTCCTCAGATTGTAAATGTTATATGTACCTATGACACAATTTTCCTGATCTTTCAATAAGTAGGCATTTTTTCCTATCCCCTTGGAAACGACATAAGGTCCAGTAAACAATAAAAACAGCTTTGACATTTTCCCTTCCAATGTACAAGATGGCAACGGCTTACGTAACAATCGTTGCTACAAACTTCCATGTACTTCCTACCTCTCAACAAAACACTGACTAGTCTCGATAACATCACATGAGTCAACAATACATACCTGAAATAACTACCTAGTGTCCTACCTATTTCCTCACTAACGTTGAGCAACTACTACTAAAATCTACTGTTGAGAACCACTTCCGCCCCTGAAAACGTTGAACTAATTCCTCCACTGCTTCAGTTCTCAGCTGGTCGCTTTCGACCCTAGTATTTAACATTCTGGCGTCTATGCATAGTCTCACTGAATTGTCTTTCTTGGCTACTACAACTAATGGATGTAAACAATGGCTAGCTGAAGGCTCAATTATGTCGTTTTCCAACATTAATTCTATCTGTTCTTCGACGGCTTTCATATATTTAGTTGCGACAGGATACCTAGGCCCTACGAAACTACTTGTGTCTTTAACGACAAAACTATGCTCATATAAGTGTGTTGCTCCGGGTTTTGAGCTGAAAATTTCCTTATATTTTATTAATACCTCATGTAACTGATGACCTTGCTCATCATCCAGCTTACACTGTGACAATGCATCATGGATCCTACTCTCAAGTTCAGACTCCATTGCAACCTGACACACCTTAAAAACTTTGCTCTCACTAGCATCTCCGCGGTCTACCTCATTTACTTCAGGAAACTCATCACTCACAACCACGTTGCTTTCTTCCTCAAACATACACACTTTCATCTGTTTGTCAGTCTTAGACACCTTATACGTAACCTGAACTTCTTTATCCTGCCAAAATAAACATATCCTGCCAAAATGAAAATCTAATTTAACTTGATATAATGATAACCATTCCGCACCGAGAATCACCGGATATACTAAATTTGGAACTGCCAAACAGGGCTGAAATTTAACTAACTCATTAATGTTAATTGGAACTGCGACTTGCTTAGATATTTTCTGAGACCTACTACCTACAGCTGTGACAATGAAAGTGGACTTAACTGGAATTATATCAACATGAATACCTTCTCTCATTACATCTTCCAAAAATCTTAAATTTATACAAGAGTTTTCGCTTCCACTGTCCAATAAAACATCAACTTCTTTACCCCACACATTAAGTTTAATTACTGGTGACATAATCTCATTCTCAACATTATCTAAATTTCCACCATTTAGGTCATAAAGCAGTTCTTCTCTAACATCTATATTAAAATCTCCTAAATACTCAATATTCCTAGGACATTGAACTGCAATCACTTCGGGCTGTCTGTTGACCTCACTGCAACCCGTTATTCGTTTAAATTAGGCCTACCTGCCCCTGATGTAGATTGTTGTTGTTGACCTGTACGTCTGTCTGGCCTAGTACCTTCCCCTACTCTGTTCAAATTCTCGTTCCTCGTATTTGCTGTGCGTCCCCCATTGTCAAGTCGTCTTTCGTAATTCGCATTCCTGCCTTGTTCTCTTCCCCTCTCTCTCTCACCCTGCCCGAAATTATCTCCTCTACTTATTGGCTTGCGTTCGGTCCTACTATTTTCAAGAGAGTCAAAGTTTTCCAATAGCTTCTCGAACCCGTCAATAGTAGTAATATTCTGCATGAAGAATGCTTCTTTAATTATATCAGGAAAATGCCTTAATAATGTTTTAATTACCTGTGATTCAGTCTCTAAACCTTCTAAATTCTGGCATATAAGTACATGCGCTAAGAAATACTCCGTGTACGAAACACCATCTCTCCTTTGGTACTTCCCAAAAATAATGTTACATCTTTCTCTTTCTTGCACATTTTCATTCCAGTACTTGGCTATGAACTTCTCTTTAAATTTTCTAAAACTAGTCATCTGGTATTTATACACACTGAACCATGACCTTGAATCCCTAACAAAAGATTTATCTAGCATCTCAAGTACTTGTTCCCATTGAACGATCCCCTCTTCTAAATCTTTAGCGAACTTCTTTTCTACTGTTTTTAAGAATTCCATTGGGTTATATGCCTTGCCTGTGAATACTGGCAAATCTGCCTCTTTAGTTAGAAATCTACTTAAATTTCCTATTTGTACATTACCGCTATTTGTTGCTATTTGCTTCTGACATCTCTGCAATTTCTCCTCCATTTTATCTGTTTTACTCGCTACTTCTTCACTGATACTGTTAAATTTACTGTTAACCTCTTCCCTAATTTCTTGATTATCGCTCTCTAGTTTATTTTCTAAATTACCTATTTTAGCAATATTATTATCACACTTGATCTTCATACTGTTGACTTCGCCTTCTAAGTCAACCCTAACTTTACTACATTTAATTTTCACCTCCTCGTCAATTTTGTCAACTCGCTCCGACACTTGTTGCATTCTGGCATCAACCTTAAGTGACCATGATTCCTCCACCTCACTAATCCTGTTTTCTAACTTATTGTGAAATTCTCGGCCTACTTCTTTAATTTGTCTATTGAAGTTCTCTGTGGCTTCATCAAACCTCTTACCTTGTTCATCTAGCTTCTTACTCTGCTCAGAGAACTTAAGATCTATTGCTTTTTCTAACTGATCACTACGCACGTCAAATTTCTTACTTTGTTCCTCTTGCTTTTTACTCTGTTCAGCTAACTTAAGATCTATTGCTTTTTCTAGTTGATCGCTACGCACGTCAAATTTCTTACTCTGTTCCTCTAACTTCTTACTCTGTTCAGTTATGAACATCGTCAGGTTTCGAAGCCAGGAAGGATTCTCCCCCTCATTACTCTGGATGGTTGTAGCACCGTCTTGTTTATTTTCCTCAGTTTCCTGATTTTCGCTTACTTTTGACATCTCATCATTGGTACCTGCACATCTAATTTTGACATTTTAACTGATCTTATAATACTACGGTTTCTCAAATGTATATTCCCCAAATTATCCCTGTTACTCATTACCCAAAAAACAACTCATCAAAAGAACACTCCTAATTTATAACCGTAGTTCCCTAACTTGATATATGCCTCTCTATTGAAAAACTCGGAATGAATGCAAAGAGTACTCGTTTATATCGTACATGAAAACAACTTTAAACTTTAACATACTTGAAATAAACTGGATTTATACATAATATCCATTCACTACAGTACGATATTTCGTAGCCCCACATTGATTGTGCCATTTGTAACGGCTACCTTTGTCGTTGGATATCGCTCTACAAGTTGGGCGATCATTTATAACGTTTCTACAGATATTACACTCAAGACTCCTTAAAACCACCTCATCGTTCTTATTTAGCATTGGCCTGTCTAGACAGACGACATACACTTTATTAATTTAGATTTACTGGGCGCCAGTTATCGTAAAGATAACACATTAAAATTTTATTTAGCCACGGCCGCTCCCTTCCTTGAGCCAAGATCTATCATCGGAGCGTAGGGCAATAAACTTGCTCTATGAGATACTCTTTGCATTCCAACTATCCTATATATTCAACTCCCAATGAACAAGACATTTTAACTAATACTGGTTTATTTACAACAAAATTATTAACATTTGATCTGAGGTTTCGAGCTGTGTACAATATGTGCATTAATATTCCCTAATTGCGGGGCAATATTGACTGTCTTCTCGCTAGCGCTGATCTTCTGTGTTGATAATAACTCGGTCCACATACCTGGTGCCTTGTGGTTCAAAGTCCATCTCGTTGGTCTGCTTGCAGTCTAATTTGAGATCTTACGCCAACACACGTTTATTGACCTTTGAAAACATATGTTTTCTTCTTCTCGTTGTTGTTGTTGTTGTTGTTGCTGCTGCTGCTGCTTGTTTCTGAGTTTGATCACCATGGTAAGCAAATTTGAACAAACCAGGCTAATTGAATTCACTAAGTCCCATCTTACTGAGGGACTGGCAGAGTCTACGACTCACAAAGTCAGTGAGTGAGTGCGTGATCGAATATGTGAATGACAGAATAGAATCTATAGAATTGAATAGCCAGTGCTGAAGTCGCGCTGGGCTTTTATACACTCTGAATGGTCCCGATGTTTCGCGGCATAAATTTGCCCGCGACCCATCAGACCAATTATAGCAAAGCATTTCTCAGTCCTCAAGCGACGCTAAAACTTCTCCGAGCGGGAATACAGGCCCGCGTACTTCAAATATTCCACTCAGAACCCGCTATTCCTCTCGTTGCGCATCTATATATTCCGCCGAAATCTTTCTCCAAGCCCTTGTCTCCAGTCAGCGTGGCTTCGTTCCAGAAATACATTTTCTTGCAATATGTTGCTTCACCGTCCGTAACTTCTTCCAACCATGCCCGTCCTGTCTTTACAATTTAACTAATAAAACAGCCCTAGACCTCTATAAAAACCCTGTTTCTTAATCTAAGCACTTGACAATATTATATATGACTATGGTAATGACGTGAATATGGTATGGCCCCTCCCTTGATATTAATGGGTGAATAAAACGATATAACTTTGATATTTCAATAATAATAATAATAATAATAATAATAATAATTACACAATGACTTTAAAAATAATAATAATAATAATAATAATAATTTGTACCGTAATCAAGATTACGTTACAGTGTGTGTTGTCCCCTTCTCCATCTTCCTTCCACTCCTTTGGATCTCATCTGTTGGGACACGTCATCTGGAGGTGATTTGTTGTTGTGGAAGCGACGCGGACCTCTGAATAAACGGTAGCCATTGGGCGGTGTCATTCTGGTGAAGCGGAACGTTGGTTATCGAGTTACCGACGTGCTGCTGGCCAAAGGGACGCCGTCGGTGTTGCAATTATTAATGAAGTTTAAGTGTGTTAACCTGTGATCTATTGTGACTAAATTTAGGAATGATGTTGTCAACATTATTTTATTAAAAATATTCATTGCCGTGTGAAAATTCAATTTTACCAGACGTTTCGAAGGAACCTTGCCTCCTTTTTCTATGGAATTAAACCAATGTGGCCAAAGAAAGTGTATCAATGAGATTGCAAAAAACTAGAGAAATTACTCTGTTCGTCACCAGAGAGCAGCCGCCAGGAAGTACTGTATGGACCTTGGTAGGAAGACGCGCCATGTTAATTAGAACGGCGGACAGAGTAGTAAGGAAGGAGAAGGTAAAGGGGACGGGGGGAAATATTGAGACTCCTCGAAGAATGAGGATGTCCAACTCAGGAGAAAGGGTGGGGGAGAATAGGGTTGGAGGGATATAATGAAACAGTAAAAAAGGAACGTGTATGTGTACGATACCCAACGTCATAGAGGCAACGGCGAAAAAAACTGATGCAAACCTCTCCAGTGTCGAACAAAGGAGATCAAATCATTGCCCTGTAGCCATAGAGGAAGGTTGGTTGGTAGGTTCCTTAGTTTAGGGGCTGCGACAACGCGGTCATGTAGCCCGGTGTACTTTGGGTGTGTGTAGAATCTGTCTGATAACCGGTGTTAATTGTGATGGCTGTTTAGTGTGTGTTACCTGTTTTAATTCAAGTAAGGACTGTAGACAATAATTTAAAGTACAGTCGTTCCTATTTTTGCTACCAAATGCTTCCGTCCACGACACCTAGCTTGCGGACTTGGCTAGTAGATGCCATCGCAACCAGCACCTGGCGTCGAACATTGGAACTTAAGAGCTTAATCCAATCTAACCTACAACATTTGCTTCACACAATTGAAGTTAGCGGGAGATTCTTTTACATGTCATAAATGTATGACATGGGACCGCTGGCTTTACTTCCTTTCCGAAGGAAGGCAAACTAAGGGATTTTTAACACTCTTAAAAATCCGACGACTTCGGCCAGGTTTGATCCCGTGACCTCGGGAATAGAAGCTCAGCATGCTACCAACTACGCCACCAAAGTCGCCTAAGTAAGTAAGTAAGTAATAACTCAACTCAAACGAGTCTCTCACATTTGAGAACACCCAAATGTCGACAGACTCCACCGAAATTCAATCTCACAATCCTGGACACAATATGCAAGAATATTGCTGGCCATGGCACAAAATCGACCTTCAGAGTCACTTGACCTAGCTAATATCACCTAGTAATAGTAAACTCCTACTTCGTTGGCCTTCTGACTAACACTTTCATTTCCCTGAACCGACAATAATCGTGTTTGTCACTTAACTAATTTAGAATTTCCACTCCGCGGTTTATAAGTGCAAGACAAATATTGCATATTGGAATTAAGTTACCACGGTTAATCCTGGCAAACGGTATTTACAATTCAATTTCAACATTCAAATTAAAAGAGCCTCATGACTTCATTTTGTACATGGAGATAAGCATCTATGACTTCCAATATAAAGCCGATGATGGGATTTCCAGTAAATGAAATACTCAGAATTAATACATTTCTGTGAACCCAAATTAAGCTATTTGTGGCGTGGTAATGTATCACGTGTTCCTTGATAGGATTGAAATAATTTTTCAGTGTTTTATTACATTTCAGGTTCTGATGAATTAACGTACATTCAATATTATTGAATTATTTTACTAAGTGAAAATTAAATGCGCTGTTACAGACTGAAATGACTCCATATACCGTAAAAAGGCCCCTGTTATCTGATGGATGGAATGATGATGATGATAACTGTTGTTTTAAGGGGCCTAACATCTAGGTTATCAGTCCCTAATGGTTTGGATGTTAGTTAAAAATGAGATGAGAATGAAAACTATAACTAATACTAACTACGGACTTACATACTAGAAGAAGAAATGGTAAACAAATAAAGGATAAGGCAAATAAAGGACAGCAAGAAAAGAAATTCCCTCAACCCTCGAAGAATGAGTATAGAGGAACTTGGAAGGAAGGAGAGCCATGAAAGGCAGATAGGAAAGGGGAAAGAGGGCCCGCCCCTACGTCGGAGGAAAAATGGGACAAAACGGACCCAGCTCGGGAATCCCTCGGGGTCGCCAACTCCCAAACTCACCAGCCCTTAGTCCTTGTGGGTGTAGTAATAACCAGGGTGCACCAGAAGTGTTAGGGCTACACACACCCTGCCTCCTTGAGGGCCTTGTGCTGAAGGCAGGATATAATATGAAAAGAAAATGAAGGCTGATACTTCGAAGAATGAGGGTATCAGGAATGATGAGACAAGGGTCAATTATGGCGGGAAAGTGAAAGACTCCCTAGGCCTCGGATACACTAATACCGTCGCGGTCGGAAGAGAACAAGAGTTGACCAAGGGAGGTAGACAGGAAAGAAGACCCCGAGGAGCCCGGCACAAGTAAGTGGAAGCAATGCCGGACTCAGCTGGGGTCTCGTGGTCGCCAACCACATCCCATTAGATGTGAGCCCCTAGAGGTGGATTGAATGAAATCACTTCAGCTGTGATATTGAAATTGAAGATTAATCAGCTGTTAACGGACTGGCTTCAGGTGTTGTGGTACCGTTTGTTGTGACTGAGCTGTGTTCTTTTTGGTGGATCTATATTACTGGATTTGATAGCAGCGTACCCTGTGGCCTGACAAAGCAAGTGTTAGCCGAGTGATTCCACAGTAATTAAATTCACTGCATAATGCCATCAGTTGATTAGTATTACTACGTCAAATGCATACAAATAAATACTCTATATCAGAGAATGTCTGTTCTTCGGTGGTTAGACCATCGACAGAACAACGAAACCAATTATAATCAATTACATGGCAATCTTTTGCATATATCAATCCACAGTATTGTTAATTCTATGTAACTAATGACCTCTAAACTATCACAGTCACAGCTCATTATGGTTTAATTGATTATAATAATTTAATTTATTGTCATTTACATTATTATATTCGAGAATAAGTGTACGGTATCTCTTCTGCTACAATTTTAACCAAAGTTGATTGAAATTTTACCAAGACATTGTACAATACAGGAGGCATGTGTTCCAGCATTTTGTTAATTTCTTTACGAGAAAAATTGTCTACAACAACAATTACTATTATTATTGTTTTATTATTATTATTATTATTATTACCACATTATGCCCAACTAAGGAACGCAATTAAACCTATTTCACAGATGAATTTGAATTAGCTTTCTTCTCTTCCCAAAATATCTCCATTCTCCTTTCTTCTATCCATGCAATGGTGGCTCTCATTCGAGGTTTTGCTGCCAAATGATGTTTGTTAACCAGCGATTTGAAGCTAGGTCTTTCCTATAAAATTTTGTCAGTTACGTTGCTTCTTGAAGGTCATTTTCAATTTCTATTATCCAGTTATTCTTGTCTTTTAATGAGGAGGCGTGCTTATATCGTATATCCTTTATGTTCGAAATGTCGAAATGTAAACATTATGTGTTAGAAAACTGTATCGTAATGAGACTCATTATAACATTATTTTTCATTATGAAACAGTTTCTCCCACCAATCAGAGCTCATGAAACAGTTGTGTGACCAATTAGGTAAGGATACCTTCGCGCATGCGCTCAAAATCCACTGTAAACAATAGGTGTTCTGTGTTGGCAAGCAAAGTGAATGGTGTCTGCTTTCGGAGTGCCTTGGCCCACGCATGCGCTCTGTTCAGTCAGCAGAGCCAGCGCGCCCTGTTCACTAACTGAATCCCACAGATATTTATGAATATTTTTGTTAAAACATATAACAAAGTTATAATTATCGTCGAACATAAACAGTCGTATGCAACTCGCTTATAATGGTAATTAAGATACTCGTATGGTTTTATAAAACGAGCGCAGTGTCTTAATTATTGCATAATGTACTATTTAATCACTATTTCATTGTCCATTCTTAGAATATGTCCATAAAATTTTAATAGTCTTTTTCTGCTATTTACTCGGAAAATTGGTATAACTCGTGAGACCTTCTTTACATCCACATATCTCTCTATGCGCACTGCGCCAGAGATTTCCTCAAGATTTTCCTTTCTTGTTTTTCGAAATAATTAGTTATTATTATTAACATTCTTCTTCTTCTTTCTTTCTTTCTTTCTTTCTTTCTTTCTTTCTTCGATTCGGCCAACTAGGGACACGGCAGTTCAACTGTCTCTTCTTCCGAGCTCTAATTACCGCCCAGTGTTCCCGCATTCGTCTCCGGTGTTGTTCTTTTCTCCCTTTGGACCACGCCTACCCTGTCTTCAGCTTCGGATTTTCCTGGAAACCTTTGTGCGTACGTAGTTTTTCCTGAAGTGGAACACGCTCCTGGTTATCTTTAGAGGAAATTTCCATTTCACGTAGATCTTTCTCAACTTCCGTGGTTTTCTTAGCTTGAAAGTACGTCAATATCCGTTTTGATAACCTGCCTGGGCTCATTCGTGTCACGTGGCTATAAAAGGCAATCCTCCTTTTTCGAATCGTGTCACTGATCTTCTCCACGTGCTTGTATAATTCGTGGTTGTGACGCCTTCTGTACTCCCTGATTTCTTTGATGGGACTCAGGATTTTCCTCAAAATCTTCCTTTCTTTAGCCTCTAGTTTTTCCTTTAGACCTTTCTTGTTCATTATTAGAGTCTCTGCCGCATACAGAGCCTCTGGTCGAATAACAGTGCAGTAATGTCTAATTTTGGCGTTTAAGGATATCGATCTCTTATTGTAGATGTCTTTAGTCAGGTTGTATGCCATTTCTATTTTATTAATGCGTGACACGAAGGCTTCTTTCTCTGATAGGTTAGGCTCTATCCATTCACCGGGGTATTTAAACTATTCTGCCTTCAAAACTTTTCCTATCCGACCTCCAGTTCCCTGGGCACTGATTTTATGTTTGTCATGGATTGTGTCTTCTCAAAAGAGATTTGCAGTACAGCCTTCAGTGCTTGAGTTTTCAGTTTCAGTTGGTTAAGTTGTTCTTCTGCCGTATCAATGGAATCTGGAAAAATAACTAGACCATCTGCAAAGGCTAGACAGTCGATTGTAAGATTCATATACTTGTACCCAAGCCTTACCCAATTTTCTACCCTTGAATTTTTCATTTCTTTTATCATTTTATTTTTATTATTATATATTTTTCCTTTCCGTAGAGCTGGATAAAATGCAGAATGCAGAATGTACTAAATTTTTATACAAATATGAAATTAGTCTACCATTATTCTACCAAAAGGTATCGAATATTGAAGGAATAAAATATTTTTATTGGAAAATGTATTCCAAATACTGCATATCAGTTGGCAGTTGTAAATTACCTATCACATAGTTGATAACCCTGATTTTATTTGCCGTCGAACTTACTGGTAAGCCATTGCTAGCAGCCTACTGTACATTTCAGGGACTCGATGTTCACCTGTTGGAGTTGGAAGCGTATCCAGTTGCGAGATGATATTAAATAATTCTTAATACTTTGATATTACGAATTTAAATTCCAAACGCGTTAGAATTTGTGTTCAAACCCAGCTTCATCTTTTTTCATGGGATATTGAATAAAGCGTATGAAGCACTTGTCTACTTTAAATCTAACATACTGATGATGATGATAATTGTTGTTTTAAGGGGGCCTAACATCGAGGTTATCGGCCCCTAAGAAATCTAACATAATCTAACCTTCAAAAGTAGACGTAAGAGTCGCAGCAGCAGAAAGAAGTGGGTCAATCTCCATGGTATGGAAATGAACTGTAATTCATATCAACCAGAGTGCCGGTATGCTTCCTAATGCCTAGAACTAACAACTAAAAAGACATGGAAGAAATTGAAAAAATGTAAGGAAATATTTTACGAAAATTTCTCGGACCAAATAAAATGTGCTGACACATACCGATTACGTAGTAACAAAGAAGTACCAGTATGTAAATCATGCAGCAGAATCTCAGATACCATATGAAAACGAAGGGTTAAACTCTTTGGACATGTTTCAAGAATGCCTGACGACAGACTCACTAAGACTATTTTAACCACTTCGACAGCCCAATAGAAAAGGTAACTCTTATGAGAAATAGTTTACTAACACCAAGAAGGATCTACAAGAAATGAACATCACTGACCAAGACATCCGCAACAGAAGCACTTTCAGAAATAAGATATACACATTTGAGGGGTTCCTAGAGCCAGAAACAGCGACCAAGAAGAAACAACATTGGACAGCTGAAAAGGAAGAAGCTGTGAGCAAGAGAATGAAAGAATACTGGGGCAAAATAAAACTGAAATCATGAGTTATTTACGTGGTCCTTAGTTGGGCACAATCAATTAAAATGATGATGGAGTTTCTTTTGTTTCTTTTCTTTTCTACTTCTTTTCCTTCTATTTTATTTCGACTCTTTTCTCTTCTCTCTCTTTTCTACAATAACGCTTCAATTCTCATCTCAACCAAAGTCATCCATCACCCTCATCTCAGCAAACAAACTCATCCATTTCTATTATCGCATTCATTACCGAATAGTTCAAACAACAATTACCATATCTCAACACCCATACTCCCCTCAACGCACCTTTTTCATCTCATCCCATACCATCTCATAATACATAATCATCCACAAAAAAAAAAAAAAAAAAAAAAAAAAAAAACCAACAACTCCCCCTTTCAAAGCTCATCACCCACTCTAACTTCTAACTCCGGAAACACCAAATTTCAACTCTCTTACAACACCCTTAAACTCAAACTCTAAAAATTCAACATCTAACGCCTTCACCTACAATAGTTCAATGCATTTAAGAGCAATTTTTCGTCAACATCAAATTTTTGAAACTTCAATCTTAGACAAGAGGTCAAATCATTTCCCCTTCTCCAACTTACGCAATTCACCACCACCCTTCTCCTATAACTCTCCACCTTCCATTCAATCCCCTCCTCTGGCCCAAGAGATAGTGCGGCCATCTATAGGGGCCCGCCCACCCTCGTTGGGTGGGAATGAAATGACCCCCTTTATATTATATATATCATTAAGGTAAATGTTGATAATTTTAGACTCGAATAACTTTCTATTTTTTAGCCTACTTTCGATTTTTGCAAAAAATGAAAGTAGACTTATGAGATCACTACAGGGCGAAAAAAAGTGTGTATGTATGTGTGTGAGTCTGTGTGTGTGTGTGTGTGAGTGTGTGGTACTCTGAATGTCTGTCCCCCCCTATCAATTCGAACACGGTGAAACCGAATGGAATGAAATTTGGTACAAAGGTAGCACTAGCAAAGGACACCTCAGTGTCATGTTTTATATCGCCGCCATCTTGACGGAAACGTAATGGCGGCCACGCAAATGTTCAAAGCTTAAATCAAATTACGACTAACCTAATCATCCGATCTCTACCAAATTTTGCAACAGCATACCTTTATGGGGGCAGCATCCATTGACCAAACTAATAGGTCATCAGCCTAATAGTTTGCGGACGGCGGCCATCTTTGTGTCAAAATCGATTACCCCTATTAATTCGAACACGGTTAAACCGAATTGAACAAAGTTTGGTACAGAGGTAGCACTAGCAAAGGGCACCCCAGTGTCAAGTTTTATATCGCCGCCATCTTGACGGAAACGTAATGGCGGCCACACAAATGTTCAAAGCTTAAATCAAATTACGACTAACCTAATCATCCGATCTCTACCAAATTTTGCAACAACATACCTTTATGGAGGGAGCATCCTTTGACAAATCTAATAGGTCATTAGCCTAATAGTTTGCGGATGGCGGCCATCTTTGTGTCAAAATCGATTACCCCTATTAATTCGAACACGGTGAAACCGAATTGAACGAAATTTGGTACAGAGGTAGCACTAGAAAAGGCCACCTCAGTGTCATGTTTTATATCACCACCATCTTGACGGAAACGTAATCGCGGCCACCCAAATGTTAAAGGCTAAAATGTAATTACGACCAACCTAATAATCTACTCTCTACCAAATTTTGCAACAACAAATCTTTATGTGGGAAGCATATTCTGACCAAACTGCTAGTTCATCAGCCCAATAGTTTGCAGATGGTGGCCAAGTATGTGTGCAAATCGATTCCCCCTATCAATTCAAACACGGTGAAACCGAATTGAACGAAATTTGGTACAGAGGTAGCACTAGCAAAAGGCACCTCAGTGTCATGTTTTATATCGCCGCCATCTTGACGGAAACGGAATGACGGCCACCCAAATGTTAAAAGCTTAAATCAAATTTCGACCATCCTAATAATTTGATCTTTACCGGATTTTGCAACAACATGCCTTTTTGTGGAAAGCATCTTATGACTGACTACAAGGTCATCAGCCCAATAGTTTGCAAATAGCGACCATGTATGTGTGCAAATCCATTCCCCAGATCAATTCAATCACGGTGAAACCGAATTGAATGATTTTTTTTACAGAGGTAGCACTAGCAAAGGGCACCTCATATTCATGTTTAATATCCCTATAGCACGTTGTATTTCAACAAGCTACTACAACCAACATTCAATTATACTCCTTTAAAAGGACAAAGAGTTATAACAATACCCATGCATTTAGGAGAAAGTAGGCTATATGTTCTTTACTGAACATCTTGTTTCAATTTGGAGAACGGGTTCCACCTCCTAAGTGGTGAACGGCCCGGTTAAGATATGAATTTAAAATCATTGGCTGAAACAGCACATTCTGAATCAGAACCTAAAGGAGGCAGGCTGTATGTAGCCCTACCCAGGATAGAGCTACACACTCCACAAGGGCTCACAATATCTCCTGCCCTCTGCTCAAGGCCCTAAAGGAAGCAAGGAGTGTGAAGTCCCACTCTAGATAGTGCTACACCCTCAAGGGCTCACAGTATCTTCTGCCTTCTGCTCAAGGCCCTGAAGGAGGCAAGGAGTGTGCAGTCCCACTCTAGATAGTGCTACACTCTCAAGGGCTCACAGTATCTCCTGCCCTCTATTCAAGGCCCTCAAGGAGGCAGGGAGTGTGCAGTCCCACTCTAGAAAGTGATACATCCTCAAGGGGTCACAGTATCTCCTCCATTCTGCTCAAGGCCCTAAAGGAGGCAAGGACTGTGCAGTCCCACCCTGGATAGTGATACACCGTCAAGGGCTCACAGTATCTTCTGCCTTCTGCTCAAGGTCCTGAAGGAGGCAAGGAGAGTGTAGTCCCACTCTAGATAGTGCTACACTCTCAAGGGCTCACAGTATCTCCTGCATTCTGCTCAAGGCCCTAAAGGAGGCAGGGAGTGTGCAGTCCCACTCTAGATAGTGCTACACACTCAAAGACTCACAGTATCTCCTGCATTCTGCTCAAGGCCCTAAAGTAGGCAAGGAGTGTGCAGTCCCTCTCTAGATAGTGTTACACCCTCAAGGGCTCACAGTATTTCCTTCCTTCTGCTCAAGGCCCTAAAGGAGGCAGGGAGTGTGCAGTCCCACTCTAGATAGTGCTACACACTCAAGGGCTCACAGTATCTCCTGCCTTCTGCTCAAGGCCGTAAAGGAGGCAGGGAGTGTGCAGTCCCACTCTAGATAGTGCTACACCCTCAAGGGGTCACAGTATCTCCCGCCTTCTGCTCAAGTAGGACTGTGCAGTCCCACTCTAGAGAGTGCTACACCCTCAAGGGGTCACAGTATATCCTGCCTTCTGCTCAAGGCCCTAAAGGAGACAAAGAGTGTGCAGTCCCACTCTAGATAGTGATACACTCTCAAGGGCTCACAGTATCTCCTGCCCTCTGCTCAAGGCCCTAAAGGAGGCAAGGAGTGTGCAGTCCCACTCTAGATAGTGCTACACCCTCAAGGGCTCACAGTAGCTTCTGCCTTCTGCTCAAGGCCCTGGAGGAGGCAAGGAGTGTGCAGTCCCACTCTAGATAGTGCTACACTCTCAAGGGCTCACAGTATCTCCTGCCCTCTGCTCAAGGCCCTAAAGGAGGAAGGCAGTGTGCAGTCCTACTCTAGATAGTGATATACCCTCAAGGGGTCACAGTATCTCCTGCCTTCTGCTCAAGGCCCTAAGGGAGGCAAGGACTGTGCAGTCCCACCCTGGATAGTTATACACCCTCAAGGGCTCACAGTATCTTCTGCTTTCTGCTCAAGGCCTTGAAGGAGGCAAGGAGTGTGTAATCCCACTCTAGATAGTGCTACACTCTCAAGGGCTAACAGTATCTCCTGCCTTCTGCTCAAGGCCCTAAAGGAGGCAGGGAGTATGCAGTCCCTCTCTAGATAGTGCTACACCCTCAAGGGGTCACAGTATTGCCTGCCTTCTGCTCAGGGCCCTAAAGGAAAAAAGGAGTGTGCAGTCCCACTCTAGATAGTGCTACACCCTCATGGGCTCACAGTATCTCCTGCCTTCTGCTCAAGGCCCCAAAGGAGACAAGGAGTGTGCAGTCCCACTCTAGATAGTGCTACACACTCAAGGGCTCACAGTATCTTCTGCCTTCTCCTCAAGGCCCTAAGGGAGGCAGGGAGTGTGCAGTCCCACTCTAGATAGTGCAACACCCTCATGGGCTCACAGTATCTCCTGCCTTCTGCTCAAGGCCCTAAATGAGGTAAGGACTGTGCAGTCCCACTCTGGATAGTGCTACACCCTCAAGGGCTCACAGTATCTCCTGCCTTCTGCTCAAGGACTGTGCAGTCCCACTCTAGATGGTGCTACCCCCTCAAAGCCTCACAGTATCTCCAGCTTTCTGCTCAAGGCCCTAAAGGAGGCAGGGGGTGTGCAGTCCCACGCTAGATAGTGCTACACCCTCAAGGGGTCACAGTATCTCCTGCCTTCTGCTCAAGACCCTAAAGGAGGCAGGGAGCGTGCAGTCCCAATCTGGTTAGTGCTACACCCTCAAGGGCTCGCAGTATCTCCTGCCTTCTGCTCAAGGCCCTAAAGGAGGCAGGGAGTGTGCAGTCCCACTCTGGATTGTGCTACACCCTATAGGGCTCACAGTATCTCCTACCTTCTGCTCAAGGCCCTAAAGGAAGCAGGCTGTATGCAGTCCCACTGTAGATAGTGCTACACCCTCAAGGGGTCACAGTATCTCCTGCCTTCTGCTCAAGGCCCTAAGGGAGGCAAGGACTGTGCAGTCCCACCCTGGATAGTTATACACCCTCAAGGGCTCACGGTATCTTCTGCTTTCTGCTCAAGGCCTTGAAGGAGGCAAGGAGTGTGTAATCCCACTCTAGATAGTGCTACACTCTCAAGGGCTAACAGTATCTCCTGCCTTCTGCTCAAGGCCCTAAAGGAGGCAGGGAGTATGCAGTCCCTCTCTAGATAGTGCTACACCCTCAAGGGGTCATAGTATTGCCTGCCTTCTGCTCAGGGCCCTAAAGGAAAAAAGGAGTGTGCAGTCCCACTCTAGATAGTGCTACACCCTCATGGGCTCACAGTATCTCCTGCCTTCTGCTCAAGGCCCCAAAGGAGACAAGGAGTGTGCAGTCCCACTCTAGATAGTGCTACACACTCAAGGGCTCACAGTATCTTCTGCCTTCTCCTCAAGGCCTCTAAGGGAGGCAGGGAGTGTGCAGTCCCACTCTAGATAGTGCAACACCCTCATGGGCCCACAGTATCTCCTGCCTTCTGCTCAAGGCCCTAAATGAGGTAAGGACTGTGCAGTCCCACTCTGGATAGTGCTACACCCTCAAGGGCTCACAGTATCTCCTGCCTTCTGCTCAAGGACTGTGCAGTCCCACTCTAGATGGTGCTACCCCCTCAAGGCCTCACAGTATCTCCAGCTTTCTGCTCAAGGCCCTAAAGGAGGCAGGGGGTGTGCAGTCCCACGCTAGATAGTGCTACACCCTCAAGGGGTCACAGTATCTCCTGCCTTCTGCTCAAGGCCCTAAAGGAGGCAGGGAGCGTGCTGTCCCAATCTGATTAGTGCTACACCCTCAAGGGCTCGCAGTATCTCCTGCCTTCTGCTCAAGGCCCTAAAGGAGACAGGGAGTGTGCAGTCCCACTCTGGATTGTGCTACACCCTATAGGGCTCACAGTATCTCCTGCCTTCTGCTCAAGGCCCTAAAGGAAGCAGGCTGTATGCAGTCCCACTGTAGATAGTGCTACACCCTCAAGGGGTCACAGTATCTCCTGCCTTCTGCTCAAGGAACTAAAGGAAGCAGGTTGTGTGAAACCCTACCCTGGAGGTGTGCAGTCCCACGCTAGATAGTGCTACACCCTCAAGGGTTCAAAGTATCTCCTGCCTTCTGTTCAAGGCCCTAAAGCAGGCAAGGAGTGTGCAGCCCCACTCTAGATAGTGCTACACCCCCAAGGGCTCGCAGTATCTCCTGCCTTCTGCTCTAGGCCCTAAAGGAGGCAGGGAGTTTGCAGTCCCGCTCTATATAGTGCTACACCCTCAAAGGTTCACAGTATCTCCTGCCTTCTGCTCAAGGCCCTCATGGAGGCAAGGACTGTGCAGTCCCACTCTGGATAGTGCTACACCCTCAAGGGCTCACAGTATCTCCTGCCTTCTGCTCAAGGCCCAAAAGGAGGCAAGGACTTTGCAGTCCCACTCTAGATAGTGCTACACCCTCAAGGGCTCACTGTATCTCCTGCTTTCTGCTCAAGGCCCTAATGGAGGCAGGGAGTGTGCAGTCCCACGCTAGATAGTGCTACACCCTCAAGGGGTCACAGTATCTCCTGCCTTCTGCTCAAGGCCCTAAAGGAGGCAGGGAGCGTGCTGTCCCAATCTGATTAGTGCTACACCCTCAAGGGCTCGCAGTATCTCCTGCCTTCTGCTCAAGGCCCTAAATGAGGCAGGGAGTGTGCAGTTCCACCCTAGATATTGCTACACCCTCAAGGGCTCACAGTATCTCCTGCCTTCTGCTCTAGGCCCTAAAGGAGGCAAGGACTGTGCAGTCCCACTCTAGACAGTGCTACACCCTCATGGGCTAACAGTATCTCCTGCATTCTGCTCGAGGCCCTACAGGAGGCAGGGAGTGGCAGTCCCACCCTAGATATTGCTACACCCTCAAGGGCTCACAGTATCTCCTGCCTTCTGCTCAAGGCCCTAAAGGAGGCAAGGACTGTGCAGTCCCACTCTAGACAGTGCTACACCCTCATGGGCTATGAGTATCTCCTGCCTTCTGCTCGAGGCCCTAAAGGAGGCAGGGAGTGTGCAGTCCCACTCTAGATAGTGCTACACCCTCAAGGGCTTACAGTATCTCCAGCCTTCTGCTCGAGGACCTAAAGGAAGCAGGGTGTGTGTAACCCTCACCTGGATGTGTGCAGTCCCTCTCTGGATAGTACTACACCGTGAAGGACTCACAGTAACTCCTGCCTTCTGCTCGAGACCCTAAAGGAGGCAGGGTGTGTGTAACCCTACCCTGGAGAGTGCTACACCCTCAATGGCTCACGGCTGGTGAGTTTGGGAGATGGTGAATTTATGAATTCTTGAGATGGGACTTTTTTTTCCCTTATTTCATTGTCTTTTGGGCAGAACCGCTCCTATTTCCCTTTCATGGCTCTACTTCTTTCAAAGTCCCTCAATCCTCTTTTTTCCAGGGTTGTTGGCATTTCTTTTCCTTGACTTTGATTTCCGTAGTTCTTCTTTGTTTTCCATTTCTTTTTATCGTATGTACGTGAGTAGTTTTAGTTTTATTTTCACGATCACCCAATCCATTAGGGGCCGATATCCTCAATGTTAGGCCCCTTAAAACAACAATTTATCATCATATATATTATTTCAGTATTATAGATCCCTCCGGCGGCGTTCACAAGCGACCGATCGTGACAAATTAGCATGCAAATGGATGAGAATAGATTTTAGCAGTGACGAATTGCACTCTAATTTCATACTTATCTGTAATTTCTTTATAAAATTACTTTTAAAAAATGTACGAAGTGGTCGATTTGCAGATAATGTTGCTGAAGGAAAATACGCTGCATAATTTCAGCCCCCTTCGCATTTTAGCCACTGTGACGCCTGTTTATTGTCATTTTAACATTCTGAGGTCTTTCCTTAATCATTTTGCATGGATTTCAGAAACTGTAAATCAAAGAATTGAGTACTCAAATCGTATAATTTCATAAATATCGAATAACCGGTGAGTGTTATGATGATACAATTTTGAGTGATTGCCTTCTTATGTTATGGAACGTTGAACTCGGAATTCTAACTGAAATGTAAATAGTGTTCTATAATCATTTGTTGAAATAAAATCATAACAACCTTTCTACTTAAGTCTCTCATTATAAACGTATGGGAGAATGTATGGTTTATAACCATGCGCGATATCTCGCAAGGGTGCACTAGTAACACTTGTATTATTATTATTATTATTAGGCAGTTGTTTCATTCCGCCGCATGGCTATTGCCTCTGCGGCGGCGGGCCCCCTTAGACGGTTTCGCCGTCTCTTCGGGCCAGGGAAGTAAGGTTTTTGGGAGGAGTGAAATTTTGGGGATGGGTGGGTTTGGTGTGAGGATTTGGATGAAAGTGTGTTTGAATTTAGGTTTGGGGCAATGCGGTGGAGTTTGAAGATGGGCTTGGGCGATGTGTCGCTGTGGAGAAGGGAGAGTTAGATGCTAGGTTGGGGAAGAAGTTGGAGAAGGGGGATTGTGTGGTTTGACATGGGTAGTGTTTAAAAGGTCGGATATTTATGACCAACAAAGAAAACATGGAATTACTGCTGCAACCGCCAAAAGTAGACGGTGTAACTTATATTGTTCGGAGGTTATAGAAGTAAACACTTGTAGACATAGATTTAGCCTAATAGCCTGCGTGCAAATATCTCATGAAGATCACTTGACGATCGAAACTTGGCATCCAAGGGAATGTATTAATATTATGTTTTTTCAGTGATATGCCAGTTGCTCACGGTAAAATGTTTCTTAAAATTTATTTTACAACTAATTTTATAAAAATTTGACGAAAGAAAGCTGTGTTGTTCACGGTAATATTATTTCATAAAATCCGTGTATGTATCAGGATTGCCATCTACCTATAAACTTCTGAACCAAGAATCAGCTGTTAAACACACATTGGTTTGAGAGTATGGCTCCAACAAACAAAGCAAAAATTGCTGCTTTAGCTAAAATTATATGTCGCACAGTGGTAAAAAGGAAGAATAGAAATGCTAGGAAGTCCTCGACTCGGGAATGGATAAAAAGAAGAGTAGAGGAATGCTGTCCTTGGTCGAAAATGAGTTGAGGTTAGAAGATCAAAATTCATATAGGAATTTTCTAAGAATGAAGGAAAGCAGTTTTAAATAACTCCTAGATGTTGTTGGTGCCAAAAATATTCGACAGGACACTAACATGAGGCAAGCCATTTCTCCTGAAATGAGACTGCAGTGAGTTCGAAGCGCGTTTATCTTCACATCAGCCTGGTTTGTGTTCGGTCGAATTTGTGAAACATATTCGGCGATTGAGATTTCTGCCTCCCTTCTTGCATTTCTATTGTGATATATGGGCGTTTTAACCTCATACAAACACTGATATTTCTGGTACTCGTCCAGAAAAACACTAACAGCTTCCTTAGTATAGCCGGAGCTTACCATTTTCGAAGTGTTTGTTTACAAGCGAGTTTCACAATCTCCTCACCACGTGGCGCCAGCATCATCTTCATGTCAGCTTCCCTGATTGGTTCGTTTCGTAAAATTAATTTTACGGAATAGAACATGTCCTATTTAATGGAAAGTCTTATCAAAGGTTTTATAAAACTTAAATTTGACCGTGAGAAACAGAAATTTTATAAAATTAAATTATTGTACAATAAAATGAAGGAAATTTTTACCGTGAGCAACAGGCATTAGGGTGCAATGGTGATGACCGTTATATTTATCGGATAAACACTTAAATTAACAAGATTTGGTGATTTAGACAATTTAGAGAAGACTGAATGACGAATTCTGAGAAAAAATACTGGGAGCTAAACGAAATAATAACGCAGAATATAGGATACGACCAAATATAGAGTTATACTAGCAGAAGAAACCGTTCTTCGAACGGTGTTCGTTGTTAACACCAGGCATTATCAATTGAGCTACTGTTGCAATGGTTAGCGGTTTGTCATTCCTTCAAGTTTATCAGAACGAAGTTAGTTTACTGGGAATATCATACACACTGTTAATTTAAGCCCTTAAAATGTAGTTTTCGGAGACCCTTTATAGATTCCCGAATTTTGTGTCTCACATTGAGGAGCGCAACATATGCTTTGGTCGTCCTTCTAGGATAATTTTTATATTTCGCCTATTTTAGCATATATTGAGAAGTTTTTCTCTATATCCACCCTTCTACTGTATGAAAAGTACGGTGAAGAGTTTTATAAATGATTGGTGTATTGACTCTCATGGTTACCATACCTAATTTTACGATGCACCTAACATCCGAACACGAGAAATAGGCGTACATAAAGATACACAGACAGACAGACAGACGGACAATTCTATTGTCTACAACATATTACCCAGATATCCAAATATGGGTATATCTACCACACAGTATCAAATAAAATCATCCTTACGATGAACCCGTATGTCGTCAAAAAAAAAGTTAAAATGTGCTCTCAGACTAAATTCACCTAACGTGTACTTCCTGACGTGAAATACAATTGAAAGCCTTGTAGACGAAACGCAACACACGTCACATAAAAACTTACCCTCGACGTTGTGCTAGGTGCCCATACACAGGAAGACACCTTTCATAAATTATAAAGGCTTGTGGTGCATGAAAATTCAGGTTCTTTAGCCTCAAATTGCCCAAATTCCTAAAAGCCGCAAAAAATGCTGGTTCAATTCAGGAATTTTAGAAAATAATGTTGCTGTTTGGAGATATAATAGACCTTCTGTACTATATGTCGAACGTGAAAATTGCATGAAAAAATTCTAGGGTACCCCTTCACCCCCTTAATTGCATTGATGAATTATACGGTCTACGTTAGTTCCGTGATAACCTTATAGCCATTTGCAAACTTTCACAGAAATGTAATAAATGGAGTGTCATTGCTTCTTACAGAAATAGATGGAAAGTTGTATGCCACCCCATGAGATACTGTTCTCATGGTTACCGATTTGCATTCCTTCATTAGTTTGTTAAATTAAATTAAATTAGTTTTCTGGGAATATTTCACAAACTGTTGGATTTAGAGCCTTATAATGTAGTTTTCGAGGACCCCTTAGGGCCCCCGAGTTCTGTTGCTGGCACCTAGGGGCTTTGTCTCGTCGTCGTACGCCATAATATAATACTAATAATAATATAATATAGGGAGAAATTATAACACCTATTTTTTATTATTTTTTATTCAGCCAATGGCCATGTCCTTTTCTTTTCAGGACGGGTCAGGGAAGGGATATTATCAGAGATAGAAGCATTCACATCGCGCTTGAGCAAAATGGAAATGGCCTACCATTTAACTAAGGACATCTATAAGAAGAGGTCAATATCCTTCAACGCAAAACTAAAACATTACTGCAGTGTCATCCGTCCGGAGGTCTTGCATGCTTCTGAATGCCTCACGATGAACAAAAAAGGCTTGGTCGAGAAACTGGAGGCCAAAGAAAGGAAAATTTTGAGAAAGATATTTGGTTCCATCAAAGACAATGGGGAATACAGAATACGGCATAACCATGACCTATATACTCATGTGGAGAAGATAAGCAACGTCATCCGGAAGAGAAGGTTACCATTTTTTTGGGCATGTGAAACGAATGAGCCCAGCGAGACTGACCAACCGCAACATAACTTACTTTCAGGAGAGGAAAACAAAATGGGCTTGGTTCAGTGAACTGGATAAAGATCTGAAAGAAGTGGGGATTACACCAACAGACATTCAGGAGCGCGCCCCACTCAAAAGGAAACTTCAAGCTTGTAAAGGTTTCCAAGAAAAACCGAAGCTGAAAACGGGAAAGATTTGGACCCAGGAACGGAAGGAAGTCCACCGAGAACGAATGCGGGCGTACAGGGCAAACATCAAAGACAGTAGGAGACGGTTGGAATGACGCGGTCCATAGATGGCCTACACGAAATTAATGAATGAATGCATAATATGGGGATAGGAATATAATAGAACTGCCGTGAAAAAATTCTAGAGTACCCCTTGATCCCCTTAAGCGCTTTATACGTATTGATGAATTTCACGGCTTAATTTACTTCCGTGATAACCTTCTAGCCGTTTGCGACCTTTCACACTAATGTAATTAGGCTAATGGAATTGCATTGCGTCTTACAGCAATAGATGGACCTCTGAGAATCCGTTGGCATGGTTACTGGCTTGCATTCGTTCATTAGTTTATTAAATTAAATTAGTTTTCTGGGAATATCTAAAAAAAAGTTGGTCTTCGGTCCTTAAAATGTGGTTTTCGGGGACCCGAGTTTTGTCTCTCACATTGAGGGGCTGAAAATGAGTTTTGTCTCGTCTTTCTACGCCTATTTCAGCATGTATTTTAAGGGGGTAGGCCCCCTTTTATAAGAGGTACGGAGAAGAGTTACATCAATGATTAGTGTCGTGCCTCTGATGGATATCTGTACCAAATTTTACGTTGATACACCCAGCCGTTCTCGAGTTATAAAGGAACAAATTTGTCCGCAGACAAACAAACAAACAAACAGACATACAAAAAAATATTTTCGCGCGCATCCATCATAAAACAGTCTGAAACGCGTAAATTTCCGTAGAAATTCAGAGAAAACCACACAAATTTTCATTTTTATATATAGAGAGATATACTGCACCGCTCAGTGTTGACCGTGTTTTATTGCACAGATTTTGGTTTTACTCGCTAACCGTTGGAGATATACGAAAAGTGATAAGAACCTTTCGGATAGAAAATTGAATTTTAAGCTCATGTAGACCATCAAAAGTTTGCTATTTCTTAGCGTTCTCTTTTTATTTGAAAAGGAAAAATGAAATTTTGAAACCAAAGGGTGTAGTGACGTCACAAATGTCGGTTCCACTCGCTAACTGTTGGAGATACACGAAAAGGGATAAGGACCTTTCGGATAGGAAATTAAATTTCAAACCTCAGATGTGCCATCAAAAGTTTGCTATTTCCTACCGTTCTCTTTTTATTTGATATGGAAGTATGAAATTTTGAAACCAAAGGGTCTAGTGACGTCACTAAAATGGTCGCCATTTTTTAATAGTGAAAAATTTCGAAATCAAATGTATCCTATATGTAAACCTGGTAAATCAGCTACGTCCATGCAAAATTTCATTTAAATCGGACCAGTGGTTCTTGCGTTATTGAGTAACAGACAGACAGACAGACAGACAGACACACACCATCTCATTTTTATATATTAGTACTAGCAGAAGTACCCGTTCTTCGAACGGTGTTCGTTGTTAACACAAGACATTATCAATTGAACTACTGTTGCAATGGTTAGCGGTTTGTCATTCCTTCAAGTTTATCAGAACGAAGTTAGTTTACTGGGAATAGCACACACACTGTTAATTTAAGGCCCTTAAAATGTAGTTTTCGGAGACGCTTTATAGATTCCCGAATTTTGTGTCTCACATTGAGAAGCGCAACATATGCCTTGGTTGTCCTTCTAGGATAATTTTTATAATTCGCCTATTTTAGCATATATTGAGGAGTTTTTCTCTATATCCACCCTTCTACTGTATGAAAAGTACGGTGAAGAGTTTTATAAATGATTGGTGTATTGACTCTCATGGTTACCATACCTAATTTTACGATGCACCAAACATCCGAACACGAGGTATAGGCGTACATAAAGATACACAGACAGACAGACAATTCTATTGCCTACAACATATTACCCAGATATCCAAATATGGGTATATCTACCACACAGTATCAAATAAAATCATCCTTGCGCTGAACCCGTATGTCGACAAAAAAAAGTTAAAATGTGCTCTCAGACTAAATTCACCTAACGTGTACTTCCTGACGTGAAATACAATTGAAAGCTTTGTAGACGAAACGCAATACACGTCACATAAAAACTGACCCTCTACGTTGTGCTAGGTGCCCATACACAGGAAGACACCTTTCATAAATTATAAAATTCCTCTCGGCACGCCGGAATGCGGAGGTAGATTTCACCGGGCAAACTAGGGGATAGGTTATAATAGGCAAAATATGCAGGTTTTCGTAGGAGGATCAGACCTCATTTATTGCGAGAAAGTATTTTAGAATTGGAGGTTAGTTAACATTATTTCGTCTTTCTAAGCATACTTTTAACATTTTACTGTCTTATGGGGATGGCAACCTTCTTGTCATTTGGGGTTAATCTTTATACTTGTGATCACACTGTCCTTATGCAAGGTTTGGAACTGATGTGTAACTATCTGACAGTCTGTTACTTCTTCACGCAAAATTTTATCCCGCAGAGATGTTGGTTGGTTCCTCAGTTTAGGGGCTGCGACAAGGTGGTCATGTAACCCCGTGTACATTGGGTGTGTGTAGAATCTGTCTGATAAATGGTGTTATTTGTGATGACTGTATTAGTCTGTAATTCAGGTAAGGTCTGCAGACGGTCAATTTTAAGTAGTAGTACCTAATTTTGTACCAAATACTAACGTAAACGACACCTAGCTGTGAACTTGGCTGCTAGATGCCACCGCAACCAGCAACTTGCAACGGACGTTGTAACTTCCCCTCCGAAGGAAAGCATGCTGACGGATTTTTAGCGCTATTAGAAAATCCGGCGACTTTGGCCGGCTTTGAACCAGCACCATGGGCATAGAAGTTCAGCATGCTACCAGTTAGCCGCTTCCCTCATAGTCAGATGGAACAAGAAGTTCCGTGACGAACTAAAGAGCCAACTTTTCTTAAAATTAAGATTCATGCCATAGATTAATCTACAGTATATGAACCTATCTAGAATAATGACGAAATTAAGTGGGTAATATCGAAATGTCTTAATTAGTTCGAAATAAGGTATACTAGGCATAATGTAGCCTAATAGAGCAATACAGTTGGCAGCTCTGGTGACTGAATATATTCTTACTTCCATCTCCTAAGGTACAGAATACAAAATGTGGTTGAAGTCCAAAGGACGTTACATGGATTTAGACATTGGATCTATTAGTACACGTAAAAGCATGTTGGCAACAATGTCATGCGAGTGCTGGTCAGAAATAATCTGAAATATTATATATTTGTGTGCCAATTTTGGATGAAATCCATTTGTTGGTATAGAAGTTACATGTATTTAAAAATTGGTCCTATCAGCAGGCTTAGAATCATGTTGGTAGAACTGACGTATAAAGTTACTCCAAATTAATGTAAAATGTCGGGTAATTTACGTGTGCATAGTTTAAAGCTGTTGGCTTGCATACTTTCTGATATATTTGGATACAAAATAGAGAGCAATTATTAACAGTTGGCAGCCCTGGTGGCTCTTAAGAATACACTCAGTCATATATGTTTTTGTACACATATTACATACAAAATTTGGTTGAAATCCAATTGATAGTGTAGAAGTTATATGCATTTAAAAATTGGACTTATCAGAAGGCTTAAAATTATTTTGGCAACGCTGTCATGTATGGCCACCTGGAAATTAAACTGAAATAGTATTATCTACATGTGTGCCAATTTTAGAATAGCTCCCATGTATACCTTCCAAGATATCCAACATGGAGCTCAAATTTCTAGTGCGTGTTTTTTAGCAGTTGGTAGCACTGGCATCTTTTTCAAATATGTGCCTGAGATATTCCGGTATACATCTTTACTCATACTAAATTTGGTTTCGATTGCTGAAGCCGTTTAGGAGTTGATAGGGGGGGACACACACACACAGCCAGACAGACAGAAGGACAGACAGACAGACAGACAGACAGACAGACAGAAGGACAGACACATTTTCCCGGATATATCTTTTAAGTCCTCTTTTTCCTCATTTTTGAAAAGTGTGAAAAGTAGGCTAAAAATGAATGTGATCTCGTCAATGGCGTTGTCTTGGCAACCTCTGATAGATCATCCCTTATCAATTTAAAAGCGTTGTTATGGTAACCTCTGACGGCACTTGGCATTTTTTAAAATTCCGAAATCATTTTTCTCATCCCTTGGCGTTATGGTGGGTCATATCAAAAATTCTTTCAGACAAAAGTTTTAGGTAATTATTAGGGGAATATTTTCCATTTCGTACGGTTTTGATATTGTGCCTATTAAGAGAGATATGATTAATGTTTCCCGAAAAACCCACTTTTTTCCACCCCTTTGGTCAATGGTTGGTGCTATCAAAAAACTTATTTGACATAAATTTTTGGCACTTATCCGACACATATTATGAACTTTGAATGGATTCGATATTTCACGTATTAAGAGAGTTATAGCGAAATTTCACGTTTTCGAAAAAAGCCCCCCTTTTTCACCCCCTTCGACCGATTTTTCCCATTAACGAACTCGACTGAGAATTTATAGGGATACATATTATGTTAAAAATTCAAAGTGATTGGTGCAAAATTACGGCAGTTATCGTGTCCACAATAAACTGAAATATGTATATATGTATCTATATATATATATACTAGCTGAAGTATCCGTGCTTCGCCACGCGTCATAAATAAATTAAAATGTGAAGGTGTCAGTTAAAACAGGGGATAGGTGAGGTGCTGCGCAGTGGGAGATTAAGGATGGAACATATTGTCCAACTACACCGCTCGGCGTTGACCGTGTTAATAGCACAAATTTAGGATTTACTCGCTAACGGTTGGAGATACCTTTCGGATAGAAAATGTAATTTTAAACCTCGTATATGCCATCAAAAGTTTGCTATTTCTTAGCGTTCTCTTTTTATTTGAAATGGAAATATGAAAGTTTTAACCAAAGGGTGTAGTGACGTCACTAAAATGGTCGCCATCTTTAAATAATGCAAAGTATTGAAATCAAAAGTAACGAATATGTTAACCAGGTAAATCAGCTACTTCCATGTAAAATTCATGTAAATCGGACCAGTGGTACTTGCGTGATTGAGTAATACACAGACACACACCATCTCATTTTTAGCCTCGCTTCGCTCGCGTCATAGTCGTGTCATATTGTTATTCAATGAAATGCAGGTTTAACCCCGTTAACACCCCTTTAGAACCTGAATATCCAAAAATCCCTCCTTAGTAGACGTTTTCGACACACAACAAACATATCCCCAAAATATCATTCTGCTAACATGTAATAGTTTGGGTTGGTCGATGAGAGTGAACATCCAAAAATCCTTCCTTAGTGGACGTTTTCTTCCAGAATTTCACCCCTCCCCATAGGCTCCTTAAATTGGATTTATGAAAAAACGGTCGAACACCTATTTATTTTATTTATTTATTTATTTATTTATTTATTTATTTATTTATTTATTTTTAAGCTGATTGATTTCCTCCGAGTTTCAAACTCCTCGCCTATGTCGTTTAAGAGATACACGCTCCGTTAAGAATCCCTCAACCTCCAATTGTCACCCATTTCACCTCATAATATACACCACATCGATAAACCCTTAGATATATGTCTGATTATTTTTAATGATTAGTTTGTATACCGAATATCACATCCCCAAAGAAACAACTCATGAGATATCGTTATTCAATGAAATGCACGTTTATCCCCTTAACATCTCTTTAAAACCCGAATAAACAAAAATCATTCCTTAGATGACGTTATCGACATACAGAGAACATATTCCCAAAATTTCATTTTTCCAACTTTAATAGTTTTTGCTGGGCGTGATGAGTGAGTGAGTCAGACAGGACATTTTCTTTCAATTATTTTTACCAGAATTTCACCCCTCCCCATGGGCCCCTTAAATTGGATTGATGAAAAAACTCTTGAACACCTATTACCTTATTTTTAAGCTGTCTTTTTCCTGCGAGTTTGATGAGTGAGTTAGTCAGCCAGTTAGAACACTTTCTCTCCTTTTTTCCCCCAGAATTTCACCCCACACCATTGGCCCCTTAAATTAATTTATGAAAAAAAAAACGTCGATCACCGATTTACTTATCTATTTAGCTGATTTTTTTCGCTGAGTTTCAAATTTCTCGCCTATGTCGTTTAAGAGATAGGCCTACACGCTCCGTTAGGAATCCTTCAACCCCCACTATTCACCCCTTTCACCTCATAATAATACACCACATCGAAAAACCCTTAGACACATGTCTGCTTATTTTTAATGATTAGTTTATATGCCGAGTATCACATCCACAAATAAAACCACTCGTGAGATATTGTTATTCAATGAAATGCAGGTTTAACCCCCTTAAGACCCCTTTAGAGCCTGAATATCCAAAAATCCTCCCTAAGTGCACGGTTTTGACATACAACGAACATATCCCCAAAATGCCATGTTTCCAACTTCAATATTTTTGGCTGGGCGATGATGAGTGAGTGAATGAGTCGGGACATTTTCTTTCATTTGTTTTTCTTCAGAATTTCACCCCTCCCGATGAACCCCTTCAATTTGATTGATCAAAAAAAAACTGTCGAATAGCTATTTACTTACTTTAAAGCAGTTTTTTCCCCATGAGTTTGATGAGTGAGTCAGTCAGTCAATCAGTTAGGACACTTTCTTTCCTGTACCCCCCCCCCCCCCCCCCAGAATTTCACCCCTCCCCATGGGCCCCTTAAATTGGATTTATGAAAAAACGGTCAAACATATATTTACTTATTTTCTATGCAGATTCTTTTCCGCTGAGTTTCAAATTCCTCGATTATGTTGTTTAAGAGATACACGCTCCATTAGGAATCTTTCAATCTCTACTTTTCACCCCTTTCACCTCATAATATACACCACATCGAAAAACCCTCAGACTCGTGTCTTCTTATGATGAGTTTATGTACCGAGTATCACATCCCCCAATGAAACCAATCGGGAGATATTGCTATTCAATGAAATGCAGGTCTACCCGCTTAACACCCCTTAAGAACCTGAATATACAAAAACACTCTCTTAGTGGGCATTTGTGGCCCTTGTAGAAGCAGCATACCAAATTTCATTCCAATCCGTTCGGTGGTTTCTGAGGTTTCGTGATGAATGAATGAGTGAGTGAGTGAGTGGTATTTGACAAATATATAGTAGAAGATAGTGTCAAGTCTTTGTTATGCTAAACTCGGTTGACAGTGCTGTGTGAGTAGGTGAGTAACTAACGGGATTTCAAGTAATGATGCTCATTTTCTATACCGGTAGTGCAGAGCGCAACTGGCATCCAGACGGCCGTGTCTCGACTTGAGCTATGTTGCCATGGAAACTATCTATCTTGCCATTCCTTCATGAGTATATTTTATGATTTGATTAGCCTGTGGTTGAGTGCAAAAAGGCCGAAATCAGAAGAATGAGAAAGACTATCGAAAATTCATGTAGCCAGCGGTTCCTTCTGGGTCCTTAACTATGTGTATGCAAAATTTGGTTGAGATTGGTGGAACGGTGTAGATTTGTATACGGAACCAACCTACCCACCCACATACATACATACAGACTTTCACTTTTATATATAAGATATATAGATACATATATACATATATACATAAATTATATATAAACTTTTGAACTGACGGTGGTTTTGGGGTCTGGGGGATGTGAAACGCGAAGATATGTCGAAATTTTCCGGAAGTCGAAACATGGTACCCATTGCAATAGTTAGCTTTCTAATGAAATCTACCTAAAAGGCTTGTGGTGCATGAAAATTCAGGTTCTTTAGCCTCAAATTGACCAAATTCCTAAAAGCCGCAAAAAATGCTGGTTCAATTCAGGAATTTTTGAAATAATGTTGCTGTTTGGAGATATAATAGACCTTCTGTACTATATGTCGAACGTGAAAATTGCATGAAAAAATTCTAGGTTACCCCTTCACCCCCTTAATTGCATTGATGAATTATACGGTCTACGTTAGTTCCGTGATAACCTTATAGCCATTTGCAAACTTTCACAGAAATGTAATAAATGGAGTGACATTGCTTCTTACAGAAATTGATGGAAAGTTGTATGCCACCCCTTGAGATAATGTTCTCATGGTTACCGATTTGCATTCCTTCATTAGTTTGTTAAATTAAATTAAATTAGTTTTCTGGGAATATTTCAGAAACTTTTGGATTTAGAGCCTTATAATGTAGTTTTCGAGGACCCTTTAGGGCCCCCCGAGGTTTGTTGCTGTCACCGAGGGGATTTGTCTCGTCGTTGTACGGCATAATATAATACTAATAATCCCTATATCCCTATATATATTATCATACTAATATATAACAAGTAGTTCCGTGAAGAACTATACAGCCTATTTTCATATATCCTACTTATATTAATTGCCACTATTTAACATACACAATTTCAGTTTGATTGCTGTAATAGATTCGTAGATATTGAGAACCGACTAAATATTTCGGATGGTCGCCATGTTGGATTTTATATATGTAGGTCCTAGAGTTATGTACTGTTACATGCAGATTATTGTGAACGTGTAGTATTCAAACTTCAATCGCATAAATAGGACACAAGAAAAAACAAGGAGATTTAAAATTTTTTCACAGCTGCCATCTTGAGGTTATGGAAACAATTGAAATAAATTAGATGCCAGTGGATTAACATTCGGATAAAGATTTACTGTACCAAGTTTCATTGCACGCGGATGGTTAAATTGCGAGAAACGTCCATGTGAATATTTATAATTCGCGTCACCGCCATGTTGGATTTGTGATCACCAGGTTATTTAAAGTCCTATAGGTGAACTTAAGTTCATAGCCCCTATGAACATTAAAAAATGCAGTTTGATTGCTAAAATAGATTCGTAGATATTCAGTATCGTCTAAATATTTCGGATGGTCGCCATGTTGGATTGTTAAATGTATAGGCCATAGAGTCATGTACCATTAAAGGAAAATTATTGCGTAGGTTCATTATTCAAACTTTCACTTCGATCGCATGACTACACCACAAGAAATAAAAACATAATTTTAAAATTCGCACTGCCCCCATCTTGAGGTTATGTAAACAATTGAACTAAATTAGATACCAGTGGATTACAGTGTGTATAAATATTTCCTGTACCAGGTTTCAGTGCGCTTGGAACATTAAATCGCGAAAAAGGTCTATTTAAAATGTTCAAATTCGCTTGGCCGCCATGTTCGTTTTGTAGTTAACTGGTTTTTGAAAATCTTATAGATTGACTTCCAGTAGTGCCCTTTATCTCAGTACAAAATTTTAGGGAGATACCGCTAATATTTTCAGAGATATAGAATGCCGGTGAAATATTTCGCACATCCGCCATCTTGTGATTATGTAAACAATTGAACGAAGTTAGATGTCGGTGCATTACAATGTATATAAACATATACTGTACCAAGTTTCATTGCGTTTGGTTGGTCAAATCGCGAGAAACGTCTATTTAAAAGTCGCAAATTCGCTTGGCCGCCATGTTCGTTTTGTAGTTACCAGGTTTTCAAAAGTCACATAAGTGAACTTATAGTAGTTCCCTCTATCACCATAGAAAATATCAGGGTAATATCGGTAATAGTTTCGTAGATATTGAATGCTGGTGAAATATTTCGCACAGCCGCCATGTTGGATTGGTGAGTCGTAACAAAATTTGAAGGGCACGGTCGAGGTCGCCGGGAATAGTGCTATGAACTTTCCGAGTTTCATTGAAATCGCTCCTGCCGTTTAGATTTTATTAGGGGGGGGACACACACACGAATCACACACACACACACACACACACACACACGCACGCACACACACACGGACAAAAGGTGATCTCATAAGCCTATTTTTTCAAAATTGAAAATAGGCTAAAAATGAGATGGTGTGTGTCTGTCTTTCTGTCTGTCTGTCTGTCTGTTACTCAATAACTCAAGAACCACTGGTCCGATTTAAATGAAATTTTGCATGGATGTAGCTGATTTACCAGGTTTACATATAGGATACTTTTGATTTCGAAATTTTGCACTATTAAAAAATGGCGACTATTTTAGTGACGTCATTAGACCCTTTGGTTTCAAAATTTCATATTTCCATATCAAATAAAAAGAGAACGGTAGGTAATAGCAAACTTTCGATGGCACATTCGAGCTTTAAAATTTAATTTCCTATCCGAAAGGTCCTTATCACTTTTCGTGTATCTCCAACAGTTAGCGAGTAAAACCGACATTGGTGACGTCACTACACCCTTTGGTTTCACAATTTCATATTTCCTTTTCAAATAAAAAGAGAACGCTAAGAAATAGCAAACTTTTGATGGTATACATGAGCTTTAACATTTAATTTTCTATCCGAAAAGTCCTTATCACTTTTCGTATATCTCCAACGGTTAGCGAGTAAAACCAGAATCTGTGCAATAAAACACGGTCAACACCGAGCGGTGCAGTATATCTCTCTATATATAAAAATGAAAATTTGTGTGTTTATCTCTGAATTTCTACGGAAATTTGAGATATTTACACGTTTCAGACTGTTTTATGATGGATGCGCACGAAAATATTTTTTTTGTTTGTCTGTCTGTTTGTTTGTTTGTTTGTCTGTGGACAAATTTGTTCCCTTATAACTCGAGAACGGCTGGGTGTATCAACGTAAAATTTGGTACAGATATCCATCAGAGGCAGGACACCAATCATTGATGTAACTCTTCTCCGTACCTCTCATAAAAGGGGGCCTACCCCCTTAAAATACACGCTGAAATAGGCGTAGAAGGACGAGACAAAACTCATTTTCAGCCCCTCAATGTGAGAGACAAAACTCGGGTCCCCGAAAACCACATTTTAAGGACCGAAGACCAACCGTTTTTTAGATATTCCCAGAAAACTAATTTAATTTAATAAACTAATGAACGAATGCAAGCCAGTAACCATGCCAACGGATTCTCAGAGGTCCCATCTATTGCTGTAAGACGCAATGCAATTCCATTAATTACATTAGTGTGAAAGTTTGCAAACGGCTAAAAGGTTATCACGGAACCAAAGCCGTAAAATTCATCAATAAGTTTAACGCGCTTAAGGGGATCAAGGGGTACTCTAGATTTTTTCACGCGATTTACACCTGCGGGTGTGGTACGGCAGGTCTATTATATTCCTATCCCCATATTATTCATTCATTCATTCATTCATTCATTTCGTATAGGCCATCTATGGACCGCGTCATTCCAACCGTCTCCTACTGGCTTTGATGTTTGCCCTGTACGCCCGCATTCGTTCTCGGTGGACTTCCTTCCGTTCCTGGGTCCAAATCTTTCCCGTTTTCAGCTTCGGTTTTTCTTGGAAACCTTTACAAGCTTGAAGTTTCCCTTTGAGTGGGACGCACTCCTGAATGTCTGTTGGTGTAATCCCCACTTCTTTCAGATCTTTATCCAGTTCAATGAACCAGGCCCATTTTGTTTTCCTCTCCTGAAAGTAAGTTATGTTGTGGTTGGTCAGTCTCGCAGGGCTCATTCGTTTCACATGCCCAACAAATGGTAACCTTCTCTTCCGGATGACGTTGCTTATCTTCTCCACATGAGTATATAGGTCATGGTTATGCCGTTTTCTGTATTCCCCATTATCTTTGATGGAACCCAATATCTTTCTCTAAATTTTTCTTTCTTTGGCCTCCAGTTTCTCGACTAAGCCTTTTTTCTTCATCGTGAGGCATTCAGAAGCATGCAAGACTTCCGGACGGATGACACTGCAGTAATGTTTTAGTTTTGCGTTGAAGGATATTGACCTTTTCATATAGATGTCATTAGTTAAATGGTAGGCCATTTCCATTTTGCTCAAGCGCGATGTGAATGCTTCTATCTCTGATAATATCCCTTCCCTGACCCGTCCTGAAAAGAAAAGTACATGGCCATTGGCTGAATAAAAAATAATAAAAAATAGGTGTTATAATTTCTCCCTATATTATATTATTATTAGTATTATATTATGGCGTACGACGACGAGACAAAGCCCCTAGGTGCCAGCAACAGAACTCGGGGGCCCTAAGGGGTCCTCGAAAACTACATTATAAGGCTCTAAATCCAACAGTTTGTGAAATATTCCCAGAAAACTAATTTAATTTAATTTAACAAACTAATGAAGGAATGCAAATCGGTAACCATGAGAACAGTATCTCATGGGGTGGCATACAACTTTCCATCTATTTCTGTAAGAAGCAATGACACTCCATTTATTACATTTCTGTGAAAGTTTGCAAATGGCTATAAGGTTATCACGGAACTAACGTAGACCGTATAATTCATCAATGCAATTAAGTGGGTGAAGGGGTAACCTAGAATTTTTTCATGCAATTTTCACGTTCGACATATAGTACAGAAGGTCTATTATATCTCCAAACAGCAACATTATTTTCAAAAATTCCTGAATTGAACTAGCATTTTTTGCGGCTTTTAGGAATTTGGGCATTTTGAGTCTAGAGAACCTGAATTTTCATGCACCACAAGCCTTTATAATTTATGAAAGGGGTCTTCCTGTGTATGGGCACCTAGCACAACGTAGAGGGTCAGTTTTTATGTGACGTGTATTGCGTTTCGTCTACAAGACTTTCAATTGTATTTCACGTCAGGAAGTACACGTTAGGTGAATTTAGTCTGGGAGCACATTTAAACTATTTTTTTTTTTGTCGACATACGGGTTCATCATAAGGATGATTTTATTTGATACTGTGTTGTAGATATACCCATATTTGGATATCTGGGTAATATGTTGTAGACAATAGAATTGTCTGTCTGTCTTTCTGTGTATCTTTATGTACGCCTATACCTCGTGTTCGGATGCTTGGTGCATCTTAAAATTAGGTATGGTAACCATGAGAGTCAATACACCAATCATTTATAAAACTCTTCACCGTACTTTTCATACAGTAGAAGGGTGGATATAGAGAAAAACTTCTCAATATATGCTAAAATATGCGAAATATAAAAATTATCCTACAAGGACGACCAAAGCATATGTTGCGCTTCTCAATGTGAGACAGATAATTCGGGAATCTATAAAGGGTCTCCGAAAACTACATTTTAAGGGCCTTAAATTAACAGTGTGTGTGATATTCCCAATAAACTAACTTCGTTCTGATAAACTTGATGGAATGACAAACCGTTAACCATTGCACAGTAGCTCAATTGATAATGTCTGGTGTTAACTACGAACACCGTTCGAAGAACGGGTACTTCTGCTATATTATATAAAGCTACTAGGCTGACTGACTGACTCACTCACTCACTCACTGACATAAATGTTTACCCACTTCCAAATGAGTTACAAACTTGATATTTGGCAAAAACACTCCTTTCACCTTGCAATCAACAGAAAAATTCCGAAATGGTACATTTTTTAATTTTCAACCCTACAAAAGACAAATCTAATAGGGGGAAAGTACAAATCTCCAGTAATATCTCTGAGTGTGATATTGTGCATGGCCTATGTTGTAGACATTAACACATTACATCTTTTTTATCTCTTGCTATTTTTTCATACGACGTTTAATTAGGGAGTTATTAATGATTTTGTACTTTTTGGCCGAAATTTTTCTCCGAGTGTGATATTGTACATGACCTATGTTGTAGACAATAACACATTACATCTTTTTTGTCTCTTGCTATTTCATCATACGACGTTTAATTAGGGAGTTATTAATGATTTTGTACTTTTTGGCCGAAATTTTTCTCTGAGTGTGATATTGTACATGGCCTATGTTGTAGACATTAACACATTACATCTTTTTTATCTCTTGCTATTTTTTCATACGACGTTTAATTAGGGAGTTATTAATGATTTTGTACTTTTTGGCCGAAATTTTTCTCTGAGTGTGATATTGTACATGGCCTAGGTTGTAGATATTAACACATTACATCTTTTTTATCTCTTGCTATTTTTTCATACGACGTTTAATTAGGGAGTTATTAATGATTTTGTACTTTTTGGCCGAAATTTTTCTCTGAGTGTGATATTGTACATGGCCTATGTTGTAGACATTAACACATTACATCTTTTTTGTCTCTTGCTATTTCATCACACGACGTTTAATTACGGAGTTATTAATGATTTTGTACTTTTTGGCCGAAATTTTTCTCGGAGTGTGATATTGTACATGGCCTATGTTGTAGACAATAACACATTACATCTTTTTTGTCTCTTGCTATTTCATCATACGACGTATAATTAGGGAGTTATTAATGATTTTGTACTTTTTGGCCAAAATTTTTCTATGTCCCACGAAAAACTTAAAAATTAATTCGAATGAAATTTCAAAAAAATAGTTTTTTTAATACTTTTATTATATTTTTTACGTCTTGTAGGGTCGGAAACCAACATGTTATTTTGATGTATTTTTTCGTCCCATGCATTTTTGGTTTCAGGTGATAGAATTATTTTCCACTAGGACCAATGCTCATCTATCTTCTTCTTATATATAAAAGTGAAAGTCTGTATGTATGTGGGTATGTGGGTATGTGGGTCTGTTCCGTATACAAATCTACACCGTTCCAGCAATCTCAACCAAATTTTGCATACATATAGTTTAGGATCCAGAAGGAACCGCTGGCTACATGAATTTTCGATAGTCTTTCTCATTCTTCTGATTTCGGCCCTTTTGCACTCAAGGACAGGCTAATCAAATCATAAAATATACTCATGAAGGAATGGCAAGCCAGATAGTTTCCATGGCAACGTAGCTAAAGTCGAGACACGGCCGACTGGATGCCAGTTCTGCTCTGCACTACCGGTATAGAAAAAGAGGATCTTTACTTGAAATCCCGTTAGTTACTCATCTACTCACACAGCACTGTCAACCGAGTTTAGCATAACAAAGACTTGACACTATCTTCTACTATATATTTGTCAAATACCACTCACTCACTCATTCATTCATCACGAAATCTCAGAAACCATCAAACGGATTGGAATGAAATTTGGTATGCAGCTTCCCCAAGGGCCGCAAATGCCCACTAAGAGAGGATTTTTGGATAGTCTGGTTCTAAAGAGGTGTTAAGGGGGTAGACCTGCATTTCATTGAACAGCAATATCTCCCGATTGGTTTAATTGGGGGATGTGATACTCGGCACATAAACTCATCATTAAAAATAAGAAGACACGAGTCGGAGGGTTTTTCGATGTGGTGTATATTATGAGGTGATAGGGGTGAAAAGTGGGGATTGAAAGATTCCTATCGGAGCGTGTATCTCTTAAACGACATAGGCGAGGAGTTTGAAACTCAGCGGGAAAAAATCAGCATAAAAATAAGTAAATATTTGTTTGACCGTTTTATCATAAATCCAATTTAAGGGGCCCATGGGGAGGGGTGAAATTCTGGAGGGGGGGGGGGGGAGAAACAGGAAAGAAAGTGTCCTAACTGATTGACTGACTGACTCACTCATCAAACTCAGGGGGAAAAACTGCTTTAAAGTAAGTAAATAGCTGTTCGACAGTTTTTTTTTCATAAATCAAATTTAAGGGGTTCTTGGGGAGGGGTGAAATTCTGAAAAAAGAAAATTGAAAGAAAATGTCCTGACTCACTCACTCATCATCGCCCAGCCAAAATTATTGAAGTTAGAAACATGACAGTTTGGGGATATGTTCATTGTATTTCAAAACAGTCTACTAAGGGAGGATTTTCGGATATTCAGGTTCTAAAGGGGTCTTAATGGGGTTAAACCTGCATATCATTGAATAACAATATCTCCCGATTGGTTTCATTGGGGGATGTGATACACGGCATATAAACTCATCATTAAAAAGTAAGACACATGTCTGAGGGTTTTTTGATGTGGTGTATATTATGAGGTGAAAGGGGTGAAAAGTAGGGATTGAAAGATTCCTAACGGAGCGTGTATGTCTTAAACGACATAGGCGAGGAGTTTGAAACTCCGGGGAAAAAAATCAGCATAAAAATAAGTAAATATGTGTTTGACCGTTTTTTCATAAATCCAATTTAAGAGGCCCATGGGGAGGGGTGAAATTCTGTGGGGGGGGGGGGGGCAGGAAAGAAAATGTCCTAACTGATTGACTGACTGACTCACTCATCAAACTCAGGGGGAAAACCTGCTTTAAAGTAAGTAAATAGCTGTTCGACAGTTTTTTATCAATCAAATTGAAGGGGTTCATCGGGAGGGGTGAAATTCTGAAGGGAAAAAATGAAAGAAAATGTCCTGACTCATTCACTCACTCCTCATCGCCCAGCCAAAAATATTGAAGTTGGAAACATGGCATTTTGGGGATATGTTCGTTGTATGTCAAAACCGTACACTAAGGGAGGATTTATGGATATTCAGGCTCTAAAGGGGTTTTAAGGGGGTTAAACCTGAATTTCATTGAATAACAATATCTCACGAGTGGTTTCATTTGTGGATGTGATACTCGGCATATAAACTAATCATTAAAAATAAGCAGACATGTTTCTAAGGGTTTTTCGATGTGATGTATTATTATGAGGTGAAAGGGGTGAAAAGTAGGGATTGAAGGATTCCTAACGGAGCGTGTAGGCCTATCTCTTAAACGACATAGGCGAGAAATTTGAAACGCAGCGAAATAACATCAGCTAAAAAGATAAGTAAATCGGTGTTCGACCGTTTTTTTCATAAATTACTTTAAGGGGCCAATGGAGTGGGGTGAAATTCTGGGGGAAAAAGGAGAGAAAGTGTCCTAACTGACTAACTCGCTCACTCACCAAACTCAGGGGAAAAAGACAGCTTTAAAAATAAGTTAATAGGTGTACAAGCGTTTGTTCATCAATCCAATTTAAGGGGCCTATGGGGAGGGGTGAAATTCTGGTAAAAATAATTGAAAGAAAATGTCCTGTCTGACTCACTCACTCATCACGCCCGGCGAAAACTATTAAAGTTGGAAAAATGAAATTTTGGGAATATGTTCGCTGTATGTCGAAAACGTCAACTAAGGAATGATTTTTGTTTATTCGGTTTTTAAAGAGATGTTAAGGGGGCAAACGTGCATTTCAATGAATAACGATATGTCATGAGTTGTTTCTTAGGGGATGTGATATTCGGTATATAAACTAATCATTAAAAATAATCAGACATATGTCTAAGGGTTTATCGATGTGGTGTATATTATGAGGTGATAGGGGTGAACATTGGGGGTTGAGGGATTCTTGACGGAGCGTGTATCTCTTAAAGGACATAGGCGAGAAGTTTGAAATTCGGCGGAAAAAGAACAGCTTAAAATACAAGTAAATAGGTGTTCGACTGTTTTTTTCATAAATCCAATTTAAGGGGCCCTTGGAGAGAGGTGAAATTCTGGGGGAAAAATAACAGGAAAGAACGTGTTCAAACTGATTGACTCACTTACTCACTCATCAAACTCAGGGGGAAAACAGCTTTAAATAAGTAAATAGGTGTTCGACCGTTTGTTTCATAAATCCAATTTAAGGGGTTCATGGGGAGGGGTGAAATTATCAAAAATAAATGAAATAAAATGTCCTGACTGACTCACTCACTCATCATAGCCCAGCCAAAATTATTAAAGTTAGAAACATGAAATTTTGGGGATATGTTCGTTGTATGTCGAAAACGTCTATTAAGGAAGGAGTTTTGAATATTCAGGTTCTAAATAGGTGTTAAGGGGGGGGGGGGTAAACGTGCATTTCATTGAATAACAATATCTCACGAGTGGTTTCATTTGGGGATGTGATACTTGGCATATATACTAATCATTAAAAATAAGCTGACACAAGTCTAATGGTTTTTCGATGTAGTGTATATTATGAGGTGAAAGGGATGAAACGTGGGGGTTAAAAGATTCCTAACGGACCCTGTATCTATTAAACGACATAGGCGAGGAGTTTGAAACTCGGAGGAAATCAATCAGCTTAAAAATAAATAAATAAATAATTAAATAAATAAATAAATAAATAAATAAATACAATAAATATGTGTTCGACCGTTTTTTCATAAATCCAATTTAAGGGGGCTATGGGGAGGGGTGAAATTCTGGAAGATAAACGTCCCCTAAGGAAGGATTTTTGGATGTTCACTCTCATCGGCCAACCCAAACGATTAAAGTTAGAAGAATGATATTTTGGGGATATGTTTGTTGTGTGTCGAAAACGCCTACCAAGGAGGGATTTTTGGATATTCAGGTTCTAAAGGGGTGTTAATGGGGTTAAACCTGCATTTCATTGAATAACAATATGACACGACTATGACGCGAGCGAAGCGAGGCTAAAAATGAGATGATGTGCGTCTATGTATTACTCAATCACGCAAGTACCACTGGTCCGATTTACATGAATTTTACATGGAAGTAGCTGATTTACCTGGTTAACATATAGGTTACTTTTGATTTCAATACTTTGTACTATGTAAAGATGGCGACCATTTTAGTGACTTCACTACACCCTTTGGTTTAAAACTTTCATATTTCCATTTCAAATACAAAGAGAACGCTAAGAAATAGCAAACTTTTGATGGTATGTACGAGGTTAAAAATTACATTTTCTATCCGAAAGGTATCTCCAACCGTTAGAGAGTAAGACCTAAATTTGTGCTATAAAACACGGTCAACGCCGAGCGGTGTAGTTGGACAAAATATTCCATCCTTAATCTCCCTCTGCGCAGCACCTCGCCTATCCCCTGTTTTAACTGTCACCTTCATATTTTAATTTATTTATGACGCGTAGCGAAGCACGGGTACTTCAGCTAGTATATTATAATTGTGAAAATCTGTGTGTCCGTGTGTGTGTGAGTGTGTGTGTGTGTTAGTTTGTTACCTCTTGACACTAAAACGGCCGGACGGATTTGGATGAAATTTGAAATGGAGACAGCTTATACCATGGGATAACATATAGGCTGCCTTTCGTCCGGAAATAAATCATTGTTCCCGTGGAACGGGCAACATAACTGAAAAGTCACCAAAAATACTCAACCAGGACAAAATATCGAAGTTGTCGCATAAAGACCGGACAAAGCTCATTTTACTCCCCTCGATGCAAGAAACAATACTCGGTATGTCCCTACGGGAAACCGAAAACTACATTTTAAGGCCCTAAAACCAACAGTTTCAAAGATATTCGCAGAAAACTATCTTCGCTCTGATTGATGAACTAATCGCAAGTCCGTTTCCATGGCAACACTACCTCAAGGTATGACATCCGATTTTCTATATATCCCTGTAGGAGGCAATGCCAATCCGTTTATTATCTTTTTCAAGATATATATAAACACAATAAGAACAGTGTAGCGCGCCTGCCTCTCGTCCGGAGGCCCCGGGTTCGATTCCCGGCTCCGTCAGAGATTTTAGACACTGACGTGAGGGCTGCAACGGGCTGCGCTCAGATTCGCGAGGACAATTGAGTAGCTGTGAGGCAGCACCCCGGTCACGAAGAACAAGATTAACGGCTGAGGGGACAGTAAGCACTGACCACGCGTCACCACAATATCTGCAGGCCAAATGGCTGGGAAGCGGTCGCATGATAGGCCTAGGCCCTTCATGGGCTGTAGTGCCAGGGGTAAAAAAAAATAGGGGAAGCGCCTTCTAATACCACCTTTAATTTTTAAATACTACAGTAGCGGCTATAAAATAAAGGTAGCGATATAGCTACATTCAATTTCATAAACACTGGGCTCACAAATCCCGTATAGTTAAGTACAAATATCAGTCTGGTCAGGTCATTATTTCAGTAGCAACGAAGCTCTGAGGCGGCTATTGCCGTTTCCTTAACACTTAAGGCTTCCCGCCGTCATATACCTCAATGTGCACTTACAAAATTGTGAACCAGTCTATTTTACTGAAAAGAATATCTACGAGCGAGTATCCACTCCGGCAAAACCACACTCACTACCTTTTCCAAAATTTACACAAGACATGATTTTTAAAGCACTCTTCTGTATGTTGAGGTACAGAGACATACCACATGGAAAGATAGAATAAAATGTTGGCAAATCTGAGTTCAAGGAACTGCTGTCCAGAATAGGCTTTCGGTACAAGTTATGCGGCCCATGTTCGTAACATGGAATGTTTTCCTTTGACAATGCATCTACACCATGTGCGAGGGCAACGCATTTCAAAGATCTCTAAAAACACAATAATCAGGATATTGGAGAACAATTTAAAGTCGGAGTGAAGATTCAAGGAGAAATAATTTCATCTCTGAGATTTTCTGATGACATCGTCATCTTGGCCGACAAGCCTGAGGATTTGAATGAGTTTTTGAATGGTATGGACTCCGTCTTACGGAAAGAATTCATGATGAAAATAAATAAATGTAAAACAAAAATACTGGAATGCAGCCGAAATAAATCAGAAACCTCTATGGAGATCAAATTGGCAGGTGAAAAGCTGAAGGAAGTAGGAGACTTCTGTTACTTAGGAAGCAGAATAACCAGTGATGGACGAAGCAAAGAGGATATAAAAAGTAGGTTGGCTCAGGCAAAGAAAGCATTTCTACAAAAAAGGAATCTGCTGACATCGAATATAGATTTAGGTATTAGGAAGTCATTTTTGAAAGCCTTTGTCTGGAGCGTGGCGCTCTATGGAAGTGAAACTTGGACTATTGGTGCAGCAGAAAAGAGGAGAATTGAAGCATTTGAAATGTGGTGTTACAGGAGAATGATGAAGATCAGATGGGTAGATAGGGTTACAAACAAAGAGGTATTAAGACGAGTGGGAGAGGAGAGATGCTTCTGGCGACTGCTAATGAAGAGAAGAGATAGGTTGGTAGGACACATACTAAGACACCCAGGAATAGCAAGCTTAGTTATGGAAGGAAGGGTCGAGGACAAAAACTGTAGGGGTAGACCAAGGTTAGAATATGTTAAAGAGATTGCCTCGGATGTAGGGTGTGGTAGCTATGTAGAGATGAAACGATTAGCTCAGGACAGGGAGGCATGGAGGGCTGCATCAAACCAGTCAAAAGACTGAAGACTCAAACAACAGATTTTCTGATGACATTGCCATCTTGGCCAATACGCCAGAAGATTTGAACGAGTTTTTGAATGGTATGGACTCCGTTTTGACGAATGAATTCATGATGAAAATCAATAAATGTAAAACAAAATTATTGGAATGCAGCCGAAATATATCGGAAACCTCTATGGACATCAAATTGGCAGGTGAAATGCTACGGGAAGTAGGAGACTTCTGTTACCGGTATTTAGGAAGCAAAATATCCAGGAATGGACGAAGCAAAGAGGATATAAAAAGCTGGTTGGCTCAGGCAAGGAAAGCATTTCTATAGAAAAGGAATCTGTTGACATCGAATATACATTTAGGTATTAGGATGTCATTTTTGAAAGATTTTGTCTGGAGCGTGACAATATAAGGAAGTGAAACTTGGACCAATGGTGCTGCAGACAAGAGGAGAATTGAAGCGTTTGAAATGTGGTGTTACGGGAGAATGATGAAGATCATATGGGTAGATAGGGTAACAAATGAAGAGCCATTAAGACGAGTGGAAGAGGAGAGATGTTTCTGGCGACTGCTAATGAAGAGAAGAGATAGGTTGGTACGACACATATTAAGACACCCAGGAATAGCAAGCTTAGTTATGGATGGGAGGGTCAAGGACAAGAACTGTAGGGGTGACCAGGGTTATTCAGATTGCCTCGGATGTAGGGTGCGGTAGCTATGTAGAGATGAAGCGATTAGCTCAGGAGAGTGAGGCATGGAGGGCTGCATCAAACCAGTCAAAAAACTGAAGACTCAAACTACAACAATCGGGAATTTTAATTACTTAGAGAGGCATGTGAGGCAAAAGTGTTGTTGGAGAATTTCAATCCCTGGGATGTAACACTGGAAGAGACTGCATAATGTACATCAGCGGCCCAGTTGAGAGATATTTTACTATAGGTCTATTAATAGCGACATGTTGACGTTCAAATCAACAATAAGTGTGGCAAAATGATACTCAGAATAGCTTAAGGAAAAATACTTTTAATTCCCCATATTCCGATAGATTTGCCATTCCAGGTGTACGTTTAGGCAAAACCTTTTTTTTCCCATGGACAACTGTATGTGGCGTGCTGGCGAGTATCCGGACAACAAAATCGTTATGTCTCAGCAGAAGATGGCAAAACCAAAACCAAAATTTTCAAATGTGTTCACATAATGTAATATCGTACCCTGCAGACTTTCACAACTCTATAAAATTCCCACTTTGCTGCTCATATCAATATACTGTATGTATCAGAATTTTCAGGATTAGAATCGACCCACCTGTAGCCGCGATTGCTGCAATAGAATAAACCAATTATCAGCAATAATGCATCGTCCTCATTGTCTTGATCGCGAGCGAAGCCGCGGGTACCTGCTAGTAATATAATATAGGGAGAAATTATAACACCTATTTCTTTAAATTATTTTTAATTCAGCCAATGGCCATGAACTTTTCTTTTCAGGACGGGTCAGGGAAGGGATATTATCAGAGAAAGAAGCATTCACATCACGCATGAGCAAAATGGAAATGGCCTACCATTTAACTAAGGACATCTATAAGAAAAGCTCAATATCCTTCAACGCAAAACTAAAACATTACTGCAGTGTCATCCGTCCGGATGTCTTGCATGCCTCTGAATGCCTCACGATGAACAAAAAAAGGCTTGGTCGAGAAACTGGAAGCCAAAGGAAGGAACATTTTGAGAAAGATATTGGGTTCCAACAAAGACAATGGGGAATACAGAAGACGGCATAACCATGACCTATATACTCATGTGGAGAAGATAAGCAACGTCATCCGGAAGAGAAGGTTACCATTTTTTGGGCATGTGAAACGAATGAGCCCAGCGAGACTGACCAACCGCAACATAACTTACTTTCAGGAGAGGAAAACAAAATGGGCCTGGTTCATTGAACTGGATAAAGATCTGAACGAAGTGGGGATTACACCAACAGACATTCAGGAGCGCGCCCCACTCAAAGGGAAACTTCGAGCTTGTAAAGGTTTCCAAGAAAAACCGAAGCTGAAAACGGGAAAGATTTGGACCCAGGAACGGAAGGAAGTCCACCGAGAACGAATGCGGGCGTACAGGGCAAACATCAAAGCCAGTAGGAGACGGTTGGAATGACGCGGTCCATAGATGGCCTATACGAAATGAATGAATGAATGAATGAATGAATAATAAGGGGATAGGAATATAATAGACCTGCCGTACCACACCCGCAGGTGTAAATCGCGTCAAAAAATTCTAGAGTACCCCTTGATCCCCTTAAGCGCATTATACGTATTGATGAATTTTACGGCTTAATTTCGTTCCGTGATAACCTTCTAGCCGTTTGCAAACTTTCACACTAATGTAATTAATGGAATTGCATTGCGTCTTACAGCAATAGATGGACCTCTGAGAATCCGTTGGCATTGTTACTGGCTTGCATTCGTTCATTAGTTTATTAAATTAAATTAGTTTTCTGGGAATATCTCAAAAAACGGTTGGTCTTCGGTCCTTAAAATGAGGTTTTCGGGGACCCGAGTTTTGTCTCTCACATTGAGGGGCTGAAAATGAGTTTTGTCTCGTCCTTCTACGCCTATTTCAGCATGTATTTTTAGGGGGTAGGCCCCCTTTTATGAGAGGTACGGAGAAGAGTTATATCAATGATTAGTGTGGTGCCTCTGATGGAAATCTGTACCAAATTTTACGTTGATACACCCAGCCGTTCTCGAGTTATAAGTGAACAAATTTGTCCACAGACAAACAAACAAACAGACAGACAGACAGACAGACAAAAAATATTTTCGCGCGCATCCATCTTAAAACAGTCTGAAACGTGTAAACAACTCAAATTTGCGTAGAAATTCAGAGAAAAACACACAAATTTTCATTTTTATATATATAGAGATATACTGCACCTCTCGGTGTTGACCGTGTTTTATTGCACAGATTCTGGTTTTACTCGCTAACCGTTGGAGATATACGAAAATTGATAAGGACCTTTCGGATAGAAAATTAAATGCAAAAGCTCATGTATACCATCAAAAGTTTGCTATTTCTTAACGTTCTCTTTTTATTTGAAAAGGAAAAATGAAATTTTGAAACAAATGGGTGTAGTGACGTCACTAAAATGGTCGCCATTTTTTAATAGTGCAAAATTTCGAAATCAAAAGTATCCTATATGTAAACCTGGTAAATCAGCTACATCCATGCAAAATTTCATTTCAATCATACCAGTGGTTCTTGAGTTACTGAGTAACAGACAGACAGACAGACAGACACACACCATCTCATTTTTATATATTAGTATGATGATTTGAAATGTGGAAAGTTAACTGATCTATTGAGAATGAGAATATTACAGTTTTTTTGGGCACATTTATAGCATGGAAAATTGTAGACTAACTAAACAGATCTTCAACACACTGACTAGTTACAAATCCAAACCCACCTGGTTCATTGAAATTGACAAAGATTTGACAAACGTCAGAATTCAGACAGACACAATAGCAAACAGATTACTCTTCAGAGAAGCTATTCTAATGGCAGAATTAAAAGAAAGGAAGAAACAAATAACTCGCAGAAAGTGGACTCAAGCGGAGAAAGATCGACACTGTAGAAGGATGAAGGGAATTAGGAAAAAAGGAAGTCGAATACAATGGACAATAGCCAACGTTGGTTCATCGAACCCTCCAAATGGGTTATTCGGAAGCAGAAGAAGAACAACAATTATTTATTTATTTATTTATTTCTTTATTTATTTATTTATTTATTTATTTACTTAACGTATGGCTTTTAATGCCGGGAGTGTCCGAGGACATGTTCAGATCGCCAGAGGTTGTAGCTGCTTCAAGCGGACACCCAAGAGGTGACCTACAAGTTCCGTTCAATTTCAAGAAGTTCGAAATTTCGCTAACAGATGTCTCTGACACCTAGTGGTGAACGTTGGAAATTTGATAGAGCGTTTCAACGAAATTTAACCTAGACATTTAGTTTCACACAAGTCTAATTAGTGGAAGGATCTTCTATATGCCATTAATCTATGACATGGGACCGCCGTCTTTACTACCCCTCCGAAGGAAGGCATGCTGCAGGATTTGAACGCTCTTAAAAAATCCGACAACTTCGGCCGGGTTTGAACCCTCGATCTTGGGCACAGCAGTTCAGCATGCTACCAACAACGCCACCGAAGCCGCTAATAATAATAATAATAATAATAATAATAATAATAATAATAATAATAATAAAAGACAAAGGGGGCCTGGTTCTGTGAAGTAGAGAAAGATCTGTTGGAGATTGGTACCTAACGTGTGAAGATATCCAGGAGCGTGGCCCACTTCAAGAACATCGGAGTTTTCAACTTAAGCCGAAAATAACAAGAAGTTCCGTGACGAACTAAAGAGCCTACTTTTCTTAAAATTTAAGATTCATGCCAATGATTAATCTATATGTATGTATCTAGAATAATTACGAAATTAAGTTGGTAATATGGAAATTTCTAATTAGTTCGAAATACTGTATATCTGGCATAATGTAGCCTAATATTGAACTACAGTTGGCAGCCCTGGGAACTGAATATATTCTTAGTTCTATCTCTTAAGGTACAGAATACATGGTTGAAATCCAATGGATAGCACGGACGTTACATACAGTTGAACATTGGATCTAACAGCGCGCGTAAAATCATGTTGGCAACAATGACATACATGTATTGGTCAGAAATAATCATAAATAATATGATCTATTGTTGTGTCAATTTGGAATGAAATCCGTTAGTATATAAGTTACATGCATTTTAAAATTGGACCTATCAGCAGGCTTAGAATCATGTTGGCAGCACTGGCGTAGGTCTATATTAGTTACTCCAAATTAATCTAGAATGCCAGGTACTAAACGTGTGCAAAGTTTAGAGCTATTGGCTTGCATACTTTCTGATATATTGATATTAGGATAACAAAAATAAAGACAGTATATATTAACAGTTGGCAGCCCTGGTTACTCTTAGAAATCGGCATTGTCATATCTGTTATGGTACACATAGCACACACGAAATTTGGTTGAAATCCAATAATGATAGTATAGAAGTTACATGAATTTAAAGTTGGACTTCTCAGTAGGCTTAGAATCATGTTGGTAGCACTGACATATATAAGTTACTCTAAATTAATACAGAATGTCAGGTACTATACGTGTGCATAATTTAAAGCTGTCGGCATGCATACTTTCTGATATATGGGAAATAGGATTTTTAAAAATGAGAGCATTTATTAACAGTTGGCAGCCCTGGTGGCTCTTAAGAATACGCTCAGTCATATCTGTTTACGTACACATAGCACATACGAAATTTGGTTGAAATCCAATTGATAGTGTAGAAGTTGTATGCATTTAAAATTTGGACCTATCAGTAGGCTTATAATCATTTTGGCAACACTGCCATGTATGGCCTCTTGGAAATTAAACTGCAATATTATTATGTACACGTGTGTCAATTTTGAAATAGCTCCCACGCATACCTTCCATGATATCCAACATGGAGCTCAAATGTCAATTGCGATTTTTCAGCAGTTGGTAGCACTGACATCATTTTCAAATATGGCCGTGAGATATTCAGGTATAGATCTTTTCTCCTACCAAATTTTGTTTCGATTTCTGCAGCCGTTTAGGAGTTGATAGTGGGGTGACACACACACAGCCAGACAGACAGACAGAAGGACAGACAGACAGACACACATTTGCCCGATCTCATAAGTCTACTTTTTCCTCATTTTTGCAAAATGTGAAAAGTAGGCTAAAAACCGGGAAGGCGTGGACGACGGGAAGAAAGGTGCAACATTAAAATGCAGAAGAAACAGTTGACATGACGTTGTCTTTAGTTTGCCGTAACGAAGCAAGAATAATAATAACTAGCCTAGTTGATACCAGTCAAAACATTGGCAGTCGTTGGGAAAATATTTAGTGAAAGATTCTCTTATACAGTAGACTATGCATTTTTTTGAACGATTACTTTTTGACAATGTTGCAACTTTAGGGGCGTCGAAAGATCGACTTTGCAACATATAACTTGCCATCACTGAAACCTGGATGAGGCAAATAGAGACATACACGTTCCAGAGTTGCCCCTTGAACTTTAATGACTGTGATTAAGTACGCCAAGCGAATTGGAAATTGGAAAATTGAAGTGTTTTATCGAAAGATGTTAAAACAAGTCGAAGGTTTATAGCTCTCTGCCCATTAAGTGATTTGCCTCCACATATGGTCTACTTACTCTAAAAGTTTGAGCCATCGAGCCACAACAATATTTCCCCCCTTTTTAATTGTCATAAACAATGATCTCAGTAAGATGCTGTGGGATGCTCCATTTCTCTGGTGGAATAGAACCATTGTGCGCAAGAGCAAGAGCGTCAAATATTACATTCTTCTTTAATATTTTAAAAACAAGACGTTCAGTAAAGAACATATAGCCTACTTTCTCCTAAATGCATGGGTATAGTTATAACTCTTTGTCTTTCTCAAGGAGTATAATTGAATGTTGGTTGTAATAGCATGTTGAAATACAACGTGCTATACCGATATTAAACGTTGATTGATTAAATCCTCATCTGAATTATATACAGGGTCTTTCATATAAAGTAAGAACGCCAAGCGGCGGGTTTGTTATCCGCTAGCGTGGTGGCCTTGACCGAGCTTGTGGCGAACCGTGGCCCCCTGCTCTAAGCGTGTGTACAATCCTCTATGAAATATTACCTTATTAAAGTTGCTGGAAGTGTCGTCCTTCCTGAGTTATACAGGCATTGTATCTGGTAACAACATTTTGGCTGACGCGAGTGAGTCATGCCACTGTATTATTTCTGATTTTTTATTTTGTGTTTTTTATTGAGCACTGAACCAGTAGTGTCAAAGTTATTTAAAATTACGTGAATCTGTGCTAGTGAAGGTGGCACTTCATCAGGAAATTGCTGAACAAATGCATCACGTACCCGCCGAGCCGAATCGTAATTAAAATAAATTTTACATACAAAAATACGATGTTGCAATGATAACTGTCTCAACATGTTAGCAGCTGTGGTTCAGACTGGCGACTGACAACACCTGCACGCTTATTGCAAGGTCAAGTTTGTACTATGCGCGCGCTTTCAATACTACCGCAGGGGGCCGTGGCGCGTCACAAGGTCGGCCAAGCTGGCTTCAGCAGCGAATGACAAAGCCGCCGCTCGCCGTTCTTACTTTATATGAAAGACCCTGTATACACACACAATTATACAGCCATCACAGTAACACTGGTTATAAGACAAAATTCAACACTCACCCATGTACACGGGGCTAAATGACCATGATGTCCAATCATCTCATATGAGATAGTTTGGTGTAACTTATATACGTCAGTGCTGCCAACACGATTCTAAGCCTGCTGATAGATCCAGTTTTTAAATGCATATAACTTCTCTACTAACAAATGGATTTCAAACAAATTTTTTATGTGAATTCTATACCTTAAGAGTTGGAACTAAGAACATATTCAGAGTCACCAGGGTTGCCAACTATGGTATGTTACTTCATTAGGCTACATTATTTCAGGTGTATTTCTAATTGCAGTACTTAGAAATATTAGTATTACCAACTTGATTTCCTCATTATTCTAGATAGGTCTATATAGATTGGCATGAATCTTAAATTTTAAGAAAAGTAGGCTCTTTAGTTCGTCACGGAACTTCTTGTTATAATACGACTTAGTACGATATATTGGAATGAGGGTTAAAACATAGGGGTAACAAGAATATGCGCCCTCCACCGGAACAAAGAGAAAGGAAACACAAGTCGTGTGCGAATTGTCTCAAGCTACCTTGTATATGTTCTCCGCTTGCTGTGGGACTTCGCCTTCCAGTCACACATATACTAAAGATTTTTCACGACCGTATTCAAGGTAAGAAACGACGTACATGACGTTGTTTTGTTTCTCGCATCCTGTGAGGAAGTATGCGTGAATATAAGAATGTATTTTATCTCTTTTGTGGTAATATTTATGTGAGGCACGCCTCAAGCCTGTAAATATCTCGGAACTGACATTTCGCGCGTCTTGCATGGGGGGAAGTTGGGCATTAATAACGGCGAGGGATCAGGTGAACACTGGAACAGAAATGCCAGGTACTAGGATAGAATTTAGAAAAGCCCTCTTATAAATTATTTAAACTTTACTGTCATCTACTCTCGACATCAGAAACTCTAAAAATTTCCCGAGAGTAACGTCCTTCTTTTTCCAGAGTGTTTATTATTATATAGCTTCTGTGGAAGGTGTTTCTGATTGTTGGAGCTTTATTCTTTTATAGGGCAGTTTTTTATGTGTTTTTACAATTTAAGTCATTTTAATTATTATAATTATTAATAATGTTATTTCTGTTTCTCGAATTTTAATGTTTATATATGTATTTATAATTTTCAATTTATGTTCTTATAGATTCAATTTTGATATTTTTATTGAATTAATTCATTAACTAATTTCGAATTGATTTTTACAATTATTTTCATCATTTTTAAATAGTTTGGCTATGTTTATTATTTTAATTTGATAACAGGTTGCTTAAAACCTACCCCAACAGATAAGCTCTACTACCTGGCTGGAATAGCACCATCTTGTGTGCGCAGAGAGGTGGCTGCCAACAGAGAGAGGCTGAGAGTGGAAGAGAACAGCGCCTACCCTCTCCTCAGCAACGGCTGAGATACCGCGAGAGCTTCCTGAGATGCTTACCGTCTCACCGGAGAAGGCAAGGCAGGATTAATGGAAGAAGTCGACCCCTCACCCGTGCGGTTGGATGCCAGTAGCTGAAGAACTACCACCCGGACACAACAAAAGCTGGTTGGTGAGGAAATCCCTAAACAGGTTACGATCAGGAGTTGGAAGATCCCGAGACAATCTGAGGAGACGGGGCCTCAGTACAGGTGACACGTCTTGCGAATGTGGACAAGAACAAACCACAAGACACATGCTTCATTGCCCTCTGTGCCCTTCATCTTGTGCAGAGGAAGATCTCCTGTTAGCCATTCCAAACGCCTTCGATGTTGCTCAGTATTGGGCACGTGTTATATATAAATTAGACAGTTTTACCCTCATATGTATAGCAACTGCACATTTGTATGTTTCCGACACGAGAAAAAATTAATTTAATTTTTATATTTCTTTTATAATTGTAATTTTGTTTATGTTTTTAGCCTACTTTTCACATTTTGAAAAAATGAGGAAAAAGTAGTCTTATGAGATCGACGCGGGAAAATGTGTGTGTGTCTTGTCTGTCCATCCTTCTGTCTGTCTGTCTGTCCTTCAGTCTGGCTGTGTGTTTGTCCCCCCTATCAACTCCTAAACGGCTGCAGAAATCGAAACCAAATTTAGTATGAGTAAAGATGTATACCGGAATATCTCACGCTCATATTTGAAAATGATATCAGTGCTACCAACTGCTGGAAAAACGCACTAGAAATTTGGGCTCCATGTTGGATATCTTGCAAGGTATGCATAGGAGCTATTCCAAAATTGGCACAGATGTAGATAATACTATTTCAGTTTAATTTCCAGGAGACCATACATGACAGTGTTGTCAAAATAATTTTAAGCCTTCTGATAGGTTCAAATTTTAAATGCATTTAACTTCTACACTAACAATTGGATTTCAATCAAGTTTTATATGTAATATGTGTACATAAACAGATATGACAGAGCGTATTCCTAAGAGCCACCAGAGCTGCCAACTGTTAATAATTGCTCTCTCTATTTTTTTTTTATCCAAATACCAATATATCAGAAAGTATTCAAGCCGACAGCATTCAACTCTTCACACTTATAGTACCTGACATTTTAGATTAATTTGGAGTAACTTACATACGTCAGTTCTACCAACATGATTCGAAGCCTGCTGATAGGACCAATTTTTAAATACATGTAACTTCTATAGGCTACTATCAGTTGGATTTCGACCAAATTTCGAATGTGCTATGTGTAACATAACAGATATGACTATAAGTATTCTTATGAGCAATCAGGGCTGCCAAATGTTAATACATGCTGTCTATATTTTTTTAACCCTAATATCAATATATCAGAAAGTATGCAAGCCAACAGCACTATACTTTGAACACGTATAGCACCTGACATTCTAGATTAATTTGGAGTAATTAATATATGTCAGTGCTGCCAACATGATTCCAATTTTAAAATACATGTGACTTCTATACTAACAAATGGATTTCATCCAAAATTGGCACAACAAGATATCATAATATTTCAGATTATTTCTGACCAGCACACGCATGATATTGTTGCCAAAATGCTTTTACGCGTACTGATAGATCCAATGTCTAACTGCATGTAACGTCCACTGGACTTCAACCAAATTTTGTATTCTGTACCTTAAGAGATGGAACTAAGAATATATTCAGTCACCAGGGCTGCCAACTGTAGTGCTCTATTAGGCTACATTATACCAGGTATATTTCGAACTAATTAGACGTTTCGATATTACCAACTTAATTTGGTCATTATTCTAGATAGGTTCATATTCTGTATAATAATCATTGGCATGAAAAGTAGGCTCTTTGGCTCGTCACGGAACTTCTTGTTTATTTCGATATTTATAGTTTATTTGTATACTTCAATTGTTAGTGTTTTTAGTTTTACCTTTTTTAGCCTATTTTCAATTTTGAAAAAATAGGCTTATGAGATCACCTTTTGTCCGTGTGTGTGTGTGCGCGTGTGTGTGTGTGTGTGTGTGTGAGGTGTGTGTGTGTGTGTCCCTAATAAATTCTAAACGGCTGGAGCGGTCTCAATGAAATTCGGTAAGGTCATAGCACTATTCCGGGTGACACCGACCGTGTCCTTCAAATTTTGTTACGTCTCACCAATCCAACATGGCGGCTGTGCGAAATATTACACCAGCATTCAATATCTCAGAATCTATTACCGATATCACCCTGGAATTTTTTACGGTGATAAAGGTAACTAGTAGAAGTTCACCTATGTGACTCTTGAAAAACTGGTAACTACAAAACCAACATGGCGGCCTAGCGAAATTGTGACGTTTAAATAGACGTTTCTCGCGATTTAACCAACCAAACGCAATAAAACTTGGTACAGTATATGTTTATACACATTGTAATGCACCGACATCTAACTTCGTTCAATTGTTTACATAACAACAAGATGGCGGATGTGCGAAATATTATAACGGCATTCTATATCTCTGAAACTATTAGCGGTATTACCCTGAAATTTTGTACGGAGATAAAGGGCACTGCTGGAAGTTCATCTATAAAACTTTGAAAACCGGTTAATTACAAAACGAACATGGCGGCCAAGCGATTTTGAAAATTTTAAATAGACCTTTCTTGCGATTTAATGTTCCAAACGCAATCAAACTTGGTACATGAAATGTTTATTCACATTGTAATTCACTGCTATCTAATTTAGTTCAATTGTTTACATAACCTCAAGATGGCGGCTCTGCGAATTTTAAAATTAAGTTATTATTTCTTGTGTCGTAATCATGCGACCGAAGTGAAAGTTTGAATAATGAACTTACGCAATAATTTCCCTTTAATGGTACATGACTCTATGGCCTATACTTTAAAAAATCCAACATGGCGACCATCCGAAGTATGTAGACGGCTCTGAATATCTACGAATCTATTATAGCAATCAAACTGAATATTTTTATGTCCATAGGGGCTATGAACATAAGTTCACCTATAGGACTTGAAATAACCTGGTGATCACAAATCCAACATGGCGGCGACGCGAATTATAAATATTCACATGGACGTTTCTCGCAATTTAACCATCCGAGTGCAGTGAAACTTGGTACAGTAAATCCTTATACGAATGATAATTCACTGGCATCTAATTTATTTCAATTGTTTCCATAGCCACAAGATGGCAGCTGTGCGAAATTTTAAAATCTCCTTGTTACTTCTTGTGTCCAAATCATGCGATTGAAGTTTGAATGCTACACGTACACAATAATCTTCATGTAACAGTACATAACTCTAGGACCTACATATATAAAGTCCAACATGGTGACCATCCGAAATATTTAGTCGGTTATCAATATATACGAATCTATTACAGCAATCAAACTGAAATTTTGTATGTTGATAGTGGCAATTAACATATGTAGGATATATGAAAATAGGCTGTATAGTTCTTCACGGAACTACTTGTTTTAATTGTATCCAACACATTACGTCAAGTAGATAGTCTAGGTATATAATATTTGATTTTTAGAAATACTAGTACTTCGGCATGAGAATTCTCCAAAATTTGGCAGAAAGATTCATCAGCATCTTTGAAAGCATAAATGGCAGGTGGTTAATATAGAGACCACTATCCCATAAACTCTTAATACAGAAACCACTATCCCATAAAGGGTTAATGGGCTAATGTGTAACGTATCGGAAAATTCAACTTGTCATTAGGATAGGGGGCGTGAAGCTGCTTGCCTCTCACTAAGACGGACCTAGCTCCATTTCTGGTTAATAAATGTGGGACTTAAGTATGAAAAATCACTTCCAGTGGTTCGTTTACGTTCATTCGTTTGTTTGTGGGTACTTTCTGTACATAAAAGTGTGTTATTTTGTAATAAATGTCTTATTTCTTTCAGGTTGTTGTTGTTGTTGTTGTTGTTTTGAGTCTTCAGTCTTTTGACTGGTTTGATGCAGCACTCCATGCCTCCCTGTTCTGCGCTAATTGCCTCATCTCTACATAGCTACCACACCCTACATCTGAGGCAAACTGTTTAACATATTCTAACCTTGGTCTACCCCTACAGTTTTAGTCCTCGACCCTTCCTTCCATAACTAAGCTTGCTATTCCTGGATGTCTTAGTATGTGTCCTACCAACCTATCTCTTCTCTTCATTAGCAGTTGCCAAAAACATCTCTCCTCTCCCACTTGTCTTAATACCTCTTCGTTTGTAACCCTATCTACCCATCTGATCTTCATCATTCTCCTGTAACACCACATTTCAAACTCTTCAATTCCACTCTTTTCTGCTGCACCAATAGTCCAAGTTTCACTTCCATATAGCGCCAAGCTCCAGGCAGAGGCTTTCAAAAATGACTTCCTAATACCTAATTCGATGTCAACATATTCCTTTTTCTGTAGAAATGCTTTCCTTGCCTGAGCCAACCTACTTTTTATATCCTCTTTGCTTCGTCCATCACTGGTTATTTTGCATCTTAAGCAACAGAAGTCTCCTACTTCCTTTAGTTTTTCACCTGCCAATTTGATGCCCATAGAGGTTTTTGATATTTTTCGGCTGCATCGTTTTCAGGTTAGGTCATGTAAATGCTTGTTTTCCCGCCAAATGTAATTGGACACAATTTGTGTTGACCGACTGGAAAGCATTATTTAATCGAACTAGGCAACACTGGAAAAATGGCTCTATCACTTCAATAATTTTGGTCAGGGGCAGATGACCTCGTAGTTCCGCCCCTTAAAACAACAATAACCAACTAACTTAATTAATCCTTTTGGTCATCCCGTTCCATTTCATTCTGAGAATGACGATTGTTATTATTATCCCTTCATGGCTTCGGACTTCGAAGTCATTAGCTCTATGTACTCGAAATGATGATGATGATGAAGATAATTGTCTTAAGGGGCCTAACATCTAGGTTATCGGCCCCTAAAGGTCTGGGTGATAGCGAAAATGATAATGAATTTTAAACCATTACGAATTTATTGATCGTATGGCTTTTAGTGGATGCTTCTCGCCCATAGGGTGAGCTATAAGTTCCGTTCAATTTCAAGTAGTTCCAACTTTCTCTACCAGATGTCAATGATACCTAGTGGTGAACTTTGATAGAGCGTTCCAAGGAAATCTAAGCTAGAAATTTAGCTTCACACAAGTATAGTTTGTGGAAGGATCTTTTATATGCCATAGATCTATGACATGGGACCGCCGGCTTTACTTCCTCTCCGAAGGAAGGCATACTGAAGGATTTTAATGCTCTTAAAAATACGACGACTTCGGCCGGGTTTGAACCCGCTTTATTGGGCACAGCAGTTCAGCATGCTACCAAGTACGCTACCGAAGCCGCTTACCATTACGAAAATTAAGTGAGACTGAAAATACTAAAAAAAAAGCGGGTATCTTATTGAGAAAAGGATATAGAATGAAAGTAAAACAGGAGGTCTGACCCCTCGAAGAATGAGGGATCACGAAAGATGAGACAAGGGTTAATTAAGGCGGGAAAGTGAAAGACTCCCTACGCCTCGGATACCCTAATACCGTCGGGGTCGGAAAAGAACAAGAGGTGACCAAGGAGGTCGACAGGAAAGAAGACGGGGGGAACCCGGCACTAGTAAGTGGAAGCAGTGCCGGACTCAGCTGGGTTCCCGTGGTCGCCAACCCACTAGATGTGAGATACTCGGGATACTCTCCGATATTATCATGGTGTGGCCCCCTGTCCTCCCTGATCTCTTCTCCTTCACGCATGCAGAGGCAGTATGGAATGTGGTAACATTATGAAAGCTTCTGAATTCTCATAAATGCCAATGACGTGTAATATCTTGCACCATAATTTACAGCTGAAGTGTTAATATAGTTGATACAGCGTGAGGTGTAGGGATCATTACATTGAAATGGCTATTCTTTCATATTTGAATCAATAAGGACCTTTATGCAATGCAGTTAATCTTCTCGCGAACATTACTTCCAAATGGTCACACTTGTGCAGCGCACATGTACAGGCTAATCTTGACGCGCTATTTCGATTATGGCCAGGAACACATTCCTTCCTTCCACCCTCTTGTATAGCTGAATAGAATGTTCCCCATCTGCTACAAGATTGCACTCTCCTCGGTTTCAGCCCCCGTGCTTCACTACGTACACAGCCAGGCCAACCCTCCGAGCAAGCTCACTTCATAACTATTATTTTCTCCAGTATACATTTTATTTTATTGTTGAAGGCTACTCAAAAACATATACATATTGACTCGCTCTGCACGATGGTGGGCTTTGCTTCCAACACCCCGGTTTCGTTTATAGTACAGTACAGTATTTATGGGAATATATAAACATAAAAAATAAAAATAATGTTTTATTATTGCATTATTGTATGGTAATTTTCTACTACTGGTTTAGTACAATAATGCAATAATAAAACATTATTTTTAATTTATTTATTTATTTACCCAAATGCAAGACAACTCGAATATAAGACGAGAGTTCTGAGTGGCTTTTCGGGGGTAAAATTCTCATAAAATGTCGTTTGTGAAGCTTTTAATTGATTTTTATTAATTTACTTGTTTTTATCTCTACGTAGTTTACTTAGGCGAGTTTTACTCATCATCATCATTTTCCGTTTCCCAGCCTAAGCGGGGTCGGAGTAAATATGACACCCCTCCACTTAACTCAGTCCACCATCCTTCCTCAACCACTGAACTACACTCCAGGTTAAATTGGATAGGTTAAGAATGTAATCAACGCTCTTAGGTTTCTACGTTCGTTGCCAAGAGCCGACTGCAGTGGCGTCTAGTAGCTAAGTTCTGAACTAGGCCTAGTAGTCGTTGACGGAGGCATTTCGTGGCAAAAGTAGGAACTATCTGAAAAATTATGAGTTGCAGTCTGGACTTAAACATTAAAAAACAGATGCACACACTAATACAGCCATCACAATTAACACCGGTTATCAGACAGATTTTACACACACCCAAAGTACACGGGGCTATATGACCATGTTTTCTACCGTACTCTAGGTCTTCCTCGTCCCTCTTACCAGTCATCTGTCTCTCCAATCACTTGCTTCGGTATTATTTCATCATTTATCCTTTTCACATGTCCAAACCATCTCAATCTGTTCTGCTCCAGCTTATCACTCACTTCTGTACATTCACTTCCTTTTGAAAGTCTTCATTTCTCACTACTATTAGCTGTTAATTTGAGCTTATTTTCATGTATTTGAAGGGTTGTTTCATGAAGCGAAACAACCAAGTCATTGCCTCTTTGGCAGCTTCGGTGGCGTAGGCGATAGCATGCTGAGCTTCTATGCCCAAGTTTGCGGGTTCAACCCCGGCCGAAGCCATCGGATTTTCAAGAGCGTTTTTTTTAGAGTATGGCTTTTAGTGCCGGGAGTGTCTGAGGACATGTTCGGCTCGCCAGTTTCGTAGCTGCTTCTAAGTGGATACCCATGGGGTGAGCTACAAGTATTGTCGCGTGTGGAGTGTTGTCTGGGGTGGAAAGTTTGAATGTAAGGACGAGGAGTCGGAAGGTAGCGGCTGTGGCCTATAGTTAGGGACCAACCCCGGCATTTGCCTGGAAGGAAGAGGGGAAACTACAGAAGACCATCTTCAAGGTTGCCGGCGGGGGGATTCAAACCTCCTCGCCTCCCGGATGTGAGCGACTGCCAGCAGCCACGCCATAACGAACACGGCTAACTCACCCGGTCTAAGAGCGTTAAAATCCCTCAGTATGCCTTCATTCGGAGGGGAAGTAAAGTCGGCGGTCCCATGTCATAGATTTATGGCATGATAAAGAACCTGCCACTAATTACACTCGTGTGAAGCTAAATTTGAATAACGCTCTTAGGTTCCAACGTACGTCGCCAGGAGCCGACTGCGGAGGCATCTAGTAACCAAGTTCAGAACTAGTTGGTCGTTGACGGTGGCGTTTGGTAGCGAAAGTAGGAACTACTTGAAAATTGAATGATTGCAGTCCTTGCTTGAATTAAAAAACAGATAGCACACACTAATACAGCCATCACAATTAACACCGGTTATCAGACAGATCCTACACACACCCAAAGTATACGGGGCTATATGACCGCGTGGTCACAGTCATCAAACTGAGGAACCAATCAACCATTGCCTCTCTTAGAAGTTTAAAATCTCTTCTTTACGTATCCGTCTTAGGTGAATGAACTAAGAACGTGGTGCAGCAGATGGAGAACACGTTGTGATTATTACACTATAGATATTTCCGCTTACGAACTAATATCCGATTGCATTTCCACTTAGAGCATTGATTATCGCTATCTGGTAAGTGCAGAACTGTCCCCCACCTCTGAACTGTCAACAATGGGAACAGATTGCAGCTATCGTGATGGTACGTATTGAATACCGACAGATCTCCGATACAGAACTAGACGCGCAAACACACACACGCCATATTATATCCACCCACGCAATAATTGTTTGTGGGAATTTTTATGGCCTCATTTATACACAAGCAATTTTATTGGGCACTGAAAGGATTTGTCTCCCTGCCAATTTACGGCGCTGGCTAGGTATTTAGTTTGTAGAATGCAGTGTGATTGAACTGACTACAGCTGACTAAATACCATTGGGAGTTTATTTTCATTCTAAAAAGGCAATTTTAGTAGTAGGGAACTTTAGACTTTGAATATTGCGTAATCGCGATGACGTCATAGCCCTTTGGACCCTTAGAGCGACCACGTGGTCCAGGGGGGATCAGGTGATTGGTTAATGGGTAGGATGACCACTACGCCTTGTGTTCGCATGGAGAGGACAGCAGAGGTTAGTTGTATCTTGGTTATTAATTATTGATTGATTATTGAATTATATTTAGGTAATTGTTTCAAGGGAGTGGAGAGAGTCTTTGGTGTCATAACTTTTGAATGAGAGTGTACGGTGAGGCGGTCGACATTGCTGGCTCGCTACCAGACATGTGGTGTGCATCTGTTCGGTTTTTATTGCTCGCGCTGTGTGGGCGAGCCGTGAGACCAGCCCGCTCTCTCTGCACATGTGACGCATGGTAGTTAAAGTTTTTTGCTCGCGCTCGCTAAATAAGTCAAGTGGTGTTCTAAAGCTGGACTCTGTTTAAGTAGAGCATATATTAACAGAGCGTGGGAGTGAACATGTGTTACTCGTTGTCGCTATGTTATGTCTGTTTAATTTAAATGATGTTAACATTTCTTGTGTTCTGGCTTGCTTCATGGTCTCAATCTGGTTAAAGTGTTTTATATGTCATGTATAACATCGAGTGTGTGAAATGAATCTTGATCTGTTTGTTTTTAGATTCCTAGACGTCATTAGTCAAGTCTGTAATTTTTAATGAGAGAACAAGATCTGAAGCCAGTTCCCAGAGCTCCATGTGAAATGTTTTAAAGAGCTTTTTTTGGCGCTCTAACTTCTTAATATATATATAAGAGGAGATTGCTATGGAGCAGTAGTTAGGTATCATTATCTGCAACATCATGAGTCTGTGCGAGGGGTTGATTGAAAAGTTAATGAAATTGCGAGACATTATGTTGTTTGCGGAAAGTGCCCTGAAACAAGGGTTGCATTTTATCGTCAGTGCGACGAAAATAGAGGAGGAGGTGTGGTACAACACTCTAACCGCCGGCGAAAAGGAGCTTTTTAGCGGCGAAATATTCGAGCTGTTGAGAGATCAGTGCCACTGCCGTGAGTTGATTTTCAACGGGCTGACATTACACAATGTCAATATTATTATTGACAAGCTGAGAACCATCGGCTTGATGAATTTCAACGCGTTTGATCCTACATTGGCGGAAGAGGTAATGGCCGTGTTTGATCGGTCTATAGAGGAAGAGCATATGGAAGAAGTGGAAGAAGAAGAAGAACATCGAATGGAAGAAGAACATCGAGTGGAAGAAGAAGAAGAAGAACAAGAAGAAGAAGAAGAAGAAGATGATGATGTTCAAATTTTAAATTAAATTAAATAGACGGTGGACAGTGGATTGCTTTAAAAAAAATGTGCAGTGTAATTTTTTTTTAAATATATTTATTTGATCATTTGTGGTTTACATTAATTATATAAATATGAAATAGTGAAAAATGATATGATCTTCGTTCTTAAAGTGGTAAGTAGTTCTTTTTCCAACAAGCTGCGGAGAATTGAAGATGCTGTGTTGTTTGCAGAGTTGAAATATGCTGGTCTTGTGCACGGGTAAGTACAATCATTCTTTTCTTTCTTGCGTGTGTTGGTTTTAGTGAGCTGAAAAAATATATAGAGAGACACATTAATAATAATAATAATAATATTTTTGCGAGGAATTAAAAAAACTTACACTGTTGTAATTAGAAGATATTTTTGTTAGGGATCCATGAGTTGTGAGTTGAATCGAATCCAAGCCAAGATACGAAGGCTTGGGTTCCTTTTCTACGTAGTACTTTGTCGACTAAGTAAATATTAGGATGTTTTGTTCGTTGTAACTCTGCTTCATAAAACGCTCCAAATATCTGCAAATTTTTATTATCTTTTAAAAGATATGTTCGTGGATTAGTATTTTGAACTTTATAAATTGTAAATAATTCTGTTGTCCAATTAGCTTCGTACCCCTTAGTGAAGTGTTTCTTGATTTTTGATATTCTTACAATGTCACCGATTTTATATTTTGGTTTTCTTAAAGTTTCATTATATTGTGTTGGCAAGCTGGGTGGATTGTTTCTTTTTACCTCAATAGGTTTCATGCCGATGCTGCGATGTATTTTGTGATTATACTTTACTAATAACTCAGGCAAAATATGTACCCATCGGTATGAACCTCGTGTTGTGAATTCTTTCCACATCGATTCCTTAAGAGTTCGATTAAATCTTTCTACCACGCTCGCTTTAATGGAGCTCCCAGTGGAATAATGCTTTAGATTTTGTTTCTGAGACCATGTTTTGAATTCACTATTATAAAATTCCGTTCCTCGATCGGTGTGAAAATAATTGGGCAATCTTTTACTTTGAGAATAAACAAATTTTAAGCTTTTTACAATCTCACTTCCTTTTTTGGTTTTAAGAGGAATTGCCCATGCATATTTCGAGTAAACGTCAATAATGGTTAATAAATATTTAAATCCATTATTCCATTTTGCAAGTTTGGACATGTCCACAAGGTCAGCTTCATGGAGGTCATCGATTCCTTTGCTAATAACATGGCGTCTTTTAAACTTTTTTCTAAGCGGTGCGTGAAGTTCTTTTGCAATTTCTCGTCTGATTTCGTTCATAGTTATTTTCCAAACAATGTTTTATAACATACTGTGCATTGTTTTACAAACGTTTGAATTTTTATTCAATATATCCTGCATTTCTTAGTTCTTCTTCAATTGCAAAGATTTCGCTGTCGAGTCCTGTGTGACCTGCAGCTTTCGATGCAATTAATTTTTTAAGTCTTGATACCAATTTGTTTGGTTCATTCCAGTGAATGAATTCAATATTGTTTCCGCCTTCAAATTTCCAAATGGCTTGTGGCGCGATGTGTTTTTTTTGACCATATCCAGTATGCATCGTAGTATTTGCTTCTTCTTCATTTTCATCTGCTGTTTTTATAATTCTATCTATGTCTTCAGTGAGAAGGGGTTCAATTATATGTCTATACTTATAAGATTGCGTTCCTCTTGGAGCTGCATTGCTTGTATAATTTCTTTTGTGCACGTTTGAAACATTTAATAATTTCAAATATGAAATTAAATCACTCCTATCTATTAGAGTGGGGTCTGGTACTTTCCTTTGAATCAATTCAAGTAGACCTTCTGTTATAGGAAATTTTTCACCACCAACTTTTATCCACTTTTTATCAAAGAAAACTCGTTCGCGTCCCAAGTATTGCTTATCATTTCTTATCGTTATACCATATGTTCTATCCACGTTTTGTTTAATGAACGGATCAAAGTAGCGGTTAAGTAGTGAAATTATTTTGATGCTATCTCCATCTTCTTCGTCTGAAGTAGCAGTGGATTCAGAATCGTCATATTTTCCTTTTCTTTTTCGATTTTCTTTATTTTGAGTTGACGTATTAGCAATAGCTACAAGTTGATTTAATGAACTTGTTACTGGTTTAAAGTTAGTCTCTATATCTAATTCTTTACGTCTAACATCATTTTGAAGTGAAAGATACTTGTCTTTAACATCTTTTTTTAAGCGAGAAAGTTTATCCTTTACTCGACTTTCAGCTTTAATCTTTGAGCTCTTCTCCATGACTAAACGGAAATTGTGGTTGTTTTACTTATTTATAGTATATTCAAAATCGATTTGAAGAGGAAGATCATCAGTTTTATGTTTTTAGGGTCTCTAAGTCGAAACTGAATTTCATCTTGCTCTTCAACAACAATATCACTGCCATCCAGTTCAATCTCTTGACGTATATTTAAAATTGCATACACAATTGGAGATCTTGGTGAAACAAAAATTGGTTTTAATACGCCTTTGTAGGGAAGTTGGTACTGTATGTTATGATTATGAAGCGTGTATCCTGGTGAATGGATTGATGGTGTGTTGGAGAATCTCAGAATAAATTTCGATAAGTTCTTTTCCTTTACTTCATCTTTTAATATACCATATTCTTCTTTGGATGCAGTAAAACTTTCGAGTGGTTCTTTGTTAACCATTTGCTCAATTTTTTCCAGTTCAGTTTTTAACTTGTTATATTCTTCTTTGGATTCAGCAGCATAACTTTCAAGATCTTCTTTTTTAACAATATTGAGATTGTTAGCAACATCCTCAATACGAGTTTGTAAATTGCTTAAAATTTCTTTTAATTGATTAACTTCAGTTCGTGAAGCAGCATAGTGTTCTACAAACCGTTTATTTGTCACATCTTGGTCGTTAACAGGAAACTCAACATATGTTTGTTTTTGATGTTGTAGATTGTTTACAGTTTGTTTCAATTGATCAAATTCACGTCGGGAAGCGGCATATTGTTCAACAAACGTCTTATTTGCAACATCGTTATCGTATATGGGATTGTTTACGTGAGTAATTCGTTTACTCATCATATTTAAAGTTCCACCATCGTCTACGTTTAAAAAGTTTTGTTTATTAAATTTAGTGATTAAGTCTTCTAGATCTTTTCGAGAGGCAGCAAAGTTTTCTAAGTAATATTTGTTTATTGCATCTAACGAATCGATTGGTTGAGCTATGTTTGTTATTCTTCTATTTAACATATCTACAGTTTCATCATCTCTGTTTATATTCAAAAGAGATTTTTTAATTTCATCGAGTTCATTTGTTACATGAGTTTTAAGAAAAGAATACGTTACCGCATCTTGATTTTGAATTGGATCTTTAACATTTCTTATTCTTTTGTTACCCAAGTCGAGAGTATCTTGATCATACGGAAAGTGATCTTCTGAAAATTCTCGCACTAAACCATGAATGAATTCTACTCGTTGTAACACTTCGGTTATTCGGGTCTCAAGATATTTTTTTATATTCGATATATGTTGCTGCATTGCAATAAGGTTTACTGCATCATTTGCAGATGATGGTAAAGCTAAGCCCGCGAGACGTTTGTTTTGAAAGTCAAGTTCTTTTTTCTCTATTTTACAAATTGAAAAAATTAAACCTTTAAGCTCGTTAAAGTTTCGTTTTATGTCTTCTTTAGACTCGATTTTATTTAGCTCATTTAATAACTTCACTACATAACCTTTGTTGCATGCATCTTCAACATGTATTGGCGTTCCAACATTTTTTAACCGTTTGCCGTAAATACTTAGATGTCCGTCGCTTGTTGTTGTTGTTAGTTGATTTCCAAATTGCAGTAGCTTATCATCAACATATGATTTAGTTGCAATATCATGTCGTGAAGTCGGTCGTCCGATAGACACATTATTGGTTTTGTTAAACGATGTCATAGTTAAGTTGTTAACCACGCAAAAGCTATAACACGAATGGGCATTTAGCTCTTTTTGAAGTCATATTTATAACTGAAAATAAACATCAAATCCATTGCGATATCGACCATTTTGTAAATCGCTATCTTTATCGATAACCAAAAAGCCAAACTTAGAGTTTTGCCAACAATACGAACAAATATCAAAGAACTGATCAAAGCTCATATCTGTATTTATATGATCGTTATATACGTGACGCAAGTTTGTTCCGTCTGGTTTAAAAAGAATTAAAAAATTAGCGTTATCTCTAATTAGATGTTTAGGTATACAAGAATATGTTTGACAAAGATAAAATACGTCAACGTCGTGATGACGACCTCTACTGAAATAATCTTTCATGTGTTGTTGTTTATTGCTGGCTACATCATCAAAAACAAATATAGAGTTTTTTCTAGCCATTTCTGGAGGCATTACTTCATCATTATCGAAAAAAATCACTTTTTATTTCTTTTATGGAGTCCAAAAACTGTTTTAATTCAACATATTTACTTTGAGCAAGTGATTTAGAATAAATATAAACTTTTTCAAAACGAACTCCATTTTTATGACACAATAAATTTAGCATTACGTTTGTTTTGCCACAGTTCGATGGACCGCAAATGATACATCGAATTGTGTTCGGTAGTAAAACACCATGCTTTCTTTTTTCACTTTTACTCTGGTTTTCAGCATTAGTAAATGAAATTACTGGTAGAGTGTTTGACTGCTTAACAAACTTCAGCATGTCTACGTTTACGTCTGAGAATGCACACTGCACAAAAAATCACATCACATCAACATATATTGCTTCCACACGTATCATAACTTGTATTATATGGAATAATAGTAGGATTTTCAGGATTTAAATCAACGTTGCCGACGTAAAACCCTCTTAAATATGGACAATATGGCGCCCATTTTTCATGATCATTTAAAGGATTATCGTTTTCCCTCCAATTTTCAATTTCAATCTTACAGAATATACATTTCACCTTATCACCATGACCAGTATAATAAAATCCTGCTGATGCTAAACAAAATTCGTTTGGACAGGGAAGAGGCCAATTTTGAAAAGTTTTAAGTCTTTCATATTCAGATTTCAATTCTATGCTAGGAGAAATATTGTTTACGTAGGGGCAAGAAAAAGCCCATTTCTTATGCTCTTCAAACGGATCATCATCTTCTTCCCAATAACTAAGTTGCAGATTACAGAAAGCACACCTAACCATATCCTTATATCCATAATAGTAAAATCCTGCAGCTGCTAACCATGCAGTGTTCGTAAAACTGTCTGAAGACCATGTCTTAAATTTTTTAGTCGATCTCTTTCAGATTTTAAATTCATTTCTTTTTGACTCAATATCATTTGCATTAACTGTTTTTTTGAATACTTTACACAATTAAAATACTTCATGATGCTGCTTCACTTCACAAAGAAAAGATGTTCACCACACAAAGCTAAATGCGAACTGAGATGAATCAACAAAACACGTTAGCTAATACGCATGATTTGCATGTGTGTTGGGTTGGCCGAGCGGTCTAAGGCGTTAGACTTAAGATCTAATTTTCAGAAATTGAAAGCGAGGGTTCGAATCCCTCACCTGACAATATTATTATTTAATTTACATGTAGAGTGTGGAGGTAATTGATCATTAATAAGAACTTTAATATGAAATGGTACAAAAGACCTTTTCTTCTTCTTTATTCATTTAGAATTACAATTAATACAATTTTATTCCTCTTGAAGTAATCTCATTCTTTTTTAGTTGTCTAGATGAGTGTGGGTGTGTTGAGAAGATCTTCTTCTTCTTCTTTTAGTTGTCCAGATGATTATTTTCTGTAGACAAAAAAATATACACTGTGTTAAAAAGCAAAACTAAAACAAAATATGTATAGCGGTCAACAACACTAGTAGATTTAATTAAACACCTTTTATTGATAGCGATTACAGTTGTCACATTTGCAGCGAAGATGAAACAGTTGAAATTTCCTCTTTAGATGATCTGGTAGATGTTCCCACTCTAGGCGAATTCGTTGTGGTTCATATATAGTCAGTACGTTTATAGGAAAGTAGTTCCAATCAAACTTATTAAAACCTCGAAGTTCACTGTTTCGAAACTTGTTTATTACCGAACACACGATTTTCATGATGCCATCAGAAGAATTTAACCAATGTTGAACAGCATTGACATTGAATTTAGCACAACAATTGCTTCCCATTGCTAGAGATGGTAAATGTTTTGGACAATCTGTAGGTAAACGATGGCTATGTCTCAACATTAGGTCTGACATTCCATCAATCGTATTAAGATCGAATAATGAGTCAGGGGAAAGTGCTTTTAGTGCAAACAAAGAAAATTCCTGTGGAAAATTATATACAACTAAATATTCATATTTATTCTTAATAGACTCAAAAAAAGAAGAAAGAGTTTTTTCACAATATGCTGCAACCCATGTGATAACGGGGCTAAATGATGGTATATTACCGTTATTTAACATACAGTAAGCAAGTTCCAAACTGCCGTTTGGTAGCTTGCGAATGTCTGCAACTATTGGTTGCTTCTTATTCCACGTGCCAGCATCAGTAGAAGGAGAGTTTGTTGTTGTCAATTCCATGATTGCAACTAAAGTGAGAATACTTGTTTACTTGCTTGCTTATAACTTAGCAAATATTGGTTTAGATAATTACTTCATTCGTTAATGGTCTGTAAGATATTTGACGATCATGAATAAGAACACAATAAAGAGTTGTATCTTCAGGTATATTCTCACTTGTCTCGATTTCAATTCGCACATCGACTGAAGATGTCTTCACTGCTTTCACTTGTTCGAGACAATTAATTACAATAATCGGACAATGAGACTTAAATTCATCTCGTGAAACCAGAGTCTCTGAACGAACATCATCGATCTGATAATATACATTACGAAATTTAACAAACATGTCATACAACTCGCTGTAGTCATTTATGGCAATTTCAGAAGTTGGCATTTCATAGGGATAAAAAATTGAATTTAAAAAAACTCTTATAGATTTAATGTTACAATGGTCGAAATAGGAAGAGCATGTGTTTAGTAAATTTCTTCTAGTTTGAAAACCTAATAAAAATTGACGTGGTTTTTGAGTTTCAGAAGTTGTCATTACAGTCCAACTATATTTAGTTGTTCTAGGAAGAGAAGGCAAGACATGAACATCCCATGATCGAAAACCAACCTGAATGGGAATATTTTTCTGCATTAGTTTTAATCTTTTAATTTGTTCTTCGTCCGATAATAATAAAACGGGAATTTTTAGATGAACTTTAAATAACTTGACCTTAGAAAGATCGTTTTCGGTTGTCGATTGCAACGCACGTGCGTCACTTGACGATCAGAGAAGTATTACCTCATGCTTGCAGTTTAAAATCGGCTTTCTGTAATCCTCTGCTAAACCTAACAGGTTGCTTAAAGGAAGTATTATATGAAAACGTTTTGTGTTACTATCAACAATATTTGCTTCACTTGCTGGTGTTGTTAAAGAGGGAAAATAACCAGCATTTTGTAAAGCTGTATATTCGTTTTTTGAATATGATGCAAAGGTTTTTATAGAACTTGTTATACCTAGATGGCGTGTACGATCAATTTCTTTACCATTTAACGTGATGCGAATTTCGCTAAAAAGATTAGCCCCAAAATTTTGGTCAGGACGTGCTGTAGTAGAAGCAGCAGGATTTATGTTAGAAGTAATAATTTGACCTTCTAAGTGAAGAACACCTTCTGATAATAAAACTATGTTTTCTTCATTTTGAATCGGTATTCGAATTTCATCATTATTTTCGAATTTATTAGCTGAATAAGGTTGATAAACTCTTTCTTCTCGTCGCACAACTCTGTTGTCAACCTCTCTTTTATCTGTTATGTTAAACATGCTAAACATGTTAACAGCTTCAACTATAGATAGAAACTAAATAAGATTAACAATTGCATATACAGTATATTTATATTGAAATTAAAGTACGCGATAGCCCAAAGACTGTAAGAAATGTTTGTTGTTACACGATAACTGTTTCTTAGATTTCAAGGTGCGATGTCGTTGTTTTTTTTTTTTTTTTGATTTATATTATTTTTTTCGAATCAGAGTCGACTTCTTTTTTTTTTTCAAACTTTGAGTATTATATAGTATAACCATATTTGTGAATGTTTTCTAGTAAGCTTACACAAGTAGAATGAAAAACATAACAGTATCTCATTACTTTATATAGCAAGATATCGTGCTGGACGAATAATTAATTCTACAGTTAAATCTTCATCTTGCAAATCAATGAGCTGTTGAAGATGATCTTCAAGTTGCACAGATACATGTTGAATAACCTTGGTGTTCATAGGCAAAAAATTAATTGTTGTTGGTTGTACAACAATCGGGTAACCAGCAGGAACATGAGCATTAAAATTATATAAAGAGTGTGTTGGTTTATGGTTCAAATAAGAACTCGTACCAAGCACAAGGTTGCAACATACTCGAATACTATTAACAGTGTTAATTTTAATCATATATTCAGAATGATGAGTTGTGTTTGCCTTTAACTTTCTATGAGAAAATCCTAACAAATCTGCAATAGAATCTGCAACACCAAAATCTATAGCAAACACTTTCGAATGTAGTTTACAATGATAAAAGACTTAATCATAATTAATATAAAATGATGGGAATTTGTCTTTGTCACCTAATAAATGTTCAACTAATAATTCATTAATCTTTTCACTTAATTGTTTTAACGTATAGCTAGCATTGGGTATTATTAAATTCGCTCTATCCGCTTCGTTCAACTTTATAGCCAAAACGTTATTATTCTCGCTAATTGTTACTTCATTATCGATTCTATTTCGATCAATTTCAATTTCTCTTTTATTCTCTTTAGGGTAAACTTTCTTTTCAATACCTAAAGGCCCTGCTACACTGTTGGCTACAGTGAAATCAATATTAAACGGAGAAGACAAAACGAGACGGTTGTCTCTTTTTCCATCTATATCCTCTTCCACATACATTTTTGTTTTTTCTAAATGTTCTGGTATAAGTTTCGACAATGACTGATAACTAAGTAAATCATCAAATGTTGAGGCTAGATCTTCAAATTCATAAATACCCGGTGGTACCACTAAATCAATTGATAAAAAATTAGTAAAATGAATGCGAAATTTATTATTTCTGTTGGTAACATTTCGAATAGAATTAGATGTATACAATCCTGCAAGTCCTATTTCAGAAAACTCTGCTCCTACAAGATGAATCGGGTTCTCCAATGTAACATCAATCTTCGAGCCTTTACCTTCAAGAGTTATCCGTCTTTCGAAAGCCATCTTTGAAATGTTTAAAGACGGTCTGTGTTTCCCTTATTTATACAATACAAGAAGACTAAACATAAATGTCCACAAATAGAAGAAGTAATCGATTGATATGAATGAAAATTATATTGTAGATAGCAATTTTTAAGATATGTTAAAATTTCTAATGGTGGTCTTAAATTACCAATACTATCAAAATAATGCACATATTTACCACGTTTACTGAAAGCCACCAAATGTGAACCGGATTTATCCATCGATTCAAGGTTAACAATACAGTTTTCATTTTTTCGAGGATATCTTGGTAACGTATCTCGCATAAAGACTCCTCTAAAATTTGGAATCTTTAATTGATGTGCGTATTTAGCTAAATCGAAATTACTTAATGCTTTATTTGGTATTTGGTTAATTATCTTTTGTATGCAGGAGGATTTAAATAAATGCCTTGACCTCCTTTTCCTCGCATTGCTTCTATCATTCGATTGTGTCTTTTCATTTTTTTAGTTCTTCTTGAGCGGCTTTCGCCTTGTTTATAGCAGACGCCACCCCTGCTGCTCCGCCTGCTAGACCCCCCAAGCCCGATAAGGCTGCAAATATCGGAAGTAGGGGTACCACCTTGCTTTTTCGATGTTCTTCTTTTTTTTAATCTTTTCTTGTTTTTTTTATTATTTAAGTTTCGCTTACCTCCTCCAATCTTAGACTTAGCTTTCATTATGCCACCCACTGTTAGTGCAGCTGCTCTCTCTCCAAATGATGCGTCACGGGATTTTACACGAGACCAAGCTTTTGAAGCTAAAATTTCATCAGCCTCTCTTCTTTTGTTTGAATCTTTATGCTTTGCGTAAGCAATGTCGTGCTCTTTGCACGCTTTATCTAATATATTTATTCCCGGATCACCACGGCTCAATCGCTTTTCTAATTTTGTTCCTGGTCCACAATATTCATACCCCGGGATGTGTAATTCCACGGGTAAATTATCAATAGTTTTATTAAGTACACGACTAATTAATGATCCACTTCCTGTTCGTTTATCTTGAGTGGTAGAGTTGCTCCTCTTACAACGCACCATTACTAAATGATATGTAATATAAAGTAATTATACATATATATATTTCTGGAAAATGGGAATGGTGGGGGGAGGTTTTTTTTTTTAAATAATACACACAAAATATCTTTATCTCATTCGTTGATTTTCAGAAAGCGTATGATTCAGTGGATAGGGATACTGTTTTTGACACATTGAAGGAATACCAAGTTGATCAAAAAACCATAAATTTAATAAAACTTACATTAACTAATACGATTTCCAGAGTCAAATTTTTAAATGAAGTTAGCGAGCCCTTCGAGGTAAAAACTGGGCTAAGACAAGGGGACAGTCTATCACCACTGCTTTTCAATTTGGTCTTGGATAAAGTCATGAGGACGTTTTGGGAGAAGAACGATTCAAGTGCTAAAATTGGTACAAAGAATAAGAACCTCAGAGTCAAAGGTTTAGCATTTGCTGACGACGTAGCGTTGTTTGCTGAATCAGAACAAGAAGCTATTAGCCAAATTGATCAGTTAAAAGAAACGGCGGAAAAAGCGGGCTTACAGATTTCGTTGGTAAAAACAGAGATGATGACAAGTGATCAGAAATACACTAAGAAAATGATAAAAACAAATTATGGGAGCACCAGGGTCACTGACCGATTTAAATATCTTGGAGAAATAATTAGTAGCAATGGGACGGATAAATTGGCAATCGAGAACAAAAAAGGGAAATTGGAAAGATTAAATTTTTGTACAAAAAATATATACAATAAAAAGAACCTGTCTATCAATGCAAAATTACGACATTTTAATACTGTTGTTAGACCAGTCATCTTGTACGGCATGGAAACTACAAATATAACCGGAATGGAGAATTTGCTCAAGATAGAAAGAAGAATTTTAAGAAGGATTTATGGTCCTAGGAAAACACAGGAAGGTTATAGACTGAGATCGAATGCAGAAATTTATAGTAAAATCGACAACCTTGAAGTGATGATCAGAAAACGGCGACTTCAGTTCTACGGACATATGGTCCGCATGGATTGCTCAAGGTTAAACAAACAAATTTTTGATAAAATCTGGAACTATAAAGGACAAGGAGGCTATGTAAAACAAATGAAAGAAGAACTTCAAAAATTCAAAATTACTGAAGAAGATTGTCTAAATCGAATAGAGTACAGAAAAAAAATTTTTGGTCTCAAAATTCTTGTCGGGGAGAAGAAAAATCTCAACAGAGGAGAATGGACTGCTGAAAGAAGAGCTGCACAGTCGACCAGGATGAAAGACTTCTGGAAGAGAAAGAAGGAAACTAGACCTATAAAGAAGTGATATTTGCGTGGTCCTTGTTGGCCTGTCCGCGGTGTATATACACACAAAATTTGGGTTATTATTTATTATTTTTTCATAAGCAAAGGAACACACAAAAAATTAGTATTATTATTAACAGCATAAAAGTGTGTGTGTGTGTGTGTGTGTGTGTGTGTGAAAGAAATAAAGTAAGTGAGATGAACTGCTTTAATCTCATTTTGTTTCTAATCATTTTTTCAGAGAAAAATGACCAAACGGTAAAGTATCAATTCCGTTTTCAGTTATGTGTATTTTATCTTCGTTTGATGAAATTGCCAACTTATTTTGCCGAACAGTAAATACAGAATGAGATTTTGAAATTATACAAACTTGAACTTTGTTGACTTTTTCTCTGTTATAAAGACACTTTCGATACTCATCAATATTCATACTTTTACTCACACTCTTCTTAATGCCTTTAGCCTTACACAAGCTATTCATTTCATCACACAATTTTATTGCATACATTTTGGGTCGTAACCCCACAAATTCTTCAACAATCCTTCCAGCATTTTCATCTTTCATTAAACCAATTTCACCTTTATTTTGTCTCACAATGCCAAAAGGATTGTTTGTTTCATAGTTTCCAGTATCAAACAAATTTGAATGCTGTTTCATGAACTCATAAGTATCATAATAGAATATATACATTAAACTATCGGTGTCTGTGTATAACAACCTCACATTTGATTCAGGATTTGCTGAAATAACATTGTAATGAAAGTCATTCATTTTACATTTAGACAAATCTAATATAGATGTACCAACATATACTGGTTGATTGTGAAAAATCTTTAGTCTACTCATCTCGATGACCATACATTGTTCATCGAATATAATTCTATGTTTAAAATTAGCCTTAGCTATTAAAGACCTAGCACCACGAGCTCCATGCCATTTGGTGACCCATTTGATGTCCCTTAACTTCCTCACATTCATCAGTGAACGACCAAAAATTGCATTATTCATCAATTTATAAAAATTCTTTTCAAAATCATTTTTGGCATGTTTTCGTTTCTCTGTGTTCACATCAATATATGGTTTTAGCCATTGGCTCTGATTGAATTCAATTATTCTGTGAATACGATCTAATTTCATTCCTAGTTGAATACATTGCTTTAACAATCTATAATGCAAAACATAACGTTCTTTATTATCTAAGGTAGCCATTAGCTTTGTCAACTTTTCGGGACATAGAGGGTAATCTGAATGTTTGTCATGTAACTCTTGAGGATAAGTCAAATCTACTTCCAAAATATATCCAATTTCTGAAGTATCATCAATAGTTAAAACATCAAAGCCTTCAACATTTGCAACCCATTTAAAGCCACCCGTTGGAAGATATTCCATCATCGCATATCCATATAAATTATTAACTTCAAAGTACATTATGTAGGACTCTTGCTTTTTCTCATCATAAGTTTTCATATACTTATTTTTAGCAATCGCATGTCGTGTTATACACTGAACATTTCCTCCTCGAATACATCGTTCAAAAAAGTGTAACATATCAATATCTTGAAGCAATTCAAGTTGAACGTTGGTTATCTTTTTCATAGCACACCAAGACATAGATGGAGCAGTGTAAAAATGAGCTGCATCAATGCCATAAGTTTCCATGCCATTCGATCTAAAATTTTCAAAGACATCCGCCAAAAGAAGTGTGTCAACTTTTAAATACAAATCGGCGTATTCTCCTAATGTTTGACAGGAAAACGTTTCCCACACCGATTGAGCAAACTCATACTCTTCATTCGATATTGTTTGATCATTAAGGCTGCTATAAAACTTGGATATTTCAGGTAATTTAGTTTCGTTAAGTACATCCATACTCGTGACGTATTCATAGGGAAACACGCCTTTTCTCGCAGTAAGTCGAAACTGTGCGTCATCATTAAAATAACGTCGTGTTATTTGCTTTGAATCTTCGCTTAACGAAGATGAACATTGATCTAGTGAACAGGACAAGAAATTATAAGTATCGAAAAATCTTAACTGAATGAATCCATTCTTAGCCCGTACATACTTTGTAAACCCTTTATAACGTTCCATATTCACCGCTAACAAACTTATATGACCAGGATTATGTAACACCTCTCCATCTTGTTTCTCACAAATTTCTTTAATTATAAAATGTCCATCATAGGCTGTTAGATTATGAAATGCTATAGGCAAAACCTTTGTTACTTTGTAATTTAAATTACAACTATTGTGTGTGCTTCCTCTATATTTTCCAGTTAAGTGACAATGATCTCGTACATTGAGTTCATTAACTGCAATCGGTTTCTCGCAAATGTGACACATTTTACTTGACAAAAATAATCTTTCTTCATTTTCGGTCATCTTTAACATTGGCTTAACCGAAAAGTAACATGTTTGAAGTTTATCCACAATACTATAAAGTTCCTTTACAAACAATTCAATGCAATTATTTCCCCTAAAGAGTTTGAAACTGCGCAATTCACTATCAAAATTACAATGAAGGTATAAAGAAATGCTGTAAGGAATATGTTTATGTGTTAAAGTAGAGTTATGAATGTCACTATTTGGAAGACAGGAGGAAATTGGGGACAAGACGCATTCAGTGTCTGCATATATTATAAATGGAACTGTATCTTTAACTCGTAATTCTGTAAAATTAACAAATCTTTGTTCATCAGTCGGCATTATGCTTTTTGCAACAGGAAACTGTTTACAGTCTGCAAAGTGAACATTTAACTCATCCTCAAGAAAATAATATGATAAACAACGTCTACATATATAAATCCTTCTCTGAGTGCTAGTGACGCTTGAACGCACAAGGCGAGCAAGATTTCTAATTAAACAAAAGTGATAACTTTCACTGTTTCCAATCTGCAACATCAATAAGTCTACACTCCTTTCATATACTTTATCTGATACATACAAAGGTACAATAGTAAAAGTTTTTTTTCCTTTTACTTCGTTTGTTCCCATACATACCCAATTGTTTTCATCATCATATTGTGCTCCATACACATTTACAGAAATATTGTTTTGGTTTTCAAACTTGTTTAAATATTTCATTTCCATCGGAATTGGAATACCATCTAAATTTAAAACATCTCTGTAATTAGGATAGGAAGAAAGATGATTCACGTTTCGAGTTTTTGGATACAAACCAGCAACCACACTCCACGTAAAACAAGCTTCCTTTGTATCATACAAATTTAGCACTGCATGTTTATTGACTATTACGTCAGGCAATCGACTAGTATTGGACATTCCTACTTGAAATCCAACATATTTATTTATATTAATTCTCAAACTATGAATTTTTTCTAAAGCCCACCCGGAACCATTTGCTTCAAATTCGCTCATTTTTGTCAATGTACCTTCAAAGATATTCTTATTATAAAATTCATTTAAATCAGTATACTCGAAAACTACCTCATTTTTGATAGCAAAATATTTTGTTTCTGATATGTCGCGAAGCACATATTGTGCACACAAAACTCAATTCACCTTTAAGGCTTGTACAGTTAACGCTTTCTTAACATACTTTGTAAACCAAATATTAGCATTCGCTGGAAATTCGCGAGGATCCAAAAACTCATTCTTAACATTTGATACTGCAAGTGTGTACACTCTAGAATTGAATGCTGTTTCAATTAACTCACAGCTCAAGAAAGATTCATCCTTTATTTGAATTGTAATTTCTTCGAAATTCACAGCTTGTTGCAATATGTGCTCACTAATAACTCTCCAACATTCAATCAACTCATCACTGTTCTCAATCAACTCGGTTTGAGTGTTTCCCCCGATTTGGTATGATACTGAAATAGCACCGTTTAGTTCACTTCGAAAATTAGAAACACTTTCAAATGCATCATCCAATTGGTTTCTTATATTTTCACTGTTATTATGTATTACAATATCAACCTTTCTACGTTTGCTAGGAGGCGAGGTCATTGTTGGTGTTGTCTAAGCAATTGTTCAATTTGCACTAAAGTTAATACACCACCAACAGTTGGTGTACCATCGCTGATGTCTAAGCATACGTCCAATTTGCACTATTGTTAATACACCACCAGCAGTTGCTGTAACATCGGTTTACCATAAACCTATAATCTTTTAAAGTATATTCAAGCCATTGTGATAAATTACTGCCTGTAATCTCCAATGAACAGCCTCAAAAGGAAATTCATCCTGAAGTTTACCAAGCAAATTGTTCCTATACTCATTCAATTTTGTTACGTCGTAACAAGTCATGGAAAATTCGATTTTGAAAACTTCATCAAATGTATTGTATCCGAAGAAACAAATAAAATGTTCATCTTCACATAATTCTTTCAATAGATATCTTAGAACTGTTTCTGTCACCTCTCGCTGACTATCATCTGATTTGCTAACATTGGTAACGTAGACTGAAAATGTTGAAATTCCACTCGAAGATGTCCATTTGTTAAAACAAGCTTCTTTCTCATTACGACTCACCTCGTTATCATCTTCTTCCTCTTCTTCCGGTTGTTGAAAGCATACACGATGATACTCTATTAGCGGGTGCGATCGATGTTCAGTTCCACTCAGGAAATTAACAGTTTTCCACTTCATTATGCTGGTTGTTTTATTAGTTTTTTAGATAATCTGAAAAATTAAACAAATTAAGAAATAATTAGCAACTAAATATATCAATCGTTATATCAATCAATACATAAAATATATATATATAATCCAATACTCACCAAAACATGTTGATGTGAGCGGTTCTTCAACCCAAAATACACCGTCATCAGTTTGCCTTCGAGTACTGTTTCAAAATGACTCGATGTGAGCGGTTCTTCACCCCCAAATACACCAGCATCAGTGTGCCTCCCATTGAGTTTAGTTCATCGAACTCTGATGCGCTTAATTTTGAAAATACTGCTGGTAGAAATACACTTGTTACTTCATCTTCAATGTTAATGTCCACCACTATTTTTCTTCCAAACCTCGTCTGTACGGGGCGAATAATTTGGACCACATATGGTAAATCAATGACTAGTTCTGCTAGTTTCTTATTAGAATATTCAGTACAAGATGATAAGTTATTGAACTTCGTTAGAGCTTCCATCACACAATTTGTTCCTCGTCGTTGACTTTCTTTATTTCTTTCACACACACACACTCTTCGCGCAAAAGTAAAAGTTAAACTCTTCCATGCACTCGTCCATTTATATATCCTTCACCCCCACCCACACTCCAGAAACCATATGCTGCAAACTAGCTTCTAACGCACACATTTCTTTTTTTCCACTATTGCTTAAAGAAGTCAAAGATTACATTCTTAGCCAATGACGTTAAAGGTCAACTCTGTCTCACGCGAACACAGCAGACGAGATCAATCACACTGCTGCTCATGGTCAAACTTGCACGGGTGTCAAATGACGGTTAGCATCCTAAGCAAAAAACAATAACAGCTGCACACCACATGTGTGGATGGGAACCGCCTCTCCGCTCAGCCCACCCGACGCGGACAAAAAAAACATAACAGCTGCACACCAAATGTGTGGATTGCTGATAGTGGCACACATGCTCACACTCGCATGGGTGTTAGATGACGGTTAACATCCTAATAAACAACCCCCATGACGTCAACACCCATTAACTTTTTATCATCATCGCACAAACAAGCCAAAAGGTCAACCCCTTCCCACGCTAACACGTGCAGTGCACATGTTTGTTCCCGGACCACGTGCTCCCTCTAAGGGCCCATGACGTCACCCAAAGGGCTATGACGTCATCGCGATTACGCAATATTCAAAATCTAAAGTTCCCTACTACTAATTTTCTATTCTGCATTGCCGTACATTTTGTACTGTTAAAGTCGAGCAAATTGATCCTCTTGTTCTGAACCATTGCATGCCTCTCACACCTTTAATGGCGGTTATTAAGCTCACTTAACCTTGTAATTTATTGGCGGTTAGTTTGATTGCGAGTTAAATCCAGGTGGGGTTGATTACGTACTCAAACAGAAACTTATAATTGCCACGGTTTCAATTAGATGATAACTTGCCACGGTGGGTGAGTGGTTATCGTGTCGGACTACCAACCCCAAGCTTGCAGGTCCACTATTTTTTAAAGGCGACAAAAATCTCGACACGCATGTCACACGTTGTTGGCATGTTAAAGAACCCATTTTGAATTCAGTAGTCCGTGTTCATAATGGCAAAATTAATCTCAGAATTTTCTGCCAACACAAAAAGTTCCTCCTTTCTCTACTAGAAAGCGCTACAGTGCCAAGGAGCTTAGATATCTAACCTCCTTGACTTTCATAGCGCTCCAAGGAGCAATAAAATTCAACATTCAAGCTGCAATCTGGGTGTCAATTAACAAAGCTTGCACCCGGGACCCGAGGCCATTATTTTTATTGGAGATTTATTTCTCACTCTAGATCTGTCAAGACTTCACCGTGTTTAAATGCGTCTCTAATTACTGAAGCTAGAATTGGGAAGGAGAAAGGTTGTTGGTTTAAGTTAGGAACCGTCTAGTTGTTTGTCAAGAGTAGAAACCACTTCCAGGATGTCTGAGCTGGGAATCGAAACCACCTCTCGTCAGCTTTGCCTCTCGATGCTGAGTGGACCCCGTTCTAGCCCTCAGACCAAAATTAAAATGTATTGGTTGAGCTGGCAATTGAACCCGGACCTACGGGGTGATAGTCGCTACACCAGGAAGTGGGCAAATTAGGAACCGTCCCAATATTTTCTTTCAAGAAGTATGAAAAAAACAAAAACGAAAAACCCACACTCAGAAAAGCTACTGTCATCGTCTGGATTCAACCTCTGATCTCCGAACTTGCTGCAGCTCCTCGTGGTGGTTGTGGTGCAAGATTTTTTGCGCACGGCTAAGCCGCGGGTAAATGGTAATTATGATGATAATTGTTGTGTTAAGGGGCCTAACATCTAGGTTATCGGCCGCTAATGGTCTGGATGATAGAGAAAATGGTAATGAAATGGAGACCATAACGAAAATTATACTGGACTGAAAATACTTACAAAAGGGAATTTACAAGGGAAATACTCACAAAAAGAATTTAGATTGAAAAATACGCACAAAATTTAGTTTAGGTTCAAAATACTTACAAAATGCAATGTAGATTAGTAACACTCTCAAAATTCAATTGAAATTCAAAATAGTTTCAAAAACCAATTGAAATTAAAAATACGCAATGCAATTTAGATTGAAAAAGGTCGGTTCAGATTCAAAATACTAAAAAAAGTGCAATTGGAATTCAAAATATTTACAAAATACAATTGAAATTAAAACAAGATGTTCAGTAAAGAACATATAGCCTACTTTCTCCTAAATGCATGAGTATAGTTATAACTCGTTGTTATTATCAAAGAGTATAATAGAACTATTCTTTGTTGAAGACCTTAGAAACGATTTACCTCTACCAAACGCCACAACCTAGATAAAAACGGCTACCATCATTGAAGAAAGAAAGATAAGAAGTATATCAAGAATGTTATGGATCTGGAGACATAATCGACCGGACTGGCTGCGTGGCTCAGTGGTAACGTTCTCGCTTGCTGGGCCCTAGGTTGCAGGTTCGTATCCTGGCGCAGTCAGCTGGCATTTGAGGGTGCACAAATGCGAGGGAGCCGTTCCAGTACATTTACTAGCACGTTAAAGATCCCCTTCGGGCCAAAATTCCGGCACCCCGGTGTCTCTAAAAGCAGCAGTAGTTAAAAGGGATGTAAAACCAATAACATTATTATTATTATTATTACATATACGACCTGCCGTGGGCGAGCCTCCGTGGCTCAGGCGGCAGCACGCCGGCCTCTCACCGCTGGGTCCGTGGTTCAAATCCCGGTCACTCCATGTGAGATCTGTGCTGGACATAACGGAGGCAGACAGGTTTTTCTCCGGGTACTCCGGTTTTCCCTGTCACAATTTCATTCCAGCAACACTCTCCACTATCATTTCATTTCATCTGTCATTCATTTAATCATTGCCCCAGAGGAGTGCGACAGGCTTCGGCAGTCGGCACACTTCATATCCTCGCCGCTAGATGGGGCCTTCATTCATTCCATTCCTGACCCGGTCGGAGACTGGAAGCAGGCTGTGGATTTTCATTTTCACCTGCCGTGGGCAACATCCAACTTTGAGTTGAGGCATGTCTTTACACGTCTGGTTGTGCATGGCTTTCACAACCCTAATTGAATTAACAAATCTTTCCATGACCCTACAGAGACGTGTGTATACAAACTATGTGGATATTTTCGATTGCTATTTGCCTGAAATAAAAGTAGTAATTAATAACCTGAACTAACACCATCGGCTTGAATTCAGTTACTATGTGAAATCGTTTTGTTCTTTAGTTCAAATAACATTTTCAAGTAACGCAAAATAGGCTGTTACAAACCCTTTAAAATAAAAAGTAAAAATGTATCGTAGTATCATCTTGTCATTCTTCAAATTCGATGCGCATAGAATGCCAATGGTATAGTAATCAATGGAGCCCCACGTAGACTAGTCGTGACATCTAGTGGTGAAATATCGAACAATATAATCCTAACAGAGCGAGTGCATTCTAGCGGCCAGAAGAAGAAACTTTTCAATAAAATCTGGAAGTTAATAAGTAGGTCGTCGTGCAGTTACCTTTTTGGCAGCTAGATGTCTCGAGTAAATCTGCTGGCGAATTATGTTTTAATTAAATACTAGATGAAACCCGTCAAAACATGACGGACAATGGAAATATATATTTACTGAAGAAGCTTCTTATATAAGTTACATTCTTTGTACGATTACTTTTTAGCACTATTGCACCTTAAAGGGCGTCAAAGGATAGCACTCTCAACATTGCAACATAATGCTGGTCATGACTGAAAACGTGATGAGGTAAAGAGCCCAATACGTTCCAGAGATTCTCTTTGAGCTTGATTGATTGTGATAAAGTAGGCCGAGCGAATAAGATATTGTTGCCTATTAAAAGAAAATGTACTGTACCTGCAAGTGTTTTATCGGGAGGTGTTAAATCAAGTCGTAGGATTTGAGCTCTCTGCCTAATATTACTACACCTATTATATCCGAATCCAAGCAATTTCTTACATATTTCTTACAATTTATATATTTCAATATATGAGTCCTTGGGAAACGTTCAGATTTCTAAGGAGCATAACTATGGCTCAAACGTTCGGAGTATGTGGAAGCGAATCACTTAATTCCAAGGAATTGAAGAATTCTATAATAGGGAAATGAAGTAGCTGGCTTTCATCTTCAGTATCCAATTTGTTAACGCTGATGTATGTGTTTGAACTACTGGACATAAGTTGAATGACTTTTAAATGAATATCATTACATTGTTGCAAATTGGCAAATACATGTATTATATATTCCAGCAGATCAATTTTACCATCACAACAGTAAAGGCCAAAATAACCACGCGTAGATTTTACGCAACAGAAATACAATTTAGAACAATGTTTACATTTGATCGTCAAAGACCTTACACTGTACTGCATAATATCTGGAATAATACTTCCATTGCCGAAATCAACTGCGTAGTTAGACTCAGTACTCTAAACAAATAATCATTAAACAATTGTCTTATAAAAAGAAGTTCAACATGACCGTCCAGAGACTTTCATACTCAAGTTGGTTGGTGAGGAGAATGCGATGAAACTGATCGCTTAAAATAAATTCCTTATAATTGTTCCTGCCAACGAAATTTTTTGCAATAGCTTGAAAACGCAGCTCAGAATGACGTTCTTCATTTTGTTATAAACAGTACAAAACTGCTCTAAATAAGCAATTTCCATCACCTGTTATAGGTTATGGCGGTACATTTTGCAGGGGAACATAGAATCACTTCGCCAGCTACTGGAATGACCATAGGCCTATACTCAATACTCACTTCGGCAGTCACCCTAATGGAGGCAGTTTTTGAATTCTATGTCCCGTGCATGTCAAAAATCGTATTAACACATGGAAGCCCACCCATTCTTGGCTATCGCCTCGGAGACCCGGGTTACATTTCCTGCTCTGCCAAGAAATTTAATTCTGGTCTGAGGGCAAAATCGGGGCACATTCAGTCTCTTGAGGTATAACTAAGAAGAGGAAGGTTTGATTCCCACCTCGACAATCATGGATGTGGTTTTTCGTGGTTTCCCACTTCCACTCAAGGCAAATACCGGGATGGTTCCTTACTTATGGCCTTGGCCGTCTCTTTGCCATTTCCCACCTTATTTACAAATACACACATTATGCAGCCATCACAATAACGCAGGTTATCAGAGAAAATTTTACACATACACACCAAAGTACGCGGGGCTGAGTGACCACGACGTCGGAGCCCTTCAAACGAATTATGTTTGCCAAGTGTCTCTCGTGGCGCAAGCAATTGTGGACACGCGCGGGTGCCTGGAAAACTTCTTTTTTCTTTAATAATTTAAGATTATATCAACGATGCATAATTATAACTTTTAGTCTAGGACGCTAATAACTTGACCTCCGAAGCATTGGGAAGAATTGCAATATTGAGGTACATAAACAATATAGCCTATACATTCAACTGTCAGTTAATGTTCTTCAACATTTCCCTTCTTAAATATTCCCCTCCTTTATAATTCTCCATCACGTGAAAACGCGCCATGTCTTGTGTTTTAAATATAGCGATGCAATGGTGCTGCCATCTGTTGTCAGTTAAAGGAAATATATGGGCGAGGTACTGCCATCTGTTGTCAGTTACTGGAACTGATTGCAGATATTCGAACGGCGTATTGAGGACAACAGTTAGCTCTCTTGATCATATGCTGTAATGCAATGGTAAAACGGAAATAAAACATATTGAGAGGGAATGTAGAAATATGTATCTTTAACAGACATAAAACCTTACTAATACTCCTTGATTAAACAATATTTCAGTGGTAAAAAAAGCTGCCGAATGATAGGATCGAACCTGTGCTCCTTGGAACCACAGTCAGTCGCCTTAACCACATAGCTACTCGCGCACTCTGATTCGTCAGCAGACTAAAGCATTCACTACATTCAAAAGCCGCTGTCTGAAGGAAATAATCCATTTCATTACCCAAAAAAAATCAATGTTGCACATTCGTATACGTTCATACTGTTATTATATTTTATAGTCAGAACTTGGCTAATGTATGATTTCTGATACGTGCAAGGGCACGTCCCTACGCTTTCAAACATGTATTTACTCATTTGAAACGACCGCCTGGTGACTTGCTTCCCATTTTGAACACGAGATGGTAGCGCCTGTCGGTCTTGGAGAGATTACAAATAGTTCCTGTTTCTCCCCAATAGGTGGTGTGGGCTGCTCCTTATTAAACTCGTTATACGCATGACATAATAGAAAGACAATCTTATTCTTCGTCGTAAAACAAAAGCCGGTGTATTCATGATACCGCCAAATTATGTACTTATTTATGACATTGTTGTTTGATGTGTCTTTCTCTGATTGGACAATATTATTTACATGTATACAGTTCGAAAATGACACGCAAAAATTCTCCGCCATTTTGGGTAGGCCATTAGAGGTCGTGAAGTAAACATCGAGCCATCTGGTCGTGAAAGGTGTCTCCACTAATGGGGGCTTTTAGCCCCCATTCTCTACAAAATATATATATTCAAGAAAAAGGAATTGCCTGTTTTCTTCAGGCTGTGAAATTTCATCGTTCCGCCGTGAAGAGGAAATGTGCAAGGTTAATCGCAACTGGATGCGATCAAGTGCTTGTATCTACACGAGGCATGGGCGTGTTAGCCATTTTTTGTGAAGCACATGTAATAACGTAAAAGTATGTGTTAATTATTTTATTATTATTGTGTCTCCACTGTGAAGAATTTAAGGTACGTTTTTCTAATTTAATTTATCTAATTATTTTATTTTGGGAGCTCCAATTTTGGACCTCGTATCAATGTTTGATCTTCTGTTTTGTTTTGTTTTTTTTTGGCTTAATTTTATTTCTGTTTTAATTACGTGTCCTGATTTATTTGAACCTTGTTATCTTTTCGTCGTACCTCCTGGAGACACATTTCTAGTTTATTTCACGTTTAAATTATTATTTATTTTCCTTTGGCAAGCTTGGGATTGTCATTTTTTTTTTAATCTATGTAAGATCCGTCCAGTTTTAAAACGACTTGCATTAATAAGTTTTAGATGTAATTGTTTTTTTTCCGCCGTTCATTTCCTTCTACTAATGTTTAAATTTAATCTTATTAATTGTTTGCCGTAATTTCGATCTGGCATGTTTTTGGTGTGGCCATGTCTGTTGTTTACCGTGATGCATGATGGTCTCATGGTCAGTCCATTGGCGCGGGTCTCAAAACCAAACGTGTTATCTGTTAGCTTAATATTTTTTTTTAAATTGTAATCTTCATGTTAATTTTGTGATTTTTGGTAAACGTCCTTGTGTTTTCCGCCGGCGTGCATTTTATTTATTTATTTTCTATCCCATTTAATTTTTTAAAAAATTTAATTTAATTTCAATCCTTCTTTTTTCGGCGTGGCCTGAACTTCTGCATGTCGGATCGATATTGCATTACCTTGCAATTCATCAAGCCTGTTCTCAGTATGTTATGCATGTAATATTTATTTTAACCTTTGGGCTGTTTTACATTTTTTTATTTTAAATTAAGTCTTTCCTCTTCTTGGCTTTGCAAGCAAGCATGTTAGGCGCTATCTGGCCTTCTTGTAAATTTGTGTTGGTTGATGCATGTTCAGTTTAGGGTGGAGGTGTTCTTTAAATTTTTAATATTAAACCTTTTTTTTTTTTTTTAATCTTTGGTTGTGGCATTATTTCACCGACGGCAGTGCCGTTAGTTTTTGGGGGGTGTTTGTACGATAGCCTGTGTGTGTTGTCCCCTTCTCCATCTTCCTTCCACTCCTTTGGAGCTCTTCTGTTGGGACATGTCATCTGGAGGTGATTTTGCTGCGGAAGTGACCCGGACCCCTGAATACAGGTAAGTTGGCCCATCCACGCTCTCCGTACCCGTACCATTCTGGTAAGCAAAGCGTTGGTTATCGAGAAGCCGACGTGCTGCTGGCCAGTGCCGTCCAATGTAGGGGTAGCAATTTCAATTACATGGAAGCTTATTAAATAACTTATGTTTTAATGGACTTCTCACCGCCATTTTGTCATGAGCCCAAGCGGATTGTGCCAACGAGCTAGAGAAAGGTATATAGAGAGGCAAGGAGCCGCGTAGCAGCGCTCTGGGCGGAGGCAACCTAAGTTAAGGCGCCATGATTCAGAACGTCGTCTGACAAGAGCTTGTTGTGATTGTTCGCGTTGAGCGGGAACATGTGTTGAATGAAATTTATTTAAAAATACATTGACCATGCCATCAGTGTGTTCGTCATTCAATTGTACGAATAGAAGTAATAAGACAACCGGAGTGTTGTATTTCAGGTAAGAAATGTCATCCAATTTCTTAAATTAATGAGGTAGACCCTTTACGAAAACGTGATGCAGCAGTTTAAGTTTGTGTAATATTTACATTTCAGATTCCCTTTGCAGAAACAGGAACTAACAAAACAATGGGTTGTCAACATGAAAAGCAATAAATGGTGCCCCACGAGATACAGCTTAATTTGTTCTCTACACTTTGAAGATAAATATATGTACCGGTATGTAGCAAATGAAAGACGACGTCTACTAGCTAATGCAGTATCTACAATTTTCAATTTTCCTGCACATCTGCAGAAGAAGCAGGCCTGTAGATCTTCGCCGAAGAAGCGTAGTTTCCAGGAAACTACAGAACACTCGCATTCAGATACGGTAGCATTGTTGCAGAAGACCTTGATATCAGTAGGTAAATATATTAGGCTGTCTTAAAATTTAAGCAAAGATAGTTGTGAGCCATAATAATAATTACGGTAAAAATAATATCGTATGGCCTCGGGTGCCGGGTGCAAGCTTTGTTATTTGACACCCAGAGGGTAGCTTGCATGTCGAATTTTGTTGTTCCTTGAAGCTCCATGAAAGTCAAGGAGGTTAGATAACTAAGCTCCTTGACATTATAGCGCTTTCTAGTAGAGAAATGAGGAACTTTGTGTAGCCGGAAAATCCCTAGATTAATTTTGCCATTATGAACACGGGGTTCTTTAACATGCCAACATCGTATGGCATGCGTATCGTGATTTTTGCCGCCTTTCACATAAATAACACTTACCATGGCCTGGAGCGAACCTGCAAGCTTGGGGGGGTTAGTAATCCGACACGATAACCACTCACACACCGTGGCAAGCTATAAAATAAAATATATTGTACAAATATCAATCTTCGTAAGCCAACGAGGTATACTTTCTCTAGTTCGTTGTTTTGAACTAATTATGGGAAACGTAACAGGCTTTACTAATCTTTTTTTTTTCTTTCTTTCATTCTTTCTTCTCAGAAATTTCAGATGGAAAGCTTATTTGCGATTCCAGCAGACAGATGCCAATATACGGTTTGATTATTGATCTCTTAAGTGTGATACAACTAGCAGAAACATACGTGTGGGGACAAAGTTCTGTATTGAGATACTTATTGACACGCAGATTGAGTCAGGATCACTTAGAGCTATTTTTCTCTTCTATTCGCTCCAGAAGTGGGAATAGAAATAATCAAAATGCAGTACAATTTAATTCAGCTAATAGGAAGTGTTTAATTGCGAGGGTACGCCCAACCATGAATTCCAACTGTAAGCCTATTGAGTGTGACCTACTTGTGACAACTGCAACAGCAAATATTCATGGTGTCAATGGGAAGGACGATACTATGCCGGCAGACAGATCATGGTTACTGTGCACATTATAATTCACCGAGCTTGTATGTAGGAAATGTTGTTCATTACATAGCAGGAAGTGTCGTTCGCCAAGTGCCTAAAAAAATGACTTGTATTGAATGCGTAGAAGTGCTTTTATCTGCGTGGCTCAGCGGTAACGTTCTCGCTTGCTGGTCCCAAGGTTGCAGGTTCGTATCCTGGCGCAGTCAGCTGGCATTTGAGGGTGCGCAAATGCGAGGGAGCCGTGTCAGTAGATTTACTGGCACGTTAAAGATCCCCTTCGAGGCAAAATTCCGGCACCCCGGCGTCTCTAAAAGCCAGAGTAGTTAAAAGGGACGTAAAACCAATAACATTATTATTATTATTTTCTAAATGGAGAGCATAGCGAGGGCACTTAGTCTATCTTGTGCCATGGTGTTCCGCAGAAAGCTCTTGATCCTCTTCAGCGATGAGAAACACCTCTCAGGCTCTAGCATTAATAAACACTCTCTTATGGATACCCTTTGCTCGTACACCACATTTACGGTGCGCGACCTGAAATTCCATCTAGTCGATGGTCTTGTTGGAATTCTTCGAGCTGCCACTGCTTCTAAAGCAGACGTCCGTTGCTGCGACCTTGAGAAGAAAGCAGGGAACGCTGACTGGTGAGCGAAGAACATCCTAGCCGACTGATTCTGCGAAGCTGCATGTTCCATTGTTAAATTCAGTTGGTGTGCATAGCAGTGGATGTAATGTGCGTTGGGATAACAGGCTTTTATCTTTGCTTGCACTTCACCTTTACCACCACTCATTACTGATGCCCCGCCGTAGGTCTGCGCAATAACTTTGTGTGGTGTAGCGTTTTTAACATGTTGTCCATTACACTTAAAATACATGATGCAAGGGAATCCGCATTCTGAACTTCCGGTTTAAAGAAGCCCCAAAATTGTTCGTATGGAATACCATCTTCCTCATACCGAAATACCAACACTAACTGTGTCTGCTCTGAAACATCGGTAGTTTCATCGGCCATCACACTAACAAAATATGCTTGCTGCATTTCTTCTGCTATCACTTCTCTGAAGGTTTCAAGCATGCAGTCCAACAGCTCGTTCTGGATGGTTTTTGAGGTCCCTTTGAAAACTCTATTAGATTCAATGTGCTCCTTTACTGAACTGTCTATACTAGAAATTAAATCTGCTAGACGGGCCATGAAAACGCCAGGATTGTCTGAATTATCACTTTCGTCGTGCCCTCTTAAAGCACCACAAAACTTAATGCAGTCCGGGGTAGGTCTACCTAACTTCTTTACCTTAGTTTTTTCTTCAAGAGTTCTGGTTGAAAATGGGGTTTTCAAGAGGCTCTCCTCTAAGTTTTCCATATTGCACAAACACGCAAACAAACTCAACACAGATACGCATTCCTCATACAAAATTAATTAAGCACTGCACACAAAAACACCTGCAATTACAAAATATCCACGAACTCGGAAACACTTGCTGTGACCGCTCAAAAACAGTACTACTCAGTATTACCAAAAGCATTAAAATGAAACCAGCAACGCCGTAATGCAAAATCACATGTTATTTTGCTATAGTGAAATTTATGAACTAGGCATCACAATAATCATGTCCTTAATTGACGACATAAACATTATAATTTTTATAGTACATCGATTTACAAAATGTGGCTATAGAATAAGTAAGTTAGGAGTATTGAAAAAGACCTTCTGGCGGGAACAGCTGATGGGTTCCTCTGCTTTTTAATACCCCATTTTCTTTGAACGATTCCCTCTTAAATCCTATTCCTGAGTCCAGATAGTGCCACTGGCCACGTTCATATTCCGTGTGACCAGTGCTGCTTCTCTGTGGTCGGACAAAGAATCGCTGTGATGACTGGTCTTAGCTGTTGTCCCAACAGCACATCCAGAACACAAGGGAAAGGTTGGGCGCGCATGCGCAGAAGACAAAATTCACGCTTCCTGCCAATAAACTTGGAAATTCTCGCTGGGCTGTGATCTGCACAGCTAAGGTAGTGCACGGAGAGGAGCGTACGCCTAGATACCTCGTACCGTACCTGTTCTGTGAGGGGAGTAGAAATATTTCCTACTCTTTGCTTGACGTCTTTCTTAAAGCGTTGTATTTGTAGATAATAGGCCTTCTATTAAAATAATTTATTTTCAAATAAAGCAATGTGCTGCAGCACTTCAGCACATAAGGAGCGGCCGCCCCTGCAATAACTGTGTAATATAATTAGTGTTGATCGTCTTACGCTTCATCGGACAGCGGATTGACTCTAATGAGATCAGCTGGGACTGGCCGCAGTCCCTGTATGTCCTCCTGGAAAAGAGTTGTACAAATTTAATAACCCGTGTCTATATCTTGTGGGAATGTTAAATCAGAGAACAGAATGTATTCTCCAGCAAGGCTCGAGACAGTTTTGTATGATTACGATGCTGCCGCAACGTCTCGATCCTACACAGTGTGGTACTGATTTATTCTCACATACCTGCAAGGCGCTGGAGACAATATTGTTGTTGTTGTTGATTCATTTATGGGCTTGCGACAACGTATTCAGTCAGCCTAGGGCACTTGGGTGTCTGATAAAACTGTGACATTGCGGTTTAAATAACAATAATATCGTATGGCCTCGGGTACCGGGTGCAAGCGTTGTTATTTGACGCCCAGTGGGCAGCTTACATGTCGATTTTTGTCGTTCCTTGAAACGCTATGAACGTCAAGGAGGTGCTCCTTGACAATATAGCGCTTTCTAGCAGAGAAATCAGGAACTTCGTGTTGGCGGAAAATCCCGAGATTAATTTTGCCATTATGAACACGGCCTACTGAATTCAAATGGGTTCTTTAACATACAAACAACGTATGACATGCATGCCGTGATTTTTGTCGCCTTTCAAAAATCACTTACCACGGCCAGGAGCGAACCTTCAAGCTTGGGGTTGGTAGTCCGACACGATAACCACTCACCCACCGTGGCAAGCATTATTGTGGTGTCTGTAGTACCTTCAGGAAGTAGCCTATGCCTATTTTGCAATCAAGACTGAGATAAGGAAAGGAGGTGGCCGTGGTTTTTATACCGACATTCGCCTGGAGTAGAAGTGGGAAACAACGGAAAACCACTTCTAGGTCAGCTAAACTAAGGTGGGATTCGAACTCATCTCTTCTCAGTTCTGCCTCAGCTAGTATTCCAGCCCCCTATCAGATTTTAAAGCTAGGTTTTGAACCCAGGACTTTCAATATCTGAGTCTCAATACGTACCTCGATCCAGAGAAGGCAGCCTGAATCAATATTCACGCCGGATGGGTAAAAGAATGGAGACGTGATTATAGCGATGCCTTCCTGGTGGAGTCCCCTGACACCTCTAGTTACGAGTGATAATCATTCAGGACACATCTCGTTTCAATATGGCTTCTGAACACAAACAAAAGCATTACACATTCAAATATTTTGTCTAACTTCACAATGGCAAAGTTTCCTTTCTTATTGGGTGAGGAAGAACTTGAAGATAAAGCGTAGACCCTGGGTTTGGGATTTGAATCTCTTTCTTCCGACCCCCAGGGGCTCACGAAAAGCGGGACGTGGGTTGGTGACCACGGGGCCCCAGCTGAGTACGGCATTACTTCCACTTACTTCTGCCGGGCTCCTCTCAGTCATCTTTCCTATCGACCTCCCTTGCTCAACTCTTGTTCTCTTCCGACCCCGACGGTATTAGGGTATCTGTGGCCTAGCGAGTCTTTCACTTTCCCGCCTTAATTGGCCCTTGTCTCATGTTTCCTAATGCCCTCATTCTTTGAGGGGTCAGCCTTCATTTTCTCTTCATGTTATCTCCTGCTTTCTTCAAAAGGCCCTCAAGGAGGCCGGGTGTATGTAGCCCCACCAGTTCTGGTACACCCTGGATAATGCTACACCCTTAAGGGCTCACGGCTGGTGAATTTGGGAGTTGGTGACCCCGAGGGATTCCTGATCTGGGTCCGTTCCGTCTCCTTTTTCCTCTGACTTGGGGGCGGGCTCTCTCCTCTTTTCCTTTCCTATCTGCCTTTCATGCCTTATCTCCTTCCTTCCAAGTCTCTCAATCCTCATTATTCGAGGGTTGAGGGCATTTCTTTTCTTCCTGTCCTTTATTTGCCATATCCTTTATTTGTTTACCATTCCGTCTTCTAGTATGTAAGTCCGTAGTTAGTATTAGTTATAGTTTTCAATCTCATCTCATCTTTCACCATCACCCAAACCATTAGGGGCCAATAACCTAGATGTTAGGCCCCTTAAAACAAAAATTATCATCATTATCATAATTTTTCCTACGGGTATGTTGAAGTTATTCCCAACATTTCGCCCATTTTATGATACGGCGTCTTCAAGGTCCACATCACTTCAAATAATTCAAACGTGTCATTATGTCAGTACTCCTAACACGGAGTGTGATTCCAAGAGTGCTTGTATTCATGTAGTGAAATAAGAATTCATTCTGAGTGAATCATAAAAATTGACTTGGTCTAATAATAATAATAATAATAATATTGCAAAATTACGACACTAGAAGACAGTTGTGTTGCAAGAAGCTTTATATGCCTTAGAAACCGTATGCCTGGTTGACCGCTCTAAAATTGCAGACATTGAAAAACATGAACGAAAATTCTCCTGAAATTTTTTGGTCCCACGAGAGAAAATGGAATGTGGATTAAGAGGAGAGCAGCGGACCTCTATTCCTTCACTGACAGGCTCACTGATGCCGTATGGAAGATACGCCTGAATGTCTATGGCCACATCTACAGAATGAACAGCGACAGACTAACTGAGAGATTATTCAGAGTAATCAACTCAAAGAAGGTCAAGATAAAATGACTAGAAGAAACTAAGGCTGACCTCCAAGAAATGAATATCACAGACGACATCATAGACAATCGTGGAGCTTTTAGGACAAAGGTAGCCAACCATAAATTTAGGGAGAAACCCATAAAGAAAACTGGTAGGAAGTGGTCGACAGAACACAAGATGCTACACAGTGCATTCATGAAGAGATTTTGGGAGGATAACAAGGCAAAACCACCAGGCTTGCCAACTAACAAATTCAAACGCGCGCTTTGAATGGGCATAACGACGAAAGAAGAAGAATAATAGTTGGGTTAACAACGAGAATAGTATGTAAGTCTACCCCTTATTATTCCCGTTTTCAACGGTGTCGGGGATGAATTACGGTGAAAGTTTATGCGGTGGGTGTCTTTTTACAACCGGATGCTCTTTCTGACACCACCCGCATGAGAGCAGTTAATGAGAGATGAAATTAATGAAAGAAGATGAATGAAACTGGGCAAGGAGAGGAAAGGAAATGGACACGGCCTATTAAATGGTATCGTCCCGCCATTCGCCTAAAGGTGAAAATGGGAAACCACGGAAAACCATTTCAAGGACGGCGGTCAGTAGGTCTCAAACCCTCGTTTACAGAGTCCGTAGATAGCTGGACCCAATATCCTAGCGCTGCTCGTTAGAGAGCATAGCAACTTGGTTAAGATTACAACGTGAATTAAATGCATAATTTAAGGATGACTCATATATTTTATAATGTCCTGTATTATATCGATCCCGCCAGGGACTCACGACTAGTGGGACGTGGGTTGGTGACCACGGGACCCCAGCCGAGTCCGGCATTGCTTTCATTTAATTGTGCCTGGCTCCTCACTGTCACCTTTTTTGGCCTCCCTTGACCAACTCTTTTTCTCTTCCGACCCCGACGGTATTAGTGTATCCGAGGCCTAGAGAGTCCTTCATTTTCCCGCCTTAATTGGCCCTTTTCTCACCTTTCCTGATACCCTCATTCTTCATTTTATTTTCATAATCTCCTCTCTTCTGCTCAAGGCCCTCAAGGACGCCCTACCACTCACTTCTGGCGCACCCTGGATAGTGCTACACCCTCAAGGGTTCACGGCTGGTGAGTTCGGGATTTGTTGACCCCGAGGGATTCCTGAGCTGGGTCAAGTCTTCCTCCTTTTTCCACTGCCTTTGGGGCGGACTCTCTCCTCTTTCCCTTTCCTGTCAGCCTTTCTTGGCTCTCCTGCATTCCAAGTCCCTCAATTCTCGTTCTTCGAGGGTTGAGGGCATTTCCTTTCCTCCTGCCTTTTATTTTGATTCTTCTCATTTTTGTCTCCCATTTCCTCTTCTGGTTTGTAAGTCAGTAGTTAGTTTCAGTTATAAATTTCATTTGATCATGTTTCATCTTCACTCTCACCCAAACGATTAGGGGCCGATAACCTAGATGTTAGGCGGCTTGGGTGGCGTAGTCGGTAGCATGCTGAACTGCTGTGCCCAAGATAGCGGGTTCAAACCCGTCCGAAGTCGTCGGATTTTTTAAGAACGTTAAAAATCCGTCAGTATGCCTTCCCTCGGAGGGGAAGTAAACCCGGCGGTCCCATGTCATAGATTTATGGCATGTAAAAGATCCTTTCACAGACTAAACTTGTGTAAAGCAAAATTGTTAGGTTAGATTTCGTCAGAACGCTCTATCAAAGTTCCAACGTTCACCTCTAAGTATCATTGATATCTGGTGGCGAAAGTTGGAACTACTTGAAATTGAACGGAACTTGTAGCTCACCCTTTAGGGTGTCCGCTGGAAGCAGCTACAGACTCAGGCGAGCCGAACATGTCCTCGGACACTCCCGGCACTAAAAGCTATACTATAAATAAATAATAATAACCTAGATGTTAAGTCCCTTTGAACAACAATTACTATCATCATCATCATCAAGTATTATTTCGATGAATAATGCGGTTCGAGTCTAGCTTTTTGTGTTAAATTCATAGAGTTTCCGTCTTATTTATGCTCAATTCATATAACACCCACGTTCAATGAAGGGACTAATTTCTGACCATTGTGCGAGGCTCGAACACTCTGAATTAGGGTGACATTCCATTCGGCCAGCACATCTGGAGATCAGATATTTAAACTGGGGTGCAGTATAATCATGAAACGGACATCAATTAGTATTTGTACCAGCACAAGTAAGGTATAGGTATCAGCCATAACGTGACCTTCATTAAAAGCCATTCAAAGGGCATTAGGAGGGCTCACTGTGGAATATAAGCCGAGCTGGTTGACTTACCGTAGAATGCACCACTAATGAAGATATTATGGCCATGTCACCTACCTGAAACATATGAAAGAGACACATCATTAATTAGTGAAGCAGTTCATGTATAACATTCAATAACAAAGAAACACTCCCATGTGGTCTGATGAGGTGTTCTCATAAATAATAATGTGGTAGTATCTACAGACTCGGGGAATGAAGGACGCTTTAGATTCTGGTGTTAGTCCATAACAGAGAGAATGCAGCGTGGGCAGGAGTATTAATAGTCACTTAAGCCTATTAAGATTTCTAACTTCTCTATAAATTAAATAAGCTGTCCGAACATTTCCAATTTGTGCTGAATAAAATTTTAAAAATATAAAAAGTAAAATCAATTATAATTAAAATGTAAAAAGTAATCTAATTGGACTAAAGAAATTAAAATTTGTGCTGTACAAATAAAACTGAAAATTTGAAAGTAAAAAGGTATTAAAATAAATATTGTAAAAGTAAAATAAAATTTATAAACAAAAAATATACAAATTAAGATAAAATTAATCAAAAATTAAAAATAAAATAAAAATGAATATTGCCTAACGCATAAAATTTAAAAAAATCAAGAATCAAAATTAATAATAATTAAAACGTAGGCCTACATACAAATCAATAAAGTCACAAATTGTCTAACATTTTGTATCCGGTAATTTGCCTTAGAAATCACGAAAAGTTACTTCTAGAATGGTTGAGGTGGGATTCGAATCTTTCTCCTCTGCCATTCCGACCCTCAAACCAGAATCAAGTTAGTTAGCAGAGTCAGGAATCGAACCAAGGACCAATAAGTCAGGATTCTTAAAGCCTACTCGTGGAATACAAAAGGTGATTACTAGGATTGATGACCTACAAATTGCCTAGAGAAGACAAAAAGACAAATATTGGAAAAAGGACGTAAACATGTGATTCAAATTAATAATTTTAGTTTCAATTACCAATTTAATGAACATGATATTTCAAAAATATAAAACTCTGATGTGTGCAATTTAAGCTACACTGTAAAAAAAAGCTGCTTCTTCTCTCAGATACTATCTATTTATTACTTAAACATATTTTGAAAACGTAATTCCGTGTTTGTTAAAAAGTGTTTGTTAAACGCAACCCTGGGTTTATCAAAATATGCAAAATGTAGACTAGAGTACGAACTTGCAAACGATAACTTCTTCATTGAGGACCTACGGACGACGAGAGGACTACCATCTACGGACGCCTGGAAAAGACTAATGCATGAGAGTGAAGAAGAGAGATGAAATCTGGCTCGAATTTTACATAACGGAAGCCATGACGAATAGGGTATGGACTGACACCAATCAAGACCTACGACAGTTCGTTAACTTGATGGCGGTACATGGGTACCACCATAAACTGTGCGTCACCGAGTACTTTCATGACATTGACGTATTCTGTACTTGTAAATTATGTGGTAAACAATGTAGGCGGTACCATGTAATCACATGTAAGAACCGGGATCATTCCATTGTGAAATTTTGTGAAGGTGGAAGGTGAAAAACCCAATGTATATTCACATGAACCCTATACACAATTTGTGCTCTGTATTTTCAATAATAAAAGAATTTAGAATTAGCTATTGTTGATTTTGCAGTGTATCGCAACAGTCATCCTCAGGTTCTTAGGAGTAAAATGGGTACAAAAAATGTATAAGCGATAGAAGTAAGTCAGTCGTATCGATACAATGATTAAATCTTTTGTTAAAGTTTAATATTTAAGTGTGGACTAACGTTGGGTCAGCATCAGCAATTTAAAAAGCAACGAAAATGGAATTAATTTTAGATTCGAATGGTTACCCCGAACAAAGATCTAATCCACAAAGAATCGAAAGTTCAGTTTTCAGTGGAATAAGTTAATGATCTGTGTGAAACATTTCACCGCAAGTGTGATCTAATTGTTGTAAATTGGATAGAGAATTGAAAAAAATGATTTACCATTGTGATTTAAATCAAAATCAATGTTTTTTTTCCAATAATTTTCTATTTGTGGGTTAGTTCGTTATTCGGCGGAACGATTCAATTGCTGAAGATGATCCAAAATGGTGCTGAAACATGTCGACAAATATCACACTTTAACACAAATTTTAAACATCTTATTGATTCAACGGATTTAATTGTGTAGTTTATAATTTGAAATCAAAACTGATAAAGATTCATTTAACCAACATGGTCAATATAAGAACATTTTACTAAAAATATACGCTAGTTGAAAGGAGGTGAAGTTGCAAACGAAGGCCGGTAAAGCCTAAAAAGGCTATAAATAAATAAATTAGTAGTCGCATAGCCTATGATGTGTAACAACTGATATGCTATCTTACTATGTACTTGAGATGAAATATATATGTGAAGTCAATTTTTTTCGGCTGTACTCCTCCAGTTCTTAATTTTTCTCACGTTTCTTTTGTCGATAATTTCGCATATAATATTCTCTGGATTTACCCATCTTTGCAAATTACAAAATCATGAAAAAAAGGGGCGCCACCCCGAGTCCTACAACAACTCATACAGCATTATTGGTTTGCGACATATTGAATAGCCGATGACCCTTTAGTTTTGGGTCCTTTGCCCCTACAAATGAAAACAATTTTCTAACCAAAACTCTGCAAGAAGTCGATAATTTCTGGGATATCATGGATCAGACTATGAATAAAATAAATATTTATAACATCAAAATCCTTATTGGGGACTTAAACGCTCAACTGGGTAAAGATAAGAAGTATCGAGATGTAGTAGGAAAGTGGGCTCCTCACAAATATACTAATAGAAATGGCCAAAGACTCGTAGAAATTCTCAGAACCCAAGGACTAATCTCCAAATCTACTTATTTTAAAAGAAAACCACACCAACTCAAAACTTGGAAACATCCTGATTGGACAAAAGGAGAATTTCAGCTAGACCATGTATGTATGGACAAATTCTATCACAAGGAAATCCACAATGCCAAAGTTCTAAGAGGAACCGACACTCGCTCAGATCATTACTTAATTAAAAACAAGATCAAATTTACTCCGTTAAGAAGAAAAAGACAAAATACCGGTACAGTTGGAGGGAAAAGGACATACGACCCTCATCAGTTAATCCAGAATGACCAGTACCGGCAAAGAACAGGAACTACAAGACTAACAGACAATTTAGATGAACTAATACCAATACTTAAACAGAACGCAGAAGCTCCTTTAAATCCAAAGAAAAGACATGCCTGGTTGAACTCTGATTGTGATAGAATGCATGAAGAAAGACATCAAGCTTGGTTGAAATTTCAAGCCCACAGAACAGAAGAGAACGCCACTAACCTCAAGAATGTCAGAAAAGAATTCATCCAAACTATTAGAAGAATAAAGAGAAAATATCAAAAAGATTTAATAAACTCTATTGAGGAAAATAATTACAAAACCAATTCTAGAGATTATTACAAAGCCTTTGATAAACAATTGCAAAAATACAGCTCCCCCACACTATTGTTGAAAAATTAAGATGGACAAATAGCGCATAACAATAAGGAAAATTCAGAAATCATGGCGGAAGCATTTAACAATCTCTTGAACAATGATGAACCTGAAAAGATTTTATTCATTGATACACTTACCCCAATAAAAACTAAACCAGAAAACAGAAACCCACCTACAGCGAAAGAAGTTGAAACAGCGCTTAAGGAAATGAAGAACTACAAAGCGTGTGGTGAAGACCAGGTTTTTGCAGAGATGTGGAAATACGCCGGCAGTTCGACTCAGACGTCCCTCCATATGGTAAGTTATTACAAAAGATTTGGATATCAGAAAAATTCCCAGAACAATGGACCACAGCTATAATTAACCCAATTCATAAGAAAGGTGACAGAAGTAATCCAGACAACTATAGAGGTATTTCCATTCTGGATATCACTTATAAGATTTTTTCTAAGATACTATATAATCGGATTAAAGATCAACTAGATCAAGAGTTAAGGGAATACCAGGGAGGCTTCAGACCATGGAGAAGCTGCGCTGAACAAATAATAACTTTGAAGCTAATCATGGCATATTACAGAAAACGAAACAAGCCCCTTTCAATAACATTTATAGATTTCAAGAAAGCTTATGACTCCATCCACAGACCATCATTATTAAAAATTTTAAGACATTTCGGACTTCACCCAAAGCTGATCAAATTGATAGAACTTACTCTAACGAATACAATTTTTAAAATTAATTTCAGAGGAGAACTTTCTGAACCATTTTTGGTAACAACTGGTTTGAGACAGGGTGACGGATCATCACCTCTTCTTTTTAATTGTGCGCTGGAGTATGTTATGAGGGAATGGTACAAGAACAACTCTAAAAATATAAAAAATGGAACCCATAAAGACAACATACATCTGAACTGTCTAGGATTTGCTGATGATCTAGCTGATCTAGATGATCACATACAACCTGAACGAGAAACCAGCATGGCAAAATAGAATAGATAAACTGGTTATAGCACAGCATGTTACCAAGAATACATATAATAAAAAATGTCTCTCGATAGCAACCAAATTGAAGCACTACAAAACAGTCACCCAGCCACAAATTACATATGCATGTGAAACATTATTCAAGACAACAAACACAGTTGCAATAGATAGAGTACTCAAGTTAGAAAGGAGAATAGTGAGAACCTGTTTAAATAAAAGTTATCAAGTAAATGGAGTCTGGAGGCTAGCTTCCAACGAAACAGTTTATAAAGAAATAGAACCAGTGCAAGCACAATGAAAAAGAATCGAATATCATTCATAGGGCATCTAATACGGTCACCATAAAAATAGAATCAGTAGAAAAATAATAGAAAAATTATGGACGAGTAAGAGTTAGAACAATATTAGATGGATCACAGAACTTAAATAAGATATGAGAGAGTTACATATTACACTAGAAGATTTAAAATACAAGACAGACACACTGAAGGTTCTGAAAGACAAACACACTAGACTACAGACAAAAATTAACAAGCAGAGAATAGGAAGAGTCATTCCTGAAGCAGAAAGAAAATAACGTTCAGAAAAGATGAAGAAATATTGGGCTGCCAAAAAGAAGAAAAACCTCCATAAACCTGACTAATGTAGTCCTATGTTGGCTAAAAAATTAAAATAAATAAGAGGGGAATAGAAAAACGGGGGGCGTCACCCCGACTCCTAGGACACCTCATACAAGACCCTAGCATTGTTGGTTCGCGAGACATTAAAAAGCCGATGACCTATCAGTTTTGGATACTTTGGTTAAAGTAAGAGGGGGATAGAAAATCGGGGGCGTCACCCCGACTCCTAGGACACCTCATACAAGTCCCTAGCATTGTTGGTTCGTGAGACATTAAAAAGCCGAAGACCTATCAGATTTGGATACTTTGGTTAAATTAAGAGGGGTATAGAAAATCGGGGGCGTCACCCCGACTCCTAGGACAACTCATACAAGTCCCTAGCATTGTTGGTTCGCGAGACATTAAAAAGCCGATGACCTATCAGTTTTGGATACTTTGGTTAAATTAAGAGGGGGATAGAAAATCGGGGGCGTCACCCCGACTCCTAGGACACCTCATACAAGTCCCTAGCATTGTTGGTTCGCGAGATATTAAAAAGCCGATGACCTATCAGTTTTGGATACTGTGGTTAAATTAAGAGGGGGATAGAAAATCGGGAGCGTCACCCCGACTCCTAGGACACCTCATACAAGTCCCTAGCATTGTTGGTTCGCGAGATATTAAAAAGCCGATGACCTATTAGTTTTGGATACTTTGGTTAAATTAAGAGGGGGATAGAAAATCGGGGGCGTCACCCCGACTCCTAGGACACCTCATAGAAGTCCCTAGCATTGTTGGTTCGCGAGATATTAAAAAGCCGATGACCTATTAGTTTTGGATACTTTGGTTAAATTAAGAGGGGGTTAGAAAATCGGGGGCGTCACCCCGACTCCTAGGACACTTCATACAAGTCCCTAGCATTGTTGGTTCGCGAGATATTAAAAAGCCGATGACTACCAGTTTTGGATACTTTGGTTAAATTAAGAGGGGAATAGAAAATCGGGGGCGTCACCCCGACTCCTAGGACACCTCATACAAGTCCCTAGCATTGTTGGTTCGCGAGATATTAAAAAGCCGATGACCTATCAATTTTGGATACTTTGGTTAAATTAAGAGGGGGATAGAAAATCGGGGGCATCACCCCGACTCCTAGGACACCTCATACAAGTCCCTAGCATTGTTGGTTCGCGAGATATTAAAAAGCCGATGACCTACCAGTTTTGGATACTTTGGTTAAATTAAGAGGGGAATAGAAAATCGGGGGCGTCACCCCGACTCCTAGGACACCTCATACAAGTCCCTAGCATTGTTGGTTCGCGAGATATTAAAAATACGATGACCTATCAGTTTTGGATACTTTGGTTAAATTATGAGGGGGATAGAAAATCGGAGGCGTCACCCCGACTCCTAGGACACCTCATACAAGTCACTAGCATTGTTGGTTCGCGAGATATTAAAAAGCCGATGACCTATCAGTTTTGGATACTTTGGTTAAATTAAGAGGGCGATAGAAAATCGGGGGCGTCACCCCGACTCCTAGGACACCTCATACAAGTCCCTAGCATTGTTGGTTCGCGAGATATTAAAAAGCCGATGACCTATCAGTTTTGGATAATTTGGTTAAATTAAGAGGGGGATAGAAAATCGGGGGCGTCACCCCGACTCCTAGGACACCTCATACAAGTCCCTAGCATTGTTGGTTCGCGAGATATTAAAAAGCCGATGACCTATCAGTTTTGGATACTTTGGTTAAATTAAGAGGGGGATAGAAATTCGGGGGCGTCACTCTGACTCCTAGGACACCTCATACAAGTCCCTAGCATTGTTGGTTCACGAGATATTAAAAATACGATGACCTATCAGTTTTGTATACTTTGGTTATATTAAGAGAGGGATAGAAAATCGGGTGCGTCACCCCGACTCCTAGGACACCTCATACAAGTCCCTAGCATTGTTGGTTCGCGAGATATTAAAAAGCCGATGACCTATTAGTTTTGGATACTTTGGTTAAATTAAGAGGGAGACAGAAAATCGGGGGCGTCACCCCGATTCTTAGGACACCTCATACAAGTCCCTAGCATTGTTGGTTCGCGAGATATTAAAAGGCCGATGACCTAATAGTTTTGGATACTTTGGTTAAATTAAGAGGGGGATAGAAAATCGGGGCCGTCACCCCTACTCCTAGGACACCTCATACACGTCCATAGCATTATTGGTTCGCGAGACATTAAAAAGCAGATGACCTATTAAGTTTTGCCGAGAGCGCAAATTCTTTGTTATCAGTGAACTCTGTTGGCCATTGAAATAACTACTTGTAAAACTCCAGTGCCAAATCCTGACCGGTGTGCATGTGCGAGGTACGTCGTGGTACCAATGATTTATTGTACGAATATCTTTAATGGGGCCTCCAAACCTTGAAGTAAACCGTATGTGATATACATTCCACAGCAAAAGTATGAAGATTTAATTAATGAATCATATTTTTTTTCAGCAAATATGATATAATGAATATTTTCACACCAAAGAACGACAACTTGAAGATGATTTATTGTATCAATATCTTTAATGGGGCCTCCAAACCTTGAAGTAAACCGTATGCTATGTTTCCTCTAACACCTTTCCATCCCATTTCCGTCCCTTTTCCAAAATCACTCCCTCCAAGAATATCTAGCAACCGAGTGGAAAGATGTTACATATCAAAAGCAGGGATCAATAACCCGAAAACCAACGAAGAAGGTAAAAGAAGGTCAAATGAAACCCACCATTTTCCTGCGCACAGGGATCCCAATGAAACACATATTATATTGGACTTCGTCTTTCAATCCTAAAAATTAAATTATTTTTCTTCAACTTTCGAGCTACAGTGATTATCATCACATCTGTGAGATTTCACACCCCGACATTCCTGTGGACATCAAGATAATCACCAACAATGTTTTTAGCAAGATCCAATTTGAATCTTGGTTTAAATTTAGTAAGTTGTTTCGCTGTGTGAATCGATACTGGATAAATTAACAAATAGAGCTCATTAATTTCTTGATAGATATGAGAAACTAGACACCTAGAGTGTGGCTTACAGTTTAATTTACCATATACACAAAAGCCAAGTCAAACGTGCCAACTTCCTAATAACAAAAGTGAATCAATTAACTTCCCCACACGGTGAGATTACAATTTCTCTGCAGTGAATGTGTTCTCACTATTGATTTCCATTCCACTCGCATATTACTCTCCGGGGAGATCAAGGCAGAGTATTGCAAACAGGCAACGCACTTAAGCTATTTGTTTGGGATAACATACAGAAATGTACTCTAAGTGTATTGTGCATAAAATTCAGATTAAGCATTCAAACAATATTACAACACGTGAGTTTTTTCAATCATTTTAAGATATTTTGATTCTCTTTGTACAATAATTACCACTCAACATTTTGTTTCTTGTAGAGTACATCTCCAGAAGCCCACTCAACGCCCGAAGAACATTTCCACATGATTTCAAAGTATACTTAATATTCCTTTTATGTGCAAAAATTTCTAATTCTATTTGATTTTAAATATTGAGAGCAACACATTTTTTTAGAAGATAATTTACTAGAGACCACGTATATTTTATTTGATACTTCAATTATTTTCAGATAATTTCATGTCCTGCAAGTAAGATATTTTTTTGTTAAATTACTTTGTAACAGATCTGATTTCGATTTTATTGGAATATTTTAAAAACCTCTCCAAATGACAACATAGATATTTTCATACAGTAATGTATCTTCAGACATGGAACACATTTGATGATGACCAACAGCCTTATATATTTGAAATGATCAATGTTCAATTACTCGCAACTCTACTTGTGACTTGTTTCTTCCGACAACCACACTGTGATCGAAATTAGTCCTAGTACATTAAACATTTAATATTTATTATGTATCTATTTTATTTGACACCATTTATATTTCAATTTAATATAAGTAATTGGTTATCAACATCCTATTTTCTCTACTAACACAATGCTTACCTCAATAAGTAAGATATCACTGGATAGATAAGGATATCATACACTTCATAAACTAAACTAGGGTGCCCGTACTGCTCCGCAGCATTCTTTTCAGTATTGGAATTAAAAAATTACGACATTATGTAATAGTTTATAATCTTTATTTCACAATACTTGCTTCCTGACAATGTTCGCTGTGCGTCGACCCTTAGGTTTAATTTCTACTTCCACATCTTTAAATGATTTTTCTCGGGATAAGGCAACATAGAACATTCCATGGCCTAAAACAGGATCAGGCAAGTATATTCCAACTCGATGAAGCGTTTGAACCTGCGCCTTGTTGATTGTAATACAAAGCGCTAGTGTAATTGGAAATTTCCGTCATTAGAACCAAAATTAAATTGCTACTAAGAGAAAATATGTTGACAAAATGAGATGTAATATCTAATGTTCACTCATAACATTCCTCAGAACCATCCGATGTGAATGGTTAAGAGATCTAATGACAGCGCTTGATTCACTGAGTGATTTTTAGATTAAAACGACCTTCGTACCTCAATTAGCACCAGAGATATGAATGCTTCAAAGTTGGAAAACGTCGAAAAAAAATCAAATAAATTGAGAAAGGCGTATTTTATGTGATTTGTAATACTTGATGACAAATCTGTGGAAGAATACCTTTCATTTAAAAAAAGAACGAAGGAAATCGACCGGAATGTATGGCCGGACGTACTCGGATAAGTTTTCATCAATATTCTTAATAATATAGATAGCTTCAATGTGAAAAAAAATGTAAAAAAGGTGCAAGAAATCAAATAATTTGAGGAAGGCAGTAGTTAAGTGATTTTTAATACTTGATATTAAATCCGTACCTGAATAACTTTCATTTAATAGTGGTATTAAGGAAATCGACCGGATAGAATGGCCGGACGGAGTCGGTTAAGTTATCATAATTATTTCTACTATTCGCTTCGGCACTCATAACATTCCTGAGAATCAACCACTGTAAATATTTAATACCTCAAAAGATAGAGCTTGATCCACTGAGTGCTCTTAGACCAAAACGAACAGTGTAACTTAATTAGAACCAAAGATATGATGGCTACAATGAGAAAAACTGTTGAAAAAATGAGATGTAATATCGTATGTCCACTCATAACTTTCCTCAGAATCAGCCGATTTGAATGGTTAAGAGCTCAAATGATAGCGCATGATTCACTGAGTGTTCTTAGACTAAGACGACCTTCGTAACTCAATTAGAACCGAAGATATGAGTACCTAAAAGTTGGAAAAAGTTGGAAAAAGTTGAAAAATCAATTAATTTGAGAAAGGCGTTATTTAAGTGATTTGTAATACTTGATAACAAATCTGTGCATGAATACCTTTCATTAAAAAAAAGGATGAAGAAAATCGGTCGGATAGTATGGCCGGACGGACTCGGATAAATTTTCATCAATATTTTTAATAATAGCTTCAATGTGAAAAAAATGTAAAAAAGGTGCAAGAAATCAAATAATTTGAGGAAGGCAGTAGTTAAGTGATTTTTAATACTTGATATTAAATCCGTACCTGAATAACTTTAATTTAATAGTGGTATGAAGGAAATCGACCGGATAGAATGGCCGGACGGAGTCGGTTAAGTTTTCATAATTATTTCTACTATTCGCTTCGGCACTCATAACATTCCTGAGAATCAACCAATGTAAATATTTAATACCTCAAAAGATAGATCTTGATCCACTGAGTGCTCTTAGACCAAAACGAAGAGTGTAACTCAATTAGAACCAAAGATATGATTGCTAAAATGAGTAAAACTGTTGAAAAAATGAGATGTAATATCGTATGTCCACTCATAACTTTCCTCCGAACCAGCCGATTTGAATGGTTAAGAGCTCAAATGATAGCGCTTGATTCCCTGAGTGTTCTTAGACTAAGACGACCTTCGTAACTAAATTAGAACCGAAGATATAATTACTTAAAAGTTGGAAAAAGTTGGAAAAAGTTGAAAAAATCAATTAATTTGAGAAATGCGTTATTTAAGTGATTTGTAATACTTGATAACAAATTTGTGCATGAATACCATTCATTAAAAAAAAGGATGAAGAAAATCGGCTGGATAGTATGGCCGGACGGACTCGGATAAGTTTTCATCAATAGGCTATTTTTAATAATATAGATAGCTTCAATGTGAAAAAAATGTAAAAAAAGGTGCAAGAAATCAAATAATTTGAGGAAGGCAGTAGTTAAGTGATTTTTAATACTTGATATTAAATCCGTACCTGAATAACTTTCATTTAATAGTGGTATGAAGGAAATCGACCGGATAGAATGGCCGGACGGACTCGGTTAAGTTTTCATAATTATTTCTACTATTCGCTTCGGCACTCATAACATTCCTGAAAATCAACCAATGTAAATATTTAATACCTCAAAAGATAGAGCTTGATCCACTGAGTGCTCTTAGACCCAAACGAACAGTGTAACTTAATTATAACCAAAGATATGATTGCTACAATGAGAAAAACTTTTGAAAAAATATCGTATGTCCAAGCATAACTTTCCTCAGAATCAGCCGATTTGAATGGTTAAGAGCTCAAATGATAGCGCTTGATTCACTGAGTGTTCTTAGACTAAACAACCTTCGTAACTCAATTAGAACCGAAGATATGCTTACATCAAAGTTGGAAAAAGTTGGAAAAAGTTGAAAAAATCAAATAATTTGAGAAAGGCGTAATTTAAGTGATTTGTAATACTTAATGACAAATCTGTGCATGAATACCTTTCATTAAAAAAAGGATGAAGAAAAGCGGTCGGATAGTATGGCCGGACGGACTCGGATAAATTTTCATCAATATTTTTAATAATATAGATAGCTTCGATGTGAAAAAAATGTAAAAAAGGTGAAAGAAATCAAATAATTTGAGGAAGGCAGTAGTTAAGTGATTTTTAATACTTGATATTAAATCCGTACCTGAATAACTTTAATTTAATAGTGGTATGAAGGAAATCGACCGGATAGAATGGCCGGACGGAGTCGGTTAAGTTTTCATAATTATTTCTACTATTCGCTTCGGCACTCATAACATTCCTGAGAATCAACCAATGTAAATATTTAATACCTCAAAAGATAGATCTTGATCCACTGAGTGCTCTTAGACCAAAACGAAGAGTGTAACTCAATTAGAACCAAAGATATGATTGCTAAAATGAGAAAAACTGTTGAAAAATGAGTTGTAATATCGTATGTCCACTCATAACTTTCCTCCGAACCAGCCGATTTGAATGGTTAAGAGCTCAAATGATAGCGCTTGATTCCCTGAGTGTTCTTAGACTAAGACGACCTTCGTAACTAAATTATAACCGAAGATATAATTACTTAAAAGTTGGAAAAAGTTGGAAAAAGTTGAAAAAATCAATTAATTTGAGAAATGCGTTATTTAAGTGATTTGTAATACTTGATAACAAATCTGTGCATGAATACCATTCATTAAAAAAAAGGATGAAGAAAATCGGCTGGATAGTATGGCCGGACGGACTCGGATAAGTTTTCATCAATAGGCTATTTTTAATAATATAGATAGCTTCAATGTGAAAAAAATGTAAAAAAGGTGCAAGAAATCAAATAATTTGATGAAGGCAGTAGTTAAGTGATTTTTAATACTTGATATTAAATCCGTACCTGAATAACTTTCATTTAATAGTGGTATGAAGGAAATCGACCGGATAGAATGGCCGGACGGACTCGGTTAAGTTTTCATAATTATTTCTACTATTCGCTTCGGCACTCATAACATTCCTGAAAATCAACCAATGTAAATATTTAATACCTCAAAAGATAGAGCTTGATCCACTGAGTGCTCTTAGACCCAAACGAACAGTGTAACTTAATTATAACCAAAGATATGATTGCTACAATGAGAAAAACTTTTGAAAAAATATCGTATGTCCAAGCATAACTTTCCTCAGAATCAGCCGATTTGAATGGTTAAGAGCTCAAATGATAGCGCTTGATCCACTGAGTGTTCTTAGACTAAAACAACCTTCGTAACTCAATTAGAACCGAAGATATGCTTACATCAAAGTTGGAAAAAGTTGGAAAAAGTTGAAAAAATCAAATAATTTGAGAAAGGCGTAATTTAAGTGATTTGTAATACTTAATGACAAATCTGTGCATGAATACCTTTCATTAAAAAAAGGATGAAGAAAAGCGGTCGGATAGTATGGCCGGACGGACTCGGATAAATTTTCATCAATATTTTTAATAATATAGATAGCTTCGATGTGAAAAAAATGTAAAAAAGGTGCAAGAAATCAAATAATTTGAGGAAGGCAGTAGTTAAGTGATTTTTAATACTTGATATTAAATCCGTACCTGAATAACTTTAATTTAATAGTGGTATGAAGGAAATCGACCGGATAGAATGGCCGGACGGAGTCGGTTAAGTTTTCATAATTATTTCTACTATTCGCTTCGGCACTCATAACATTCCTGAGAATCAACCAATGTAAATATTTAATACCTCAAAAGATATATCTTGATCCACTGAGTGCTCTTAGACCAAAACGAAGAGTGTAACTCAATTAGAACCAAAGATATGATTGCTAAAATGAGAAAAACTGTTGAAAAATGAGTTGTAATATCGTATGTCCACTCATAACTTTCCTCCAAACCAGCCGATTTGAATGGTTAAGAGCTCAAATGATAGCGCTTGATTCCCTGAGTGTTCTTAGACTAAGACGACCTTCGTAACTAAATTACAACCGAAGATATAATTACTTAAAAGTTGGAAAAAGTTGGAAAAAGTTGAAAAAATCAATTAATTTGAGAAATACGTTATTTAAGTGATTTGTAATACTTGATAACAAATCTGTGCATGAATACCATTCATTAAAAAAAAGGATGAAGAAAATCGGCTGGATAGTATGGCCGGACGGACTCGGATAAGTTTTCATCAATAGGCTATTTTTAATAATATAGATAGCTTCAATGTGAAAAAAATGTAAAAAAGGTGCAAGAAATCAAATAATTTGAGGAAGGCAGTAGTTAAGTGATTTTTAATACTTGATATTAAATCCGTGCCTGAATAACTTTCATTTAATAGTGGTATGAAGGAAATCGACCGGATAGAATGGCCGGACGGACTCGGTTAAGTTTTCATAATTATTTCTACTATTCGCTTCGGCACTCATAACATTCCTGAAAATCAACCAATGTAAATATTTAATACCTCAAAAGATAGAGCTTGATCCACTGAGTGCTCTTAGACCCAAACGAACAGTGTAACTTAATTATAACCAAAGATATGATTGCTACAATGAGAAAAACTTTTGAAAAAATATCGTATGTCCAAGCATAACTTTCCTCAGAATCAGCCGATTTGAATGGTTAAGAGCTCAAATGATAGCGCTTGATTCAATGAGTGTTCTTAGACTAAAACAACCTTCGTAACTCAATTAGAACCGAAGATATGCTTACATCAAAGTGGGAAAAAGTTGGAAAAAGTTGAAAAAATCAATAAATTTGAGAAAGGCGTAATTTAAGTGATTTGTAATACTTAATGACAAATCTGTGCATGAATACCTTTCATTAAAAAAAGGATGAAGAAAAGCGGTCGGATAGTATGGCCGGACGGACTCGGATAAATTTTCATCAATATTTTTAATAATATAGATAGCTTCGATGTGAAAAAAATGTAAAAAAGGTGCAAGAAATCAAATAATTTGAGGAAGGCAGTAGTTAAGTGATTTTTAATAGTTGATATTAAATCCGTACCTGAATAACTTTAATTTAATAGTGGTATGAAGGAAATCGACCGGATAGAATGGCCGGACGGAGTCGGTTAGTTTTCATAATTATTTCTACTATTCGCTTCGGCACTCATAACATTCCTGAGAATCAACCAATGTAAATATTTAATACCTCAAAAGATAGATCTTGATCCACTGAGTGCTCTTAGACCAAAACGAAGAGTGTAACTCAATTAGAACCAAAGATATGATTGCTAAAATGAGAAAAACTGTTGAAAAATGAGTTGTAATATCGTATGTCCACTCATAACGTTCCTCCGAACCAGCCGATTTGAATGGTTAAGAGCTCAAATGATAGCGCTTGATTCCCTGAGTGTTCTTAGACTAAGACGACCTTCGTAACTAAATTAGAACCGAAGATATAATTACTTAAAAGTTGGAAAAAGTTGGAAAAAGTTGAAAAAATCAATTAATTTGAGAAATGCGTTATTTAAGTGATTTGTAATACTTGATAACAAATCTGTGCATGAATACCATTCATTAAAAAAAAGGATGAAGAAAATCGGCTGGATAGTATGGCCGGACGGACTCGGATAAGTTTTCATCAATAGGCTATTTTTAATAATATAGATAGCTTCAATGTGAAAAAAATGTAAAAAAGGTGCAAGAAATCAAATAATTTGAGGAAGGCAGTAGTTAAGTGATTTTTAATACTTGATATTAAATCCGTACCTGAATAACTTTCATTTAATAGTGGTATGAAGGAAATCGACCGGATAGAATGGCCGGACGGACTCGGTTAAGTTTTCATAATTATTTCTACTATTCGCTTCGGCACTCATAACATTCCTGAAAATCAACCAATGTAAATATTTAATACCTCAAAAGATAGAGCTTGATCCACTGAGTGCTCTTAGACCCAAACAAACAGTGTAACTTAATTATAACCAAAGATATGATTGCTACAATGAGAAAAACTTTTGAAAAAATATCGTATGTCCAAGCATAACTTTCCTCAGAATCAGCCGATTTGAATGGTTAAGAGCTCAAATGATAGCGCTTGATCCACTGAGTGTTCTTAGACTAAAACAACCTTCGTAACTCAATTAGAACCGAAGATATGCTTACATCAAAGTTGGAAAAAGTTGGAAAAAGTTGAAAAAATCAAATAATTTGAGAAAGGCGTAATTTAAGTGATTTGTAATACTTAATGACAAATCTGTGCATGAATACCTTTCATTAAAAAAAGGATGAAGAAAAGCGGTCGGATAGTATGGCCGGACGGACTCGGATAAATTTTCATCAATATTTTTAATAATATAGATAGCTTCGATGTGAAAAAAATGTAAAAAAGGTGCAAGAAATCAAATAATTTGAGGAAGGCAGTAGTTAAGTGATTTTTAATACTTGATATTAAATCCGTACCTGAATAACTTTAATTTAATAGTGGTATGAAGGAAATCGACCGGATAGAATGGCCGGACGGAGTCGGTTAAGTTTTCATAATTATTTCTACTATTCGCTTCGGCACTCATAACATTCCTGAGAATCAACCAATGTAAATATTTAATACCTCAAAAGATATATCTTGATCCACTGAGTGCTCTTAGACCAAAACGAAGAGTGTAACTCAATTAGAACCAAAGATATGATTGCTAAAATGAGAAAAACTGTTGAAAAATGAGTTGTAATATCGTATGTCCACTCATAACTTTCCTCCAAACCAGCCGATTTGAATGGTTAAGAGCTCAAATGATAGCGCTTGATTCCCTGAGTGTTCTTAGACTAAGACGACCTTCGTAACTAAATTACAACCGAAGATATAATTACTTAAAAGTTGGAAAAAGTTGGAAAAAGTTGAAAAAATCAATTAATTTGAGAAATACGTTATTTAAGTGATTTGTAATACTTGATAACAAATCTGTGCATGAATACCATTCATTAAAAAAAAGGATGAAGAAAATCGGCTGGATAGTATGGCCGGACGGACTCGGATAAGTTTTCATCAATAGGCTATTTTTAATAATATAGATAGCTTCAATGTGAAAAAAATGTAAAAAAGGTGCAAGAAATCAAATAATTTGAGGAAGGCAGTAGTTAAGTGATTTTTAATACTTGATATTAAATCCGTGCCTGAATAACTTTCATTTAATAGTGGTATGAAGGAAATCGACCGGATAGAATGGCCGGACGGACTCGGTTAAGTTTTCATAATTATTTCTACTATTCGCTTCGGCACTCATAACATTCCTGAAAATCAACCAATGTAAATATTTAATACCTCAAAAGATAGAGCTTGATCCACTGAGTGCTCTTAGACCCAAACGAACAGTGTAACTTAATTATAACCAAAGATATGATTGCTACAATGAGAAAAACTTTTGAAAAAATATCGTATGTCCAAGCATAACTTTCCTCAGAATCAGCCGATTTGAATGGTTAAGAGCTCAAATGATAGCGCTTGATTCAATGAGTGTTCTTAGACTAAAACAACCTTCGTAACTCAATTAGAACCGAAGATATGCTTACATCAAAGTGGGAAAAAGTTGGAAAAAGTTGAAAAAATCAATAAATTTGAGAAAGGCGTAATTTAAGTGATTTGTAATACTTAATGACAAATCTGTGCATGAATACCTTTCATTAAAAAAAGGATGAAGAAAAGCGGTCGGATAGTATGGCCGGACGGACTCGGATAAATTTTCATCAATATTTTTAATAATATAGATAGCTTCGATGTGAAAAAAATGTAAAAAAGGTGCAAGAAATCAAATAATTTGAGGAAGGCAGTAGTTAAGTGATTTTTAATAGTTGATATTAAATCCGTACCTGAATAACTTTAATTTAATAGTGGTATGAAGGAAATCGACCGGATAGAATGGCCGGACGGAGTCGGTTAAGTTTTCATAATTATTTCTACTATTCGCTTCGGCACTCATAACATTCCTGAGAATCAACCAATGTAAATATTTAATACCTCAAAAGATAGATCTTGATCCACTGAGTGCTCTTAGACCAAAACGAAGAGTGTAACTCAATTAGAACCAAAGATATGATTGCTAAAATGAGAAAAACTGTTGAAAAATGAGTTGTAATATCGTATGTCCACTCATAACTTTCCTCCGAACCAGCCGATTTGAATGGTTAAGAGCTCAAATGATAGCGCTTGATTCCCTGAGTGTTCTTAGACTAAGACGACCTTCGTAACTAAATTAGAACCGAAGATATAATTACTTAAAAGTTGGAAAAAGTTGGAAAAAGTTGAAAAAATCAATTAATTTGAGAAATGCGTTATTTAAGTGATTTGTAATACTTGATAACAAATCTGTGCATGAATACCATTCATTAAAAAAAAGGATGAAGAAAATCGGCTGGATAGTATGGCCGGACGGACTCGGATAAGTTTTCATCAATAGGCTATTTTTAATAATATAGATAGCTTCAATGTGAAAAAAATGTAAAAAAGGTGCAAGAAATCAAATAATTTGAGGAAGGCAGTAGTTAAGTGATTTTTAATACTTGATATTAAATCCGTACCTGAATAACTTTCATTTAATAGTGGTATGAAGGAAATCGACCGGATAGAATGGCCGGACGGACTCGGTTAAGTTTTCATAATTATTTCTACTATTCGCTTCGGCACTCATAACATTCCTGAAAATCAACCAATGTAAATATTTAATACCTCAAAAGATAGAGCTTGATCCACTGAGTGCTCTTAGACCCAAACGAACAGTGTAACTTAATTATAACCAAAGATATGATTGCTACAATGAGAAAAACTTTTGAAAAAATATCGTATGTCCAAGCATAACTTTCCTCAGAATCAGCCGATTTGAATGGTTAAGAGCTCAAATGATAGCGCTTGATACACTGAGTGTTCTTAGACTAAAACAACCTTCGTAACTCAATTAGAACCGAAGATATGCTTACATCAAAGTTGGAAAAAGTTGGAAAAAGTTGAAAAAATCAAATAATTTGAGAAAGGCGTAATTTAAGTGATTTGTAATACTTAATGACAAATCTGTGCATGAATACCTTTCATTAAAAAAAGGATGAAGAAAAGCGGTCGGATAGTATGGCCGGACGGACTCGGATAAATTTTCATCAATATTTTTAATAATATAGATAGCTTCGATGTGAAAAAAATGTAAAAAAGGTGAAAGAAATCAAATAATTTGAGGAAGGCAGTAGTTAAGTGATTTTTAATACTTGATATTAAATCCGTACCTGAATAACTTTAATTTAATAGTGGTATGAAGGAAATCGACCGGATAGAATGGCCGGACGGAGTCGGTTAAGTTTTCATAATTATTTCTACTATTCGCTTCGGCACTCATAACATTCCTGAGAATCAACCAATGTAAATATTTAATACCTCAAAAGATAGATCTTGATCCACTGAGTGCTCTTAGACCAAAACGAAGAGTGTAACTCAATTAGAACCAAAGATATGATTGCTAAAATGAGAAAAACTGTTGAAAAATGAGTTGTAATATCGTATGTCCACTCATAACTTTCCTCCGAACCAGCCGATTTGAATGGTTAAGAGCTCAAATGATAGCGCTTGATTCCCTGAGTGTTCTTAGACTAAGACGACCTTCGTAACTAAATTAGAACCGAAGATATAATTACTTAAAAGTTGGAAAAAGTTGGAAAAAGTTGAAAAAATCAATTAATTTGAGAAATGCGTTATTTAAGTGATTTGTAATACTTGATAACAAATCTGTGCATGAATACCATTCATTAAAAAAAAGGATGAAGAAAATCGGCTGGATAGTATGGCCGGACGGACTCGGATAAGTTTTCATCAATAGGCTATTTTTAATAATATAGATAGCTTCAATGTGAAAAAAATGTAAAAAAGGTGCAAGAAATCAAATAATTTGAGGAAGGCAGTAGTTAAGTGATTTTTAATACTTGATATTAAATCCGTACCTGAATAACTTTCATTTAATAGTGGTATGAAGGAAATCGACCGGATAGAATGGCCGGACGGACTCGGTTAAGTTTTCATAATTATTTCTACTATTCGCTTCGGCACTCATAACATTCCTGAAAATCAACCAATGTAAATATTTAATACCTCAAAAGATAGAGCTTGATCCACTGAGTGCTCTTAGACCCAAACGAACAGTGTAACTTAATTATAACCAAAGATATGATTGCTACAATGAGAAAAACTTTTGAAAAAATATCGTATGTCCAAGCATAACTTTCCTCAGAATCAGCCGATTTGAATGGTTAAGAGCTCAAATGATAGCGCTTGATTCAATGAGTGTTCTTAGACTAAAACAACCTTCGTAACTCAATTAGAACCGAAGATATGCTTACATCAAAGTTGGAAAAAGTTGGAAAAAGTTGAAAAAATCAAATAATTTGAGAAAGGCGTAATTTAAGTGATTTGTAATACTTAATGACAAATCTGTGCATGAATACCTTTCATTAAAAAAAGGATGAAGAAAAGCGGTCGGATAGTATGGCCGGACGGACTCGGATAAATTTTCATCAATATTTTTAATAATATAGATAGCTTCGATGTGAAAAAAATGTAAAAAAGGTGAAAGAAATCAAATAATTTGAGGAAGGCAGTAGTTAAGTGATTTTTAATACTTGATATTAAATCCGTACCTGAATAACTTTAATTTAATAGTGGTATGAAGGAAATCGACCGGATAGAATGGCCGGACGGAGTCGGTTAAGTTTTCATAATTATTTCTACTATTCGCTTCGGCACTCATAACATTCCTGAGAATCAACCAATGTAAATATTTAATACCTCAAAAGATAGATCTTGATCCACTGAGTGCTCTTAGACCAAAACGAAGAGTGTAACTCAATTAGAACCAAAGATATGATTGCTAAAATGAGAAAAACTGTTGAAAAATGAGTTGTAATATCGTATGTCCACTCATAACTTTCCTCAGAACCAGCCGATTTGAATGGTTAAGAGCTCAAATGATAGCGCTTGATTCCCTGAGTGTTCTTAGACTAATACGACCTTCGTAACTAAATTAGAACCGAAGATATAATTACTTAAAAGTTGGAAAAAGTTGGAAAAAGTTGAAAAAATCAATTAATTTGAGAAATGCGTTATTTAAGTGATTTGTAATACTTGATAACAAATCTGTGCATGAATACCATTCATTAAAAAAAAGGATGAAGAAAATCGGCTGGATAGTATGGCCGGACGGACTCGGATAAGTTTTCATCAATAGGCTATTTTTAATAATATAGATAGCTTCAATGTGAAAAAAATGTAAAAAAGGTGCAAGAAATCAAATAATTTGAGGAAGGCAGTAGTTAAGTGATTTTTAATACTTGATATTAAATCCGTACCTGAATAACTTTCATTTAATAGTGGTATGAAGGAAATCGACCGGATAGAATGGCCGGACGGACTCGGTTAAGTTTTCATAATTATTTCTACTATTCGCTTCGGCACTCATAACATTCCTGAAAATCAACCAATGTAAATATTTAATACCTCAAAAGATAGAGCTTGATCCACTGAGTGCTCTTAGACCCAAACGAACAGTGTAACTTAATTATAACCAAAGATATGATTGCTACAATGAGAAAAACTTTTGAAAAAATATCGTATGTCCAAGCATAACTTTCCTCAGAATCAGCCGATTTGAATGGTTAAGAGCTCAAATGATAGCGCTTGATTCAATGAGTGTTCTTAGACTAAAACAACCTTCGTAACTCAATTAGAACCGAAGATATGCTTACATCAAAGTTGGAAAAAGTTGGAAAAAGTTGAAAAAATCAATAAATTTGAGAAAGGCGTAATTTAAGTGATTTGTAATACTTAATGACAAATCTGTGCATGAATACCTTTCATTAAAAAAAGGATGAAGAAAAGCGGTCGGATAGTATGGCCGGACGGACTCGGATAAATTTTCATCAATATTTTTAATAATATAGATAGCTTCGATGTGAAAAAAATGTAAAAAAGGTGCAAGAAATCAAATAATTTGAGGAAGGCAGTAGTTAAGTGATTTTTAATAGTTGATATTAAATCCGTACCTGAATAACTTTAATTTAATAGTGGTATGAAGGAAATCGACCGGATAGAATGCCCGGACGGAGTCGGTTAAGTTTTCATAATTATTTCTACTATTCGCTTCGGCACTCATAACATTCCTGAGAATCAACCAATGTAAATATTTAATACCTCAAAAGATAGATCTTGATCCACTGAGTGCTCTTAGACCAAAACGAAGAGTGTAACTCAATTAGAACCAAAGATATGATTGCTAAAATGAGAAAAACTGTTGAAAAATGAGTTGTAATATCGTATGTCCACTCATAACTTTCCTCCGAACCAGCCGATTTGAATGGTTAAGAGCTCAAATGATAGCGCTTGATTCCCTGAGTGTTCTTAGACTAAGACGACCTTCGTAACTAAATTAGAACCGAAGATATAATTACTTAAAAGTTGGAAAAAGTTGGAAAAAGTTGAAAAAATCAATTAATTTGAGAAATGCGTTATTTAAGTGATTTGTAATACTTGATAACAAATCTGTGCATGAATACCATTCATTAAAAAAAAGGATGAAGAAAATCGGCTGGATAGTATGGCCGGACGGACTCGGATAAGTTTTCATCAATAGGCTATTTTTAATAATATAGATAGCTTCAATGTGAAAAAAATGTAAAAAAGGTGCAAGAAATCAAATAATTTGAGGAAGGCAGTAGTTAAGTGATTTTTAATACTTGATATTAAATCCGTACCTGAATAACTTTCATTTAATAGTGGTATGAAGGAAATCGACCGGATAGAATGGCCGGACGGACTCGGTTAAGTTTTCATAATTATTTCTACTATTCGCTTCGGCACTCATAACATTCCTGAAAATCAACCAATGTAAATATTTAATACCTCAAAAGATAGAGCTTGATCCACTGAGTGCTCTTAGACCCAAACGAACAGTGTAACTTAATTATAACCAAAGATATGATTGCTACAATGAGAAAAACTTTTGAAAAAATATCGTATGTCCAAGCATAACTTTCCTCAGAATCAGCCGATTTGAATGGTTAAGAGCTCAAATGATAGCGCTTGATTCAATGAGTGTTCTTAGACTAAAACAACCTTCGTAACTCAATTAGAACCGAAGATATGCTTACATCAAAGTTGGAAAAAGTTGGAAAAAGTTGAAAAAATCAATAAATTTGAGAAAGGCGTAATTTAAGTGATTTGTAATACTTAATGACAAATCTGTGCATGAATACCTTTCATTAAAAAAAGGATGAAGAAAAGCGGTCGGATAGTATGGCCGGACGGACTCGGATAAATTTTCATCAATATTTTTAATAATATAGATAGCTTCGATGTGAAAAAAATGTAAAAAAGGTGCAAGAAATCAAATAATTTGAGGAAGGCAGTAGTTAAGTGATTTTTAATAGTTGATATTAAATCCGTACCTGAATAACTTTAATTTAATAGTGGTATGAAGGAAATCGACCGGATAGAATGGCCGGACGGAGTCGGTTAAGTTTTCATAATTATTTCTACTATTCGCTTCGGCACTCATAACATTCCTGAGAATCAACCAATGTAAATATTTAATACCTCAAAAGATAGATCTTGATCCACTGAGTGCTCTTAGACCAAAACGAAGAGTGTAACTCAATTAGAACCAAAGATATGATTGCTAAAATGAGAAAAACTGTTGAAAAATGAGTTGTAATATCGTATGTCCACTCATAACTTTCCTCCGAACCAGCCGATTTGAATGGTTAAGAGCTCAAATGATAGCGCTTGATTCCCTGAGTGTTCTTAGACTAAGACGACCTTCGTAACTAAATTAGAACCGAAGATATAATTACTTAAAAGTTGGAAAAAGTTGGAAAAAGTTGAAAAAATCAATTAATTGAGAAATGCGTTATTTAAGTGATTTGTAATACTTGATAACAAATCTGTGCATGAATACCATTCATTAAAAAAAAGGATGAAGAAAATCGGCTGGATAGTATGGCCGGACGGACTCGGATAAGTTTTCATCAATAGGCTATTTTTAATAATATAGATAGCTTCAATGTGAAAAAAATGTAAAAAAGGTGCAAGAAATCAAATAATTTGAGGAAGGCAGTAGTTAAGTGATTTTTAATACTTGATATTAAATCCGTACCTGAATAACTTTCATTTAATAGTGGTATGAAGGAAATCGACCGGATAGAATGGCCGGACGGACTCGGTTAAGTTTTCATAATTATTTCTACTATTCGCTTCGGCACTCATAACATTCCTGAAAATCAACCAATGTAAATATTTAATACCTCAAAAGATAGAGCTTGATCCACTGAGTGCTCTTAGACCCAAACGAACAGTGTAACTTAATTATAACCAAAGATATGATTGCTACAATGAGAAAAACTTTTGGAAAAATATCGTATGTCCAAGCATAACTTTCCTCAGAATCAGCCGATTTGAATGGTTAAGAGCTCAAATGATAGCGCTTGATTCACTGAGTGTTCTTAGACTAAAACAACCTTCGTAACTCAATTAGAACCGAAGATATGCTTACATCAAAGTTGGAAAAAGTTGGAAAAAGTTGAAAAAATCAAATAATTTGAGAAAGGCGTAATTTAAGTGATTTGTAATACTTAATGACAAATCTGTGCATGAATACCTTTCATTAAAAAAAGGATGAAGAAAAGCGGTCGGATAGTATGGCCGGACGGACTCGGATAAATTTTCATCAATATTTTTAATAATATAGATAGCTTCGATGTGAAAAAAATGTAAAAAAGGTGAAAGAAATCATATAATTTGAGGAAGGCAGTAGTTAAGTGATTTTTAATACTTGATATTAAATCCGTACCTGAATAACTTTAATTTAATAGTGGTATGAAGGAAATCGACCGGATAGAATGGCCAGACGGAGTCGGTTAAGTTTTCATAATTATTTCTACTATTCGCTTCGGCACTCATAACATTCCTGAGTATCAACCAATGTAAATATTTAATACCTCAAAAGATAGATCTTGATCCACTGAGTGCTCTTAGACCAAAACGAAGAGTGTAACTCAATTAGAACCAAAGATATGATTGCTAAAATGAGAAAAACTGTTGAAAAATGAGTTGTAATATCGTATGTCCACTCATAACTTTCCTCCGAACCAGCCGATTTGAATGGTTAAGAGCTCAAATGATAGCGCTTAATTCCCTGAGTGTTCTTAGACTAAGGCGACCTTCGTAACTAAATTAGAACCGAAGATATAATTACTTAAAAGTTGGAAAAAGTTGGAAAAAGTTGAAAAAATCAATTAATTTGAGAAATGCGTTATTTAAGTGATTTGTAATACTTGATAACAACTCTGTGCATGAATACCATTCATTAAAAAAAAGGATGAAGAAAATCGGCTGGATAGTATGGCCGGACGGACTCGGATAAGTTTTCATCAATAGGCTATTTTTAATAATATAGATAGCTTCAATGTGAAAAAAATGTAAAAAAGGTGCAAGAAATCAAATAATTTGAGGAAGGCAGTAGTTAAGTGATTTTTAATACTTGATATTAAATCCGTACCTGAATAACTTTCATTTAATAGTGGTATGAAGGAAATCGACCGGATAGAATGGCCGGACGGACTCGGTTAAGTTTTCATAATTATTTCTACTATTCGCTTCGGCACTCATAACATTCCTGAAAATCAACCAATGTAAATATTTAATACCTCAAAAGATAGAGCTTGATCCACTGAGTGCTCTTAGACCCAAACGAACAGTGTAACTTAATTATAACCAAAGATATGATTGCTACAATGAGAAAAACTTTTGAAAAAATATCGTATGTCCAAGCATAACTTTCCTCAGAATCAGCCGATTTGAATGGTTAAGAGCTCAAATGATAGCGCTTGATTCAATGAGTGTTCTTAGACTAAAACAACCTTCGTAACTCAATTAGAACCGAAGATATGCTTACATCAAAGTTGGAAAAAGTTGGAAAAAGTTGAAAAAATCAATAAATTTGAGAAAGGCGTAATTTAAGTGATTTGTAATACTTAATGACAAATCTGTGCATGAATACCTTTCATTAAAAAAAGGATGAAGAAAAGCGGTCGGATAGTATGGCCGGACGGACTCGGATAAATTTTCATCAATATTTTTAATAATATAGATAGCTTCGATGTGAAAAAAATGTAAAAAAGGTGCAAGAAATCAAATAATTTGAGGAAGGCAGTAGTTAAGTGATTTTTAATAGTTGATATTAAATCCGTACCTGAATAACTTTAATTTAATAGTGGTATGAAGGAAATCGACCGGATAGAATGGCCGGACGGAGTCGGTTAAGTTTTCATAATTATTTCTACTATTCGCTTCGGCACTCATAACATTCCTGAGAATCAACCAATGTAAATATTTAATACCTCAAAAGATAGATCTTGATCCACTGAGTGCTCTTAGACCAAAACGAAGAGTGTAACTCAATTAGAACCAAAGATATGATTGCTAAAATGAGAAAAACTGTTGAAAAATGAGTTGTAATATCGTATGTCCACTCATAACTTTCCTCCGAACCAGCCGATTTGAATGGTTAAGAGCTCAAATGATAGCGCGTGATTCCCTGAGTGTTCTTAGACTAAGACAACCTTCGTAACTAAATTAGAACCGAAGATATAATTACTTAAAAGTTGGAAAAAGTTGGAAAAAGTTGAAAAAATCAATTAATTTGAGAAATGCGTTATTTAAGTGATTTGTAATACTTGATAACAAATCTGTGCATGAATACCATTCATTAAAAAAAAGGATGAAGAAAATCGGCTGGATAGTATGGCCGGACGGACTCGGATTAGTTTTCATCAATAGGCTATTTTTAATAATATAGATAGCTTCAATGTGAAAAAAATGTAAAAAAGGTGCAAGAAATCAAATAATTTGAGGAAGGCAGTAGTTAAGTGATTTTTAATACTTGATATTAAATCCGTACCTGAATAACTTTCATTTAATAGTGGTATGAAGGAAATCGACCGGATAGAATGGCCGGACGGACTCGGTTAAGTTTTCATAATTATTTCTACTATTCGCTTCGGCACTCATAACATTCCTGAAAATCAACCAATGTAAATATTTAATACCTCAAAAGATAGAGCTTGATCCACTGAGTGCTCTTAGACCCAAACGAACAGTGTAACTTAATTATAACCAAAGATATGATTGCTACAATGAGAAAAACTTTTGAAAAAATATCGTATGTCCAAGCATAACTTTCCTCAGAATCAGCCGATTTGAATGGTTAAGAGCTCAAATGATAGCGCTTGATTCACTGAGTGTTCTTAGACTAAAACAACCTTCGTAACTCAATTAGAACCGAAGATATGCTTACATCAAAGTTGGAAAAAGTTGGAAAAAGTTGAAAAAATCAATAAATTTGAGAAAGGCGTAATTTAAGTGATTTGTAATACTTAATGACAAATCTGTGCATGAATACCTTTCATTAAAAAAAGGATGAAGAAAAGCGGTCGGATAGTATGGCCGGACGGACTCGGATAAATTTTCATCAATATTTTTAATAATATAGATAGCTTCGATGTGAAAAAAATGTAAAAAAGGTGCAAGAAATCAAATAATTTGAGGAAGGCAGTAGTTAAGTGATTTTTAATAGTTGATATTAAATCCGTACCTGAATAACTTTAATTTAATAGTGGTATGAAGGAAATCGACCGGATAGAATGGCCGGACGGAGTTGGTTAAATTTTCATAATTATTTCTACTATTCGCTTCGGCACTCATAACATTCCTGAGAATCAACCAATGTAAATATTTAATACCTCAAAAGATAGATCTTGATCCACTGAGTGCTCTTAGACCAAAACGAAGAGTGTAACTCAATTAGAACCAAAGATATGATTGCTAAAATGAGAAAAACTGTTGAAAAATGAGTTGTAATATCGTATGTCCACTCATAACTTTCCTCCGAACCAGCCGATTTGAATGGTTAAGAGCTCAAATGATAGCGCTTGATTCCCTGAGTGTTCTTAGACTAAGACGACCTTCGTAACTAAATTAGAACCGAAGATATAATTACTTAAAAGTTGGAAAAAGTTGGAAAAAGTTGAAAAAATCAATTAATTTGAGAAATGCGTTATTTAAGTGATTTGTAATACTTGATAACAAATCTGTGCATGAATACCATTCATTAAAAAAAGGATGAAGAAAATCGGCTGGATAGTATGGCCGGACGGACTCGGATAAGTTTTCATCAATAGGCTATTTTTAATAATATAGATAGCTTCAATGTGAAAAAAATGTAAAAAAGGTGCAAGAAATCAAATAATTTGAGGAAGGCAGTAGTTAAGTGATTTTTAATACTTGATATTAAATCCGTACCTGAATAACTTTCATTTAATAGTGGTATGAAGGAAATCGACCGGATAGAATGGCCGGACGGACTCGGTTAAGTTTTCATAATTATTTCTACTATTCGCTTCGGCACTCATAACATTCCTGAAAATCAACCAATGTAAATATTTAATACCTCAAAAGATAGAGCTTGATCCACTGAGTGCTCTTAGACCCAAACGAACAGTGTAACTTAATTATAACCAAAGATATGATTGCTACAATGAGAAAAACTTTTGAAAAAATATCGTATGTCCAAGCATAACTTTCCTCAGAATCAGCCGATTTGAATGGTTAAGAGCTCAAATGATAGCGCTTGATTCAATGAGTGTTCTTAGACTAAAACAACCTTCGTAACTCAATTAGAACCGAAGATATGCTTACATCAAAGTTGGAAAAAGTTGGAAAAAGTTGAAAAAATCAATAAATTTGAGAAAGGCGTAATTTAAGTGATTTGTAATACTTAATGACAAATCTGTGCATGAATACCTTTCATTAAAAAAAGGATGAAGAAAAGCGGTCGGATAGTATGGCCGGACGGACTCGGATAAATTTTCATCAATATTTTTAATAATATAGATAGCTTCGATGTGAAAAAAATGTAAAAAAGGTGCAAGAAATCAAATAATTTGAGGAAGGCAGTAGTTAAGTGATTTTTAATAGTTGATATTAAATCCGTACCTGAATAACTTTAATTTAATAGTGGTATGAAGGAAATCGACCGGATAGAATGGCCGGACGGAGTCGGTTAAGTTTTCATAATTATTTCTACTATTCGCTTCGGCACTCATAACATTCCTGAGAATCAACCAATGTAAATATTTAATACCTCAAAAGATAGATCTTGATCCACTGAGTGCTCTTAGACCAAAACGAAGAGTGTAACTCAATTAGAACCAAAGATATGATTGCTAAAATGAGAAAAACTGTTGAAAAATGAGTTGTAATATCGTATGTCCACTCATAACTTTCCTCCGAACCAGCCGATTTGAATGGTTAAGAGCTCAAATGATAGCGCGTGATTCCCTGAGTGTTCTTAGACGAAGACGACCTTCGTAACTAAATTAGAACCGAAGATATAATTACTTAAAAGTTGGAAAAAGTTGGAAAAAGTTGAAAAAATCAATTAATTTGAGAAATGCGTTATTTAAGTGATTTGTAATACTTGATAACAAATCTGTGCATGAATACCATTCATTAAAAAAAAGGATGAAGAAAATCGGCTGGATAGTATGGCCGGACGGACTCGGATAAGTTTTCATCAATAGGCTATTTTTAATAATATAGATAGCTTCAATGTGAAAAAAATGTAAAAAAGGTGCAAGAAATCAAATAATTTGAGGAAGGCAGTAGTTAAGTGATTTTTAATACTTGATATTAAATCCGTACCTGAATAACTTTCATTTAATAGTGGTATGAAGGAAATCGACCGGATAGAATGGCTGGACGGACTCGGTTAAGTTTTCATAATTATTTCTACTATTCGCTTCGGCACTCATAACATTCCTGAAAATCAACCAATGTAAATATTTAATACCTCAAAAGATAGAGCTTGATCCACTGAGTGCTCTTAGACCCAAACGAACAGTGTAACTTAATTATAACCAAAGATATGATTGCTACAATGAGAAAAACTTTTGAAAAAATATCGTATGTCCAAGCATAACTTTCCTCAGAATCAGCCGATTTGAATGGTTAAGAGCTCAAATGATAGCGCTTGATTCACTGAGTGTTCTTAGACTAAAACAACCTTCGTAACTCAATTAGAACCGAAGATATGCTTACATCAAAGTTGGAAAAAGTTGGAAAAAGTTGAAAAAATCAATAAATTTGAGAAAGGCGTAATTTAAGTGATTTGTAATACTTAATGACAAATCTGTGAATGAATACCTTTCATTAAAAAAAGGATGAAGAAAAGCGGTCGGATAGTATGGCCGGACGGACTCGGATAAATTTTCATCAATATTTTTAATAATATAGATAGCTTCGATGTGAAAAAAATGTAAAAAAGGTGCAAGAAATCAAATAATTTGAGGAAGGCAGTAGTTAAGTGATTTTTAATAGTTGATATTAAATCCGTACCTGAATAACTTTAATTTAATAGTGGTATGAAGGAAATCGACCGGATAGAATGGCCGGACGGAGTCGGTTAAATTTTCATAATTATTTCTACTATTCGCTTCGGCACTCATAACATTCCTGAGAATCAACCAATGTAAATATTTAATACCTCAAAAGATAGATCTTGATCCACTGAGTGCTCTTAGACCAAAACGAAGAGTGTAACTCAATTAGAACCAAAGATATGATTGCTAAAATGAGAAAAACTGTTGAAAAATGAGTTGTAATATCGTATGTCCACTCATAACTTTCCTCCGAACCAGCCGATTTGAATGGTTAAGAGCTCAAATGATAGCGCTTGATTCCCTGAGTGTTCTTAGACTAAGACGACCTTCGTAACTAAATTAGAACCGAAGATATAATTACTTAAAAGTTGGAAAAAGTTGGAAAAAGTTGAAAAAATCAATTAATTTGAGAAATGCGTTATTTAAGTGATTTGTAATACTTGATAACAAATCTGTGCATGAATACCATTCATTAAAAAAAAGGATGAAGAAAATCGGCTGGATAGTATGGCCGGACGGACTCGGATAAGTTTTCATCAATAGGCTATTTTTAATAATATAGATAGCTTCAATGTGAAAAAAATGTAAAAAAGGTGCAAGAAATCAAATAATTTGAGGAAGGCAGTAGTTAAGTGATTTTTAATACTTGATATTAAATCCGTACCTGAATAACTTTCATTTAATAGTGGTATGAAGGAAATCGACCGGATAGAATGGCCGGACGGACTCGGTTAAGTTTTCATAATTATTTCTACTATTCGCTTCGGCACTCATAACATTCCTGAAAATCAACCAATGTAAATATTTAATACCTCAAAAGATAGAGCTTGATCCACTGAGTGCTCTTAGACCCAAACGAACAGTGTAACTTAATTATAACCAAAGATATGATTGCTACAATGAGAAAAACTTTTGAAAAAATATCGTATGTCCAAGCATAACTTTCCTCAGAATCAGCCGATTTGAATGGTTAAGAGCTCAAATGATAGCGCTTGATTCACTGAGTGTTCTTAGACTAAAACAACCTTCGTAACTCAATTAGAACCGAAGATATGCTTACATCAAAGTTGGAAAAAGTTGGAAAAAATTGAAAAAATCAAATAATTTGAGAAAGGCGTAATTTAAGTGATTTGTAATACTTAATGACAAATCTGTGCATGAATACCTTTCATTAAAAAAAGGATGAAGAAAAGCGGTCGGATAGTATGGCCGGACGGACTCGGATAAATTTTCATCAATATTTTTAATAATATAGATAGCTTCGATGTGAAAAAAATGTAAAAAAGGTGCAAGAAATCAAATAATTTGAGGAAGGCAGTAGTTAAGTGATTTTTAATACTTGATATTAAATCCGTACCTGAATAACTTTAATTTAATAGTGGTATGAAGGAAATCGACCGGATAGAATGGCCGGACGGACTCGGTTAAGTTTTCATAATTATTTCTACTATTCGCTTCGGCACTCATAACATTCCTGAGATTCAACCAATGTAAATATTTAATACCTCAAAAGATAGATCTTGATCCTCTGAGTGCTCTTAGACCAAAACGAAGAGTGTAACTCAATTAGAACCAAAGATATGATTGCTAAAATGAGAAAAACTGTTGAAAAATGAGTTGTAATATCGTATGTCCACTCATAACGTTCCTCCGAACCAGCCGATTTGAATGGTTAAGAGCTCAAATGATAGCGCGTGATTCCCTGAGTGTTCTTAGACTAAGACGACCTTCGTAACTAAATTAGAACCGAAGATATAATTACTTAAAAGTTGGAAAAAGTTGGAAAAAGTTGAAAAAATCAATTAATTTGAGAAATGCGTTATTTAAGTGATTTGTAATACTTGATAACAAATCTGTGCATGAATACCATTCATTAAAAAAAAGGATGAAGAAAATCGGCTGGATAGTATGGCCGGAAGGACTCGGATAAGTTTTCATCAATAGGCTATTTTTAATAATATAGATAGCTTCAATGTGAAAAAATGTAAAAAAGGTGCAAGAAATCAAATAATTTGAGGAAGGCAGTAGTTAAGTGATTTTTAATACTTGATATTAAATCCGTACCTGAATAACTTTCATTTAATAGTGGTATGAAGGAAATCGACCGGATAGAATGGCCGGACGGACTCGGTTAAGTTTTCATAATTATTTCTACTATTCGCTTCGGCACTCATAACATTCCTGAAAATCAACCAATGTAAATATTTAATACCTCAAAAGATAGAGCTTGAACCACTGAGTGCTCTTAGACCCAAACGAACAGTGTAACTTAATTATAACCAAAGATATGATTGCTACAATGAGAAAAACTTTTGAAAAAATATCGTATGTCCAAGCATAACTTTCCTCAGAATCAGCCGATTTGAATGGTTAAGAGCTCAAATGATAGCGCTTGATTCACTGAGTGTTCTTAGACTAAAACAACCTTCGTAACTCAATTAGAACCGAAGATATGCTTACATAAAAGTTGGAAAAAGTTGGAAAAAGTTGAAAAAATCTAATAATTTGAGAAAGTAGTAATTTAAGTGATTTGTAATACTTAATGACAAATCTGTGCATGAATACCTTTCATTAAAAAAAGGATGAAGAAAAGCGGTCGGATAGTATGGCCGGACGGACTCGGATAAATTTTCATCAATATTTTTAATAATATAGATAGCTTCGATGTGAAAAAAATGTAAAAAAGGTGCAAGAAATCAAATAATTTGAGGAAGGCAGTAGTTAAGTGATTTTTAATACTTGATATTAAATCCGTACCTGAATAACTTTAATTTAATAGTGGTATGAAGGAAATCGACCGGATAGAATGGCCGGACGGAGTCGGTTAAGTTTTCATAATTATTTCTACTATTCGCTTCGGCACTCATAACATTCCTGAGAATCAACCAATGTAAATATTTAATACCTCAAAAGATAGATCTTGATCCACTGAGTGCTCTTAGACCAAAACGAAGAGTGTAACTCAATTAGAACCAAAGATATGATTGCTAAAATGAGAAAAACTGTTGAAAAAATGAGATGTAATATCGTATGTCCACTCATAACGTTCCTCCGAACCAGCCGATTTGAATGGTTAAGAGCTCAAATGATAGCGCTTGATTCCCTGAGTGTTCTTAGACTAAGACGACCTTCGTAACTAAATTAGAACCGAAGATATAATTACATAAATGTTGGAAAAAGTTGGAAAAGTTGAACAAATCAATTAATTTGAGAAATGCGTTATTTATGTGATTTGTAATACTTGATAACAAATCTGTGCATGAATACCATTCATTAAAAAAAAAGGATGAAGAAAATCGGCTGGATAGTATGGCCGGACGGACTCGGATAAGTTTTCATCAATAGGCTATTTTTAATAATATTGATAGCTTCAATGTGAAAAAAATGTAAAAAAGGTGCAAGAAATCAAATAATTTGAGGAAGGCAGTAGTTAAGTGATTTTTAATACTTGATATTAAATCCGTACCTGAATAACTTTCATTTAATAGTGGTATGAAGGAAATCGACCGGATAGAATGGCCGGACGGAGTCGGTTAGGTTTTCATAATTATTTCTACTATTCGCTTCGGCACTCATAACATTCCTGACATTCAACCAATGTAAATATTTAATACCTCAAAAGATAGATCTTGATCCACTGAGTGCTCTTAGACCAAAACGAAGAGTGTAACTCAATTAGAACCAAAGATATGATTGCTAAAATGAGAAAAACTGTTGAAAAATGAGTTGTAATATCGTATGTCCACTCATAACGTTCCTCCGAACCAGCCGATATGAATGGTTAAGAGCTCAAATGATAGCGCTTGATTCCCTGAGTGTTCTTAGACTAAGACGACCTTCGTAACTAAATTAGAACCGAAGATATAATTACTTAAAAGTTGGAAAAAGTTGGAAAAAGTTGAAAAAATCAATTAATTTGAGAAATGCGTTATTTAAGTGATTTGTAATACTTGATAACAAATCTGTGCATGAATACCATTCATTAAAAAAAAGGATGAAGAAAATCGGCTGGATAGTATGGCCGGAAGGACTCGGATAAGTTTTCATCAATAGGCTATTTTTAATAATATAGATAGCTTCAATGTGAAAAAATGTAAAAAAGGTGCAAGAAATCAAATAATTTGAGGAAGGCAGTAGTTAAGTGATTTTTAATACTTGATATTAAATCCGTACCTGAATAACTTTCATTTAATAGTGGTATGAAGGAAATCGACCGGATAGAATGGCCGGACGGACTCGGTTAAGTTTTCATAATTATTTCTACTATTCGCTTCGGCACTCATAACATTCCTGAAAATCAACCAATGTAAATATTTAATACCTCAAAAGATAGAGCTTGAACCACTGAGTGCTCTTAGACCCAAACGAACAGTGTAACTTAATTATAACCAAAGATATGATTGCTAAAATGAGAAAAACTTTTGAAAAAATATCGTATGTCCAAGCATAACTTTCCTCAGAATCAGCCGATTTGAATGGTTAAGAGCTCAAATGATAGCGCTTGATTCACTGAGTGTTCTTAGACTAAAACAACCTTCGTAACTCAATTAGAACCGAAGATATGCTTACATAAAAGTTGGAAAAAGTTGGAAAAAGTTGAAAAAATCAAATAATTTGAGAAAGGCGTAATTTAAGTGATTTGTAATACTTAATGACAAATCTGTGCATGAATACCTTTCATTAAAAAAAGGATGAAGAAAAGCGGTCGGATAGTATGGCCGGACGGACTCGGATAAATTTTCATCAATATTTTTAATAATATAGATAGCTTCGATGTGAAAAAAATGTAAAAAAGGTGCAAGAAATCAAATAATTTGAGGAAGGCAGTAGTTAAGTGATTTTTAATACTTGATATTAAATCCGTACCTGAATAACTTTAATTTAATAGTGGTATGAAGGAAATCGACCGGATAGAATGGCCGGACGGACTCGGTTAAGTTTTCATAATTATTTCTACTATTCGCTTCGGCACTCATAACATTCCTGAGAATCAACCAATGTAAATATTTAATACCTCAAAAGATAGATCTTGATCCACTGAGTGCTCTTAGACCAAAACGAAGAGTGTAACTCAATTAGAACCAAAGATATGATTGCTAAAATGAGAAAAACTGTTGAAAAATGAGTTGTAATATCGTATGTCCACTCATAACGTTCCTCCGAACCAGCCGATTTGAATGGTTAAGAGCTCAAATGATAGCGCTTGATTCCCTGAGTGTTCTTAGACTAAGACGACCTTCGTAACTAAATTAGAACCGAAGATATAATTACTTAAAAGTTGGAAAAAGTTGGAAAAAGTTGAAAAAATCAATTAATTTGAGAAATGCGTTATTTAAGTGATTTGTAATACTTGATAACAAATCTGTGCATGAATACCATTCATTAAAAAAAAGGATGAAGAAAATCGGCTGGATAGTATGGCCGGACGGACTCGGATAAGTTTTCATCAATAGGCTATTTTTAATAATATAGATAGCTTCAATGTGAAAAAAATGTAAAAAAGGTGCAAGAAATCAAATAATTTGAGGAAGGCAGTAGTTAAGTGATTTTTAATACTTGATATTAAATCCGTACCTGAATAACTTTCATTTAATAGTGGTATGAAGGAAATCGACCGGATAGAATGGCCGGACGGACTCGGTTAAGTTTTCATAATTATTTCTACTATTCGCTTCGGCACTCATAACATTCCTGAAAATCAACCAATGTAAATATTTAATACCTCAAAAGATAGAGCTTGATCCACTGAGTGCTCTTAGACCCAAACGAACAGTGTAACTCAATTATAACCAAAGATATGATTGCTACAATGAGAAAAACTTTTGAAAAAATATCGTATGTCCAAGCATAACTTTCCTCAGAATCAGCCGATTTGAATGGTTAAGAGCTCAAATGATAGCGCTTGATTCACTGAGTGTTCTTAGACTAAAACAACCTTCGTAACTCAATTAGAACCGAGGATATGCTTACATCAAAGTTGGAAAAAGTTGGAAAAAGTTGAAAAAATCAAATAATTACAGAAAGGCGTAATTTAAGTGATTTGTAATACTTGATGACAAATCTGTGCATGAATACCTTTCATTAAAAAAGGATGAAGAAAATCGGTCGGATAGTATGGCCGGACGGACTCGGATAAATTTTCATCAATATTTTTAATAATATAGATAGCTTCAATGTGAAAAAAATGTAAAAAAGGTGCAAGAAATCAAATAATTTGAGGAAGGCAGTAGTTAAGTGATTTTTAATACTTGATATTAAATCCGTACCTGAATAACTTTAATTTAATAGTGGTATGAAGGAAATCGACCGGATAGAATGGCCGGACGGAGTCGGTTAACTTTTCATAATTATTTCTACTATTCGCTTCGGCACTCATAACATTCCTGACATTCAACCAATGTAAATATTTAATACCTCAAAAGATAGATCTTGATCCACTGAGTGCTCTTAGACCAAAACGAAGAGTGTAACTCAATTAGAACCAAAGATATGATTGCTAAAATGAGAAAAACTGTTGAAAAATGAGTTGTAATATCGTATGTCCACTCATAACGTTCCTCCGAACCAGCCGATTTGAATGGTTAAGAGCTCAAATGATAGCGCTTGATTCCCTGAGTGTTCTTAGACTAAGACGACCTTCGTAACTAAATTAGAACCGAAGATATAATTACTTAAAAGTTGGAAAAAGTTGGAAAAAGTTGAAAAAATCAATTAATTTGAGAAATGCGTTATTTAAGTGATTTGTAATACTTGATAACAAATCTGTGCATGAATACCATTCATTAAAAAAAAGGATGAAGAAAATCGGCTGGATAGTATGGCCGGAAGGACTCGGATAAGTTTTCATCAATAGGCTATTTTTAATAATATAGATAGCTTCAATGTGAAAAAATGTAAAAAAGGTGCAAGAAATCAAATAATTTGAGGAAGGCAGTAGTTAAGTGATTTTTAATACTTGATATTAAATCCGTACCTGAATAACTTTCATTTAATAGTGGTATGAAGGAAATCGACCGGATAGAATGGCCGGACGGACTCGGTTAAGTTTTCATAATTATTTCTACTATTCGCTTCGGCACTCATAACATTCCTGAAAATCAACCAATGTAAATATTTAATACCTCAAAAGATAGAGCTTGAACCACTGAGTGCTCTTAGACCCAAACGAACAGTGTAACTTAATTATAACCAAAGATATGATTGCTAAAATGAGAAAAACTTTTGAAAAAATATCGTATGTCCAAGCATAACTTTCCTCAGAATCAGCCGATTTGAATGGTTAAGAGCTCAAATGATAGCGCTTGATTCACTGAGTGTTCTTAGACTAAAACAACCTTCGTAACTCAATTAGAACCGAAGATATGCTTACATAAAAGTTGGAAAAAGTTGGAAAAAGTTGAAAAAATCAAATAATTTGAGAAAGGCGTAATTTAAGTGATTTGTAATACTTAATGACAAATCTGTGCATGAATACCTTTCATTAAAAAAAGGATGAAGAAAAGCGGTCGGATAGTATGGCCGGACGGACTCGGATAAATTTTCATCAATATTTTTAATAATATAGATAGCTTCGATGTGAAAAAAATGTAAAAAAGGTGCAAGAAATCAAATAATTTGAGGAAGGCAGTAGTTAAGTGATTTTTAATACTTGATATTAAATCCGTACCTGAATAACTTTAATTTAATAGTGGTATGAAGGAAATCGACCGGATAGAATGGCCGGACGGACTCGGTTAAGTTTTCATAATTATTTCTACTATTCGCTTCGGCACTCATAACATTCCTGAGAATCAACCAATGTAAATATTTAATACCTCAAAAGATAGATCTTGATCCACTGAGTGCTCTTAGACCAAAACGAAGAGTGTAACTCAATTAGAACCAAAGATATGATTGCTAAAATGAGAAAAACTGTTGAAAAATGAGTTGTAATATCGTATGTCCACTCATAACGTTCCTCCGAACCAGCCGATTTGAATGGTTAAGAGCTCAAATGATAGCGCTTGATTCCCTGAGTGTTCTTAGACTAAGACGACCTTCGTAACTAAATTAGAACCGAAGATATAATTACTTAAAAGTTGGAAAAAGTTGGAAAAAGTTGAAAAAATCAATTAATTTGAGAAATGCGTTATTTAAGTGATTTGTAATACTTGATAACAAATCTGTGCATGAATACCATTCATTAAAAAAAAGGATGAAGAAAATCGGCTGGATAGTATGGCCGGACGGACTCGGATAAGTTTTCATCAATAGGCTATTTTTAATAATATAGATAGCTTCAATGTGAAAAAAATGTAAAAAAGGTGCAAGAAATCAAATAATTTGAGGAAGGCAGTAGTTAAGTGATTTTTAATACTTGATATTAAATCCGCACCTGAATAACTTTCATTTAATAGTAGTATGAAGGAAATCGACCGGATAGAATGGCCGGACGGACTCGGTTAAGTTTTCATAATTATTTCTACTATTCGCTTCGGCACTCATAACATTCCTGAAAATCAACCAATGTAAATATTTAATACCTCAAAAGATAGAGCTTGATCCACTGAGTGCTCTTAGACCCAAACGAACAGTGTAACTCAATTATAACCAAAGATATGATTGCTACAATGAGAAAAACTTTTGAAAAAATATCGTATGTCCAAGCATAACTTTCCTCAGAATCAGCCGATTTGAATGGTTAAGAGCTCAAATGATAGCGCTTGATTCACTGAGTGTTCTTAGACTAAAACAACCTTCGTAACTCAATTAGAACCGAGGATATGCTTACATCAAAGTTGGAAAAAGTTGGAAAAAGTTGAAAAAATCAAATAATTACAGAAAGGCGTAATTTAAGTGATTTGTAATACTTGATGACAAATCTGTGCATGAATACCTTTCATTAAAAAAGGATGAAGAAAATCGGTCGGATAGTATGGCCGGACGGACTCGGATAAATTTTCATCAATATTTTTAATAATATAGATAGCTTCAATGTGAAAAAAATGTAAAAAAGGTGCAAGAAATCAAATAATTTGAGGAAGGCAGTAGTTAAGTGATTTTTAATACTTGATATTAAATCCGTACCTGAATAACTTTAATTTAATAGTGGTATGAAGGAAATCGACCGGATAGAATGGCCGGACGGAGTCGGTTAAGTTTTCATAATTATTTCTACTATTCGCTTCGGCACTCATAACATTCCTGACATTCAACCAATGTAAATATTTAATACCTCAAAAGATAGATCTTGATCCACTGAGTGCTCTTAGACCAAAACGAAGAGTGTAACTCAATTAGAACCAAAGATATGATTGCTAAAATGAGAAAAACTGTTGAAAAATGAGTTGTAATATCGTATGTCCACTCATAACGTTCCTCCGAACCAGCCGATTTGAATGGTTAAGAGCTCAAATGATAGCGCTTGATTCCCTGAGTGTTCTTAGACTAAGACGACCTTCGTAACTAAATTAGAACCGAAGATATAATTACTTAAAAGTTGGAAAAAGTTGGAAAAAGTTGAAAAAATCAATTAATTTGAGAAATGCGTTATTTAAGTGATTTGTAATACTTGATAACAAATCTGTGCATGAATACCATTCATTAAAAAAAAGGATGAAGAAAATCGGCTGGATAGTATGGCCGGAAGGACTCGGATAAGTTTTCATCAATAGGCTATTTTTAATAATATAGATAGCTTCAATGTGAAAAAATGTAAAAAAGGTGCAAGAAATCAAATAATTTGAGGAAGGCAGTAGTTAAGTGATTTTTAATACTTGATATTAAATCCGTACCTGAATAACTTTCATTTAATAGTGGTATGAAGGAAATCGACCGGATAGAATGGCCGGACGGACTCGGTTAAGTTTTCATAATTATTTCTACTATTCGCTTCGGCACTCATAACATTCCTGAAAATCAACCAATGTAAATATTTAATACCTCAAAAGATAGAGCTTGAACCACTGAGTGCTCTTAGACCCAAACGAACAGTGTAACTTAATTATAACCAAAGATATGATTGCTAAAATGAGAAAAACTTTTGAAAAAATATCGTATGTCCAAGCATAACTTTCCTCAGAATCAGCCGATTTGAATGGTTAAGAGCTCAAATGATAGCGCTTGATTCACTGAGTGTTCTTAGACTAAAACAACCTTCGTAACTCAATTAGAACCGAAGATATGATTACATAAAAGTTGGAAAAAGTTGGAAAAAGTTGAAAAAATCAAATAATTTGAGAAAGGCGTAATTTAAGTGATTTGTAATACTTGATGAGAAATCTGTGCATGAATACCTTTCATTAAAAAAAGGATGAAGAAAATCGGTCGGATAGTATGGCCGGACGGACTCGGATAAATTTTCATCAATATTTTTAATAATATAGATAGCTTCAATGTGAAAAAAATTTAAAAAAGGTGCAAGAAATCAAATAATTTGAGGAAGGCTGTAGTTAAGTGGTTTTTAATACTTGATATTAAATCCGTACCTGAATAACTTTAATTTAATAGTGGTATGAAGGAAATCGACCGGATAGAATGGCCGGACGGACTCGGTTAAGTTTTCATAATTATTTCTACTATTCGCTTCGGCACTCATAACATTCCTGAGAATCAACCAATGTAAATATTTAATACCTCAAAAGATAGATCTTGATCCACTGAGTGCTCTTAGACCAAAACGAAGAGTGTAACTCAATTAGAACCAACGATATGATTGCTAAAATGAGAAAAACTGTTGAAAAATGAGTTGTAATATCGTATGTCCACTCATAACGTTCCTCCGAACCAGCCGATTTGAATGGTTAAGAGCTCAAATGATAGCGCTTGATTCCCTGAGTGTTCTTAGACTAAGACGACCTTCGTAACTAAATTAGAACCGAAGATATAATTACTTAAAAGTTGGAAAAAGTTGGAAAAAGTTGAAAAAATCAATTAATTTGAGAAATGCGTTATTTAAGTGATTTGTAATACTTGATAACAAATCTGTGCATGAATACCATTCATTAAAAAAAAGGATGAAGAAAATCGGCTGGATAGTATGGCCGGACGGACTCGGATAAGTTTTCATCAATAGGCTATTTTTAATAATATAGATAGCTTCAATGTGAAAAAAATGTAAAAAAGGTGCAAGAAATCAAATAATTTGAGGAAGGCAGTAGTTAAGTGATTTTTAATACTTGATATTAAATCCGTACCTGAATAACTTACATTTAATAGTGGTATGAAGGAAATCGACCGGATAGAATGGCCGGTCGGACTCGGTTAAGTTTTCATAATTATTTCTACTATTCGCTTCGGCACTCATAACATTATTGAAAATCAACCAATGTAAATATTTAATACCTCAAATGATAGAGCTTGATCCACTGAGTGCTCTTAGACCCAAACGAACAGTGTAACTCAATTATAACCAAAGATATGATTGCTACAATGAGAAAAACTTTTGAAAAAATATCGTATGTCCAAGCATAACTTTCCTCAGAATCAGCCGATTTGAATGGTTAAGAGCTCAAATGATAGCGCTTGATTCACTGAGTGTTCTTAGACTAAAACAACCTTCGTAACTCAATTAGAACCGAAGATATGCTTACATAAAAGTTGGAAAAAGTTGGAAAAAGTTGAAAAAATCAAATAATTTGAGAAAGGCGTAATTTAAGTGATTTGTAATACTTGATGAGAAATCTGTGCATGAATACCTTTCATTAAAAAAAGGATGAAGAAAATCGGTCGGATAGTATGGCCGGACGGACTCGGATAAATTTTCATCAATATTTTTAATAATATAGATAGCTTCAATGTGAAAAAAATTTAAAAAAGGTGCAAGAAATCAAATAATTTGAGGAAGGCTGTAGTTAAGTGGTTTTTAATACTTGATATTAAATCCGTACCTGAATAACTTTAATTTAATAGTGGTATGAAGGAAATCGACCGGATAGAATGGCCGGACGGACTCGGTTAAGTTTTCATAATTATTTCTACTATTCGCTTCGGCACTCATAACATTCCTGAGAATCAACCAATGTAAATATTTAATACCTCAAAAGATAGATCTTGATCCACTGAGTGCTCTTAGACCAAAACGAAGAGTGTAACTCAATTAGAACCAACGATATGATTGCTAAAATGAGAAAAACTGTTGAAAAATGAGTTGTAATATCGTATGTCCACTCATAACGTTCCTCCGAACCAGCCGATTTGAATGGTTAAGAGCTCAAATGATAGCGCTTGATTCCCTGAGTGTTCTTAGACTAAGACGACCTTCGTAACTAAATTAGAACCGAAGATATAATTACTTAAAAGTTGGAAAAAGTTGGAAAAAGTTGAAAAAATCAATTAATTTGAGAAATGCGTTATTTAAGTGATTTGTAATACTTGATAACAAATCTGTGCATGAATACCATTCATTAAAAAAAAGGATGAAGAAAATCGGCTGGATAGTATGGCCGGACGGACTCGGATAAGTTTTCATCAATAGGCTATTTTTAATAATATAGATAGCTTCAATGTGAAAAAAATGTAAAAAAGGTGCAAGAAATCAAATAATTTGAGGAAGGCAGTAGTTAAGTGATTTTTAATACTTGATATTAAATCCGTACCTGAATAACTTACATTTAATAGTGGTATGAAGGAAATCGACCGGATAGAATGGCCGGTCGGACTCGGTTAAGTTTTCATAATTATTTCTACTATTCGCTTCGGCACTCATAACATTATTGAAAATCAACCAATGTAAATATTTAATACCTCAAATGATAGAGCTTGATCCACTGAGTGCTCTTAGACCCAAACGAACAGTGTAACTCAATTATAACCAAAGATATGATTGCTACAATGAGAAAAACTTTTGAAAAAATATCGTATGTCCAAGCATAACTTTCCTCAGAATCAGCCGATTTGAATGGTTAAGAGCTCAAATGATAGCGCTTGATTCACTGAGTGTTCTTAGACTAAAACAACCTTCGTAACTCAATTAGAACCGAAGATATGCTTACATCAAAGTTGGAAAAAGTTGGAAAAAGTTGAAAAAATCAAATAATTTGAGAAAGGCGTAATTTAAGTGATTTGTAATACTTGATGACAAATCTGTGCATGAATACCTTTCATTAAAAAAGGATGAAGAAAATCGGTCGGATAGTATGGCCGGACGGACTCGGATAAATTTTCATCAATATTTTTAATAATATAGATAGCTTCAATGTGAAAAAAATGTAAAAAAGGTGCAAGAAATCAAATAATTTGAGGAAGGCAGTAGTTAAGTGATTTTTAATACTTGATATTAAATCCGTACCTGAATAACCTTAATTTAATAGTGGTATGAAGGAAATCGACCGGATAGAATGGCCGGACGGAGTCGGTTAAGTTTTCATAATTATTTCTACTATTCGCTTCGGCACTCATAACATTCCTGAGAATCAACCAATGTAAATATTTAATACCTCAAAAGATAGATCTTGATCCACTGAGTGCTCTTAGACCAAAACGAAGAGTGTAACTCAATTAGAACCAAAGATATGATTGCTAAAATGAGAAAAACTGTTGAAAAATGAGTTGTAATATCGTATGTCCACTCATAACTTTCCTCCGAACCAGCCGATTTGAATGGTTAAAGGCTCAAATGATAGCGCTTGATTACCTGAGTGTTCTTAGACTAAGACGACCTTCGTAACTAAATTAGAACCGAAGATATAATTACTTAAATGTTGGAAAAAGTTGGAAAAAGTTGAAAAAATCAATTAATTTGAGAAATGCGTTATTTAAGTGATTTGTAATACTTGATAACAAATCTGTGCATGAATACCATTCATTAAAAAAAAGGATGAAGAAAATCGGCTGGATAGTATGGCCGGACGGACTCGGATAAATTTTCATCAATAGGCTATTTTTAATAATATAGATAGCTTCAATGTGAAAAAAATGTAAAAAAGGTGCAAGAAATCAAATAATTTGAGGAAGGCAGTAGTTAAGTGATTTTTAATACTTGATATTAAATCCGTACCTGAATAACTTTCATTTAATAGTGGTATGAAGGAAATCGACCGGATAGAATGGCCGGACGGACTCGGTTAAGTTTTCATAATTATTTCTACTATTCGCTTCGGCACTCATAACATTCCTGAAAATCAACCAATGTAAATATTTAATACCTCAAAAGATAGAGCTTGATCCACGAGTGCTCTTAGACCCAAACGAACAGTGTAACTCAATTATAACCAAAGATATGATTGCTACAATGAGAAAAACTTTTGAAAAAATATCGTATGTCCAAGCATAACTTTCCTCAGAATCAGCCGATTTGATTGGTTAAGAGCTCAAATGATAGCGCTTGATTCACTGAGTGTTCTTAGACTAAAACAACCTTCGTAACTCAATTAGAACCGAAGATATGCTTACATCAAAGTTGGAAAAAGTTGGAAAAAGTTGAAAAAATCAAATAATTTGAGAAAGGCGTAATTTAAGTGATTTGTAATACTTGATGACAAATCTGTGCATGAATACCTTTCATTAAAAAAAGGATGAAGAAAATCGGTCGGATAGTATGGCCGGACGGACTCGGATAAATTTTCATCAATATTTTTAATAATATAGATAGCTTCAATGTGAAAAAAATGTAAAAAAGGTGCAAGAAATCAAATAATATGAGGAAGGCAGTAGTTAAGTGGTTTTTAATACTTGATATTAAATCCGTACCTGAATAACTTTAATTTAATAGTGGTATGAAGGAAATCGACCGGATAGAATGGCCGGACGGACTCGGTTAAGTTTTCATAATTATTTCTACTATTCGCTTCGGCACTCATAACATTCCTGAGAATCAACCAATGTAAATATTTAATACCTCAAAAGATAGATCTTGATCCACTGAGTGCTCTTAGACCAAAACGAAGAGTGTAACTCAATTAGAACCAAAGATATGATTGCTAAAATGAGAAAAACTGTTGAAAAATGAGTTGTAATATCGTATGTCCACTCATAACGTTCCTCCGAACCAGCCGATTTGAATGGTTAAGAGCTCAAATGATAGCGCTTGATTCCCTGAGTGTTCTTAGACTAAGACGACCTTCGTAACTAAATTAGAACCGAAGATATAATTACTTAAAAGTTGGAAAAAGTTGGAAAAAGTTGAAAAAATCAATTAATTTGAGAAATGCGTTATTTAAGTGATTTGTAATACTTGATAACAAATCTGTGCATGAATACCATTCATTAAAAAAAGGATGAAGAAAATCGGCTGGATAGTATGGCCGGACGGACTCGGATAAGTTTTCATCAATATTTTTAATAATATAGATAGCTTCAATGTGAAAAAAATGTAAAAAAGGTGCAAGAAATCAAATAATTTGAGGAAGGCAGTAGTTAAGTGATTTTTAATACTTGATATTAAATCCGTACCAGAATAACTTTCATTTAATAGTGGTATGAAGGAAATCGACCGGATAGAATGGCCGGACGGACTCGGTTAAGTTTTCATAATTATTTCTACTATTCGCTTCGGCACTCATAACATTCCTGAAAATCAGCCAATGTAAATATTCAATACCTCAAAAGATAGAGCTTGATCCACGAGTGCTCTTAGACCCAAACGAACAGTGTAACTCAATTATAACCAAAGATATGATTGCTACAATAAGAAAAACTTTTGAAAAAATATCGTATGTCCAAGCATAACTTTCCTCAGAATCAGCCGATTTGAATGGTTAAGAGCTCAAATGATAGCGCTTGATTCACTGAGTGTTCTTAGACTAAAACAACCTTCGTAACTCAATTAGAACCGAAGATATGCTTACATCAAAGTTGGAAAAAGTTGGAAAAAGTTGAAAAAATCAAATAATTTGAGAAAGGCGTAATTTAAGTGATTTGTAATACTTCATGACAAATCTGTGCATGAATACCTTTCATTAAAAAAAGGATGAAGAAAATCGGTCGGATAGTATGGCCGGACGGACTCGGATAAATTTCAATCAATAGTTTTAATAATATAGATAGCTTCAATGTGAAAAAAATGTAAAAAAGGTGCAAGAAATCAAATAATTTGAGGAAGGCAGTAGTTAAGTGATTTTTGATACTTGATATTAAATCCGTACCTGAATAACTTTAATTTAATAGTGGTATGAAGGAAATCGACCGGATAGAATGGCCGGACGGACTCGGTTAAGTTTTCATAATTATTTCTACTATTCGCTTCGGCACTCATAACATTCCTGAGAATCAACCTATGTAAATATTTAATACCTCAAAAGATATATCCTGATCCACTGAGTGCTCTTAGACCAGAACGAAGAGTGTAACTCAATTAGAACCAAAGATATGATTGCTAAAATGAGAAAAACTGTTGAAAAATGAGTTGTAATATAGTATGTCCACTCATAACGTTCCTCCGAACCAGCCGATTTGAATGGTTAAGAGCTCAAATGATAGCGCTTGATTCCCTGAGTGTTCTTAGACTAAGACGACCTTCGTAACTAAATTAGAACCGAAGATATAATTACTTAAAAGTTGGAAAAAGTTGAAAAAATCAATTAATTTGAGAAATGCGTTATTTAAGTGATTTGTAATACTTGATAACAAATCTGTGCATGAATACCATTCATTAAAAAAAAGGATGAAGAAAATCGGCTGGATAGTATGGCCGGACGGACTCGGATAAGTTTTCATCAATAGGCTATTTTTAATAATATAGATAGCTTCAATGTGAAAAAAATGTAAAAAAGGTGCAAGAAATCAAATAATTTGAGGAAGGCAGTAGTTAAGTGATTTTTAATACTTGATATTAAATCCGTACCTGAATAACTTTCATTTAATAGTGGTATGAAGGAAATCGACCGGATAGAATGGCCGGACGGACTCGGTTAAGTTTTCATAATTATTTCTACTATTCGCTTCGGCACTCATAACATTCCTGAAAATCAACCAATGTAAATATTTAATACCTCAAAAGATAGAGCTTGATCCACTGAGTGCTCTTAGACCCAAACGAACAGTGTAACTCAATTATAACCAAAGATATGATTGCTACAATGAGAACAACTTTTGAAAAAATATCGTATGTCCAAGCATAACTTTCCTCAGAATCACCCGATTTGAATGGTTAAGAGCTCAAATGATAGCGCTTGATTCACTGAGTGTTCTTAGACTAAAACAACCTTCGTAACTCAATTAGAACCGAAGATATGCTTACATCAAAGTTGGAAAAAGTTGGAAAAAGTTGAAAAAATCAAATAATTTGAGAAAGGCGTAATTTAAGTGATTTGTAATACTTGATGACAAATCTGTGCATGAATACCTTTCATTAAAAAAGGATGAAGAAAATCGGTCGGATAGTATGGCCGGACGGACTCGAATAAATTTTCATCAATATTTTTAATAATATAGATAGCTTCATGTGAAAAAAATGTAAAAAAGGTGCAAGAAATCAAATAATTTGAGGAAGGCAGTAGTTAAGTGATTTTTAATACTTGATATTAAATCCGTACCTGAATAACTTTAATTTAATAGTGGTATGAAGGAAATCGACCGCATAGAATGGCCGGACGGAGTCGGTTAAGTTTTCATAATTATTTCTACTATTCGCTTCGGCACTCATAACATTCCTGAGAATCAACCAATGTAAATATTTAATACCTCAAAAGATAGATCTTGATCCACTGAGTGCTCTTAGACCAAAACGAAGAGTGTAACTCAATTAGAACCAAAGATATGATTGCTAAAATGAGAAAAACTGTTGAAAAATGAGTTGTAATATCGTATGTCCACTCATAACTTTCCTCCGAACCAGCCGATTTGAATGGTTAAGAGCTCAAATGATAGCGCTTGATTACCTGAGTGTTCTTAGACTAAGACGACCTTCGTAACTAAATTAGAACCGAAGATATAATTACTTAAATGTTGGAAAAAGTTGGAAAAAGTTGAAAAAATCAATTAATTTGAGAAATGCGTTATTTAAGTGATTTGTAATACTTGATAACAAATCTGTGCATGAATACCATTCATTAAAAAAAAGGATGAAGAAAATCGGCTGGATAGTATGGCCGGACGGACTCGGATAAATTTTCATCAATAGGCTATTTTTAATAATATAGATAGCTTCAATGTGAAAAAAATTTAAAAAAGGTGCAAGAAATCAAATAATTTGAGGAAGGCAGTAGTTAAGTGATTTTTAATACTTGATATTAAATCCGTACCTGAATAACTTTCATTTAATAGTGGTATGAAGGAAATCGACCGGATAGAATGGCCGGACGGACTCGGTTAAGTTTTCATAATTATTTCTACTATTCGCTTCGGCACTCATAACATTCCTGAAAATCAACCAATGTAAATATTTAATACCTCAAAAGATAGAGCTTGATCCACGAGTGCTCTTAGACCCAAACGAACAGTGTAACTCAATTATAACCAAAGATATGATTGCTACAATGAGAAAAACTTTTGAAAAAATATCGTATGTCCAAGCATAACTTTCCTCAGAATCAGCCGATTTGAATGGTTAAGAGCTCAAATGATAGCGCTTGATTCACTGAGTGTTCTTAGACTAAAACAACCTTCGTAACTCAATTAGAACCGAAGATATGCTTACATCAAAGTTGGAAAAAGTTGGAAAAAGTTGAAAAAATCAAATAATTTGAGAAAGGCGTAATTTAAGTGATTTGTAATACTTGATGACAAATCTGTGCATGAATACCTTTCATTAAAAAAAGGATGAAGAAAATCGGTCGGATAGTATGGCCGGACGGACTCGGATAAATTTTCATCAATATTTTTAATAATATAGATAGCTTCAATGTGAAAAAAATGTAAAAAAGGTGCAAGAAATCAAATAATTTGAGGAAGGCAGTAGTTAAGTGGTTTTTAATACTTGATATTAAATCCGTACCTGAATAACTTTAATTTAATAGTGGTATGAAGGAAATCGACCGGATAGAATGGCCGGACGGACTCGGTTAAGTTTTCATAATTATTTCTACTATTCGCTTCGGCACTCATAACATTCCTGAGAATCAACCAATGTAAATATTTAATACCTCAAAAGATAGATCTTGATCCACTGAGTGCTCTTAGACCAAAACGAAGAGTGTAACTCAATTAGAACCAAATATATGATTGCTAAAATGAGAAAAAACTGTTGAAAAATGAGTTGTAATATTGTATGTCCACTCATAACGTTCCTCCGAACCAGCCGATTTGAATGGTTAAGAGCTCAAATGATAGCGCTTGATTCCCTGAGTGTTCTTAGACTAAGACGACCTTCGTAACTAAATTAGAACCGAAGATATAATTACTTAAAAGTTGGAAAAAGTTGGAAAAAGTTGAAAAAATCAATTAATTTGAGAAATGCGTTATTTAAGTGATTTGTAATACTTGATAACAAATCTGTGCATGAATACCATTCATTAAAAAAAAAGGATGAAGAAAATCGGCTGGATAGTATGGCCGGACGGACTCGGATAAGTTTTCATCAATAGGCTATTTTTAATAATATAGATAGCTTCAATGTGAAAAAAATGTAAAAAAGGTGCAAGAAATCAAATAATTTGAGGAAGGCAGTAGTTAAGTGATTTTTAATACTTGATATTAAATCCGTACCTGAATAACTTACATTTAATAGTGGTATGAAGGAAATCGACCGGATAGAATGGCCGGTCGGACTCGGTTAAGTTTTCATAATTATTTCTACTATTCGCTTCGGCACTCATAACATTCCTGAAAATCAACCAATGTAAATATTTAATACCTCAAAAGATAGAGCTTGATCCACTGAGTGCTCTTAGACCCAAACGAACAGTGTAACTCAATTATAACCAAAGATATGATTGCTACAATGAGAAAAACTTTTGAAAAAATATCGTATGTCCAAGCATAACTTTCCTCAGAATCAGCCGATTTGAATGGTTAAGAGCTCAAATGATAGCGCGTGATTCCCTGAGTGTTCTTAGACTAAGACGACCTTCGTAACTAAATTAGAACCGAAGATATAATTACTTAAAAGTTGGAAAAAGTTGGAAAAAGTTGAAAAAATCAATTAATTTGAGAAATGCGTTATTTAAGTGATTTGTAATACTTGATAACAAATCTGTGCATGAATACCATTCATTAAAAAAAAGGATGAAGAAAATCGGCTGGATAGTATGGCCGGACGGACTCGGATAAATTTTCATCAATAGGCTATTTTTAATAATATAGATAGCTTCAATGTGAAAAAAATTTAAAAAAGGTGCAAGAAATCAAATAATTTGAGGAAGGCAGTAGTTAAGTGATTTTTAATACTTGATATTAAATCCGTACCTGAATAACTTTAATTTAATAGTGGTATGAAGGAAATCGACCGGATAGAATGGCCGGACGGACTCGGTTAAGTTTTCATAATTATTTCTACTATTCGCTTCGGCACTCATAACATTCCTGAGAATCAACCAATGTAAATATTTAATACCTCAAAAGATAGATCTTGATCCACTGAGTGCTCTTAGACCAAAACGAAGAGTGTAACTCAATTAGAACCAAAGATATGATTGCTAAAATGAGAAAAACTGTTGAAAAATGAGTTGTAATATCGTATGTCCACTCATAACGTTCCTCCGAACCAGCCGATTTGAATGGTTAAGAGCTCAAATGATAGCGCTTGATTCCCTGAGTGTTCTTAGACTAAGACGACCTTCGTAACTAAATTAGAACCGAAGATATAATTACTTAAAAGTTGGAAAAAGTTGGAAAAAGTTGAAAAAATCAATTAATTTGAGAAATGCGTTATTTAAGTGATTTGTAATACTTGATGACAAATCTGTGCATGAATACCTTTCATTAAAAAAGGATGAAGAAAATCGGTCGGATAGTATGGCCGGACGGACTCGGATAAATTTTCATCAATATTTTTAATAATATAGATAGCTTCAATGTGAAAAAAATGTAAAAAAGGTGCAAGAAATCAAATAATTTGAGGAAGGCAGTAGTTAAGTGATTTTTAATACTTGATATTAAATCCGTACCTGAATAACCTTAATTTAATAGTGGTATGAAGGAAATCGACCGGATAGAATGGCCGGACGGAGTCGGTTAAGTTTTCATAATTATTTCTACTATTCGCTTCGGCACTCATAACATTCCTGAGAATCAACCAATGTAAATATTTAATACCTCAAAAGATAGATCTTGATCCACTGAGTGCTCTCAGACCAAAACGAAGAGTGTAACTCAATTAGAACCAAAGATATGATTGCTAAAATGAGAAAAACTGTTGAAAAATGAGTTGTAATATCGTATGTCCACTCATAACTTTCCTCCGAACCAGCCGATTTGAATGGTTAAGAGCTCAAATGATAGCGCTTGATTACCTGAGTGTTCTTAGACTAAGACGACCTTCGTAACTAAATTAGAACCGAAGATATAATTACTTAAATGTTGGAAAAAGTTGGAAAAAGTTGAAAAAATCAATTAATTTGAGAAATGCGTTATTTAAGTGATTTGTAATACTTGATAACAAATCTGTGCATGAATACCATTCATTAAAAAAAAGGATGAAGAAAATCGGCTGGATAGTATGGCCGGACGGACTCGGATAAGTTTTCATCAATAGGCTATTTTTAATAATATAGATAGCTTCAATGTGAAAAAAATGTAAAAAAGGTGCAAGAAATCAAATAATTTGAGGAAGGCAGTAGTTAAGTGATTTTTAATACTTGATATTAAATCCGTACCTGAATAACTTACATTTAATAGTGGTATGAAGGAAATCGACCGGATAGAATGGCCGGTCGGACTCGGTTAAGTTTTCATAATTATTTCTACTATTCGCTTCGGCACTCATAACATTCCTGAAAATCAACCAATGTAAATATTTAATACCTCAAATGATAGAGCTTGATCCACTGAGTGCTCTTAGACCCAAACGAACAGTGTAACTCAATTATAACCAAAGATATGATTGCTACAATGAGAAAAACTTTTGAAAAAATATCGTATGTCCAAGCATAACTTTCCTCAGAATCAGCCGATTTCAATGGTTAAGAGCTCAAATGATAGCGCTTGATTCACTGAGTGTTCTTAGACTAAAACAACCTTCGTAACTCAATTAGAACCGAAGATATGCTTACATCAAAGTTGGAAAAAGTTGGAAAAAGTTGAAAAAATCAAATAATTTGAGAAAGGCGTAATTTAAGTGATTTGTAATACTTGATGACAAATCTGTGCATGAATACCTTTCATTAAAAAAGGATGAAGAAAATCGGTCGGATAGTATGGCCGGACGGACTCGGATAAATTTTCATCAATATTTTTAATAATATAGATAGCTTCAATGTGAAAAAAATGTAAAAAAGGTGCAAGAAATCAAATAATATGAGGAAGGCAGTAGTTAAGTGGTTTTTAATACTTGATATTAAATCCGTACCTGAATAACTTTAATTTAATAGTGGTATGAAGGAAATCGACCGGATAGAATGGCCGGACGGACTCGGTTAAGTTTTCATAATTATTTCTACTATTCGCTTCGGCACTCATAACATTCCTGAGAATCAACCAATGTAAATATTTAATACCTCAAACGATAGATCTTGATCCACTGAGTGCTCTTAGACCAAAACGAAGAGTGTAACTCAATTAGAACCAAAGATATGATTGCTAAAATGAGAAAAACTGTTGAAAAATGAGTTGTAATATCGTATGTCCACTCATAACGTTCCTCCGAACCAGCCGATTTGAATGGTTAAGAGCTCAAATGATAGCGCTTGATTCCCTGAGTGTTCTTAGACTAAGACGACCTTCGTAACTAAATTAGAACCGAAGATAAATTTACTTAAAAGTTGGAAAAAATTGGAAAAAGTTGAAAAAATCAATTAATTTGAGAAATGCGTTATTTAAGTGATTTGTAATACTTGATAACAAATCTGTGCATGAATACCATTCATTAAAAATAAGGATGAAGAAAATCGGCTGGATAGTATGGCCGGACGGACTCGGATAAGTTTTCATCAATATTTTTAATAATATTGATAGCTTCAATGTGAAAAAAATGTAAAAAAGGTGCAAGAAATCAAATAATTTGAGGAAGGCAGTAGTTAAGTGATTTTTAATACTTGATATTAAATCCGTACCAGAATAACTTTCATTTAATAGTGGTATGAAGGAAATCGACCGGATAGAATGGCCGGACGGACTCGGTTAAGTTTTCATAATTATTTCTACTATTCGCTTCGGCACTCATAACATTCCTGAAAATCAGCCAATGTAAATATTCAATACCTCAAAAGATAGAGCTTGATCCACGAGTGCTCTTAGACCCAAACGAACAGTGTAACTCAATTATAACCAAAGATATGATTGCTACAATAAGAAAAACTTTTGAAAAAATATCGTATGTCCAAGCATAACTTTCCTCAGAATCAGCCGATTTGAATGGTTAAGAGCTCAAATGATAGCGCTTGATTCACTGAGTGTTCTTAGACTAAAACAACCTTCGTAACTCAATTAGAACCGAAGATATGCTTACATCAAAGTTGAAAAAAGTTGGAAAAAGTTGAAAAAATCAAATAATTTGAGGAAGGCGTAATTTAAGTGATTTGTAATACTTGATGACAAATCTGTGCATGAATACCTTTCATTAAAAAAAGGATGAAGAAAATCGGTCGGATAGTATGGCCGGACGGACTCGGATAAATTTTCATCAATAGTTTTAATAATATAGATAGCTTCAATGTGAAAAAAAATGTAAAAAAGGTGCAAGAAATCAAATAATTTGAGGAAGGCAGTAGTTAAGTGATTTTTAATACTTGATATTAAATCCGTACCTGAATAACTTTCATTTAATAGTGGTATGAAGGAAATCGACCGGATAGAATGGCCGGACGGACTCGGTTAAGTTTTCATAATTATTTCTACTATTCGCTTCGGCACTCATAACATTCCTGAAAATCAACCAATGTAAATATTTAATACCTCAAAAGATAGAGCTTGATCCACGAGTGCTCTTAGACCCAAACGAACAGTGTAACTCAATTATAACCAAAGATATGATTGCTACAATGAGAAAAACTTTTGAAAAAATATCGTTTGTCCAAGCATAACTTTCCTCAGAATCAGCCGATTTGAATGGTTAAGAGCTCAAATGATAGCGCTTGATTCACTGAGTGTTCTTAGACTAAAACAACCTTCGTAACTCAATTAGAACCGAAGATATGCTTACATCAAAGTTGGAAAAAGTTGGAAAAAGTTGAAAAAATCAAATAATTTGAGAAAGGCGTAATTTAAGTGATTTGTAATACTTGATGAGAAATCTGTGCATGAATACCTTTCATTAAAAAAAAGGATGAAGAAAATCGGTCGGATAGTATGGCCGGACGGACTCGGATAAATTTTCATCAATATTTTTAATAATATAGATAGCTTCAATGTGAAAAAAATGTAAAAAAGGTGCAAGAAATCATATAATTTGAGGAAGGCTGTAGTTAAGTGGTTTTTAATACTTGATATTAAATCCGTACCTGAATAACTTTAATTTAATAGTGGTATGAAGGAAATCGACCGGATAGAATGGCCGGACGGACTCGGTTAAGTTTTCATAATTATTTCTACTATTCGCTTCGGCACTCATAACATTCCTGAGAATCAACCAATGTAAATATTTAATACCTCAAAAGATAGATCTTGATCCACTGAGTGCTCTTAGACCAAAACGAAGAGTGTAACTCAATTAGAACCAAAGATATGATTGCTAAAATGAGAAAAACTGTTGAAAAATGAGTTGTAATATCGTATGTCCACTCATAACGTTCCTCCGAACCAGCCGATTTGAATGGTTAAGAGCTCAAATGATAGCGCTTGATTCCCTGAGTGTTCTTAGACTAAGACGACCTTCGTAACTAAATTAGAACCGAAGATATAATTACTTAAAAGTTGGAAAAAGTTGGAAAAAGTTGAAAAAATCAATTAATTTGAGAAATGCGTTATTTAAGTGATTTGTAATACTTGATAACAAATCTGTGCATGAATACCATTCATTAAAAAAAAGGATGAAGAAAATCGGCTGGATAGTATGGCCGGACGGACTCGGATAAGTTTTCATCAATAGGCTATTTTTAATAATATAGATAGCTTCAATGTGAAAAAAATGTAAAAAAGGTGCAAGAAATCAAATAATTTGAGGAAGGCAGTAGTTAAGTGATTTTTAAAACTTGATATTAAATCCGTACCTGAATAACTTACATTTAATAGTGGTATGAAGGAAATCGACCGGATAGAATGGCCGGTCGGACTCGGTTAAGTTTTCATAATTATTTCTACTATTCGCTTCGGCACTCATAACATTCCTGAAAATCAACCAATGTAAATATTTAATACCTCAAATGATAGAGCTTGATCCACTGAGTGCTCTTAGACCCAAACGAACAGTGTAACTCAATTATAACCAAAGATATGATTGCTACAATGAGAAAAACTTTTGAAAAAATATCGTATGTCCAAGCATAACTTTCCTCAGAATCAGCTGATTTGAATGGTTAAGAGCTCAAATGATAGCGCTTGATTCACTGAGTGTTCTTAGACTAAAACAACCTTCGTAACTCAATCAGAACCGAAGATATGCTTACATCAAAGTTGGAAAAAGTTGGAAAAAGTTGAAAAAATCAAATAATTTGAGAAAGGCGTAATTTAAGTGATTTGTAATACTTGATGACAAATCTGTGCATGAATACCTTTCATTAAAAAAGGATGAAGAAAATCGGTCGGATAGTATGGCCGGACGGACTCGGATAAATTTTCATCAATATTTTTAATAATATAGATAGCTTCAATGTGAAAAAAATGTAAAAAAGGTGCAAGAAATCAAATAATTTGAGGAAGGCAGTAGTTAAGTGATTTTTAATACTTGATATTAAATCCGTACCTGAATAACCTTAATTTAATAGTGGTATGAAGGAAATCGACCGGATAGAATGGCCGGACGGAGTCGGTTAAGTTTTCATAATTATTTCTACTATTCGCTTCGGCACTCATAACATTCCTGAGAATCAACCAATGTAAATATTTAATACCTCAAAAGATAGATCTTGATCCACTGAGTGCTCTCAGACCAAAACGAAGAGTGTAACTCAATTAGAACCAAAGATATGATTGCTAAAATGAGAAAAACTGTTGAAAAATGAGTTGTAATATCGTATGTCCACTCATAACTTTCCTCCGAACCAGCCGATTTGAATGGTTAAGAGCTCAAATGATAGCGCTTGATTACCTGAGTGTTCTTAGACTAAGACGACCTTCGTAACTAAATTAGAACCGAAGATATAATTACTTAAATGTTGGAAAAAGTTGGAAAAAGTTGAAAAAATCAATTAATTTGAGAAATGCGTTATTTAAGTGATTTGTAATACTTGATAACAAATCTGTGCATGAATACCATTCATTAAAAAAAAGGATGAAGAAAATCGGCTGGATAGTATGGCCGGACGGACTCGGATAAGTTTTCATCAATAGGCTATTTTTAATAATATAGATAGCTTCAATGTGAAAAAAATGTAAAAAAGGTGCAAGAAATCAAATAATTTGAGGAAGGCAGTAGTTAAGTGATTTTTAATACTTGATATTAAATCCGTACCTGAATAACTTACATTTAATAGTGGTATGAAGGAAATCGACCGGATAGAATGGCCGGTCGGACTCGGTTAAGTTTTCATAATTATTTCTACTATTCGCTTCGGCACTCATAACATTCCTGAAAATCAACCAATGTAAATATTTAATACCTCAAATGATAGAGCTTGATCCACTGAGTGCTCTTAGACCCAAACGAACAGTGTAACTCAATTATAACCAAAGATATGATTGCTACAATGAGAAAAACTTTTGAAAAAATATCGTATGTCCAAGCATAACTTTCCTCAGAATCAGCCGATTTGAATGGTTAAGAGCTCAAATGATAGCGCTTGATTCACTGAGTGTTCTTAGACTAAAACAACCTTCGTAACTCAATTAGAACCGAAGATATGCTTACATCAAAGTTGGAAAAAGTTGGAAAAAGTTGAAAAAATCAAATAATTTGAGAAAGGCGTAATTTAAGTGATTTGTAATACTTGATGACAAATCTGTGCATGAATACCTTTCATTAAAAAAGGATGAAGAAAATCGGTCGGATAGTATGGCCGGACGGACTCGGATAAATTTTCATCAATATTTTTAATAATATATATAGCTTCAATGTGAAAAAAATGTAAAAAAGGTGCAAGAAATCAAATAATATGAGGAAGGCAGTAGTTAAGTGGTTTTTAATACTTGATATTAAATCCGTACCTGAATAACTTTAATTTAATAGTGGTATGAAGGAAATCGACCGGATAGAATGGCCGGACGGACTCGGTTAAGTTTTCATAATTATTTCTACTATTCGCTTCGGCACTCATAACATTCCTGAGAATCAACCAATGTAAATATTTAATACCTCAAACGATAGATCTTGATCCACTGAGTGCTCTTAGACCAAAACGAAGAGTGTAACTCAATTAGAACCAAAGATATGATTGCTAAAATGAGAAAAACTGTTGAAAAATGAGTTGTAATATCGTATGTCCACTCATAACGTTCCTCCGAACCAGCCGATTTGAATGGTTAAGAGCTCAAATGATAGCGCTTGATTCCCTGAGTGTTCTTAGACTAAGACGACCTTCGTAACTAAATTAGAACCGAAGATAAATTTACTTAAAAGTTGGAAAAAATTGGAAAAAGTTGAAAAAATCAATTAATTTGAGAAATGCGTTATTTAAGTGATTTGTAATACTTGATAACAAATCTGTGCATGAATACCATTCATTAAAAATAAGGATGAAGAAAATCGGCTGGATAGTATGGCCGGACGGACTCGGATAAGTTTTCATCAATATTTTTAATAATATAGATAGCTTCAATGTGAAAAAAATGTAAAAAAGGTGCAAGAAATCAAATAATTTGAGGAAGGCAGTAGTTAAGTGATTTTTAATACTTGATATTAAATCCGTACCTGAATAACCTTAATTTAATAGTGGTATGAAGGAAATCGACCGGATAGAATGGCCGGACGGAGTCGGTTAAGTTTTCATAATTATTTCTACTATTCGCTTCGGCACTCATAACATTCCTGAGAATCAACCAATGTAAATATTTAATACCTCAAAAGATAGATCTTGATCCACTGAGTGCTCTCAGACCAAAACGAAGAGTGTAACTCAATTAGAACCAAAGATATGATTGCTAAAATGAGAAAAACTGTTGAAAAATGAGTTGTAATATCGTATGTCCACTCATAACTTTCCTCCGAACCAGCCGATTTGAATGGTTAAGAGCTCAAATGATAGCGCTTGATTACCTGAGTGTTCTTAGACTAAGACGACCTTCGTAACTAAATTAGAACCGAAGATATAATTACTTAAATGTTGGAAAAAGTTGGAAAAAGTTGAAAAAATCAATTAATTTGAGAAATGCGTTATTTAAGTGATTTGTAATACTTGATAACAAATCTGTGCATGAATACCATTCATTAAAAAAAAGGATGAAGAAAATCGGCTGGATAGTATGGCCGGACGGACTCGGATAAGTTTTCATCAATAGGCTATTTTTAATAATATAGATAGCTTCAATGTGAAAAAAATGTAAAAAAGGTGCAAGAAATCAAATAATTTGAGGAAGGCAGTAGTTAAGTGATTTTTAATACTTGATATTAAATCCGTACCTGAATAACTTACATTTAATAGTGGTATGAAGGAAATCGACCGGATAGAATGGCCGGTCGGACTCGGTTAAGTTTTCATAATTATTTCTACTATTCGCTTCGGCACTCATAACATTCCTGAAAATCAACCAATGTAAATATTTAATACCTCAAATGATAGAGCTTGATCCACTGAGTGCTCTTAGACCCAAACGAACAGTGTAACTCAATTATAACCAAAGATATGATTGCTACAATGAGAAAAACTTTTGAAAAAATATCGTATGTCCAAGCATAACTTTCCTCAGAATCAGCCGATTTGAATGGTTAAGAGCTCAAATGATAGCGCTTGATTCACTGAGTGTTCTTAGACTAAAACAACCTTCGTAACTCAATTAGAACCGAAGATATGCTTACATCAAAGTTGGAAAAAGTTGGAAAAAGTTGAAAAAATCAAATAATTTGAGAAAGGCGTAATTTAAGTGATTTGTAATACTTGATGACAAATCTGTGCATGAATACCTTTCATTAAAAAAGGATGAAGAAAATCGGTCGGATAGTATGGCCGGACGGACTCGGATAAATTTTCATCAATATTTTTAATAATATATATAGCTTCAATGTGAAAAAAATGTAAAAAAGGTGCAAGAAATCAAATAATATGAGGAAGGCAGTAGTTAAGTGGTTTTTAATACTTGATATTAAATCCGTACCTGAATAACTTTAATTTAATAGTGGTATGAAGGAAATCGACCGGATAGAATGGCCGGACGGACTCGGTTAAGTTTTCATAATTATTTCTACTATTCGCTTCGGCACTCATAACATTCCTGAGAATCAACCAATGTAAATATTTAATACCTCAAACGATAGATCTTGATCCACTGAGTGCTCTTAGACCAAAACGAAGAGTGTAACTCAATTAGAACCAAAGATATGATTGCTAAAATGAGAAAAACTGTTGAAAAATGAGTTGTAATATCGTATGTCCACTCATAACGTTCCTCCGAACCAGCCGATTTGAATGGTTAAGAGCTCAAATGATAGCGCTTGATTCCCTGAGTGTTCTTAGACTAAGACGACCTTCGTAACTAAATTAGAACCGAAGATAAATTTACTTAAAAGTTGGAAAAAATTGGAAAAAGTTGAAAAAATCAATTAATTTGAGAAATGCGTTATTTAAGTGATTTGTAATACTTGATAACAAATCTGTGCATGAATACCATTCATTAAAAATAAGGATGAAGAAAATCGGCTGGATAGTATGGCCGGACGGACTCGGATAAGTTTTCATCAATATTTTTAATAATATAGATAGCTTCAATGTGAAAAAAATGTAAAAAAGGTGCAAGAAATCAAATAATTTGAGGAAGGCAGTAGTTAAGTGATTTTTAATACTTGATATTAAATCCGTACCAGAATAACTTTCATTTAATAGTGGTATGAAGGAAATCGACCGGATAGAATGGCCGGACGGACTCGGTTAAGTTTTCATAATTATTTCTACTATTCGCTTCGGCACTCATAACATTCCTGAAAATCAGCCAATGTAAATATTCAATACCTCAAAAGATAGAGCTTGATCCACGAGTGCTCTTAGACCCAAACGAACAGTGTAACTCAATTATAACCAAAGATATGATTGCTACAATAAGAAAAACTTTTGAAAAAATATCGTATGTCCAAGCATAACTTTCCTCAGAATCAGCCGATTTGAATGGTTAAGAGCTCAAATGATAGCGCTTGATTCACTGAGTGTTCTTAGACTAAAACAACCTTCGTAACTCAATTAGAACCGAAGATATGCTTACATCAAAGTTGAAAAAAGTTGGAAAAAGTTGAAAAAATCAAATAATTTGAGGAAGGCGTAATTTAAGTGATTTGTAATACTTGATGACAAATCTGTGCATGAATACCTTTCATTAAAAAAAGGATGAAGAAAATCGGTCGGATAGTATGGCCGGACGGACTCGGATAAATTTTCATCAATAGTTTTAATAATATAGATAGCTTCAATGTGAAAAAAAATGTAAAAAAGGTGCAAGAAATCAAATAATTTGAGGAAGGCAGTAGTTAAGTGATTTTTAATACTTGATATTAAATCCGTACCTGAATAACTTTAATTTAATAGTGGTATGAAGGAAATCGACCGGATAGAATGGCCGGTCGGACTCGGTTAAGTTTTCATAATTATTTCTACTATTCGCTTCGGCACTCATAACATTCCTGAAAATCAACCAATGTAAATATTTAATACCTCAAATGATAGAGCTTGATCCACTGAGTGCTCTTAGACCCAAACGAACAGTGTAACTCAATTATAACCAAAGATATGATTGCTACAATGAGAAAAACTTTTGAAAAAATATCGTATGTCCAAGCATAACTTTCCTCAGAATCAGCTGATTTGAATGGTTAAGAGCTCAAATGATAGCGCTTGATTCACTGAGTGTTCTTAGACTAAAACAACCTTCGTAACTCAATTAGAACCGAAGATATGCTTACATCAAAGTTGGAAAAAGTTGGAAAAAGTTGAAAAAATCAAATAATTTGAGAAAGGCGTAATTTAAGTGATTTGTAATACTTGATGACAAATCTGTGCATGAATACCTTTCATTAAAAAAGGATGAAGAAAATCGGTCGGATAGTATGGCCGGACGGACTCGGATAAATTTTCATCAATATTTTTAATAATATAGATAGCTTCAATGTGAAAAAAATGTAAAAAAGGTGCAAGAAATCAAATAATTTGAGGAAGGCAGTAGTTAAGTGATTTTTAATACTTGATATTAAATCCGTACCTGAATAACCTTAATTTAATAGTGGTATGAAGGAAATCGACCGGATAGAATGGCCGGACGGAGTCGGTTAAGTTTTCATAATTATTTCTACTATTCGCTTCGGCACTCATAACATTCCTGAGAATCAACCAATGTAAATATTTAATACCTCAAAAGATAGATCTTGATCCACTGAGTGCTCTCAGACCAAAACGAAGAGTGTAACTCAATTAGAACCAAAGATATGATTGCTAAAATGAGAAAAACTGTTGAAAAATGAGTTGTAATATCGTATGTCCACTCATAACGTTCCTCCGAACCAGCCGATTTGAATGGTTAAGAGCTCAAATGATAGCGCTTGATTCCCTGAGTGTTCTTAGACTAAGACGACCTTCGTAACTAAATTAGAACCGAAGATATAATTACTTAAAAGTTGGAAAAAATTGGAAAAAGTTGAAAAAATCAATTAATTTGAGAAATGCGTTATTTAAGTGATTTGTAATACTTGATAACAAATCTGTGCATGAATACCATTCATTAAAAATAAGGATGAAAAAAATCGGCTGGATAGTATGGCCGGACGGACTCGGATAAGTTTTCATCAATATTTTTAATAATATAGATAGCTTCAATGTGAAAAAAATGTAAAAAAGGTGCAAGAAATCAAATAATTTGAGGAAGGCAGTAGTTAAGTGATTTTTAATACTTGATATTAAATCCGTACCAGAATAACTTTCATTTAATAGTGGTATGAAGGAAATCGACCGGATAGAATGGCCGGACGGACTCGGTTAAGTTTTCATAATTATTTCTACTATTCGCTTCGGCACTCATAACATTCCTGAAAATCAGCCAATGTAAATATTCAATACCTCAAAAGATAGAGCTTGATCCACGAGTGCTCTTAGACCCAAACGAACAGTGTAACTCAATTATAACCAAAGATATGATTGCTACAATAAGAAAAACTTTTGAAAAAATATCGTATGTCCAAGCATAACTTTCCTCAGAATCAGCCGATTTGAATGGTTAAGAGCTCAAATGATAGCGCTTGATTCACTGAGTGTTCTTAGACTAAAACAACCTTCGTAACTCAATTAGAACCGAAGATATGCTTACATCAAAGTTGAAAAAAGTTGGAAAAAGTTGAAAAAATCAAATAATTTGAGAAAGGCGTAATTTAAGTGATTTGTAATACTTGATGACAAATCTGTGCATGAATACCTTTCATTAAAAAAAGGATGAAGAAAATCGGTCGGATAGTATGGCCGGACGGACTCGGATAAATTTTCATCAATAGTTTTAATAATATAGATAGCTTCAATGTGAAAAAAAATGTAAAAAAGGTGCAAGAAATCAAATAATTTGAGGAAGGCAGTAGTTAAGTGATTTTTAATACTTGATATTAAATCCGTACCTGAATAACTTTAATTTAATAGTGGTATGAAGGAAATCGACCGGATAGAATGGCCGGACGGACTCGGTTAAGTTTTCATAATTATTTCTACTATTCGCTTCGGCACTCATAACATTCCTGAGAATCAACCAATGTAAATATTTAATACCTCAAAAGATAGATCTTGATCCACTGAGTGCTCTTAGACCAAAACGAAGAGTGTAACTCAATTAGAACCAAAGATATGATTGCTAAAATGAGAAAAACTGTTGAAAAATGAGTTGTAATATCGTATGTCCACTCATAACGTTCCTCCGAACCAGCCGATTTGAATGGTTAAGAGCTCATATGATAGCGCTTGATTCCCTGAGTGTTCTTAGACTAAGACGACCTTCGTAACTAAATTAGAACCGAAGATATAATTACTTAAAAGTTGGAAAAAGTTGGAAAAAGTTGAAAAAATCAATTAATTTGAGAAATGCGTTATTTAAGTGATTTGTAATACTTGATAACAAATCTGTGCATGAATACCATTCATTAAAAAAAAGGATGAAGAAAATCGGCTGGATAGTATGGCCGGACGGACTCGGATAAGTTTTCATCAATAGGCTATTTTTAATAATATAGATAGCTTCAATGTGAAAAAAATGTAAAAAAGGTGCAAGAAATCAAATAATTTGAGGAAGGCAGTAGTTAAGTGATTTTTAATACTTGATATTAAATCCGTACCTGAATAACTTACATTTAATAGTGGTATGAAGGAAATCGACCGGATAGAATGGCCGGTCGGACTCGGTTAAGTTTTCATAATTATTTCTACTATTCGCTTCGGCACTCATAACATTCCTGAAAATCAACCAATGTAAATATTTAATACCTCAAATGATAGAGCTTGATCCACTGAGTGCTCTTAGACCCAAACGAACAGTGTAACTCAATTATAACCAAAGATATGATTGCTACAATGAGAAAAACTTTTGAAAAAATATCGTATGTCCAAGCATAACTTTCCTCAGAATCAGCCGATTTGAATGGTTAAGAGCTCAAATGATAGCGCTTGATTCACTGAGTGTTCTTAGACTAAAACAACCTTCGTAACTCAATTAGAACCGAAGATATGCTTACATCAAAGTTGGAAAAAGTTGGAAAAAGTTGAAAAAATCAAATAATTTGAGAAAGGCGTAATTTAAGTGATTTGTAATACTTGATGACAAATCTGTGCATGAATACCTTTCATTAAAAAAGGATGAAGAAAATCGGTCGGATAGTATGGCCGGACGGACTCGGATAAATTTTCATCAATATTTTTAATAATATAGATAGCTTCAATGTGAAAAAAATGTAAAAAAGGTGCAAGAAATCAAATAATATGAGGAAGGCAGTAGTTAAGTGGTTTTTAATACTTGATATTAAATCCGTACCTGAATAACTTTAATTTAATAGTGGTATGAAGGAAATCGACCGGATAGAATGGCCGGACGGACTCGGTTAAGTTTTCATAATTATTTCTACTATTCGCTTCGGCACTCATAACATTCCTGAAAATCAACCAATGTAAATATTTAATACCTCAAAAGATAGAGCTTGATCCACGAGTGCTCTTAGACCCAAACGAACAGTGTAACTCAATTATAACCAAAGATATGATTGCTACAATGAGAAAAACTTTTGAAAAAATATCGTATGTCCAAGCATAACTTTCCTCAGAATCAGCCGATTTGAATGGTTAAGAGCTCAAATGATAGCGCTTGATTCACTGAGTGTTCTTAGACTAAAACAACCTTCGTAACTCAATTAGAACCGAAGATATGCTTACATCAAAGTTGGAAAAAGTTGGAAAAAGTTGAAAAAATCAAATAATTTGAGAAAGGCGTAATTTAAGTGATTTGTAATACTTGATGAGAAATCTGTGCATGAATACCTTTCATTAAAAAAAGGATGAAGAAAATCGGTCGGATAGTATGGCCGGACGGACTCGGATAAATTTTCATCAATATTTTTAATAATATAGATAGCTTCAATGTGAAAAAAATGTAAAAAAGGTGCAAGAAATCAAATAATTTGAGGAAGGCTGTAGTTAAGTGGTTTTTAATACTTGATATTAAATCCGTACCTGAATAACTTTAATTTAATAGTGGTATGAAGGAAATCGACCGGATAGAATGGCCGGACGGCCTCGGTTAAATTTTCATAATTATTTCTACTATTCGCTTCGGCACTCATAACATTCCTGAGAATCAACCAATGTAAATATTTAATACCTCAAAAGATAGATCTTGATCCACTGAGTGCTCTTAGACCAAAACGAAGAGTGTAACTCAATTAGAACCAAAGATATGATTGCTAAAATGAGAAAAACTGTTGAAAAATGAGTTGTAATATCGTATGTCCACTCATAACGTTCCTCCGAACCAGCCGATTTGAATGGTTAAGAGCTCAAATGATAGCGCTTGATTCCCTGAGTGTTCTTAGACTAAGACGACCTTCGTAACTAAATTAGAACCGAAGATATAATTACTTAAAAGTTGGAAAAACTTGAAAAAATCAATTAATTTGAGAAATGCGTTATTTAAGTGATTTGTAATACTTGATAACAAATCTGTGCATGAATACCATTCATTAAAAAAAAGGATGAAGAAAATCGGCTGGATAGTATGGCCGGACGGACTCGGATAAGTTTTCATCAATAGGCTATTTTTAATAATATAGATAGCTTCAATGTGAAAAAAATGTAAAAAAGGTGCACGAAATCAAATAATTTGAGGAAGGCAGTAGATAAGTGATTTTTAATACTTGATATTAAATCCGTACCTGAATAACTTACATTTAATAGTGGTATGAAGGAAATCGACCGGATAGAATGGCCGGTCGGACTCGGTTAAGTTTTCATAATTATTTCTACTATTCGCTTCGGCACTCATAACATTCCTGAAAATCAACCAATGTAAATATTTAATACCTCAAAAGATAGAGCTTGATCCACGAGTGCTCTTAGACCCAAACGAACAGTGTAACTCAATTATAACCAAAGATATGATTGCTACAATGAGAAAAACTTTTGAAAAAATATCGTATGTCCAAGCATAACTTTCCTCAGAATCAGCCGATTTGAATGGTTAAGAGCTCAAATGATAGCGCTTGATTCACTGAGTGTTCTTAGACTAAAACAACCTTCGTAACTCAATTAGAACCGAAGATATGCTTACATCAAAGTTGGAAAAAGTTGGAAAAAGTTGGAAAAAGTTGAAAAAATCAAATAATTTGAGAAAGGCGTAATTTAAGTGATTTGTAATACTTGATGACAAATCTGTGCATGAATACCTTTCATTAAAAAAAGGATGAAGAAAATCGGTCGGATAGTATGGCCGGACGGACTCGGATAAATTTTCATCAATATTTTTAATAATATAGATAGCTTCAATGTGAAAAAAATGTAAAAAAGGTGCAAGAAATCAAATAATATGAGGAAGGCAGTAGTTAAGTGGTTTTTAATACTTGATATTAAATCCGTACCTGAATAACTTTAATTTAATAGTGGTATGAAGGAAATCGACCGGATAGAATGGCCGGACGGACTCGGTTAAGTTTTCATAATTATTTCTACTATTCGCTTCGGCACTCATAACATTCCTGAGAATCAACCAATGTAAATATTTAATACCTCAAACGATAGATCTTGATCCACTGAGTGCTCTTAGACCAAAACGAAGAGTGTAACTCAATTAGAACCAAAGATATGATTGCTAAAATGAGAAAAACTGTTGAAAAATGAGTTGTAATATCGTATGTCCACTCATAACGTTCCTCCGAACCAGCCGATTTGAATGGTTAAGAGCTCATATGATAGCGCTTGATTCCCTGAGTGTTCTTAGACTAAGACGACCTTCGTAACTAAATTAGAACCGAAGATATAATTACTTAAAAGTTGGAAAAAGTTGGAAAAAGTTGAAAAAATCAATTAATTTGAGAAATGCGTTATTTAAGTGATTTGTAATACTTGATAACAAATCTGTGCATGAATACCATTCATTAAAAAAAAGGATGAAGAAAATCGGCTGGATAGTATGGCCGGACGGACTCGGATAAGTTTTCATCAATAGGCTATTTTTAATAATATAGATAGCTTCAATGTGAAAAAAATGTAAAAAAGGTGCAAGAAATCAAATAATTTGAGGAAGGCAGTAGTTAAGTGATTTTTAATACTTGATATTAAATCCGTACCTGAATAACTTACATTTAATAGTGGTATGAAGGAAATCGACCGGATAGAATGGCCGGTCGGACTCGGTTAAGTTTTCATAATTATTTCTACTATTCGCTTCGGCACTCATAACATTCCTGAAAATCAACCAATGTAAATATTTAATACCTCAAAAGATAGAGCTTGATCCACTGAGTGCTCTTAGACCCAAACGAACAGTGTAACTCAATTATAACCAAAGATATGATTGCTACAATGAGAAAAACTTTTGAAAAAATATCGTATGTCCAAGCATAACTTTCCTCAGAATCAGCCGATTTGAATGGTTAAGAGCTCAAATGATAGCGCTTGATTCACTGAGTGTTCTTAGACTAAAACAACCTTCGTAACTCAATTAGAACCGAAGATATGCTTACATCAAAGTTGGAAAAAGTTGGAAAAAGTTGAAAAAATCAAATAATTTGAGAAAGGCGTAATTTAAGTGATTTGTAATACTTGATGACAAATCTGTGCATGAATACCTTTCATTAAAAAAAGGATGAAGAAAATCGGTCGGATAGTATGGCCGGACGGACTCGGATAAATTTTCATCAATATTTTTAATAATATAGATAGCTTCAATGTGAAAAAAATGTAAAAAAGGTGCAAGAAATCAAATAATTTGAGGAAGGCAGTAGTTAAGTTATTTTTAATACTTGATATTAAATCCGTACCTGAATAACCTTAATTTAATAGTGGTATGAAGGAAATCGACCGGATAGAATGGCCGGACGGAGTCGGTTAAGTTTTCATAATTATTTCTACTATTCGCTTCGGCACTCATAACATTCCTGAGAATCAACCAATGTAAATATTTAATACCTCAAAAGATAGATCTTGATCCACTGAGTGCTCTTAGACCAAAACGAAGAGTGTAACTCAATTAGAACCAAAGATATGATTGCTAAAATGAGAAAAACTGTTGAAAAATGAGTTGTAATATCGTATGTCCACTCATAACTTTCCTCCGAACCAGCCGATTTCAATGGTTAAGAGCTCAAATGATAGCGCTTGATTCCCTGAGTGTTCTTAGACTAAGACGACCTTCGTAACTAAATTAGAACCGAAGATATAATTACTTAAAAGTTGGGAAAAGTTGGAAAAAGTTGAAAAAATCAATTAATTTGAGAAATGCGTTATTTAAGTGATTTGTAATACTTGATAACAAATCTGTGCATGAATACCATTCATTAAAAAAAAGGATGAAGAAAATCGGCTGGATAGTATGGCCGGACGGACTCGGATAAGTTTTCATCAATATTTTTAATAATATAGATAGCTTCAATGTGAAAAAAATGTAAAAAAGGTGCAAGAAATCAAATAATTTGAGGAAGGCAGTAGTTAAGTGATTTTTAATACTTGATATTAAATCCGTACCAGAATAACTTTCATTTAATAGTGGTATGAAGGAAATCGACCGGATAGAATGGCCGGACGGACTCGGTTAAGTTTTCATAATTATTTCTACTATTCGCTTCGGCACTCATAACATTCCTGAAAATCAACCAATGTAAATATTTAATACCTCAAAAGATAGAGCTTGATCCACTGAGTGCTCTTAGACCCAAACGAACAGTGTAACTCAATTATAACCAATGATATGATTGCTACAATGAGAAAAACTTTTGAAAAAATATCGTATGTCCAAGCATAACTTTCCTCAGAATCAGCCGATTTGAATGGTTAAGAGCTCAAATGATAGCGCTTGATTCACTGAGTGTTCTTAGACTAAAACAACCTTCGTAACTCAATTAGAACCGAAGATATGCTTACATCAAAGTTGGAAAAAGTTGGAAAAAGTTGAAAAAATCAAATAATTTGAGAAAGGCGTAATTTAAGTGAATTGTAATACTTGATGACAAATCTGTGCATGAATACCTTTCATTAAAAAAGGATGAAGAAAATCGGTCGGATAGTATGGCCGGATGGACTCGGATAAATTTTCATCAATATTTTTAATAATATAGATAGCTTCAATGTGAAAAAAATGTAAAAAAGGTGCAAGAAATCAAATAATTTGAGGAAGGCAGTAGTTAAGTGATTTTTAATACTTGATATTAAATCCGTACCTGAATAACTTTAATTTAATAGTGGTATGAAGGAAATCGACCGGATAGAATGGCCGGACGGAGTCGGTTAAGTTTTCATAATTATTTCTACTATTCGCTTCGGCACTCATAACATTCCTGAGAATCAACCAATGTAAATATTTAATACCTCAAAAGATAGATCTTGATCCACTGAGTGCTCTTAGACCAAAACGAAGAGTGTAACTCAATTAGAACCAAAGATATGATTGCTAAAATGAGAAAAACTGTTGAAAAATGAGTTGTAATATCGTATGTCCACTCATAACGTTCCTCCGAACCAGCCGATTTGAATGGTTAAGAGCTCAAATGATAGCGCTTGATTCCCTGAGTGTTCTTAGACTAAGACGACCTTCGTAACTAAATTAGAACCGAAGATATAATTACTTAAAAGTTGGAAAAAGTTGGAAAAAGTTGAAAAAATCAATTAATTTGAGAAATGCGTTATTTAAGTGATTTGTAATACTTGATAACAAATCTGTGCATGAATACCATTCATTAAAAAAAAGGATGAAGAAAATCGGCTGGATAGTATGGCCGGACGGACTCGGATAAGTTTTCATCAATATTTTTAGTAATATAGATAGCTTCAATGTGAAAAAAATGTAAAAAAGGTGCAAGAAATCAAATAATTTGAGGAAGGCAGTAGTTAAGTGATTTTTAATACTTGATATTAAATCCGTACCTGAATAACTTTCATTTAATAGTGGTATGAAGGAAATCGACCGGATAGAATGGCCGGACGGACTCGGTTAAGTTTTCATAATTATTTCTACTATTCGCTTCGGCACTCATAACATTCCTGAAAATCAACCAATGTAAATATTTAATACCTCAAAAGATAGAGCTTGATCCACTGAGTGCTCTTAGACCCAAACGAACAGTGTAACTCAATTATAACCAAAGATATGATTGCTACAATGAGAAAAACTTTTGAAAAAATATCGTATGTCCAAGCATAACTTTCCTCAGAATCAGCCGATTTGAATGGTTAAGAGCTCAAATGATAGCGCTTGATTCACTGAGTGTTCTTAGACTAAAACAACCTTCGTAACTCAATTAGAACCGAAGATATGCTTACATCAAAGTTGGAAAAAGATGGAAAAAGTTGAAAAAATCAAATAATTTGAGAAAGGCGTAATTTAAGTGATTTGTAATACTTGATGACAAATCTGTGCATGAATACCTTTCATTAAAAAAAGGATGAAGAAAATCGGTCGGATAGTATGGCCGGACGGACTCGGATAAATTTTCATCAATATTTTTAATAATATAGATAGCTTCAATGTGAAAAAAATGTAAAAAAGGTGCAAGAAATCAAATAATATGAGGAAGGCAGTAGTTAAGTGGTTTTTAATACTTGATATTAAATCCGTACCTGAATAACTTTAATTTAATAGTGGTATGAAGGAAATCGACCGGATAGAATGGCCGGACGGACTCGGTTAAGTTTTCATAATTATTTCTACTATTCGCTTCGGCACTCATAACATTCCTGAGAATCAACCAATGTAAATATTTAATACCTCAAAAGATAGATCTTGATCCACTGAGTGCTCTTAGACCAAAACGAAGAGTGTAACTCAATTAGAACCAAAGATATGATTGCTAAAATGAGAAAAACTGTTGAAAAATGAGTTGTAATATCGTATGTCCACTCATAACGTTCCTCCGAACCAGCAGATTTGAATGGTTAAGAGCTCAAATGATAGCGCTTGATTCCCTGAGTGTTCTTAGACTAAGACGACCTTCGTAACTAAATTAGAACCGAAGATATAATTACTTAAAAGTTGGAAAAAGTTGGAAAAAGTTGAAAAAATCAATTAATTTGAGAAAAGCGTTATTTAAGTGATTTGTAATACTTGATAACAAATCTGTGCATGAATACCATTCATTAAAAAAAAGGATGAAGAAAATCGGCTGGATAGTATGGCCGGACGGACTCGGATAAGTTTTCATCAATAGTTTTAATAATATAGATAGCTTCAATGTGAAAAAAAATGTAAAAAAGGTGCAAGAAATCAAATAATTTGAGGAAGGCAGTAGTTAAGTGATTTTTAATACTTGATATTAAATCCGTACCAGAATAACTTTCATTTAATAGTGGTATGAAGGAAATCGACCGGATAGAATGGCCGGACGGACTCGGTTAAGTTTTCATAATTATTTCTACTATTCGCTTCGGCACTCATAACATTCCTGAAAATCAACCAATGTAAATATTGAATACCTCAAAAGATAGAGCTTGATCCACTGAGTGCTCTTAGACCCAAACCAACAGTGTAACTCAATTATAACCAAAGATATGATTGCTACAATGAGAAAAACTTTTGAAAAAATATCGTATGTCCAAGCATAACTTTCCTCAGAATCAGCCGATTTGAATGGTTAAGAGCTCAAATGATAGCGCTTGATTCACTGAGTGTTCTTAGACTAAAACAACCTTCGTAACTCAATTAGAACCGAAGATATGCTTACATCAAAGTTGGAAAAAGTTGGAAAAAGTTGAAAAAATCAAATAATTTGAGAAAGGCGTAATTTAAGTGAATTGTAATACTTGATGACAAATCTGTGCATGAATACCTTTCATTAAAAAAGGATGAAGAAAATCGGTCGGATAGTATGGCCGGACGGACTCGGATAAATTTTCATCAATATTTTTAATAATATAGATAGCTTCAATGTGAAAAAAATGTAAAAAAGGTGCAAGAAATCAAATAATTTGAGGAAGGCAGTAGTTAAGTGATTTTTAATACTTGATATTAAATCCGTACCTGAATAACTTTAATTTAATAGTGGTATGAAGGAAATCGACCGGATAGAATGGCCGGACGGAGTCGGTTAAGTTTTCATAATTATTTCTACTATTCGCTTCGGCACTCATAACATTCCTGAGAATCAACCAATGTAAATATTTAATACCTCAAAAGATAGATCTTGATCCACTGAGTGCTCTTAGACCAAAACGAAGAGTGTAACTCAATTAGAACCAAGGATATGATTGCTAAAATGAGAAAAACTGTTGAAAAATGAGTTGTAATATCGTATGTCCACTCATAACTTTCCTCCGAACCAGCCGATTTGAATGGTTAAGAGCTCAAATGATAGCGCTTGATTCCCTGAGTGTTCTTAGACTAAGACGACCTTCGTAACTAAATTAGAACCGAAGATATAATTACTTAAAAGTTGGAAAAAGTTGGAAAAAGTTGAAAAAATCAATTCATTTGAGAAATGCGTTATTTAAGTGATTTGTAATACTTGATAACAAATCTGTGCATGAATACCATTCATTAAAAAAAAAGGATGAAGAAAATCGGCTGTATAGTATGGCCGGACGGACTCGGATAAGTTTTCATCAATATTTTTAATAATATAGATAGCTTCAATGTGAAAAAAATGTAAAAAAGGTGCAAGAAATCAAATAATTTGAGGAAGGCAGTAGTTAAGTGATTTTTAATACTTGATATTAAATCCGTACCAGAATAACTTTCATTTAATAATGGTATGAAGGAAATCGACCGGATAGAATGGCCGGACGGACTCGGTTAAGTTTTCATAATTATTTCTACTATTCGCTTCGGCACTCATAACATTCCTGAAAATCAACCAATGTAAATATTCAATACCTCAAAAGATAGAGCTTGATCCACGAGTGCTCTTAGACCCAAACGAACAGTGTAACTCAATTATAACCAAAGATATGATTGCTACAATGAGAAAAACTTTTGAAAAAATATCGTATGTCCAAGCATAACTTTCCTCAGAATCAGCCGATTTGAATGGTTATGAGCTCAAATGATAGCGCTTGATTCACTGAGTGTTCTTAGACTAAAACAACCTTCGTAACTCAATTAGAACCGAAGATATGCTTACATCAAAGTTGGAAAAAGTTGGAAAAAGTTGAAAAAATCAAATAATTTGAGAAAGGCGTAATTTAAGTGATTTGTAATACTTGATGACAAATCTGTGCATGAATACCTTTCATTAAAAAAAGGATGAAGAAAATCGGTCGGATAGTATGGCCGGACGGACTCGGATAAATTTTCATCAATAGTTTTAATAATATAGATAGCTTCAATGTGAAAAAAATGTAAAAAAGGTGCAAGAAATCAAATAATTTGAGGAAGGCAGTAGTTAAGTGATTTTTAATACTTGATATTAAATCCGTACCTGAATAAATTTAATTTAATAGTGGTATGAAGGAAATCGACCGGATAGAATGGCCGGACGGACTCGGTTAAGTTTTCATAATTATTTCTACTATTCGCTTCGGCACTCATAACATTCCTGAGAATCAACCAATGTAAATATTTAATACCTCAAAAGATAGATCTTGATCCACTGAGTGCTCTTAGACCAAAACGAAGAGTGTAACTCAATTAGAACCAAAGATATGATTGCTAAAATGAGAAAAACTGTTGAAAAATGAGTTGTAATATCGTATGTCCACTCATAACTTTCCTCCGAACCAGCCGATTTGAATGGTTAAGAGCTCAAATGATAGCGCTTGATTCCCTGAGTGTTCTTAGACTAAGACGACCTTCGTAACTAAATTAGAACCGAAGATATAATTACTTAAAAGTTGGAAAAAGTTGGAAAAAGTTGAAAAAATCAATTAATTTGAGAAATGCGTTATTTAAGTGATTTGTAATACTTGATAACAAATCTGTGCATGAATACCATTCATTAAAAAAAAGGATGAAGAAAATCGGCTGGATAGTATGGCCGGACGGACTCGGATAAGTTTTCATCAATAGGCTATTTTTAATAATATAGATAGCTTCAATGTGAAAAAAATGTAAAAAAGGTGCAAGAAATCAAATAATTTGAGGAAGGCAGTAGTTAAGTGATTTTTAATACTTGATATTAAATCCGTACCTGAATAACTTTCATTTAATAGTGGTATGAAGGAAATCGACCGGATAGAATGGCCGGACGGACTCGGTTAAGTTTTCATAATTATTTCTACTATTCGCTTCGGCACTCATAACATTCCTGAAAATCAACCAATGTAAATATTTAATACCTCAAAAGATAGAGCTTGATCCACTGAGTGCTCTTAGACCCAAACGAACAGTGTAACTCAATTATAACCAAAGATATGATTGCTACAATGAGAAAAACTTTTGAAAAAATATCGTATGTCCAAGCATAACTTTCCTCAGAATCAGCCGATTTGAATGGTTAAGAGCTCAAATGATAGCGCTTGATTCACTGAGTGTTCTTAGACTAAAACAACCTTCGTAACTCAATTAGAACCGAAGATATGCTTACATCAAAGTTGGAAAAAGTTGGAAAAAGTTGAAAAAATCAAATAATTTGAGAAAGGCGTAATTTAAGTGATTTGTAATACTTGATGACAAATCTGTGCATGAATACCTTTCATTAAAAAAGGATGAAGAAAATCGGTCGGATAGTATGGCCGGACGGACTCGGATAAATTTTCATGAATATTTTTAATAATATAGATAGCTTCAATGTGAAAAAAATGTAAAAAATGTGCAAGAAATCAAATAATTTGAGGAAGGCAGTAGTTAAGTGATTTTTAATACTTGATATTAAATCCGTACCTGAATAACTTTAATTTAATAGTGGTATGAAGGAAATCGACCGGATAGAATGGCCGGACGGAGTCGGTTAAGTTTTCATAATTATTTCTACTATTCGCTTCGGCACTCATAACATTCCTGAGAATCAACCAATGTAAATATTTAATACCTCAAAAGATAGATCTTGATCCACTGAGTGCTCTTAGACCAAAACGAAGAGTGTAACTCAATTAGAACCAAAGATATGATTGCTAAAATGAGAAAAACTGTTGAAAAATGAGTTGTAATATCGTATGTCCACTCATAACTTTCCTACAAACGAGCCGATTTGAATGGTTAAAAGCTCAAATGATAGCGCTTGATTCCCTGAGTGTTCTTAGACTAAGACGACCTTCGTAACTAAATTAGAACCGATGATATAATTACTTAAAAGTTGGAAAAAGTTGGAAAAAGTTGAAAAAATCAATTATTTTGAGAAATGCGTTATTTAAGTGATTTTTAATACTTGATGACAAATCTGTGCATGAATACCATTCATTAAAAAAAAGGATGAAGAAAATCGGCTGGATAGTATGGCCGGACGGACTCGGATAAGTTTTCTTCATATTTTTAATAATATAGATAGCTTCAATGTGAAAAAAAATGTAAAAAAGGTGCAAGAAATCAAATAATTTGAGGAAGGCAGTAGTTAAGTGATTTTTAATACTTGATATTAAATCCGTACCAGAATAACTTTCATTTAATAGTGGTATGAAGGAAATCGACCGGATAGAATGGCCGGACGGACTCGGTTAAGTTTTTCATAATTATTTCTACTATTCGCTTCGGCACTCATAACATTCCTGAAAATCAACCAATGTAAATATTCAATACCTCAAAAGATAGAGCTTGATCCACGAGTGCTCTTAGACCCAAACGAACAGTGTAACTCAATTATAACCAAAGATATGATTGCTACAATGAGAAAAACTTTTGAAAAAATATCGTATGTCCAAGCATAACTTTCCTCAGAATCAGCCGATTTGAATGGTTAAGAGCTCAAATGATAGCGCTTGATTCACTGAGTGTTCTTAGACTGAAACAACCTTCGTAACTCAATTAGAACCGAAGATATGCTTACATCAAAGTTGGAAAAAGTTGGAAAAAGTTGAAAAAATCAAATAATTTGAGAAAGGCGTAATTTAAGTGAATTGTAATACTTGATGACAAATCTGTGCATGAATACCTTTCATTAAAAAAGGATGAAGAAAATCGGTCGGATAGTATGGCCGGACGGACTCGGATAAATTTTCATCAATATTTTTAATAATATAGATAGCTTCAATGTGAAAAAAATGTAAAAAAGGTGCAAGAAATCAAATAATTTGAGGAAGGCAGTAGTTAAGTGATTTTTAATACTTGATATTAAATCCGTACCTGAATAACTTTAATTTAATAGTGGTATGAAGGAAATCGACCGGATAGAATGGCCGGACGGAGTCGGTTAAGTTTTCATAATTATTTCTACTATTCGCTTCGGCACTCATAACATTCCTGAGAATCAACCAATGTAAATATTTAATACCTCAAAAGATAGATCTTGATCCACTGAGTGCTCTTAGACCAAAACGAAGAGTGTAACTCAATTAGAACCAAGGATATGATTGCTAAAATGAGAAAAACTGTTGAAAAATGAGTTGTAATATCGTATGTCCACTCATAACTTTCCTCCGAACCAGCCGATTTGAATGGTTAAGAGCTCAAATGATAGCGCTTGATTCCCTGAGTGTTCTTAGACTAAGACGACCTTCGTAACTAAATTAGAACCGAAGATATAATTACTTAAAAGTTGGAAAAAGTTGGAAAAAGTTGAAAAAATCAATTCATTTGAGAAATGCGTTATTTAAGTGATTTGTAATACTTGATAACAAATCTGTGCATGAATACCATTCATTAAAAAAAAAAGGATGAAGAAAATCGGCTGTATAGTATGGCCGGACGGACTCGGATAAGTTTTCATCAATATTTTTAATAATATAGATAGCTTCAATGTGAAAAAAATGTAAAAAAGGTGCAAGAAATCAAATAATTTGAGGAAGGCAGTAGTTAAGTGATTTTTAATACTTGATATTAAATCCGTACCAGAATAACTTTCATTTAATAATGGTATGAAGGAAATCGACCGGATAGAATGGCCGGACGGACTCGGTTAAGTTTTCATAATTATTTCTACTATTCGCTTCGGCACTCATAACATTCCTGAAAATCAACCAATGTAAATATTCAATACCTCAAAAGATAGAGCTTGATCCACGAGTGCTCTTAGACCCAAACGAACAGTGTAACTCAATTATAACCAAAGATATGATTGCTACAATGAGAAAAACTTTTGAAAAAAATATCGTATGTCCAAGCATAACTTTCCTCAGAATCAGCCGATTTGAATGGTTAAGAGCTCAAATGATAGCGCTTGATTCACTGAGTGTTCTTAGACTAAAAACAACCTTCGTAACTCAATTAGAACCGAAGATATGCTTACATCAAAGTTGGAAAAAGTTGGAAAAAGTTGAAAAAATCAAATAATTTGAGAAAGGCGTAATTTAAGTGATTTGTAATACTTGATGACAAATCTGTGCATGAATACCTTTCATTAAAAAAAGGATGAAGAAAATCGGTCGGATAGTATGGCCGGACGGACTCGGATAAATTTTCATCAATAGTTTTAATAATATAGATAGCTTCAATGTGAAAAAAATGTAAAAAAGGTGCAAGAAATCAAATAATTTGAGGAAGGCAGTAGTTAAGTGATTTTTAATATTTGATATTAAATCCGTACCTGAATAAATTTAATTTAATAGTGGTATGAAGGAAATCGACCGGATAGAATGGCCGGACGGACTCGGTTAAGTTTTCATAATTATTTCTACTATTCGCTTCGGCACTCATAACATTCCTGAGAATCAACCAATGTAAATATTTAATACCTCAAAAGATAGATCTTGATCCACTGAGTGCTCTTAGACCAAAACGAAGAGTGTAACTCAATTAGAACCAAAGATATGATTGCTAAAATGAGAAAAACTGTTGAAAAATGAGTTGTAATATCGTATGTCCACTCATAACTTTCCTCCGAACCAGCCGATTTGAATGGTTAAGAGCTCAAATGATAGCGCTTGATTCCCTGAGTGTTCTTAGACTAAGACGACCTTCGTAACTAAATTAGAACCGAAGATATAATTACTTAAAAGTTGGAAAAAGTTGGAAAAAGTTGAAAAAATCAATTAATTTGAGAAATGCGTTATTTAAGTGATTTGTAATACTTGATAACAAATCTGTGCATGAATACCATTCATTAAAAAAAAGGATGAAGAAAATCGGCTGGATAGTATGGCCGGACGGACTCGGATAAGTTTTCATCAATAGGCTATTTTTAATAATATAGATAGCTTCAATGTGAAAAAAAATGTAAAAAAGGTGCAAGAAATCAAATAATTTGAGGAAGGCAGTAGTTAAGTGATTTTTAATACTTGATATTAAATCCGTACCTGAATAACTTTCATTTAATAGTGGTATGAAGGAAATCGACCGATAGAATGGCCGGACGGACTCGGTTAAGTTTTCATAATTATTTCTACTATTCCTTCGGCACTCATAACATTCCTGAAAATCAACCAATGTAAATATTTAATACCTCAAAAGATAGAGCTTGATCCACTGAGTGCTCTTAGACCCAAACGAACAGTGTAACTCAATTATAACCAAAGATATGATTGCTACAATGAGAAAAACTTTTGAAAAAATATCGTATGTCCAAGCATAACTTTCCTCAGAATCAGCCGATTTGAATGGTTAAGAGCTCAAATGATAGCGCTTGATTCACTGAGTGTTCTTAGACTAAAACAACCTTCGTAACTCAATTAGAACCGAAGATATGCTTACATCAAAGTTGGAAAAAGTTGGAAAAAGTTGAAAAAATCAAATAATTTGAGAAAGGCGTAATTTAAGTGATTTGTAATACTTGATGACAAATCTGTGCATGAATACCTTTCATTAAAAAAGGATGAAGAAAATCGGTCGGATAGTATGGCCGGACGGACTCGGATAAATTTTCATGAATATTTTTAATAATATAGATAGCTTCAATGTGAAAAAAATGTAAAAAATGTGCAAGAAATCAAATAATTTGAGGAAGGCAGTAGTTAAGTGATTTTTAATACTTGATATTAAATCCGTACCTGAATAACTTTAATTTAATAGTGGTATGAAGGAAATCGACCGGATAGAATGGCCGGACGGAGTCGGTTAAGTTTTCATAATTATTTCTACTATTCGCTTCGGCACTCATAACATTCCTGAGAATCAACCAATGTAAATATTTAATACCTCAAAAGATAGATCTTGATCCACTGAGTGCTCTTAGACCAAAACGAAGAGTGTAACTCAATTAGAACCAAAGATATGATTGCTAAAATGAGAAAAACTGTTGAAAAATGAGTTGTAATATCGTATGTCCACTCATAACTTTCCTACGAACCAGCCGATTTGAATGGTTAAAAGCTCAAATGATAGCGCTTGATTCCCTGAGTGTTCTTAGACTAAGACGACCTTCGTAACTAAATTAGAACCGATGATATAATTACTTAAAAGTTGGAAAAAGTTGGAAAAAGTTGAAAAAATCAATTATTTTGAGAAATGCGTTATTTAAGTGATTTTTAATACTTGATGACAAATCTGTGCATGAATACCATTCATTAAAAAAAAGGATGAAGAAAATCGGCTGGATAGTATGGCCGGACGGACTCGGATAAGTTTTCTTCAATATTTTTAATAATATAGATAGCTTCAATGTGAAAAAAAATGTAAAAAAGGTGCAAGAAATCAAATAATTTGAGGAAGGCAGTAGTTAAGTGATTTTTAATACTTGATATTAAATCCGTACCAGAATAACTTTCATTTAATAGTGGTATGAAGGAAATCGACCGGATAGAATGGCCGGACGGACTCGGTTAAGTTTTCATAATTATTTCTACTATTCGCTTCGGCACTCATAACATTCCTGAAAATCAACCAATGTAAATATTCAATACCTCAAAAGATAGAGCTTGATCCACGAGTGCTCTTAGACCCAAACGAACAGTGTAACTCAATTATAACCAAAGATATGATTGCTACAATGAGAAAAACTTTTGAAAAAATATCGTATGTCCAAGCATAACTTTCCTCAGAATCAGCCGATTTGAATGGTTAAGAGCTCAAATGATAGCGCTTGATTCACTGAGTGTTCTTAGACTAAAACAACCTTCGTAACTCAATTAGAACCGAAGATATGCTTACATCAAAGTTGGAAAAAGTTGGAAAAAGTTGAAAAAATCAAATAATTTGAGAAAGGCGTAATTTAAGTGAATTGTAATACTTGATGACAAATCTGTGCATGAATACCTTTCATTAAAAAAGGATGAAGAAAATCGGTCGGATAGTATGGCCGGACGGACTCGGATAAATTTTCATCAATATTTTTAATAATATAGATAGCTTCAATGTGAAAAAAATGTAAAAAAGGTGCAAGAAATCAAATAATTTGAGGAAGGCAGTAGTTAAGTGATTTTTAATACTTGATATTAAATCCGTACCTGAATAACTTTAATTTAATAGTGGTATGAAGGAAATCGACCGGATAGAATGGCCGGACGGAGTCGGTTAAGTTTTCATAATTATTTCTACTATTCGCTTCGGCACTCATAACATTCCTGAGAATCAACCAATGTAAATATTTAATACCTCAAAAGATAGATCTTGATCCACTGAGTGCTCTTAGACCAAAACGAAGAGTGTAACTCAATTAGAACCAAGGATATGATTGCTAAAATGAGAAAAACTGTTGAAAAATGAGTTGTAATATCGTATGTCCACTCATAACTTTCCTCCGAACCAGCCGATTTGAATGGTTAAGAGCTCAAATGATAGCGCTTGATTCCCTGAGTGTTCTTAGACTAAGACGACCTTCGTAACTAAATTAGAACCGAAGATATAATTACTTAAAAGTTGGAAAAAGTTGGAAAAAGTTGAAAAAATCAATTCATTTGAGAAATGCGTTATTTAAGTGATTTGTAATACTTGATAACAAATCTGTGCATGAATACCATTCATTAAAAAAAAAGGATGAAGAAAATCGGCTGTATAGTATGGCCGGACGGACTCGGATAAGTTTTCATCAATATTTTTAATAATATAGATAGCTTCAATGTGAAAAAAATGTAAAAAAGGTGCAAGAAATCAAATAATTTGAGGAAGGCAGTAGTTAAGTGATTTTTAATACTTGATATTAAATCCGTACCAGAATAACTTTCATTTAATAATGGTATGAAGGAAATCGACCGGATAGAATGGCCGGACGGACTCGGTTAAGTTTTCATAATTATTTCTACTATTCGCTTCGGCACTCATAACATTCCTGAAAATCAACCAATGTAAATATTCAATACCTCAAAAGATAGAGCTTGATCCACGAGTGCTCTTAGACCCAAACGAACAGTGTAACTCAATTATAACCAAAGATATGATTGCTACAATGAGAAAAACTTTTGAAAAAATATCGTATGTCCAAGCATAACTTTCCTCAGAATCAGCCGATTTGAATGGTTAAGAGCTCAAATGATAGCGCTTGATTCACTGAGTGTTCTTAGACTAAAACAACCTTCGTAACTCAATTAGAACCGAAGATATGCTTACATCAAAGTTGGAAAAAGTTGGAAAAAGTTGAAAAAATCAAATAATTTGAGAAAGGCGTAATTTAAGTGATTTGTAATACTTGATGACAAATCTGTGCATGAATACCTTTCATTAAAAAAAGGATGAAGAAAATCGGTCGGATAGTATGGCCGGACGGACTCGGATAAATTTTCATCAATAGTTTTAATAATATAGATAGCTTCAATGTGAAAAAAATGTAAAAAAGGTGCAAGAAATCAAATAATTTGAGGAAGGCAGTAGTTAAGTGATTTTTAATACTTGATATTAAATCCGTACCTGAATAAATTTAATTTAATAGTGGTATGAAGGAAATCGACCGGATAGAATGGCCGGACGGACTCGGTTAAGTTTTCATAATTATTTCTACTATTCGCTTCGGCACTCATAACATTCCTGAGAATCAACCAATGTAAATATTTAATACCTCAAAAGATAGATCTTGATCCACTGAGTGCTCTTAGACCAAAACGAAGAGTGTAACTCAATTAGAACCAAAGATATGATTGCTAAAATGAGAAAAACTGTTGAAAAATGAGTTGTAATATCGTATGTCCACTCATAACTTTCCTCCGAACCAGCCGATTTGAATGGTTAAGAGCTCAAATGATAGCGCTTGATTCCCTGAGTGTTCTTAGACTAAGACGACCTTCGTAACTAAATTAGAACCGAAGATATAATTACTTAAAAGTTGGAAAAAGTTGGAAAAAGTTGAAAAAATCAATTAATTTGAGAAATGCGTTATTTAAGTGATTTGTAATACTTGATAACAAATCTGTGCATGAATACCATTCATTAAAAAAAAGGATGAAGAAAATCGGCTGGATAGTATGGCCGGACGGACTCGGATAAGTTTTCATCAATAGGCTATTTTTAATAATATAGATAGCTTCAATGTGAAAAAAATGTAAAAAAGGTGCAAGAAATCAGTATAATTTTAGGAAGGCAGTAGTTAAGTGATTTTTAATACTTGATATTAAATCCGTACCTGAATAACTTTCATTTAATAGTGGTATGAAGGAAATCGACCGGATAGAATGGCCGGACGGACTCGGTTAAGTTTTCATAATTATTTCTACTATTCGCTTCGGCACTCATAACATTCCTGAAAATCAACCAATGTAAATATTTAATACCTCAAAAGATAGAGCTTGATCCACTGAGTGCTCTTAGACCCAAACGAACAGTGTAACTCAATTATAACCAAAGATATGATTGCTACAATGAGAAAAACTTTTGAAAAAATATCGTATGTCCAAGCATAACTTTCCTCAGAATCAGCCGATTTGAATGGTTAAGAGCTCAAATGATAGCGCTTGATTCACTGAGTGTTCTTAGACTAAAACAACCTTCGTAACTCAATTAGAACCGAAGATATGCTTACATCAAAGTTGGAAAAAGTTGGAAAAAGTTGAAAAAATCAAATAATTTGAGAAAGGCGTAATTTAAGTGATTTGTAATACTTGATGACAAATCTGTGCATGAATACCTTTCATTAAAAAAGGATGAAGAAAATCGGTCGGATAGTATGGCCGGACGGACTCGGATAAATTTTCATGAATATTTTTAATAATATAGATAGCTTCAATGTGAAAAAAATGTAAAAAATGTGCAAGAAATCAAATAATTTGAGGAAGGCAGTAGTTAAGTGATTTTTAATACTTGATATTAAATCCGTACCTGAATAACTTTAATTTAATAGTGGTATGAAGGAAATCGACCGGATAGAATGGCCGGACGGAGTCGGTTAAGTTTTCATAATTATTTCTACTATTCGCTTCGGCACTCATAACATTCCTGAGAATCAACCAATGTAAATATTTAATACCTCAAAAGATAGATCTTGATCCACTGAGTGCTCTTAGACCAAAACGAAGAGTGTAACTCAATTAGAACCAAAGATATGATTGCTAAAATGAGAAAAACTGTTGAAAAATGAGTTGTAATATCGTATGTCCTCTCATAACTTTCCTACGAACCAGCCGATTTGAATGGTTAAAAGCTCAAATGATAGCGCTTGATTCCCTGAGTGTTCTTAGACTAAGACGACCTTCGTAACTAAATTAGAACCGATGATATAATTACTTAAAAGTTGGAAAAAGTTGGAAAAAGTTGAAAAAATCAATTATTTTGAGAAATGCGTTATTTAAGTGATTTTTAATACTTGATGACAAATCTGTGCATGAATACCATTCATTAAAAAAAAGGATGAAGAAAATCGGCTGGATAGTATGGCCGGACGGACTCGGATAAGTTTTCTTCAATATTTTTAATAATATAGATAGCTTCAATGTGAAAAAAAATGTAAAAAAGGTGCAAGAAATCAAATAATTTGAGGAAGGCAGTAGTTAAGTGATTTTTAATACTTGATATTAAATCCGTACCAGAATAACTTTCATTTAATAGTGGTATGAAGGAAATCGACCGGATAGAATGGCCGGACGGACTCGGTTAAGTTTTCATAATTATTTCTACTATTCGCTTCGGCACTCATAACATTCCTGAAAATCAACCAATGTAAATATTCAATACCTCAAAAGATAGAGCTTGATCCACGAGTGCTCTTAGACCCAAACGAACAGTGTAACTCAATTATAACCAAAGATATGATTGCTACAATGAGAAAAACTTTTGAAAAAATATCGTATGTCCAAGCATAACTTTCCTCAGAATCAGCCGATTTGAATGGTTAAGAGCTCAAATGATAGCGCTTGATTCACTGAGTGTTCTTAGACTAAAACAACCTTCGTAACTCAATTAGAACCGAAGATATGCTTACATCAAAGTTGGAAAAAGTTGGAAAAAGTTGAAAAAATCAAATAATTTGAGAAAGGCGTAATTTAAGTGATTTGTAATACTTGATGACAAATCTGTGCATGAATACCTTTCATTAAAAAAAGGATGAAGAAAATCGGTCGGATAGTATGGCCGGACGGACTCGGATAAATTTTCATCAATAGTTTTAATAATATAGATAGCTTCAATGTGAAAAAAATGTAAAAAAGGTGCAAGAAATCAAATAATTTGAGGAAGGCAGTAGTTAAGTGATTTTTAATACTTGATATTAAATCCGTACCTGAATAAATTTAATTTAATAGTGGTATGAAGGAAATCGACCGGATAGAATGGCCGGACGGACTCGGTTAAGTTTTCATAATTATTTCTACTATTCGCTTCGGCACTCATAACATTCCTGAGAATCAACCAATGTAAATATTTAATACCTCAAAAGATAGATCTTGATCCACTGAGTGCTCTTAGACCAAAACGAAGAGTGTAACTCAATTAGAACCAAAGATATGATTGCTAAAATGAGAAAAACTGTTGAAAAATGAGTTGTAATATCGTATGTCCACTCATAACTTTCCTCCGAACCAGCCGATTTGAATGGTTAAGAGCTCAAATGATAGCGCTTGATTCCCTGAGTGTTCTTAGACTAAGACGACCTTCGTAACTAAATTAGAACCGAAGATATAATTACTTAAAAGTTGGAAAAAGTTGGAAAAAGTTGAAAAAATCAATTAATTTGAGAAATGCGTTATTTAAGTGATTTGTAATACTTGATAACAAATCTGTGCATGAATACCATTCATTAAAAAAAAGGATGAAGAAAATCGGCTGGATAGTATGGCCGGACGGACTCGGATAAGTTTTCATCAATAGGCTATTTTTAATAATATAGATAGCTTCAATGTGAAAAAAATGTAAAAAAGGTGCAAGAAATCAAATAATTTGAGGAAGGCAGTAGTTAAGTGATTTTTAATACTTGATATTAAATCCGTACCTGAATAACTTTCATTTAATAGTGGTATGAAGGAAATCGACCGGATAGAATGGCCGGACGGACTCGGTTAAGTTTTCATAATTATTTCTACTATTCGCTTCGGCACTCATAACATTCCTGAAAATCAACCAATGTAAATATTTAATACCTCAAAAGATAGAGCTTGATCCACTGAGTGCTCTTAGACCCAAACGAACAGTGTAACTCAATTATAACCAAAGATATGATTGCTACAATGAGAAAAACTTTTGAAAAAATATCGTATGTCCAAGCATAACTTTCCTCAGAATCAGCCGATTTGAATGGTTAAGAGCTCAAATGATAGCGCTTGATTCACTGAGTGTTCTTAGACTAAAACAACCTTCGTAACTCAATTAGAACCGAAGATATGCTTACATCAAAGTTGGAAAAAGTTGGAAAAAGTTGAAAAAATCAAATAATTTGAGAAAGGCGTAATTTAAGTGATTTGTAATACTTGATGACAAATCTGTGCATGAATACCTTTCATTAAAAAAGGATGAAGAAAATCGGTCGGATAGTATGGCCGGACGGACTCGGATAAATTTTCATGAATATTTTTAATAATATAGATAGCTTCAATGTGAAAAAAATGTAAAAAATGTGCAAGAAATCAAATAATTTGAGGAAGGCAGTAGTTAAGTGATTTTTAATACTTGATATTAAATCCGTACCTGAATAACTTTAATTTAATAGTGGTATGAAGGAAATCGACCGGATAGAATGGCCGGACGGAGTCGGTTAAGTTTTCATAATTATTTCTACTATTCGCTTCGGCACTCATAACATTCCTGAGAATCAACCAATGTAAATATTTAATACCTCAAAAGATAGATCTTGATCCACTGAGTGCTCTTAGACCAAAACGAAGAGTGTAACTCAATTAGAACCAAAGATATGATTGCTAAAATGAGAAAAACTGTTGAAAAATGAGTTGTAATATCGTATGTCCACTCATAACTTTCCTACGAACCAGCCGATTTGAATGGTTAAAAGCTCAAATGATAGCGCTTGATTCCCTGAGTGTTCTTAGACTAAGACGACCTTCGTAACTAAATTAGAACCGATGATATAATTACTTAAAAGTTGGAAAAAGTTGGAAAAAGTTGAAAAAATCAATTATTTTGAGAAATGCGTTATTTAAGTGATTTTTAATACTTGATGACAAATCTGTGCATGAATACCATTCATTAAAAAAAAGGATGAAGAAAATCGGCTGGATAGTATGGCCGGACGGACTCGGATAAGTTTTCTTCAATATTTTTAATAATATAGATAGCTTCAATGTGAAAAAAAATGTAAAAAAGGTGCAAGAAATCAAATAATTTGAGGAAGGCAGTAGTTAAGTGATTTTTAATACTTGATATTAAATCCGTACCAGAATAACTTTCATTTAATAGTGGTATGAAGGAAATCGACCGGATAGAATGGCCGGACGGACTCGGTTAAGTTTTCATAATTATTTCTACTATTCGCTTCGGCACTCATAACATTCCTGAAAATCAACCAATGTAAATATTCAATACCTCAAAAGATAGAGCTTGATCCACGAGTGCTCTTAGACCCAAACGAACAGTGTAACTCAATTATAACCAAAGATATGATTGCTACAATGAGAAAAACTTTTGAAAAAATATCGTATGTCCAAGCATAACTTTCCTCAGAATCAGCCGATTTGAATGGTTAAGAGCTCAAATGATAGCGCTTGATTCACTGAGTGTTCTTAGACTAAAACAACCTTCGTAACTCAATTAGAACCGAAGATATGCTTACATCAAAGTTGGAAAAAGTTGGAAAAAGTTGAAAAAATCAAATAATTTGAGAAAGGCGTAATTTAAGTGAATTGTAATACTTGATGACAAATCTGTGCATGAATACCTTTCATTAAAAAAGGATGAAGAAAATCGGTCGGATAGTATGGCCGGACGGACTCGGATAAATTTTCATCAATATTTTTAATAATATAGATAGCTTCAATGTGAAAAAAATGTAAAAAAGGTGCAAGAAATCAAATAATTTGAGGAAGGCAGTAGTTAAGTGATTTTTAATACTTGATATTAAATCCGTACCTGAATAACTTTAATTTAATAGTGGTATGAAGGAAATCGACCGGATAGAATGGCCGGACGGAGTCGGTTAAGTTTTCATAATTATTTCTACTATTCGCTTCGGCACTCATAACATTCCTGAGAATCAACCAATGTAAATATTTAATACCTCAAAAGATAGATCTTGATCCACTGAGTGCTCTTAGACCAAAACGAAGAGTGTAACTCAATTAGAACCAAGGATATGATTGCTAAAATGAGAAAAACTGTTGAAAAATGAGTTGTAATATCGTATGTCCACTCATAACTTTCCTCCGAACCAGCCGATTTGAATGGTTAAGAGCTCAAATGATAGCGCTTGATTCCCTGAGTGTTCTTAGACTAAGACGACCTTCGTAACTAAATTAGAACCGAAGATATAATTACTTAAAAGTTGGAAAAAGTTGGAAAAAGTTGAAAAAATCAATTCATTTGAGAAATGCGTTATTTAAGTGATTTGTAATACTTGATAACAAATCTGTGCATGAATACCATTCATTAAAAAAAAAGGATGAAGAAAATCGGCTGTATAGTATGGCCGGACGGACTCGGATAAGTTTTCATCAATATTTTTAATAATATAGATAGCTTCAATGTGAAAAAAATGTAAAAAAGGTGCAAGAAATCAAATAATTTGAGGAAGGCAGTAGTTAAGTGATTTTTAATACTTGATATTAAATCCGTACCAGAATAACTTTCATTTAATAATGGTATGAAGGAAATCGACCGGATAGAATGGCCGGACGGACTCGGTTAAGTTTTCATAATTATTTCTACTATTCGCTTCGGCACTCATAACATTCCTGAAAATCAACCAATGTAAATATTCAATACCTCAAAAGATAGAGCTTGATCCACGAGTGCTCTTAGACCCAAACGAACAGTGTAACTCAATTATAACCAAAGATATGATTGCTACAATGAGAAAAACTTTTGAAAAAATATCGTATGTCCAAGCATAACTTTCCTCAGAATCAGCCGATTTGAATGGTTAAGAGCTCAAATGATAGCGCTTGATTCACTGAGTGTTCTTAGACTAAAACAACCTTCGTAACTCAATTAGAACCGAAGATATGCTTACATCAAAGTTGGAAAAAGTTGGAAAAAGTTGAAAAAATCAAATAATTTGAGAAAGGCGTAATTTAAGTGATTTGTAATACTTGATGACAAATCTGTGCATGAATACCTTTCATTAAAAAAAGGATGAAGAAAATCGGTCGGATAGTATGGCCGGACGGACTCGGATAAATTTTCATCAATAGTTTTAATAATATAGATAGCTTCAATGTGAAAAAAATGTAAAAAAGGTGCAAGAAATCAAATAATTTGAGGAAGGCAGTAGTTAAGTGATTTTTAATACTTGATATTAAATCCGTACCTGAATAAATTTAATTTAATAGTGGTATGAAGGAAATCGACCGGATAGAATGGCCGGACGGACTCGGTTAAGTTTTCATAATTATTTCTACTATTCGCTTCGGCACTCATAACATTCCTGAGAATCAACCAATGTAAATATTTAATACCTCAAAAGATAGATCTTGATCCACTGAGTGCTCTTAGACCAAAACGAAGAGTGTAACTCAATTAGAACCAAAGATATGATTGCTAAAATGAGAAAAACTGTTGAAAAATGAGTTGTAATATCGTATGTCCACTCATAACTTTCCTCCGAACCAGCCGATTTGAATGGTTAAGAGCTCAAATGATAGCGCTTGATTCCCTGAGTGTTCTTAGACTAAGACGACCTTCGTAACTAAATTAGAACCGAAGATATAATTACTTAAAAGTTGGAAAAAGTTGGAAAAAGTTGAAAAAATCAATTAATTTGAGAAATGCGTTATTTAAGTGATTTGTAATACTTGATAACAAATCTGTGCATGAATACCATTCATTAAAAAAAAGGATGAAGAAAATCGGCTGGATAGTATGGCCGGACGGACTCGGATAAGTTTTCATCAATAGGCTATTTTTAATAATATAGATAGCTTCAATGTGAAAAAAATGTAAAAAAGGTGCAAGAAATCAAATAATTTGAGGAAGGCAGTAGTTAAGTGATTTTTAATACTTGATATTAAATCCGTACCTGAATAACTTTCATTTAATAGTGGTATGAAGGAAATCGACCGGATAGAATGGCCGGACGGACTCGGTTAAGTTTTCATAATTATTTCTACTATTCGCTTCGGCACTCATAACATTCCTGAAAATCAACCAATGTAAATATTTAATACCTCAAAAGATAGAGCTTGATCCACTGAGTGCTCTTAGACCCAAACGAACAGTGTAACTCAATTATAACCAAAGATATGATTGCTACAATGAGAAAAACTTTTGAAAAAATATCGTATGTCCAAGCATAACTTTCCTCAGAATCAGCCGATTTGAATGGTTAAGAGCTCAAATGATAGCGCTTGATTCACTGAGTGTTCTTAGACTAAAACAACCTTCGTAACTCAATTAGAACCGAAGATATGCTTACATCAAAGTTGGAAAAAGTTGGAAAAAGTTGAAAAAATCAAATAATTTGAGAAAGGCGTAATTTAAGTGATTTGTAATACTTGATGACAAATCTGTGCATGAATACCTTTCATTAAAAAAGGATGAAGAAAATCGGTCGGATAGTATGGCCGGACGGACTCGGATAAATTTTCATGAATATTTTTAATAATATAGATAGCTTCAATGTGAAAAAAATGTAAAAAATGTGCAAGAAATCAAATAATTTGAGGAAGGCAGTAGTTAAGTGATTTTTAATACTTGATATTAAATCCGTACCTGAATAACTTTAATTTAATAGTGGTATGAAGGAAATCGACCGGATAGAATGGCCGGACGGAGTCGGTTAAGTTTTCATAATTATTTCTACTATTCGCTTCGGCACTCATAACATTCCTGAGAATCAACCAATGTAAATATTTAATACCTCAAAAGATAGATCTTGATCCACTGAGTGCTCTTAGACCAAAACGAAGAGTGTAACTCAATTAGAACCAAAGATATGATTGCTAAAATGAGAAAAACTGTTGAAAAATGAGTTGTAATATCGTATGTCCACTCATAACTTTCCTACGAACCAGCCGATTTGAATGGTTAAAAGCTCAAATGATAGCGCTTGATTCCCTGAGTGTTCTTAGACTAAGACGACCTTCGTAACTAAATTAGAACCGATGATATAATTACTTAAAAGTTGGAAAAAGTTGGAAAAAGTTGAAAAAATCAATTATTTTGAGAAATGCGTTATTTAAGTGATTTTTAATACTTGATGACAAATCTGTGCATGAATACCATTCATTAAAAAAAAGGATGAAGAAAATCGGCTGGATAGTATGGCCGGACGGACTCGGATAAGTTTTCTTCAATATTTTTAATAATATAGATAGCTTCAATGTGAAAAAAAATGTAAAAAAGGTGCAAGAAATCAAATAATTTGAGGAAGGCAGTAGTTAAGTGATTTTTAATACTTGATATTAAATCCGTACCAGAATAACTTTCATTTAATAGTGGTATGAAGGAAATCGACCGGATAGAATGGCCGGACGGACTCGGTTAAGTTTTCATAATTATTTCTACTATTCGCTTCGGCACTCATAACATTCCTGAAAATCAACCAATGTAAATATTCAATACCTCAAAAGATAGAGCTTGATCCACGAGTGCTCTTAGACCCAAACGAACAGTGTAACTCAATTATAACCAAAGATATGATTGCTACAATGAGAAAAACTTTTGAAAAAATATCGTATGTCCAAGCATAACTTTCCTCAGAATCAGCCGATTTGAATGGTTAAGAGCTCAAATGATAGCGCTTGATTCACTGAGTGTTCTTAGACTAAAACAACCTTCGTAACTCAATTAGAACCGAAGATATGCTTACATCAAAGTTGGAAAAAGTTGGAAAAAGTTGAAAAAATCAAATAATTTGAGAAAGGCGTAATTTAAGTGATTTGTAATACTTGATGACAAATCTGTGCATGAATACCTTTCATTAAAAAAGGATGAAGAAAATCGGTCGGATAGTATGGCCGGACGGACTCGGATAAATTTTCATGAATATTTTTAATAATATAGATAGCTTCAATGTGAAAAAAATGTAAAAAATGTGCAAGAAATCAAATAATTTGAGGAAGGCAGTAGTTAAGTGATTTTTAATACTTGATATTAAATCCGTACCTGAATAACTTTAATTTAATAGTGGTATGAAGGAAATCGACCGGATAGAATGGCCGGACGGAGTCGGTTAAGTTTTCATAATTATTTCTACTATTCGCTTCGGCACTCATAACATTCCTGAGAATCAACCAATGTAAATATTTAATACCTCAAAAGATAGATCTTGATCCACTGAGTGCTCTTAGACCAAAACGAAGAGTGTAACTCAATTAGAACCAAAGATATGATTGCTAAAATGAGAAAAACTGTTGAAAAATGAGTTGTAATATCGTATGTCCACTCATAACTTTCCTACGAACCAGCCGATTTGAATGGTTAAAAGTTCAAATGATAGCGCTTGATTCCCTGAGTGTTCTTAGACTAAGACGACCTTCGTAACTAAATTAGAACCGATGATATAATTACTTAAAAGTTGGAAAAAGTTGGAAAAAGTTGAAAAAATCAATTATTTTGAGAAATGCGTTATTTAAGTGATTTTTAATACTTGATAACAAATCTGTGCATGAATACCATTCATTAAAAAAAAGGATGAAGAAAATCGGCTGGATAGTATGGCCGGACGGACTCGGATAAGTTTTCATCAATATTTTTAATAATATAGATAGCTTCAATGTGAAAAAAAATGTAAAAAAGGTGCAAGAAATCAAATAATTTGAGGAAGGCAGTAGTTAAGTGATTTTTAATACTTGATATTAAATCCGTACCAGAATAACTTTCATTTAATAGTGGTATGAAGGAAATCGACCGGATAGAATGGCCGGACGGACTCGGTTAAGTTTTCATAATTATTTCTACTATTCGCTTCGGCACTCATAACATTCCTGAAAATCAACCAATGTAAATATTCAATACCTCAAAAGATAGAGCTTGATCCACGAGTGCTCTTAGACCCAAACGAACAGTGTAACTCAATTATAACCAAAGATATGATTGCTACAATGAGAATAACTTTTGAAAAAATATCGTATGTCCAAGCATAACTTTCCTCAGAATCAGCCGATTTGAATGGTTAAGAGCTCAAATGATAGCGCTTGATTCACTGAGTGTTCTTAGACTAAAACAACCTTCGTAACACAATTAGAACCGAAGATATGCTTACATCAAAGTTGGAAAAAGTTGGAAAAAGTTGAAAAAATCAAATAATTTGAGAAAGGCGTAATTTAAGTGATTTGTAATACTTGATGACAAATCTGTGCATGAATACCTTTCATTAAAAAAAGGATGAAGAAAATCGGTCGGATAGTATGGCCGGACGGACTCGGATAAATTTTCATCAATATTTTTAATAATATAGATAGCTTCAATGTGAAAAAAATGTAAAAAAGGTGCAAGAAATCAAATAATTTGAGGAAGGCAGTAGTTAAGTGATTTTTAATACTTGATATTAAATCCGTACCTGAATAACTTTAATTTAATAGTGGTATGAAGGAAATCGACCGGATAGAATGGCCGGACGGACTCGGTTAAGTTTTCATAATTATTTCTACTATTCGCTTCGGCACTCATAACATTCCTGAGAATCAACCAATGTAAATATTTAATACCTCAAAGATAGATCTTGATCCACTGAGTGCTCTTAGACCAAAACGAAGAGTGTAACTCAATTAGAACCAAAGATATGATTGCTAAAATGAGAAAAACTGTTGAAAAATGAGTTGTAATATCGTATGTCCACTCATAACGTATTCCGAACCAGCCGATTTGAATGGTTAAGAGCTCAAATGATAGCGCTTGATTCCCTGAGTGTTCTTAGACTAAGACGACCTTCGTAACTAAATTAGAACCGAAGATATAATTACTTAAAAGTTGGAAAAAGTTGGAAAAAGTTGAAAAAATCAATTAATTTGAGAAATGCGTTATTTAAGTGATTTGTAATACTTGATAACAAATCTGTGCATGAATACCATTCATTAAAAAAAAGGATGAAGAAAATCGGCTGGATAGTATGGCCGGACGGACTCGGATAAGTTTTCATCAATATTTTTAATAATATAGATAGCTTCAATGTGAAAAAAATGTAAAAAAGGTGCAAGAAATCAAATAATTTGAGGAAGGCAGTAGTTAAGTGATTTTTAATACTTGATATTAAATCCGTACCAGAATAACTTTCATTTAATAGTGGTATGAAGGAAATCGACCGGATAGAATGGCCGGACGGACTCGGTTAAGTTTTCATAATTATTTCTACTATTCGCTTCGGCACTCATAACATTCCTGAAAATCAACCAATGTAAATATTCAATACCTCAAAAGATAGAGCTTGATCCACGAGTGCTCTTAGACCCAAACGAACAGTGTAACTCAATTATAACCAAAGATATGATTGCTACAATGAGAAAAACTTTTGAAAAAATATCGTATGTCCAAGCATAACTTTCCTCAGAATCAGCCGATTTGAATGGTTAAGAGCTCAAATGATAGCGCTTGATTCACTGAGTGTTCTTAGACTAAAACAACCTTCGTAACTCAATTAGAACCGAAGATATGCTTACATCAAAGTTGGAAAAAGTTGAAAAAATCAAATAATTTGAGAAAGGCGTAATTTAAGTGATTTGTAATACTTGATGACAAATCTGTGCATGAATACCTTTCATTAAAAAAAGGATGAAGAAAATCGGTCGGATAGTATGGCCGGACGGACTCGGATAAATTTTCATCAATATTTTTAATAATATAGATAGCTTCAATGTGAAAAAAATGTAAAAAAGGTGCAAGAAATCAAATAATTTGAGGAAGGCAGTAGTTAAGTGATTTTTAATACTTGATATTAAATCCGTACCTGAATAACTTTAATTTAATAGTGGTATGAAGGAAATCGACCGGATAGAATGGCCGGACGGACTCGGTTAAGTTTTCATAATTATTTCTACTATTCGCTTCGGCACTCATAACATTCCTGAGAATCAACCAATGTAAATATTTAATACCTCAAAAGATAGATCTTGATCCACTGAGTGCTCTTAGACCAAAACGAGGACTGTAACTCAATTAGAACCAAAGATATGATTGCTAAAATGAGAAAAACTGTTGAAAAATGAGTTGTAATATCGTATGTCCACTCATAACGTTCCTCCGAACCAGCTGATTTGAATGGTTAAGAGCTCAAATGATAGCGCTTGATTCCCTGAGTGTTCTTAGACTAAGACGACCTTCGTAACTAAATTAGAACCGAAGATATAATTACTTAAAAGTTGGAAAAAGTTGGAAAAAGTTGAAAAAATCAATTAATTTGAGAAATGCGTTATTTAAGTGATTTGTAATTCTTGATAACAAATCTGTGCATGAATACCATTCATTAAAAAAAAGGATGAAGAAAATCGGCTGGATAGTATGGCCGGACGGACTCGGATAAGTTTTCATCAATAGGCTATTTTTAATAATATAGATAGCTTCAATGTGAAAAAAATGTAAAAAAGGTGCAAGAAATCAAATAATTTGAGGAAGGCAGTAGTTAAGTGATTTTTAATACTTGATATTAAATCCGTACCTGAATAACTTTCATTTAATAGTGGTATGAAGGAAATCGACCGGATAGAATGGCCGGACGGACTCGGTTAAGTTTTCATAATTATTTCTACTATTCGCTTCGGCACTCATAACATTCCTGAAAATCAACCAATGTAAATATTTAATACCTCAAAAGATAGAGCTTGATCCACTGAGTGCTCTTAGACCCAAACGAACAGTGTAACTCAATTATAACCAAAGATATGATTGCTACAATGAGAAAAACTTTTGAAAAAATATCGTATGTCCAAGCATAACTTTCCTCAGAATCAGCCGATTTGAATGGTTAAGAGCTCAAATGATAGCGCTTGATTCACTGAGTGTTCTTAGACTAAAACAACCTTCGTAACTCAATTAGAACCGAAGATATGCTTACATCAAAGTTGGAAAAAGTTGGAAAAAGTTGAAAAAATCAAATAATTTGAGAAAGGCGTAATTTAAGTGATTTGTAATACTTGATGACAAATCTGTGCATGAATACCTTTCATTAAAAAAGGATGAAGAAAATCGGTCGGATAGTATGGCCGGACGGACTCGGATAAATTTTCATGAATATTTTTAATAATATAGATAGCTTCAATGTGAAAAAAATGTAAAAAATGTGCAAGAAATCAAATAATTTGAGGAAGGCAGTAGTTAAGTGATTTTTAATACTTGATATTAAATCCGTACCTGAATAACTTTAATTTAATAGTGGTATGAAGGAAATCGACCGGATAGAATGGCCGGACGGAGTCGGTTAAGTTTTCATAATTATTTCTACTATTCGCTTCGGCACTCATAACATTCCTGAGAATCAACCAATGTAAATATTTAATACCTCAAAAGATAGATCTTGATCCACTGAGTGCTCTTAGACCAAAACGAAGAGTGTAACTCAATTAGAACCAAAGATATGATTGCTAAAATGAGAAAAACTGTTGAAAAATGAGTTGTAATATCGTATGTCCACTCATAACTTTCCTACGAACCAGCCGATTTGAATGGTTAAAAGCTCAAATGATAGCGCTTGATTCCCTGAGTGTTCTTAGACTAAGACGACCTTCGTAACTAAATTAGAACCGATGATATAATTACTTAAAAGTTGGAAAAAGTTGGAAAAAGTTGAAAAAATCAATTATTTTGAGAAATGCGTTATTTAAGTGATTTTTAATACTTGATGACAAATCTGTGCATGAATACCATTCATTAAAAAAAAGGATGAAGAAAATCGGCTGGATAGTATGGCCGGACGGACTCGGATAAGTTTTCTTCAATATTTTTAATAATATAGATAGCTTCAATGTGAAAAAAAATGTAAAAAAGGTGCAAGAAATCAAATAATTTGAGGAAGGCAGTAGTTAAGTGATTTTTAATACTTGATATTAAATCCGTACCAGAATAACTTTCATTTAATAGTGGTATGAAGGAAATCGACCGGATAGAATGGCCGGACGGACTCGGTTAAGTTTTCATAATTATTTCTACTATTCGCTTCGGCACTCATAACATTCCTGAAAATCAACCAATGTAAATATTCAATACCTCAAAAGATAGAGCTTGATCCACGAGTGCTCTTAGACCCAAACGAACAGTGTAACTCAATTATAACCAAAGATATGATTGCTACAATGAGAAAAACTTTTGAAAAAATATCGTATGTCCAAGCATAACTTTCCTCAGAATCAGCCGATTTGAATGGTTAAGAGCTCAAATGATAGCGCTTGATTCACTGAGTGTTCTTAGACTAAAACAACCTTCGTAACTCAATTAGAACCGAAGATATGCTTACATCAAAGTTGGAAAAAGTTGGAAAAAGTTGAAAAAATCAAATAATTTGAGAAAGGCGTAATTTAAGTGAATTGTAATACTTGATGACAAATCTGTGCATGAATACCTTTCATTAAAAAAGGATGAAGAAAATCGGTCGGATAGTATGGCCGGACGGACTCGGATAAATTTTCATCAATATTTTTAATAATATAGATAGCTTCAATGTGAAAAAAATGTAAAAAAGGTGCAAGAAATCAAATAATTTGAGGAAGGCAGTAGTTAAGTGATTTTTAATACTTGATATTAAATCCGTACCTGAATAACTTTAATTTAATAGTGGTATGAAGGAAATCGACCGGATAGAATGGCCGGACGGAGTCGGTTAAGTTTTCATAATTATTTCTACTATTCGCTTCGGCACTCATAACATTCCTGAGAATCAACCAATGTAAATATTTAATACCTCAAAAGATAGATCTTGATCCACTGAGTGCTCTTAGACCAAAACGAAGAGTGTAACTCAATTAGAACCAAGGATATGATTGCTAAAATGAGAAAAACTGTTGAAAAATGAGTTGTAATATCGTATGTCCACTCATAACTTTCCTCCGAACCAGCCGATTTGAATGGTTAAGAGCTCAAATGATAGCGCTTGATTCCCTGAGTGTTCTTAGACTAAGACGACCTTCGTAACTAAATTAGAACCGAAGATATAATTACTTAAAAGTTGGAAAAAGTTGGAAAAAGTTGAAAAAATCAATTCATTTGAGAAATGCGTTATTTAAGTGATTTGTAATACTTGATAACAAATCTGTGCATGAATACCATTCATTAAAAAAAAAGGATGAAGAAAATCGGCTGTATAGTATGGCCGGACGGACTCGGATAAGTTTTCATCAATATTTTTAATAATATAGATAGCTTCAATGTGAAAAAAATGTAAAAAAGGTGCAAGAAATCAAATAATTTGAGGAAGGCAGTAGTTAAGTGATTTTTAATACTTGATATTAAATCCGTACCAGAATAACTTTCATTTAATAATGGTATGAAGGAAATCGACCGGATAGAATGGCCGGACGGACTCGGTTAAGTTTTCATAATTATTTCTACTATTCGCTTCGGCACTCATAACATTCCTGAAAATCAACCAATGTAAATATTCAATACCTCAAAAGATAGAGCTTGATCCACGAGTGCTCTTAGACCCAAACGAACAGTGTAACTCAATTATAACCAAAGATATGATTGCTACAATGAGAAAAACTTTTGAAAAAATATCGTATGTCCAAGCATAACTTTCCTCAGAATCAGCCGATTTGAATGGTTAAGAGCTCAAATGATAGCGCTTGATTCACTGAGTGTTCTTAGACTAAAACAACCTTCGTAACTCAATTAGAACCGAAGATATGCTTACATCAAAGTTGGAAAAAGTTGGAAAAAGTTGAAAAAATCAAATAATTTGAGAAAGGCGTAATTTAAGTGATTTGTAATACTTGATGACAAATCTGTGCATGAATACCTTTCATTAAAAAAAGGATGAAGAAAATCGGTCGGATAGTATGGCCGGACGGACTCGGATAAATTTTCATCAATAGTTTTAATAATATAGATAGCTTCAATGTGAAAAAAATGTAAAAAAGGTGCAAGAAATCAAATAATTTGAGGAAGGCAGTAGTTAAGTGATTTTTAATACTTGATATTAAATCCGTACCTGAATAAATTTAATTTAATAGTGGTATGAAGGAAATCGACCGGATAGAATGGCCGGACGGACTCGGTTAAGTTTTCATAATTATTTCTACTATTCGCTTCGGCACTCATAACATTCCTGAGAATCAACCAATGTAAATATTTAATACCTCAAAAGATAGATCTTGATCCACTGAGTGCTCTTAGACCAAAACGAAGAGTGTAACTCAATTAGAACCAAAGATATGATTGCTAAAATGAGAAAAACTGTTGAAAAATGAGTTGTAATATCGTATGTCCACTCATAACTTTCCTCCGAACCAGCCGATTTGAATGGTTAAGAGCTCAAATGATAGCGCTTGATTCCCTGAGTGTTCTTAGACTAAGACGACCTTCGTAACTAAATTAGAACCGAAGATATAATTACTTAAAAGTTGGAAAAAGTTGGAAAAAGTTGAAAAAATCAATTAATTTGAGAAATGCGTTATTTAAGTGATTTGTAATACTTGATAACAAATCTGTGCATGAATACCATTCATTAAAAAAAAGGATGAAGAAAATCGGCTGGATAGTATGGCCGGACGGACTCGGATAAGTTTTCATCAATAGGCTATTTTTAATAATATAGATAGCTTCAATGTGAAAAAAATGTAAAAAAGGTGCAAGAAATCAAATAATTTGAGGAAGGCAGTAGTTAAGTGATTTTTAATACTTGATATTAAATCCGTACCTGAATAACTTTCATTTAATAGTGGTATGAAGGAAATCGACCGGATAGAATGGCCGGACGGACTCGGTTAAGTTTTCATAATTATTTCTACTATTCGCTTCGGCACTCATAACATTCCTGAAAATCAACCAATGTAAATATTTAATACCTCAAAAGATAGAGCTTGATCCACTGAGTGCTCTTAGACCCAAACGAACAGTGTAACTCAATTATAACCAAAGATATGATTGCTACAATGAGAAAAACTTTTGAAAAAATATCGTATGTCCAAGCATAACTTTCCTCAGAATCAGCCGATTTGAATGGTTAAGAGCTCAAATGATAGCGCTTGATTCACTGAGTGTTCTTAGACTAAAACAACCTTCGTAACTCAATTAGAACCGAAGATATGCTTACATCAAAGTTGGAAAAAGTTGGAAAAAGTTGAAAAAATCAAATAATTTGAGAAAGGCGTAATTTAAGTGATTTGTAATACTTGATGACAAATCTGTGCATGAATACCTTTCATTAAAAAAGGATGAAGAAAATCGGTCGGATAGTATGGCCGGACGGACTCGGATAAATTTTCATGAATATTTTTAATAATATAGATAGCTTCAATGTGAAAAAAATGTAAAAAATGTGCAAGAAATCAAATAATTTGAGGAAGGCAGTAGTTAAGTGATTTTTAATACTTGATATTAAATCCGTACCTGAATAACTTTAATTTAATAGTGGTATGAAGGAAATCGACCGGATAGAATGGCCGGACGGAGTCGGTTAAGTTTTCATAATTATTTCTACTATTCGCTTCGGCACTCATAACATTCCTGAGAATCAACCAATGTAAATATTTAATACCTCAAAAGATAGATCTTGATCCACTGAGTGCTCTTAGACCAAAACGAAGAGTGTAACTCAATTAGAACCAAAGATATGATTGCTAAAATGAGAAAAACTGTTGAAAAATGAGTTGTAATATCGTATGTCCACTCATAACTTTCCTACGAACCAGCCGATTTGAATGGTTAAAAGCTCAAATGATAGCGCTTGATTCCCTGAGTGTTCTTAGACTAAGACGACCTTCGTAACTAAATTAGAACCGATGATATAATTACTTAAAAGTTGGAAAAAGTTGGAAAAAGTTGAAAAAATCAATTATTTTGAGAAATGCGTTATTTAAGTGATTTTTAATACTTGATGACAAATCTGTGCATGAATACCATTCATTAAAAAAAAGGATGAAGAAAATCGGCTGGATAGTATGGCCGGACGGACTCGGATAAGTTTTCTTCAATATTTTTAATAATATAGATAGCTTCAATGTGAAAAAAAATGTAAAAAAGGTGCAAGAAATCAAATAATTTGAGGAAGGCAGTAGTTAAGTGATTTTTAATACTTGATATTAAATCCGTACCAGAATAACTTTCATTTAATAGTGGTATGAAGGAAATCGACCGGATAGAATGGCCGGACGGACTCGGTTAAGTTTTCATAATTATTTCTACTATTCGCTTCGGCACTCATAACATTCCTGAAAATCAACCAATGTAAATATTCAATACCTCAAAAGATAGAGCTTGATCCACGAGTGCTCTTAGACCCAAACGAACAGTGTAACTCAATTATAACCAAAGATATGATTGCTACAATGAGAAAAACTTTTGAAAAAATATCGTATGTCCAAGCATAACTTTCCTCAGAATCAGCCGATTTGAATGGTTAAGAGCTCAAATGATAGCGCTTGATTCACTGAGTGTTCTTAGACTAAAACAACCTTCGTAACTCAATTAGAACCGAAGATATGCTTACATCAAAGTTGGAAAAAGTTGGAAAAAGTTGAAAAAATCAAATAATTTGAGAAAGGCGTAATTTAAGTGATTTGTAATACTTGATGACAAATCTGTGCATGAATACCTTTCATTAAAAAAGGATGAAGAAAATCGGTCGGATAGTATGGCCGGACGGACTCGGATAAATTTTCATGAATATTTTTAATAATATAGATAGCTTCAATGTGAAAAAAATGTAAAAAATGTGCAAGAAATCAAATAATTTGAGGAAGGCAGTAGTTAAGTGATTTTTAATACTTGATATTAAATCCGTACCTGAATAACTTTAATTTAATAGTGGTATGAAGGAAATCGACCGGATAGAATGGCCGGACGGAGTCGGTTAAGTTTTCATAATTATTTCTACTATTCGCTTCGGCACTCATAACATTCCTGAGAATCAACCAATGTAAATATTTAATACCTCAAAAGATAGATCTTGATCCACTGAGTGCTCTTAGACCAAAACGAAGAGTGTAACTCAATTAGAACCAAAGATATGATTGCTAAAATGAGAAAAACTGTTGAAAAATGAGTTGTAATATCGTATGTCCACTCATAACTTTCCTACGAACCAGCCGATTTGAATGGTTAAAAGTTCAAATGATAGCGCTTGATTCCCTGAGTGTTCTTAGACTAAGACGACCTTCGTAACTAAATTAGAACCGATGATATAATTACTTAAAAGTTGGAAAAAGTTGGAAAAAGTTGAAAAAATCAATTATTTTGAGAAATGCGTTATTTAAGTGATTTTTAATACTTGATAACAAATCTGTGCATGAATACCATTCATTAAAAAAAAGGATGAAGAAAATCGGCTGGATAGTATGGCCGGACGGACTCGGATAAGTTTTCATCAATATTTTTAATAATATAGATAGCTTCAATGTGAAAAAAAATGTAAAAAAGGTGCAAGAAATCAAATAATTTGAGGAAGGCAGTAGTTAAGTGATTTTTAATACTTGATATTAAATCCGTACCAGAATAACTTTCATTTAATAGTGGTATGAAGGAAATCGACCGGATAGAATGGCCGGACGGACTCGGTTAAGTTTTCATAATTATTTCTACTATTCGCTTCGGCACTCATAACATTCCTGAAAATCAACCAATGTAAATATTCAATACCTCAAAAGATAGAGCTTGATCCACGAGTGCTCTTAGACCCAAACGAACAGTGTAACTCAATTATAACCAAAGATATGATTGCTACAATGAGAATAACTTTTGAAAAAATATCGTATGTCCAAGCATAACTTTCCTCAGAATCAGCCGATTTGAATGGTTAAGAGCTCAAATGATAGCGCTTGATTCACTGAGTGTTCTTAGACTAAAACAACCTTCGTAACACAATTAGAACCGAAGATATGCTTACATCAAAGTTGGAAAAAGTTGGAAAAAGTTGAAAAAATCAAATAATTTGAGAAAGGCGTAATTTAAGTGATTTGTAATACTTGATGACAAATCTGTGCATGAATACCTTTCATTAAAAAAAGGATGAAGAAAATCGGTCGGATAGTATGGCCGGACGGACTCGGATAAATTTTCATCAATATTTTTAATAATATAGATAGCTTCAATGTGAAAAAAATGTAAAAAAGGTGCAAGAAATCAAATAATTTGAGGAAGGCAGTAGTTAAGTGATTTTTAATACTTGATATTAAATCCGTACCTGAATAACTTTAATTTAATAGTGGTATGAAGGAAATCGACCGGATAGAATGGCCGGACGGACTCGGTTAAGTTTTCATAATTATTTCTACTATTCGCTTCGGCACTCATAACATTCCTGAGAATCAACCAATGTAAATATTTAATACCTCAAAGATAGATCTTGATCCACTGAGTGCTCTTAGACCAAAACGAAGAGTGTAACTCAATTAGAACCAAAGATATGATTGCTAAAATGAGAAAAACTGTTGAAAAATGAGTTGTAATATCGTATGTCCACTCATAACGTATTCCGAACCAGCCGATTTGAATGGTTAAGAGCTCAAATGATAGCGCTTGATTCCCTGAGTGTTCTTAGACTAAGACGACCTTCGTAACTAAATTAGAACCGAAGATATAATTACTTAAAAGTTGGAAAAAGTTGGAAAAAGTTGAAAAAATCAATTAATTTGAGAAATGCGTTATTTAAGTGATTTGTAATACTTGATAACAAATCTGTGCATGAATACCATTCATTAAAAAAAAGGATGAAGAAAATCGGCTGGATAGTATGGCCGGACGGACTCGGATAAGTTTTCATCAATATTTTTAATAATATAGATAGCTTCAATGTGAAAAAAATGTAAAAAAGGTGCAAGAAATCAAATAATTTGAGGAAGGCAGTAGTTAAGTGATTTTTAATACTTGATATTAAATCCGTACCAGAATAACTTTCATTTAATAGTGGTATGAAGGAAATCGACCGGATAGAATGGCCGGACGGACTCGGTTAAGTTTTCATAATTATTTCTACTATTCGCTTCGGCACTCATAACATTCCTGAAAATCAACCAATGTAAATATTCAATACCTCAAAAGATAGAGCTTGATCCACGAGTGCTCTTAGACCCAAACGAACAGTGTAACTCAATTATAACCAAAGATATGATTGCTACAATGAGAAAAACTTTTGAAAAAATATCGTATGTCCAAGCATAACTTTCCTCAGAATCAGCCGATTTGAATGGTTAAGAGCTCAAATGATAGCGCTTGATTCACTGAGTGTTCTTAGACTAAAACAACCTTCGTAACTCAATTAGAACCGAAGATATGCTTACATCAAAGTTGGAAAAAGTTGAAAAAATCAAATAATTTGAGAAAGGCGTAATTTAAGTGATTTGTAATACTTGATGACAAATCTGTGCATGAATACCTTTCATTAAAAAAAGGATGAAGAAAATCGGTCGGATAGTATGGCCGGACGGACTCGGATAAATTTTCATCAATATTTTTAATAATATAGATAGCTTCAATGTGAAAAAAATGTAAAAAAGGTGCAAGAAATCAAATAATTTGAGGAAGGCAGTAGTTAAGTGATTTTTAATACTTGATATTAAATCCGTACCTGAATAACTTTAATTTAATAGTGGTATGAAGGAAATCGACCGGATAGAATGGCCGGACGGACTCGGTTAAGTTTTCATAATTATTTCTACTATTCGCTTCGGCACTCATAACATTCCTGAGAATCAACCAATGTAAATATTTAATACCTCAAAAGATAGATCTTGATCCACTGAGTGCTCTTAGACCAAAACGAAGACTGTAACTCAATTAGAACCAAAGATATGATTGCTAAAATGAGAAAAACTGTTGAAAAATGAGTTGTAATATCGTATGTCCACTCATAACGTTCCTCCGAACCAGCTGATTTGAATGGTTAAGAGCTCAAATGATAGCGCTTGATTCCCTGAGTGTTCTTAGACTAAGACGACCTTCGTAACTAAATTAGAACCGAAGATATAATTACTTAAAAGTTGGAAAAAGTTGGAAAAAGTTGAAAAAATCAATTAATTTGAGAAATGCGTTATTTAAGTGATTTGTAATTCTTGATAACAAATCTGTGCATGAATACCATTCATTAAAAAAAAGGATGAAGAAAATCGGCTGGATAGTATGGCCGGACGGACTCGGATAAGTTTTCATCAATAGGCTATTTTTAATAATATAGATAGCTTCAATGTGAAAAAAATGTAAAAAAGGTGCAAGAAATCAAATAATTTGAGGAAGGCAGTAGTTAAGTGATTTTTAATACTTGATATTAAATCCGTACCTGAATAACTTTCATTTAATAGTGGTATGAAGGAAATCGACCGGATAGAATGGCCGGACGGACTCGGTTAAGTTTTCATAATTATTTCTACTATTCGCTTCGGCACTCATAACATTCCTGAAAATCAACCAATGTAAATATTTAATACCTCAAAAGATAGAGCTTGATCCACTGAGTGCTCTTAGACCCAAACGAACAGTGTAACTCAATTCTAACCAAAGATATGATTGCTACAATGAGAAAAACTTTTGAAAAAATATCGTATGTCCAAGCATAACTTTCCTCAGAATCAGCCGATTTGAATGGTTAAGAGCTCAAATGATAGCGCTTGATTCACTGAGTGTTCTTAGACTAAAACAACCTTCGTAACTCAATTAGAACCGAAGATATGCTTACATCAAAGTTGGAAAAAGTTGGAAAAAGTTGAAAAAATCAAATAATTTGAGAAAGGCGTAATTTAAGTGATTTGTAATACTTGATGACAAATCTGTGCATGAATACCTTTCATTAAAAAAGGATGAAGAAAATCGGTCGGATAGTATGGCCGGACGGACTCGGATAAATTTTCATCAATATTTTTAATAATATAGATAGCTTCAATGTGAAAAAATGTAAAAATGGTGCAAGAAATCAAATAATTTGAGGAAGGCAGTAGTTAAGTGATTTTTAATACTTGATATTAAATCCGTACCTGAATAACTTTAATTTAATAGTGGTATGAAGGAAATCGACCGGATAGAATGGCCGGACGGAGTCGGTTAAGTTTTCATAATTATTTCTACTATTCGCTTCGGCACTCATAACATTCCTGAGAATCAACCAATGTAAATATTTAATACCTCAAAAGATAGATCTTGATCCACTGAGTGCTCTTAGACCAAAACGAAGAGTGTAACTCAATTAGAACCAATGATATGATTGCTAAAATGAGAAAAACTGTTGAAAAATGAGTTGTAATATCGTATGTCCACTCATAACGTTCCTCCGAACCAGCCGATTTGAATGGTTAAGAGCTCAAATGATAGCGCTTGATTCCCTGAGTGTTCTTAGACTAAGACGACCTTCGTAACTAAATTAGAACCGAAGATATAATTACTTAAAAGTTGGAAAAAGTTGGAAAAAGTTGAAAAAATCAATTAATTTGAGAAATGCGTTATTTAAGTGATTTGTAATACTTGATAACAAATCTGTGCATGAATACCATTCATTAAAAAAAAGGATGAAGAAAATCGGGTGGATAGTATGGCCGGACGGACTCGGATAAGTTTTCATCAATATTTTTAATAATATAGATAGCTTCAATGTGAAAAAAATGTAAAAAAGGTGCAAGAAATCAAATAATTTGAGGAAGGCAGTAGTTAAGTGATTTTTAATACTTGATATTAAATCCGTACCAGAATAACTTTCATTTAATAGTGGTATGAAGGAAATCGACCGGATAGAATGGCCGGACGGACTCGGTTAAGTTTTCATAATTATTTCTACTATTCGCTTCGGCACTCATAACATTCCTGAAAATCAACCAATGTAAATATTCAATACCTCAAAAGATAGAGCTTGATCCACGAGTGCTCTTAGACCCAAACGAACAGTGTAACTCAATTATAACCAAAGATATGATTGCTACAATGAGAAAAACTTTTGAAAAAATATCGTATGTCCAAGCATAACTTTCCTCAGAATCAGCCGATTTGAATGGTTAAGAGCTCAAATGATAGCGCTTGATTCACTGAGTGTTCTTAGACTAAAACAACCTTCGTAACTCAATTAGAACCGAAGATATGCTTACATCAAAGTTGGAAAAAGTTGGAAAAAGTTGAAAAAATCAAATAATTTGAGAAAGGCGTAATTTAAGTGATTTGTAATACTTGATGACAAATATGTGCATGAATACCTTTCATTAAAAAAAGGATGAAGAAAATCGGTCGGATAGTATGGCCGGACGGACTCGGATAAATTTTCATCAATATTTTTAATAATATAGATAGCTTCAATGTGAAAAAAATGTAAAAAAGGTGCAAGAAATCAAATAATTTGAGGAAGGCAGTAGTTAAGTGATTTTTAATACTTGATATTAAATCCGTACCTGAATAACTTTAATTTAATAGTGGTATGAAGGAAATCGACCGGATAGAATGGCCGGACGGAGTCGGTTAAGTTTTCATAATTATTTCTACTATTCGCTTCGGCACTCATAACATTCCTGAGAATCAACCAATGTAAATATTTAATACCTCAAAAGATAGATCTTGATCCACTGAGTGCTCTTAGACCAAAACGAAGAGTGTAACTCAATTAGAACCAATGATATGATTGCTAAAATGAGAAAAACTGTTGAAAAATGAGTTGTAATATCGTATGTCCACTCATAACGTTCCTCCGAACCAGCCGATTTGAATGGTTAAGAGCTCAAATGATAGCGCTTGATTCCCTGAGTGTTCTTTGACTAAGACGACCTTCGTAACTAAATTAGAACCGAAGATATAATTACTTAAAAGTTGGAAAAAGTTGGAAAAAGTTGAAAAAATCAATTAATTTGAGAAATGCGTTATTTAAGTGATTTGTAATACTTGATAACAAATCTGTGCATGAATACCATACATTAAAAAAAAGGATGAAGAAAATCGGCTGGATAGTATGGCCGGACGGACTCGGATAAGTTTTCATCAATATTTTTAATAATATAGATAGCTTCAATGTGAAAAAAATGTAAAAAAGGTGCAAGAAATCAAATAATTTGAGGAAGGCAGTAGTTAAGTGATTTTTAATACTTGATATTAAATCCGTACCAGAATAACTTTCATTTAATAGTGGTATGAAGGAAATCGACCGGATAGAATGGCCGGACGGACTCGGTTAAGTTTTCATAATTATTTCTACTATTCGCTTCGGCACTCATAACATTCCTGAAAATCAACCAATGTAAATATTCAATACCTCAAAAGATAGAGCTTGATCCACGAGTGCTCTTAGACCCAAACGAACAGTGTAACTCAATTATAACCAAAGATATGATTGCTACAATGAGAAAAACTTTTGAAAAAATATCGTATGTCCAAGCATAACTTTCCTCAGAATCAGCCGATTTGAATGGTTAAGAGCTCAAATGATAGCGCTTGATTCACTGAGTGTTCGTAGACTAAAACAACCTTCGTAACTCAATTAGAACCGAAGATATGCTTACATCAAAGTTGGAAAAAGTTGGAAAAAGTTGAAAAAATCAAATAATTTGAGAAAGGCGTAATTTAAGTGATTTGTAATACTTGATGACAAATATGTGCATGAATACCTTTCATTAAAAAAAGGATGTAGAAAATCGGTCGGATAGTATGGCCGGACGGACTCGGATAAATTTTCATCAATATTTTTAATAATATAGATAGCTTCAATGTGAAAAAAATGTAAAAAAGGTGCAAGAAATCAAATAATTTGAGGAAGGCAGTAGTTAAGTGATTTTTAATACTTGATATTAAATCCGTACCTGAATAACTTTAATTTAATAGTGGTATGAAGGAAATCGACCGGATAGAATGGCCGGACGGACTCGGTTAAGTTTTCATAATTATTTCTACTATTCGCTTCGGCACTCATAACATTCCTGAGAATCAACCAATGTAAATATTTAATACCTCAAAAGATAGATCTTGATCCACTGAGTGCTCTTAGACCAAAACGAAGAGTGTAACTCAATTAGAACCAAAGATATGATTGCTAAAATGAGAAAAACTGTTGAAAAATGAGTTGTAATATCGTATGTCCACTCATAACGTTCCTCCGAACCAGCCGATTTGAATGGTTAAGAGCTCAAATGATAGCGCTTGATTCCCTGAGTGTTCTTAGACTAAGACGACCTTCGTAACTAAATTAGAACCGAAGATATAATTACTTAAAAGTTGGAAAAAGTTGGAAAAAGTTGAAAAAATCAATTAATTTGAGAAATGCGTTATTTAAGTGATTTGTAATACTTGATAACAAATCTGTGCATGAATACCATTCATTAAAAAAAAGGATGAAGAAAATCGGCTGGATAGTATGGCCGGACGGACTCGGATAAGTTTTCATCAATATTTTTAATAATATAGATATAGATAATATAGATAGAATATCTTTATCTCATTCGTTGATTTTCAGAAAGCGTATGATTCAGTGGATAGGGATACTGTTTTTGACACATTGAAGGAATACCAAGTTGATCAAAAAACCATAAATTTAATAAAACTTACATTAACTAATACGATTTCCAGAGTCAAATTTTTAAATGAAGTTAGCGAGCCCTTCGAGGTAAAAACTGGGCTAAGACAAGGGGACAGTCTATCACCACTGCTTTTCAATTTGGTCTTGGATAAAGTCATGAGGACGTTTTGGGAGAAGAACGATTCAAGTGCTAAAATTGGTACAAAGAATAAGAACCTCAGAGTCAAAGGTTTAGCATTTGCTGACGACGTAGCGTTGTTTGCTGAATCAGAACAAGAAGCTATTAACCAAATTGATCAGTTAAAAGAAACGGCGGAAAAAGCGGGCTTACAGATTTCGTTGGTAAAAACAGAGATGATGACAAGTGATCAGAAATACACTAAGAAAATGATAAAAACAAATTATGGGAGCACCAGGGTCACTGACCGATTTAAATATCTTGGAGAAATAATTAGTAGCAATGGGACGGATAAATTGGCAATCGAGAACAAAAAAGGGAAATTGGAAAGATTAAATTTTTGTACAAAAAATATATACAATAAAAAGAACCTGTCTATCAATGCAAAATTACGACATTTTAATACTGTTGTTAGACCAGTCATCTTGTACGGCATGGAAACTACAAATATAACCGGAATGGAGAATTTGCTCAAGATAGAAAGAAGAATTTTAAGAAGGATTTATGGTCCTAGGAAAACACAGGAAGGTTATAGACTGAGATCGAATGCAGAAATTTATAGTAAAATCGACAACCTTGAAGTGATGATCAGAAAACGGCGACTTCAGTTCTACGGACATATGGTCCGCATGGATTGCTCAAGGTTAAACAAACAAATTTTTGATAAAATCTGGAACTATAAAGGACAAGGAGGCTATGTAAAACAAATGAAAGAAGAACTTCAAAAATTCAAAATTACTGAAGAAGATTGTCTAAATCGAATAGAGTACAGAAAAAAAATTTTTGGTCTCAAAATTCTTGTCGGGGAGAAGAAAAATCTCAACAGAGGAGAATGGACTGCTGAAAGAAGAGCTGCACAGTCGACCAGGATGAAAGACTTCTGGAAGAGAAAGAAGGAAACTAGACCTATAAAGAAGTGATATTTGCGTGGTCCTTGTTGGCCTGTCCGCGGTGTATATATATAGATAGCTTCAATGTGAAAAAAATGTAAAAAAGGTGCAAGAAATCAAATAATTTGAGGAAGGCAGTAGTTAAGTGATTTTTAATACTTGATATTAAATCCGTACCAGAATAACTTTCATTTAATAGTGGTATGAAGGAAATCGACCGGATAGAATGGCCGGACGGACTCGGTTAAGTTTTCATAATTATTTCTACTATTCGCTTCGGCACTCATAACATTCCTGAAAATCAACCAATGTAAATATTCAATACCTCAAAAGATAGAGCTTTATCCACGAGTGCTCTTAGACCCAAACGAACAGTGTAACTCAATTATGACCAAAGATATGATTGCTACAATGAGAAAAACTTTTGAAAAAATATCGTATGTCCAAGCATAACTTTCCTCAGAATCAGCCGATTTGAATGGTTAAGAGCTCAAATGATAGCGCTTGATTCACTGAGTGTTCTTAGACTAAAACAACCTTCGTAACTCAATTAGAACCGAAGATATGCTTACATCAAAGTTGGAAAAAGTTGGAAAAAGTTGAAAAAATCAAATAATTTGAGAAAGGCGTAATTTAAGTGATTTGTAATACTTGATGACAAATCTGTGCATGAATACCATTCATTAAAAAAGGATGAAGAAAATCGGTCGGATAGTATGGCCGGACGGACTCGGATAAATTTTCATCAATATTTTTAATAATATAGATAGCTTCAATGTGAAAAAAATGTAAAAAAGGTGCAAGAAATCAAATAATTTGAGGAAGGCAGTAGTTAAGTGATTTTTAATACTTGATATTAAATCCGTACCTGAATAACTTTAATTTAATAGTGGTATGAAGGAAATCGACCGGATAGAATGGCCGGACGGAGTCGGTTAAGTTTTCATAATTATTTCTACTATTCGCTTCGGCACTCATAACATTCCTGAGAATCAACCAATGTAAATATTTAATACCTCAAAAGATAGATCATGATCCACTGAGTGCTCTTAGACCAAAACGAAGAGTGTAACTCAATTAGAACCAAAGATATGATTTCTAAAATGAGAAAAACTGTTGAAAACATGGGATGTAATATCGTATGTCCACTCATAACTTTCCTCCGAACCAGCCGATTTGAATGGTTAAGAGCTCAAATGATAGCGCTTGATTCCCTGAGTGTTCTTAGACTAAGACGACCTTCGTAACTAAATTAGAACCGATGATATAATTACTTAAAAGTTGGAAAAAGTTGGAAAAAGTTGAAAAAATCAATTAATTTGAGAAATGCGTTATTTAAGTGATTTGTAATACTTGATAACAAATCTGTGCATGAATACCATTCATTAAAAAAAGGATGAAGAAAATCGGCTGGATAGTATGGCCGGACGGACTCGGATAAGTTTTCATCAATAGGCTATTTTTAATAATATAGATAGCTTCAATGTGAAAAAAATGTAAAAAAGGTGCAAGAAATCAAATAATTTGAGGAAGGCAGTAGTTAAGTGATTTTTAATACTTGATATTAAATCCGTACCTGAATAACTTTCATTTAATAGTGGTATGAAGGAAATCGACCGGATAGAATGGCCGGACGGACTCGGTTAAGTTTTCATAATTATTTCTACTATTCGCTTCGGCACTCATAACATTCCTGAAAATCAACCAATGTAAATATTTAATACCTCAAAAGATAGAGCTTGATCCACTGAGTGCTCTTAGACCCAAACGAACAGTGTAACTCAATTATAACCAAAGATATGATTGCTACAATGAGAAAAACTTTTGAAAAAATATCGTATGTCCAAGCATAACTTTCCTCAGAATCAGCCGATTTCAATGGTTAAGAGCTCAAATGATAGCGCTTGATTCACTGAGTGTTCTTAGACTAAAACAACCTTCGTAACTCAATTAGAACCGAAGATATGCTTACATCAAAGTTGGAAAAAGTTGGAAAAAGTTGAAAAAATCAAATAATTTGAGAAAGGCGTAATTTAAGTGATTTGTAATACTTGATGACAAATCTGTGCATGAATACCATTCATTAAAAAAGGATGAAGAAAATCGGTCGGATAGTATGGCCGGACGGACTCGGATAAATTTTCATCAATATTTTTAATAATATAGATAGCTTCAATGTGAAAAAAATGTAAAAAAGGTGCAAGAAATCAAATAATTTGAGGAAGGCAGTAGTTAAGTGATTTTTAATACTTGATATTAAATCCGTACCTGAATAACTTTAATTTAATAGTGGTATGAAGGAAATCGACCGGATAGAATGGCCGGACGGAGTCGGTTAAGTTTTCATAATTATTTCTACTATTCGCTTCGGCACTCATAACATTCCTGAGAATCAACCAATGTAAATATTTAATACCTCAAAAGATAGACCTGGATCCACTGAGTGCTCTTAGACCAAAACGAAGAGTGTAACTCAATTAGAACCAAAGATATGATTGCTAAAATGAGAAAAACTGTTGAAAAATGAGTTGTAATATCGTATGTCCACTCATAACTTTCCTCCGAACCAGCCGATTTGAATGGTTAAGAGCTCAAATGATAGCGCTTGATTCCCTGAGTGTTCTTAGACTAAGACGACCTTCGTAACTAAATTAGAACCGAAGATATAATTACTTAAAAGTTGGAAAAAGTTGGAAAAAGTTGAAAAAATCAATTAATTTGAGAAATGCGTTATCTAAGTGATTTGTAATACTTGATAACAAATCTGTGCATGAATACCATTCATTAAAAAAAAGGATGAAGAAAATCGGCTGGATAGTATGGCCGGACGGACTCGGATAAGTTTTCATCAATATTTTTAATAATATAGATAGCTTCAATGTGAAAAAAATGTAAAAAAGGTGCAAGAAATCAAATAATTTGAGGAAGGCAGTAGTTAAGTGATTTTTAATACTTGATATTAAATCCGTACCAGAATAACTTTCATTTAATAGTGGTATGAAGGAAATCGACCGGATAGAATGGCCGGACGGACTCGGTTAAGTTTTCATAATTATTTCTACTATTCGCTTCGGAACTCATAACATTCCTGAAAATCAACCAATGTAAATATTCAATACCTCAAAAGATAGAGCTTGATCCACGAGTGCTCCTAGACCCAAACGAACAGTGTAACTCAATTATAACCAAAGATATGATTGCTACAATGAGAAAAACTTTTGAAAAAATATCGTATGTCCAAGCATAACTTTCCTCAGAATCAGCCGATTTGAATGGTTAAGAGCTCAAATGATAGCGCTTGATTCCCTGAGTGTTCTTAGACTAAGACGACCTTCGTAACTAAATTAGAACCGATGATATAATTACTTAAAAGTTGGAAAAAGTTGGAAAAAGTTGAAAAAATCAATTAATTTGAGAAATGCGTTATTTAAGTGATTTGTAATACTTGATAACAAATCTGTGCATGAATACCATTCATTAAAAAAAGGATGAAGAAAATCGGCTGGATAGTATGGCCGGACGGACTCGGATAAGTTTTCATCAATAGGCTATTTTTAATAATATAGATAGCTTCAAAGTGAAAAAAATGTAAAAAAGGTGCAAGAAATCAAATAATTTGAGGAAGGCAGTAGTTAAGTGATTTTTAATACTTGATATTAAATCCGTACCTGAATAACTTTCATTTAATAGTGGTATGAAGGAAATCGACCGGATAGAATGGCCGGACGGACTCGGTTAAGTTTTCATAATTATTTCTACTATTCGCTTCGGCACTCATAACATTCCTGAAAATCAACCAATGTAAATATTTAATACCTCAAAAGATAGAGCTTGATCCACTGAGTGCTCTTAGACCCAAACGAACAGTGTAACTCAATTATAACCAAATATATGATTGCTACAATGAGAAAAACTTTTGAAAAAATATCGTATGTCCAAGCATAACTTTCCTCAGAATCAGCCGATTTCAATGGTTAAGAGCTCAAATGATAGCGCTTGATTCACTGAGTGTTCTTAGACTAAAACAACCTTCGTAACTCAATTAGAACCGAAGATATGCTTACATCAAAGTTGGAAAAAGTTGGAAAAAGTTGAAAAAATCAAATAATTTGAGAAAGGCGTAATTTAAGTGATTTGTAATACTTGATGACAAATCTGTGCATGAATACCTTTCATTAAAAAAAGGATGAAGAAAATCGGCTGGATAGTATGGCCGGACGGACTCGGATAAGTTTTCATCAATAGGCTATTTTTAATAATATAGATAGCTTCAATGTGAAAAAAATGTAAAAAAGGTGCAAGAAATCAAATAATTTGAGGAAGGCAGTAGTTAAGTGATTTTTAATACTTGATATTAAATCCGTACCTGAATAACTTTAATTTAATAGTGGTATGAAGGAAATCGACCGGATAGAATGGCCGGACGGAGTCGGTTAAATTTTCATAATTATTTCTATTATTCGCTTCGGCACTCATAACATTCCTGAGAATCAACCAATGTAAATATTTAATACCTCAAAAGATAGATCATGATCCACTGAGTGCTCTTAGACCAAAACGAAGAGTGTAACTCAATTAGAACCAAAGATATGATTGCTAAAATGAGAAAAACTGTTGAAAACATGGGATGTAATATCGTATGTCCACTCATAACTTTCCTCCGAACCAGCCGATTTGAATGGTTAAGAGCTCAAATGATAGCGCTTGATTCCCTGAGTGTTCTTAGACTAAGACGACCTTCGTAACTAAATTAGAACCGATGATATAATTACTTAAAAGTTGGAAAAAGTTGGAAAAAGTTGAAAAAATCAATTAATTAGAGAAATGCGTTATTTAAGTGATTTGTAATACTTGATAACAAATCTGTGCATGAATACCATTCATTAAAAAAAGGATGAAGAAAATCGGCTGGATAGTATGGCCGGACGGACTCGGATAAGTTTTCATCAATAGGCTATTTTTAATAATATAGATAGCTTCAAAGTGAAAAAAATGTAAAAAAGGTGCAAGAAATCAAATAATTTGAGGAAGGCAGTAGTTAAGTGATTTTTAATACTTGATATTAAATCCGTACCTGAATAACTTTCATTTAATAGTGGTATGAAGGAAATCGACCGGATAGAATGGCCGGACGGACTCGGTTAAGTTTTCATAATTATTTCTACTATTCGCTTCGGCACTCATAACATTCCTGAAAATCAACCAATGTAAATATTTAATACCTCAAAAGATAGAGCTTGATCCACTGAGTGCTCTTAGACCCAAACGAACAGTGTAACTCAATTATAACCAAATATATGATTACTACAATGAGAAAAACTTTTGAAAAAATATCGTATGTCCAAGCATAACTTTCCTCAGAATCAGCCGATTTCAATGGTTAAGAGCTCAAATGATAGCGCTTGATTCACTGAGTGTTCTTAGACTAAAACAACCTTCGTAACTCAATTAGAACCGAAGATATGCTTACATCAAAGTTGGAAAAAGTTGGAAAAAGTTGAAAAAATCAAATAATTTGAGAAAGGCGTAATTTAAGAGATTTGTAATACTTGATGACAAATCTGTGCATGAATACCTTTCATTAAAAAAGGATGAAGAAAATCGGTCGGATAGTATGGCCGGACGGACTCGGATAAATTTTCATCAATATTTTTAATAATATAGATAGCTTCAATGTGAAAAAAATGTAAAAAAGGTGCAAGAAATCAAATAATTTGAGGAAGGCAGTAGTTAAGTGATTTTTAATACTTGATATTAAATCCGTACCTGAATAACTTTAATTTAATAGTGGTATGAAGGAAATCGACCGGATAGAATGGCCGGACGGAGTCGGTTAAGTTTTCATAATTATTTCTACTATTCGCTTCGGCACTCATAACATTCCTGAGAATCAACCAATGTAAATATTTAATACCTCAAAAGATAGATCTTGATCCACTGAGTGCTCTTAGACCAAAACGAAGAGTGTAACTCAATTAGAACCAAAGATATGATTGCTAAAATGAGAAAAACTGTTGAAAAATGAGTTGTAATATCGTATGTCCACTCATAACTTTCCTCCGAACCAGCCGATTTGAATGGTTAAGAGCTCAAATGATAGCGCTTGATTCCCTGAGTGTTCTTAGACTAAGACGACCTTCGTAACTAAATTAGAACCGAAGATATAATTACTTAAAAGTTGGAAAAAGTTGGAAAAAGTTGAAAAAATCAATTAATTTGAGAAATGCGTTATTTAAGTGATTTGTAATACTTGATAACAAATCTGTGCATGAATACCATTCATTAAAAAAAAGGATGAAGAAAATCGGCTGGATAGTATGGCCGGAAGGACTCGGATAAGTTTTCATCAATAGGCTATTTTTAATAATATAGATAGCTTCAATGTGAAAAAAATGTAAAAAAGGTGCAAGAAATCAAATAATTTGAGGAAGGCAGTAGTTAAGTGATTTTTAATACTTGATATTAAATCCGTACCTGAATAACTTTCATTTAATAGTGGTATGAAGGAAATCGACCGGATAGAATGGCCGGACGGACTCGGTTAAGTTTTCATAATTATTTCTACTATTCGCTTCGGCACTCATAACATTCCTGAAAATCAACCAATGTAAATATTCAATACCTCAAAAGATAGAGCTTGATCCACGAGTGCTCTTAGACCCAAACGAACAGTGTAACTCAATTATAACCAAAGATATGATTGCTACAATGAGAAAAACTTTTGAAAAAATATCGTATGTCCAAGCATAACTTTCCTCAGAATCAGCCGATTTGAATGGTTAAGAGCTCAAATGATAGCGCTTGATTCACTGAGTGTTCTTAGACTAAAACAACCTTCGTAACTCAATTAGAACCGAAGATATGCTTACATCAAAGTTGGAAAAAGTTGGAAAAAGTTGAAAAAATCAAATAATTTGAGAAAGGCGTAATTTAAGTGATTTGTAATACTTGATGACAAATCTGTGCATGAATACCTTTCATTAAAAAAAGGATGAAGAAAATCGGTCGGATAGTATGGCCGGACGGACTCGGATAAATTTTCATCAATAGTTTTAATAATATAGATAGCTTCAATGTGAAAAAAATGTAAAAAAGGTGCAAGAAATCAAATAATTTGAGGAAGGCAGTAGTTAAGTGATTTTTAATACTTGATATTAAATCCGTACCTGAATAAATTTAATTTAATAGTGGTATGAAGGAAATCGACCGGATAGAATGGCCGGACGGAGTCGGTTAAGTTTTCATAATTATTTCTACTATTCGCTTCGGCACTCATAACATTCCTGAGAATCAACCAATGTAAATATTTAATACCTCAAAAGATAGATCTTGATCCACTGAGTGCTCTTAGACCAAAACGAAGAGTGTAACTCAATTAGAACCAAAGATATGATTGCTAAAATGAGAAAAACTGTTGAAAAATGAGTTGTAATATCGTATGTCCACTCATAACGTTCCTCCGAACCAGCCGATTTGAATGGTTAAGAGCTCAAATGATAGCGCTTGATTCCCTGAGTGTTCTTAGACTAAGACGACCTTCGTAACTAAATTAGAACCGAAGATATAATTACTTAAAAGTTGGAAAAAGTTGAAAAAATCAATTAATTTGAGAAATGCGTTATTTAAGTGATTTGTAATACTTGATAACAAATCTGTGCATGAATACCATTCATTAAAAAAAAGGATGAAGAAAATCGGCTGGATAGTATGGCCGGACGGACTCGGATAAGTTTTCATCAATAGGCTATTTTTAATAATATAGATAGCTTCAATGTGAAAAAAATGTAAAAAAGGTGCAAGAAATCAAATAATTTGAGGAAGGCAGTAGTTAAGTGATTTTTAATACTTGATATTAAATCCGTACCTGAATAACTTTCATTTAATAGTGGTATGAAGGAAATCGACCGGATAGAATGGCCGGACGGAGTCGGTTAAGTTTTCATAATTATTTCTACTATTCGCTTCGGCACTCATAACATTCCTGAGAATCAACCAATGTAAATATTTAATACCTCAAAAGATAGATCATGATCCACTGAGTGCTCTTAGACCAAAACGAAGAGTGTAACTCAATTAGAACCAAAGATATGATTGCTAAAATGAGAAAAACTGTTGAAAACATGGGATGTAATATCGTATGTCCACTCATAACTTTCCTCCGAACCAGCCGATTTGAATGGTTAAGAGCTCAAATGATAGCGCTTGATTCCCTGAGTGTTCTTAGACTAAGACGACCTTCGTAACTAAATTAGAACCGATGATATAATTACTTAAAAGTTGGAAAAAGTTGGAAAAAGTTGAAAAAATCAATTAATTTGAGAAATGCGTTATTTAAGTGATTTGTAATACTTGATAACAAATCTGTGCATGAATACCATTCATTAAAAAAAGGATGAAGAAAATCGGCTGGATAGTATGGCCGGACGGACTCGGATAAGTTTTCATCAATAGGCTATTTTTAATAATATAGATAGCTTCAAAGTGAAAAAAATGTAAAAAAGGTGCAAGAAATCAAATAATTTGAGGAAGGCAGTAGTTAAGTGATTTTTAATACTTGATATTAAATCCGTACCTGAATAACTTTCATTTAATAGTGGTATGAAGGAAATCGACCGGATAGAATGGCCGGACGGACTCGGTTAAGTTTTCATAATTATTTCTACTATTCGCTTCGGCACTCATAACATTCCTGAAAATCAACCAATGTAAATATTTAATACCTCAAAAGATAGAGCTTGATCCACTGAGTGCTCTTAGACCCAAACGAACAGTGTAACTCAATTATAACCAAATATATGATTGCTACAATGAGAAAAACTTTTGAAAAAATATCGTATGTCCAAGCATAACTTTCCTCAGAATCAGCCGATTTCAATGGTTAAGAGCTCAAATGATAGCGCTTGATTCACTGAGTGTTCTTAGACTAAAACAACCTTCGTAACTCAATTAGAACCGAAGATATGCTTACATCAAAGTTGGAAAAAGTTGGAAAAAGTTGAAAAAATCAAATAATTTGAGAAAGGCGTAATTTAAGTGATTTGTAATACTTGATGACAAATCTGTGCATGAATACCTTTCATTAAAAAAAGGATGAAGAAAATCGGTCGGATAGTATGGCCGGACGGACTCGGATAAATTTTCATCAATATTTTTAATAATATAGATAGCTTCAATGTGAAAAAAATGTAAAAAAGGTGCAAGAAATCAAATAATTTGAGGAAGGCAGTAGTTAAGTGATTTTTAATACTTGATATTAAATCCGTACCTGAATAACTTTCATTTAATAGTGGTATGAAGGAAATCGACCGGATAGAATGGCCGGACGGACTCGGTTAAGTTTTCATAATTATTTCTACTATTCGCTTCGGCACTCATAACATTCCTGAAAATCAACCAATGTAAATATTCAATACCTCAAAAGATAGAGCTTGATCCACGAGTGCTCTTAGACCCAAACGAACAGTGTAACTCAATTATAACCAAAGATATGATTGCTACAATGAGAAAAACTTTTGAAAAAATATCGTATGTCCAAGCATAACTTTCCTCAGAATCAGCCGATTTGAATGGTTAAGAGCTCAAATGATAGCGCTTGATTCACTGAGTGTTCTTAGACTAAAACAACCTTCGTAACTCAATTAGAACCGAAGATATGCTTACATCAAAGTTGGAAAAAGTTGGAAAAAGTTGAAAAAATCAAATAATTTGAGAAAGGCGTAATTTAAGTGATTTGTAATACTTGATGACAAATCTGTGCATGAATACCTTTCATTAAAAAAAGGATGAAGAAAATCGGTCGGATAGTATGGCCGGAAGGACTCGGATAAGTTTTCATCAATAGGCTATTTTTAATAATATAGATAGCTTCAATGTGAAAAAAATGTAAAAAAGGTGCAAGAAATCAAATAATTTGAGGAAGGCAGTAGTTAAGTGATTTTTAATACTTGATATTAAATCCGTACCTGAATAACTTTCATTTAATAGTGGTATGAAGGAAATCGACCGGATAGAATGGCCGGACGGACTCGGTTAAGTTTTCATAATTATTTCTACTATTCGCTTCGGCACTCATAACATTCCTGAAAATCAACCAATGTAAATATTCAATACCTCAAAAGATAGAGCTTGATCCACGAGTGCTCTTAGACCCAAACGAACAGTGTAACTCAATTATAACCAAAGATATGATTGCTACAATGAGAAAAACTTTTGAAAAAATATCGTATGTCCAAGCATAACTTTCCTCAGAATCAGCCGATTTGAATGGTTAAGAGCTCAAATGATAGCGCTTGATTCACTGAGTGTTCTTAGACTAAAACAACCTTCGTAACTCAATTAGAACCGAAGATATGCTTACATCAAAGTTGGAAAAAGTTGGAAAAAGTTGAAAAAATCAAATAATTTGAGAAAGGCGTAATTTAAGTGATTTGTAATACTTGATGACAAATCTGTGCATGAATACCTTTCATTAAAAAAAGGATGAAGAAAATCGGTCGGATAGTATGGCCGGACGGACTCGGATAAATTTTCATCAATATTTTTAATAATATAGATAGCTTCAATGTGAAAAAAATGTAAAAAAGGTGCAAGAAATCAAATAATTTGAGGAAGGCAGTAGTTAAGTGATTTTTAATACTTGATATTAAATCCGTACCTGAATAACTTTAATTTAATAGTGGTATGAAGGAAATCGACCGGATAGAATGGCCGGACGGAGTCGGTTAAGTTTTCATAATTATTTCTACTATTCGCTTCGGCACTCATAACATTCCTGAGAATCAACCAATGTAAATATTTAATACCTCAAAAGATAGATCTTGATCCACTGAGTGCTCTTAGACCAAAACGAAGAGTGTAACTCAATTAGAACCAAAGATATGATTGCTAAAATGAGAAAAACTGTTGAAAAATGAGTTGTAATATCGTATGTCCACTCATAACGTTCCTCCGAACCAGCCGATTTGAATGGTTAAGAGCTCAAATGATAGCGCTTGATTCCCTGAGTGTTCTTAGACTAAGACGACCTTCGTAACTAAATTAGAACCGAAGATATAATTACTTAAAAGTTGGAAAAAGTTGAAAAAATCAATTAATTTGAGAAATGCGTTATTTAAGTGATTTGTAATACTTGATAACAAATCTGTGCATGAATACCATTCATTAAAAAAAAGGATGAAGAAAATCGGCTGGATAGTATGGCCGGAAGGACTCGGATAAGTTTTCATCAATAGGCTATTTTTAATAATATAGATAGCTTCAATGTGAAAAAAATGTAAAAAAGGTGCAAGAAATCAAATAATTTGAGGAAGGCAGTAGTTAAGTGATTTTTAATACTTGATATTAAATCCGTACCTGAATAACTTTCATTTAATAGTGGTATGAAGGAAATCGACCGGATAGAATGGCCGGACGGACTCGGTTAAGTTTTCATAATTATTTCTACTATTCGCTTCGGCACTCATAACATTCCTGAAAATCAACCAATGTAAATATTCAATACCTCAAAAGATAGAGCTTGATCCACGAGTGCTCTTAGACCCAAACGAACAGTGTAACTCAATTATAACCAAAGATATGATTGCTACAATGAGAAAAACTTTTGAAAAAATATCGTATGTCCAAGCATAACTTTCCTCAGAATCAGCCGATTTGAATGGTTAAGAGCTCAAATGATAGCGCTTGATTCACTGAGTGTTCTTAGACTAAAACAACCTTCGTAACTCAATTAGAACCGAAGATATGCTTACATCAAAGTTGGAAAAAGTTGGAAAAAGTTGAAAAAATCAAATAATTTGAGAAAGGCGTAATTTAAGTGATTTGTAATACTTGATGACAAATCTGTGCATGAATACCTTTCATTAAAAAAAGGATGAAGAAAATCGGTCGGATAGTATGGCCGGACGGACTCGGATAAATTTTCATCAATAGTTTTAATAATATAGATAGCTTCAATGTGAAAAAAATGTAAAAAAGGTGCAAGAAATCAAATAATTTGAGGAAGGCAGTAGTTAAGTGATTTTTAATACTTGATATTAAATCCGTACCTGAATAAATTTAATTTAATAGTGGTATGAAGGAAATCGACCGGATAGAATGGCCGGACGGAGTCGGTTAAGTTTTCATAATTATTTCTACTATTCGCTTCGGCACTCATAACATTCCTGAGAATCAACCAATGTAAATATTTAATACCTCAAAAGATAGATCTTGATCCACTGAGTGCTCTTAGACCAAAACGAAGAGTGTAACTCAATTAGAACCAAAGATATGATTGCTAAAATGAGAAAAACTGTTGAAAAATGAGTTGTAATATCGTATGTCCACTCATAACGTTCCTCCGAACCAGCCGATTTGAATGTTTAAGAGCTCAAATGATAGCGCTTGATTCCCTGAGTGTTCTTAGACTAAGACGACCTTCGTAACTAAATTAGAACCGAAGATATAATTACTTAAAAGTTGGAAAAAGTTGAAAAAATCAATTAATTTGAGAAATGCGTTATTTAAGTGATTTGTAATACTTGATAACAAATCTGTGCATGAATACCATTCATTAAAAAAAAGGATGAAGAAAATCGGCTGGATAGTATGGCCGGACGGACTCGGATAAGTTTTCATCAATAGGCTATTTTTAATAATATAGATAGCTTCAATGTGAAAAAAATGTAAAAAAGGTGCAAGAAATCAAATAATTTGAGGAAGGCAGTAGTTAAGTGATTTTTAATACTTGATATTAAATCCGTACCTGAATAACTTTCATTTAATAGTGGTATGAAGGAAATCGACCGGATAGAATGGCCGGACGGAGTCGGTTAAGTTTTCATAATTATTTCTACTATTCGCTTCGGCACTCATAACATTCCTGAGAATCAACCAATGTAAATATTTAATACCTCAAAAGATAGATCATGATCCACTGAGTGCTCTTAGACCAAAACGAAGAGTGTAACTCAATTAGAACCAAAGATATGATTGCTAAAATGAGAAAAACTGTTGAAAACATGGGATGTAATATCGTATGTCCACTCATAACTTTCCTCCGAACCAGCCGATTTGAATGGTTAAGAGCTCAAATGATAGCGCTTGATTCCCTGAGTGTTCTTAGACTAAGACGACCTTCGTAACTAAATTAGAACCGATGATATAATTACTTAAAAGTTGGAAAAAGTTGGAAAAAGTTGAAAAAATCAATTAATTTGAGAAATGCGTTATTTAAGTGATTTGTAATACTTGATAACAAATCTGTGCATGAATACCATTCATTAAAAAAAGGATGAAGAAAATCGGCTGGATAGTATGGCCGGACGGACTCGGATAAGTTTTCATCAATAGGCTATTTTTAATAATATAGATAGCTTCAAAGTGAAAAAAATGTAAAAAAGGTGCAAGAAATCAAATAATTTGAGGAAGGCAGTAGTTAAGTGATTTTTAATACTTGATATTAAATCCGTACCTGAATAACTTTCATTTAATAGTGGTATGAAGGAAATCGACCGGATAGAATGGCCGGACGGACTCGGTTAAGTTTTCATAATTATTTCTACTATTCGCTTCGGCACTCATAACATTCCTGAAAATCAACCAATGTAAATATTTAATACCTCAAAAGATAGAGCTTGATCCACTGAGTGCTCTTAGACCCAAACGAACAGTGTAACTCAATTATAACCAAATATATGATTGCTACAATGAGAAAAACTTTTGAAAAAATATCGTATGTCCAAGCATAACTTTCCTCAGAATCAGCCGATTTCAATGGTTAAGAGCTCAAATGATAGCGCTTGATTCACTGAGTGTTCTTAGACTAAAACAACCTTCGTAACTCAATTAGAACCGAAGATATGCTTACATCAAAGTTGGAAAAAGTTGGAAAAAGTTGAAAAAATCAAATAATTTGAGAAAGGCGTAATTTAAGTGATTTGTAATACTTGATGACAAATCTGTGCATGAATACCTTTCATTAAAAAAAGGATGAAGAAAATCGGTCGGATAGTATGGCCGGACGGACTCGGATAAATTTTCATCAATATTTTTAATAATATAGATAGCTTCAATGTGAAAAAAATGTAAAAAAGGTGCAAGAAATCAAATAATTTGAGGAAGGCAGTAAGTAAGTGATTTTTAATACTTGATATTAAATCCGTACCTGAATAACTTTCATTTAATAGTGGTATGAAGGAAATCGACCGGATAGAATGGCCGGACGGACTCGGTTAAGTTTTCATAATTATTTCTACTATTCGCTTCGGCACTCATAACATTCCTGAAAATCAACCAATGTAAATATTCAATACCTCAAAAGATAGAGCTTGATCCACGAGTGCTCTTAGACCCAAACGAACAGTGTAACTCAATTATAACCAAAGATATGATTGCTACAATGAGAAAAACTTTTGAAAAAATATCGTATGTCCAAGCATAACTTTCCTCAGAATCAGCCGATTTGAATGGTTAAGAGCTCAAATGATAGCGCTTGATTCACTGAGTGTTCTTAGACTAAAACAACCTTCGTAACTCAATTAGAACCGAAGATATGCTTACATCAAAGTTGGAAAAAGTTGGAAAAAGTTGAAAAAATCAAATAATTTGAGAAAGGCGTAATTTAAGTGATTTGTAATACTTGATGACAAATCTGTGCATGAATACCTTTCATTAAAAAAAGGATGAAGAAAATCGGTCGGATAGTATGGCCGGAAGGACTCGGATAAGTTTTCATCAATAGGCTATTTTTAATAATATAGATAGCTTCAATGTGAAAAAAATGTAAAAAAGGTGCAAGAAATCAAATAATTTGAGGAAGGCAGTAGTTAAGTGATTTTTAATACTTGATATTAAATCCGTACCTGAATAACTTTCATTTAATAGTGGTATGAAGGAAATCGACCGGATAGAATGGCCGGACGGACTCGGTTAAGTTTTCATAATTATTTCTACTATTCGCTTCGGCACTCATAACATTCCTGAAAATCAACCAATGTAAATATTCAATACCTCAAAAGATAGAGCTTGATCCACGAGTGCTCTTAGACCCAAACGAACAGTGTAACTCAATTATAACCAAAGATATGATTGCTACAATGAGAAAAACTTTTGAAAAAATATCGTATGTCCAAGCATAACTTTCCTCAGAATCAGCCGATTTGAATGGTTAAGAGCTCAAATGATAGCGCTTGATTCACTGAGTGTTCTTAGACTAAAACAACCTTCGTAACTCAATTAGAACCGAAGATATGCTTACATCAAAGTTGGAAAAAGTTGGAAAAAGTTGAAAAAATCAAATAATTTGAGAAAGGCGTAATTTAAGTGATTTGTAATACTTGATGACAAATCTGTGCATGAATACCTTTCATTAAAAAAAGGATGAAGAAAATCGGTCGGATAGTATGGCCGGACGGACTCGGATAAATTTTCATCAATATTTTTAATAATATAGATAGCTTCAATGTGAAAAAAATGTAAAAAAGGTGCAAGAAATCAAATAATTTGAGGAAGGCAGTAGTTAAGTGATTTTTAATACTTGATATTAAATCCGTACCTGAATAACTTTAATTTAATAGTGGTATGAAGGAAATCGACCGGATAGAATGGCCGGACGGAGTCGGTTAAGTTTTCATAATTATTTCTACTATTCGCTTCGGCACTCATAACATTCCTGAGAATCAACCAATGTAAATATTTAATACCTCAAAAGATAGATCATGATCCACTGAGTGCTCTTAGACCAAAACGAAGAGTGTAACTCAATTAGAACCAAAGATATGATTGCTAAAATGAGAAAAACTGTTGAAAACATGGGATGTAATATCGTATGTCCACTCATAACTTTCCTCCGAACCAGCCGATTTGAATGGTTAAGAGCTCAAATGATAGCGCTTGATTCCCTGAGTGTTCTTAGACTAAGACGACCTTCGTAACTAAATTAGAACCGATGATATAATTACTTAAAAGTTGGAAAAAGTTGGAAAAAGTTGAAAAAATCAATTAATTTGAGAAATGCGTTATTTAAGTGATTTGTAATACTTGATAACAAATCTGTGCATGAATACCATTCATTAAAAAAAGGATGAAGAAAATCGGCTGGATAGTATGGCCGGACGGACTCGGATAAGTTTTCATCAATAGGCTATTTTTAATAATATAGATAGCTTCAAAGTGAAAAAAATGTAAAAAAGGTGCAAGAAATCAAATAATTTGAGGAAGGCAGTAGTTAAGTGATTTTTAATACTTGATATTAAATCCGTACCTGAATAACTTTCATTTAATAGTGGTATGAAGGAAATCGACCGGATAGAATGGCCGGACGGACTCGGTTAAGTTTTCATAATTATTTCTACTATTCGCTTCGGCACTCATAACATTCCTGAAAATCAACCAATGTAAATATTTAATACCTCAAAAGATAGAGCTTGATCCACTGAGTGCTCTTAGACCCAAACGAACAGTGTAACTCAATTATAACCAAATATATGATTGCTACAATGAGAAAAACTTTTGAAAAAATATCGTATGTCCAAGCATAACTTTCCTCAGAATCAGCCGATTTCAATGGTTAAGAGCTCAAATGATAGCGCTTGATTCACTGAGTGTTCTTAGACTAAAACAACCTTCGTAACTCAATTAGAACCGAAGATATGCTTACATCAAAGTTGGAAAAAGTTGGAAAAAGTTGAAAAAATCAAATAATTTGAGAAAGGCGTAATTTAAGAGATTTGTAATACTTGATGACAAATCTGTGCATGAATACCTTTCATTTAAAAAGGATGAAGAAAATCGGTCGGATAGTATGGCCGGACGGACTCGGATAAATTTTCATCAATATTTTTAATAATATAGATAGCTTCAATGTGAAAAAAATGTAAAAAAGGTGCAAGAAATCAAATAATTTGAGGAAGGCAGTAGTTAAGTGATTTTTAATACTTGATATTAAATCCGTACCTGAATAACTTTAATTTAATAGTGGTATGAAGGAAATCGACCGGATAGAATGGCCGGACGGAGTCGGTTAAGTTTTCATAATTATTTCTACTATTCGCTTCGGCACTCATAACATTCCTGAGAATCAACCAATGTAAATATTTAATACCTCAAAAGATAGATCTTGATCCACTGAGTGCTCTTAGACCAAAACGAAGAGTGTAACTCAATTAGAACCAAAGATATGATTGCTAAAATGAGAAAAACTGTTGAAAAATGAGTTGTAATATCGTATGTCCACTCATAACTTTCCTCCGAACCAGCCGATTTGAATGGTTAAGAGCTCAAATGATAGCGCTTGATTCCCTGAGTGTTCTTAGACTAAGACGACCTTCGTAACTAAATTAGAACCGAAGATATAATTACTTAAAAGTTGGAAAAAGTTGGAAAAAGTTGAAAAAATCAATTAATTTGAGAAATGCGTTATTTAAGTGATTTGTAATACTTGATAACAAATCTCTGCATGAATACCATTCATTAAAAAAAAGGATGAAGAAAATCGGCTGGATAGTATGGCCGGAAGGACTCGGATAAGTTTTCATCAATAGGCTATTTTTAATAATATAGATAGCTTCAATGTGAAAAAAATGTAAAAAAGGTGCAAGAAATCAAATAATTTGAGGATGGCAGTAGTTAAGTGATTTTTAATACTTGATATTAAATCCGTACCTGAATAACTTTCATTTAATAGTGGTATGAAGGAAATCGACCGGATAGAATGGCCGGACGGACTCGGTTAAGTTTTCATAATTATTTCTACTATTCGCTTCGGCACTCATAACATTCCTGAAAATCAACCAATGTAAATATTCAATACCTCAAAAGATAGAGCTTGATCCACGAGTGCTCTTAGACCCAAACGAACAGTGTAACTCAATTATAACCAAAGATATGATTGCTACAATGAGAAAAACTTTTGAAAAAATATCGTATGTCCAAGCATAACTTTCCTCAGAATCAGCCGATTTGAATGGTTAAGAGCTCAAATGATAGCGCTTGATTCACTGAGTGTTCTTAGACTAAAACAACCTTCGTAACTCAATTAGAACCGAAGATATGCTTACATCAAAGTTGGAAAAAGTTGGAAAAAGTTGAAAAAATCAAATAATTTGAGAAAGGCGTAATTTAAGTGATTTGTAATACTTGATGACAAATCTGTGCATGAATACCTTTCATTAAAAAAAGGATGAAGAAAATCGGTCGGATAGTATGGCCGGACGGACTCGGATAAATTTTCATCAATATTTTTAATAATATAGATAGCTTCAATGTGAAAAAAATGTAAAAAAGGTGCAAGAAATCAAATAATTTGAGGAAGGCAGTAGTTAAGTGATTTTTAATACTTGATATTAAATCCGTACCTGAATAACTTTAATTTAATAGTGGTATGAAGGAAATCGACCGGATAGAATGGCCGGACGGACTCGGTTAAGTTTTCATAATTATTTCTACTATTCGCTTCGGCACTCATAACATTCCTGAGAATCAACCAATGTAAATATTTAATACCTCAAAAGATAGATCTTGATCCACTGAGTGCTCTTAGACCAAAACGAAGAGTGTAACTCAATTAGAACCAAAGATATGATTGCTAAAATGAGAAAAACTGTTGAAAAATGAGTTGTAATATCGTATGTCCACTCATAACGTTCCTCCGAACCAGCCGATTTGAATGGTTAAGAGCTCAAATGATAGCGCTTGATTCCCTGAGTGTTCTTAGACTAAGACGACCTTTGTAACTAAATTAGAACCGAAGATATAATTACTTAAAAGTTGGAAAAACTTGAAAAAATCAATTAATTTGAGAAATGCGTTATTTAAGTGATTTGTAATACTTGATAACAAATCTGTGCATGAATACCATTCATTAAAAAAAAGGATGAAGAAAATCGGCTGGATAGTATGGCCGGACGGACTCGGATAAGTTTTCATCAATAGGCTATTTTTAATAATATAGATAGCTTCAATGTGAAAAAAATGTAAAAAAGGTGCAAGAAATCAAATAATTTGAGGAAGGCAGTAGTTAAGTGATTTTTAATACTTGATATTAAATCCGTACCTGAATAACTTTCATTTAATAGTGGTATGAAGGAAATCGACCGGATAGAATGGCCGGACGGAGTCGGTTAAGTTTTCATAATTATTTCTACTATTCGCTTCGGCACTCATAACATTCCTGAGAATCAACCAATGTAAATATTTAATACCTCAAAAGATAGATCATGATCCACTGAGTGCTCTTAGACCAAAACGAAGAGTGTAACTCAATTAGAACCAAAGATATGATTGCTAAAATGAGAAAAACTGTTGAAAACATGGGATGTAATATCGTATGTCCACTCATAACTTTCCTCCGAACCAGCCGATTTGAATGGTTAAGAGCTCAAATGATAGCGCTTGATTCCCTGAGTGTTCTTAGACTAAGACGACCTTCGTAACTAAATTAGAACCGATGATATAATTACTTAAAAGTTGGAAAAAGTTGGAAAAAGTTGAAAAAATCAATTAATTTGAGAAATGCGTTATTTAAGTGATTTGTAATACTTGATAACAAATCTGTGCATGAATACCATTCATTAAAAAAAGGATGAAGAAAATCGGCTGGATAGTATGGCCGGACGGACTCGGATAAGTTTTCATCAATAGGCTATTTTTAATAATATAGATAGCTTCAAAGTGAAAAAAATGTAAAAAAGGTGCAAGAAATCAAATAATTTGAGGAAGGCAGTAGTTAAGTGATTTTTAATACTTGATATTAAATCCGTACCTGAATAACTTTCATTTAATAGTGGTATGAAGGAAATCGACCGGATAGAATGGCCGGACGGACTCGGTTAAGTTTTCATAATTATTTCTACTATTCGCTTCGGCACTCATAACATTCCTGAAAATCAACCAATGTAAATATTTAATACCTCAAAAGATAGAGCTTGATCCACTGAGTGCTCTTAGACCCAAACGAACAGTGTAACTCAATTATAACCAAATATATGATTGCTACAATGAGAAAAACTTTTGAAAAAATATCGTATGTCCAAGCATAACCTTCCTCAGAATCAGCCGATTTCAATGGTTAAGAGCTCAAATGATAGCGCTTGATTCACTGAGTGTTCTTAGACTAAAACAACCTTCGTAACTCAATTAGAACCGAAGATATGCTTACATCAAAGTTGGAAAAAGTTGGAAAAAGTTGAAAAAATCAAATAATTTGAGAAAGGCGTAATTTAAGAGATTTGTAATACTTGATGACAAATCTGTGCATGAATACCTTTCATTTAAAAAGGATGAAGAAAATCGGTCGGATAGTATGGCCGGACGGACTCGGATAAATTTTCATCAATATTTTTAATAATATAGATAGCTTCAATGTGAAAAAAATGTAAAAAAGGTGCAAGAAATCAAATAATTTGAGGAAGGCAGTAGTTAAGTGATTTTTAATACTTGATATTAAATCCGTACCTGAATAACTTTAATTTAATAGTGGTATGAAGGAAATCGACCGGATAGAATGGCCGGACGGACTCGGTTAAGTTTTCATAATTATTTCTACTATTCGCTTCGGCACTCATAACATTCCTGAGAATCAACCAATGTAAATATTTAATACCTCAAAAGATAGATCTTGATCCACTGAGTGCTCTTAGACCAAAACGAAGAGTGTAACTCAATTAGAACCAAAGATATGATTGCTAAAATGAGAAAAACTGTTGAAAAATGAGTTGTAATATCGTATGTCCACTCATAACGTTCCTCCGAACCAGCCGATTTGAATGGTTAAGAGCTCAAATGATAGCGCTTGATTCCCTGAGTGTTCTTAGACTAAGACGACCTTCGTAACTAAATTAGAACCGAAGATATAATTACTTAAAAGTTGGAAAAAGTTGGAAAAAGTTGAAAAAATCAATTAATTTGAGAAATGCGTTATTTAAGTGATTTGTAATACTTGATAACAAATCTGTGCATGAATACCATTCATTAAAAAAAAGGATGAAGAAAATCGGCTGGATAGTATGGCCGGAAGGACTCGGATAAGTTTTCATCAATAGGCTATTTTTAATAATATAGATAGCTTCAATGTGAAAAAAATGTAAAAAAGGTGCAAGAAATCAAATAATTTGAGGAAGGCAGTAGTTAAGTGATTTTTAATACTTGATATTAAATCCGTACCTGAATAACTTTCATTTAATAGTGGTATGAAGGAAATCGACCGGATAGAATGGCCGGACGGACTCGGTTAAGTTTTCATAATTATTTCTACTATTCGCTTCGGCACTCATAACATTCCTGAAAATCAACCAATGTAAATATTCAATACCTCAAAAGATAGAGCTTGATCCACGAGTGCTCTTAGACCCAAACGAACAGTGTAACTCAATTATAACCAAAGATATGATTGCTACAATGAGAAAAACTTTTGAAAAAATATCGTATGTCCAAGCATAACTTTCCTCAGAATCAGCCGATTTGAATGGTTAAGAGCTCAAATGATAGCGCTTGATTCACTGAGTGTTCTTAGACTAAAACAACCTTCGTAACTCAATTAGAACCGAAGATATGCTTACATCAAAGTTGGAAAAAGTTGGAAAAAGTTGAAAAAATCAAATAATTTGAGAAAGGCGTAATTTAAGTGATTTGTAATACTTGATGACAAATCTGTGCATGAATACCTTTCATTAAAAAAAGGATGAAGAAAATCGGTCGGATAGTATGGCCGGACGGACTCGGATAAATTTTCATAAATATTTTTAATAATATAGATAGCTTCAATGTGAAATAAATGTAAAAAAGGTGCAAGAAATCAAATAATTTGAGGAAGGCAGTAGTTAAGTGATTTTTAATACTTGATATTAAATCCGTACCTGAATAACTTTAATTTAATAGTGGTATGAAGGAAATCGACCGGATAGAATGGCCGGACGGACTCGGTTAAGTTTTCATAATTATTTCTACTATTCGCTTCGGCACTCATAACATTCCTGAGAATCAACCAATGTAAATATTTAATACCTCAAAAGATAGATCTTGATCCACTGAGTGCTCTTAGACCAAAACGAAGAGTGTAACTCAATTAGAACCAAAGATATGATTGCTAAAATGAGAAAAACTGTTGAAAAATGAGTTGTAATATCGTATGTCCACTCATAAAGTTCCTCCGAACCAGCCGATTTGAATGGTTAAGAGCTCAAATGATAGCGCTTGATTCCCTGAGTGTTCTTAGACTAAGACGACCTTCGTAACTAAATTAGAACCGAAGATATAATTACTTAAAAGTTGGAAAAAGTTGAAAAAATCAATTAATTTGAGAAATGCGTTATTTAAGTGATTTGTAATACTTGATAACAAATCTGTGCATGAATACCATTCATTAAAAAAAAGGATGAAGAAAATCGGCTGGATAGTATGGCCGGACGGACTCGGATAAGTTTTCATCAATAGGCTATTTTTAATAATATAGATAGCTTCAATGTGAAAAAAATGTAAAAAAGGTGCAAGAAATCAAATAATTTGAGGAAGGCAGTAGTTAAGTGATTTTTAATACTTGATATTAAATCCGTACCTGAATAACTTTCATTTAATAGTGGTATGAAGGAAATCGACCGGATAGAATGGCCGGACGGAGTCGGTTAAGTTTTCATAATTATTTCTACTATTCGCTTCGGCACTCATAACATTCCTGAGAATCAACCAATGTAAATATTTAATACCTCAAAAGATAGATCTTGATCCACTGAGTGCTCTTAGACCAAAACGAAGAGTGTAACTCAATTAGAACCAAAGATATGATTGCTAAAATGAGAAAAACTGTTGAAAAATGAGTTGTAATATCGTATGTCCACTCATAACGTTCCTCCGAACCAGCCGATTTGAATGGTTAAGAGCTCAAATGATAGCGCTTGATTCCCTGAGTGTTCTTAGACTAAGACGACCTTCGTAACTAAATTAGAACCGAAGATATAATTACTTAAAAGTTGGAAAAAGTTGGAAAAAGTTGAAAAAATCAATTAATTTGAGAAATGCGTTATTTAAGTGATTTGTAATACTTGATAACAAATCTGTGCATGAATACCATTCATTAAAAAAAAGGATGAAGAAAATCGGCTGGATAGTATGGCCGGAAGGACTCGGATAAGTTTTCATCAATAGGCTATTTTTAATAATATAGATAGCTTCAATGTGAAAAAAATGTAAAAAAGGTGCAAGAAATCAAATAATTTGAGGAAGGCAGTAGTTAAGTGATTTTTAATACTTGATATTAAATCCGTACCTGAATAACTTTCATTTAATAGTGGTATGAAGGAAATCGACCGGATAGAATGGCCGGACGGACTCGGTTAAGTTTTCATAATTATTTCTACTATTCGCTTCGGCACTCATAACATTCCTGAAAATCAACCAATGTAAATATTCAATACCTCAAAAGATAGAGCTTGATCCACGAGTGCTCTTAGACCCAAACGAACAGTGTAACTCAATTATAACCAAAGATATGATTGCTACAATGAGAAAAACTTTTGAAAAAATATCGTATGTCCAAGCATAACTTTCCTCAGAATCAGCCGATTTGAATGGTTAAGAGCTCAAATGATAGCGCTTGATTCACTGAGTGTTCTTAGACTAAAACAACCTTCGTAACTCAATTAGAACCGAAGATATGCTTACATCAAAGTTGGAAAAAGTTGGAAAAAGTTGAAAAAATCAAGTAATTTGAGAAAGGCGTAATTTAAGTGATTTGTAATACTTGATGACAAATCTGTGCATGAATACCTTTCATTAAAAAAAGGATGAAGAAAATCGGTCGGATAGTATGGCCGGACGGACTCGGATAAATTTTCATCAATATTTTTAATAATATAGATAGCTTCAATGTGAAAAAAATGTAAAAAAGGTGCAAGAAATCAAATAATTTGAGGAAGGCAGTAGTTAAGTGATTTTTAATACTTGATATTAAATCCGTACCTGAATAACTTTAATTTAATAGTGGTATGAAGGAAATCGACCGGATAGAATGGCCGGACGGACTCGGTTAAGTTTTCATAATTATTTCTACTATTCGCTTCGGCACTCATAACATTCCTGAGAATCAACCAATGTAAATATTTAATACCTCAAAAGATAGATCTTGATCCACTGAGTGCTCTTAGACCAAAACGAAGAGTGTAACTCAATTAGAACCAAAGATATGATTGCTAAAATGAGAAAAACTGTTGAAAAATGAGTTGTAATATCGTATGTCCACTCATAACGTTCCTCCGAACCAGCCGATTTGAATGGTTAAGAGCTCAAATGATAGCGCTTGATTCCCTGAGTGTTCTTAGACTAAGACGACCTTCGTAACTAAATTAGAACCGAAGATATAATTACTTAAAAGTTGGAAAAAGTTGAAAAAATCAATTAATTTGAGAAATGCGTTATTTAAGTGATTTGTAATACTTGATAACAAATCTGTGCATGAATACCATTCATTAAAAAAAAGGATGAAGAAAATCGGCTGGATAGTATGGCCGGACGGACTCGGATAAGTTTTCATCAATAGGCTATTTTTAATAATATAGATAGCTTCAATGTGAAAAAAATGTAAAAAAGGTGCAAGAAATCAAATAATTTGAGGAAGGCAGTAGTTAAGTGATTTTTAATACTTGATATTAAATCCGTACCTGAATAACTTTCATTTAATAGTGGTATGAAGGAAATCGACCGGATAGAATGGCCGGACGGAGTCGGTTAAGTTTTCATAATTATTTCTACTATTCGCTTCGGCACTCATAACATTCCTGAGAATCAACCAATGTAAATATTTAATACCTCAAAAGATAGATCATGATCCACTGAGTGCTCTTAGACCAAAACGAAGAGTGTAACTCAATTAGAACCAAAGATATGATTGCTAAAATGAGAAAAACTGTTGAAAACATGGGATGTAATATCGTATGTCCACTCATAACTTTCCTCCGAACCAGCCGATTTGAATGGTTAAGAGCTCAAATGATAGCGCTTGATTCCCTGAGTGTTCTTAGACTAAGACGACCTTCGTAACTAAATTAGAACCGATGATATAATTACTTAAAAGTTGGAAAAAGTTGGAAAAAGTTGAAAAAATCAATTAATTTGAGAAATGCGTTATTTAAGTGATTTGTAATACTTGATAACAAATCTGTGCATGAATACCATTCATTAAAAAAAGGATGAAGAAAATCGGCTGGATAGTATGGCCGGACGGACTCGGATAAGTTTTCATCAATAGGCTATTTTTAATAATATAGATAGCTTCAAAGTGAAAAAAATGTAAAAAAGGTGCAAGAAATCAAATAATTTGAGGAAGGCAGTAGTTAAGTGATTTTTAATACTTGATATTAAATCCGTACCTGAATAACTTTCATTTAATAGTGGTATGAAGGAAATCGACCGGATGGAATGGCCGGACGGACTCGGTTAAGTTTTCATAATTATTTCTACTATTCGCTTCGGCACTCATAACATTCCTGAAAATCAACCAATGTAAATATTTAATACCTCAAAAGATAGAGCTTGATCCACTGAGTGCTCTTAGACCCAAACGAACAGTGTAACTCAATTATAACCAAATATATGATTGCTACAATGAGAAAAACTTTTGAAAAAATATCGTATGTCCAAGCATAACTTTCCTCAGAATCAGCCGATTTCAATGGTTAAGAGCTCAAATGATAGCGCTTGATTCACTGAGTGTTCTTAGACTAAAACAACCTTCGTAACTCAATTAGAACCGAAGATATGCTTACATCAAAGTTGGAAAAAGTTGGAAAAAGTTGAAAAAATCAAATAATTTGAGAAAGGCGTAATTTAAGAGATTTGTAATACTTGATGACAAATCTGTGCATGAATACCTTTCATTTAAAAAGGATGAAGAAAATCGGTCGGATAGTATGGCCGGACGGACTCGGATAAATTTTCATCAATATTTTTAATAATATAGATAGCTTCAATGTGAAAAAAATGTAAAAAAGGTGCAAGAAATCAAATAATTTGAGGAAGGCAGTAGTTAAGTGATTTTTAATACTTGATATTAAATCCGTACCTGAATAACTTTAATTTAATAGTGGTATGAAGGAAATCGACCGGATAGAATGGCCGGACGGACTCGGTTAAGTTTTCATAATTATTTCTACTATTCGCTTCGGCACTCATAACATTCCTGAGAATCAACCAATGTAAATATTTAATACCTCAAAAGATAGATCTTGATCCACTGAGTGCTCTTAGACCAAAACGAAGAGTGTAACTCAATTAGAACCAAAGATATGATTGCTAAAATGAGAAAAACTGTTGAAAAATGAGTTGTAATATCGTATGTCCACTCATAACGTTCCTCCGAACCAGCCGATTTGAATGGTTAAGAGCTCAAATGATAGCGCTTGATTCCCTGAGTGTTCTTAGACTAAGACGACCTTCGTAACTAAATTAGAACCGAAGATATAATTACTTAAAAGTTGGAAAAAGTTGAAAAAATCAATTAATTTGAGAAATGCGTTATTTAAGTGATTTGTAATACTTGATAACAAATCTGTGCATGAATACCATTCATTAAAAAAAAGGATGAAGAAAATCGGCTGGATAGTATGGCCGGACGGACTCGGATAAGTTTTCATCAATAGGCTATTTTTAATAATATAGATAGCTTCAATGTGAAAAAAATGTAAAAAAGGTGCAAGAAATCAAATAATTTGAGGAAGGCAGTAGTTAAGTGATTTTTAATACTTGATATTAAATCCGTACCTGAATAACTTTCATTTAATAGTGGTATGAAGGAAATCGACCGGATAGAATGGCCGGACGGAGTCGGTTAAGTTTTCATAATTATTTCTACTATTCGCTTCGGCACTCATAACATTCCTGAGAATCAACCAATGTAAATATTTAATACCTCAAAAGATAGATCTTGACCCACTGAGTGCTCTTAGACCAAAACGAAGAGTGTAACTCAATTAGAACCAAAGATATGATTGCTAAAATGAGAAAAACTGTTGAAAAATGAGTTGTAATATCGTATGTCCACTCATAACGTTCCTCCGAACCAGCCGATTTGAATGGTTAAGAGCTCAAATGATAGCGCTTGATTCCCTGAGTGTTCTTAGACTAAGACGACCTTCGTAACTAAATTAGAACCGAAGATATAATTACTTAAAAGTTGGAAAAAGTTGGAAAAAGTTGAAAAAATCAATTAATTTGAGAAATGCGTTATTTAAGTGATTTGTAATACTTGATAACAAATCTGTGCATGAATACCATTCATTAAAAAAAAGGATGAAGAAAATCGGCTGGATAGTATGGCCGGAAGGACTCGGATAAGTTTTCATCAATAGGCTATTTTTAATAATATAGATAGCTTCAATGTGAAAAAAATGTAAAAAAGGTGCAAGAAATCAAATAATTTGAGGAAGGCAGTAGTTAAGTGATTTTTAATACTTGATATTAAATCCGTACCTGAATAACTTTCATTTAATAGTGGTATGAAGGAAATCGACCGGATAGAATGGCCGGACGGACTCGGTTAAGTTTTCATAATTATTTCTACTATTCGCTTCGGCACTCATAACATTCCTGAAAATCAACCAATGTAAATATTCAATACCTCAAAAGATAGAGCTTGATCCACGAGTGCTCTTAGACCCAAACGAACAGTGTAACTCAATTATAACCAAAGATATGATTGCTACAATGAGAAAAACTTTTGAAAAAATATCGTATGTCCAAGCATAACTTTCCTCAGAATCAGCCGATTTGAATGGTTAAGAGCTCAAATGATAGCGCTTGATTCACTGAGTGTTCTTAGACTAAAACAACCTTCGTAACTCAATTAGAACCGAAGATATGCTTACATCAAAGTTGGAAAAAGTTGGAAAAAGTTGAAAAAATCAAATAATTTGAGAAAGGCGTAATTTAAGTGATTTGTAATACTTGATGACAAATCTGTGCATGAATACCTTTCATTAAAAAAAGGATGAAGAAAATCGGTCGGATAGTATGGCCGGACGGACTCGGATAAATTTTCATCAATATTTTTAATAATATAGATAGCTTCAATGTGAAAAAAATGTAAAAAAGGTGCAAGAAATCAAATAATTTGAGGAAGGCAGTAGTTAAGTGATTTTTAATACTTGATATTAAATCCGTACCTGAATAACTTTAATTTAATAGTGGTATGAAGGAAATCGACCGGATAGAATGGCCGGACGGACTCGGTTAAGTTTTCATAATTATTTCTACTATTCGCTTCGGCACTCATAACATTCCTGAGAATCAACCAATGTAAATATTTAATACCTCAAAAGATAGATCTTGATCCACTGAGTGCTCTTAGACCAAAACGAAGAGTGTAACTCAATTAGAACCAAAGATATGATTGCTAAAATGAGAAAAACTGTTGAAAAATGAGTTGTAATATCGTATGTCCACTCATAACGTTCCTCCGAACCAGCCGATTTGAATGGTTAAGAGCTCAAATGATAGCGCTTGATTCCCTGAGTGTTCTTAGACTAAGACGACCTTCGTAACTAAATTAGAACCGAAGATATAATTACTTAAAGGTTGGAAAAAGTTGAAAAAATCAATTAATTTGAGAAATGCGTTATTTAAGTGATTTGTAATACTTGATAACAAATCTGTGCATGAATACCATTCATTAAAAAAAAGGATGAAGAAAATCGGCTGGATAGTATGGCCGGACGGACTCGGATAAGTTTTCATCAATAGGCTATTTTTAATAATATAGATAGCTTCAATGTGAAAAAAATGTAAAAAAGGTGCAAGAAATCAAATAATTTGAGGAAGGCAGTAGTTAAGTGATTTTTAATACTTGATATTAAATCCGTACCTGAATAACTTTCATTTAATAGTGGTATGAAGGAAATCGACCGGATAGAATGGCCGGACGGAGTCGGTTAAGTTTTCATAATTATTTCTACTATTCGCTTCGGCACTCATAACATTCCTGAGAATCAACCAATGTAAATATTTAATACCTCAAAAGATAGATCATGATCCACTGAGTGCTCTTAGACCAAAACGAAGAGTGTAACTCAATTAGAACCAAAGATATGATTGCTAAAATGAGAAAAACTGTTGAAAACATGGGATGTAATATCGTATGTCCACTCATAACTTTCCTCCGAACCAGCCGATTTGAATGGTTAAGAGCTCAAATGATAGCGCTTGATTCCCTGAGTGTTCTTAGACTAAGACGACCTTCGTAACTAAATTAGAACCGATGATATAATTACTTAAAAGTTGGAAAAAGTTGGAAAAAGTTGAAAAAATCAATTAATTTGAGAAATGCGTTATTTAAGTGATTTGTAATACTTGATAACAAATCTGTGCATGAATACCATTCATTAAAAAAAGGATGAAGAAAATCGGCTGGATAGTATGGCCGGACGGACTCGGATAAGTTTTCATCAATAGGCTATTTTTAATAATATAGATAGCTTCAAAGTGAAAAAAATGTAAAAAAGGTGCAAGAAATCAAATAATTTGAGGAAGGCAGTAGTTAAGTGATTTTTAATACTTGATATTAAATCCGTACCTGAATAACTTTCATTTAATAGTGGTATGAAGGAAATCGACCGGATAGAATGGCCGGACGGACTCGGTTAAATTTTCATAATTATTTCTACTATTCGCTTCGGCACTCATAACATTCCTGAAAATCAACCAATGTAAATATTTAATACCTCAAAAGATAGAGCTTGATCCACTGAGTGCTCTTAGACCCAAACGAACAGTGTAACTCAATTATAACCAAATATATGATTGCTACAATGAGAAAAACTTTTGAAAAAATATCGTATGTCCAAGCATAACTTTCCTCAGAATCAGCCGATTTCAATGGTTAAGAGCTCAAATGATAGCGCTTGATTCACTGAGTGTTCTTAGACTAAAACAACCTTCGTAACTCAATTAGAACCGAAGATATGCTTACATCAAAGTTGGAAAAAGTTGGAAAAAGTTGAAAAAATCAAATAATTTGAGAAAGGCGTAATTTAAGTGATTTGTAATACTTGATGACAAATCTGTGCATGAATACCTTTCATTAAAAAAAGGATGAAGAAAATCGGTCGGATAGTATGGCCGGACGGACTCGGATAAATTTTCATCAATATTTTTAATAATATAGATAGCTTCAATGTGAAAAAAATGTAAAAAAGGTGCAAGAAATCAAATAATTTGAGGAAGGCAGTAGTTAAGTGATTTTTAATACTTGATATTAAATCCGTACCTGAATAACTTTAATTTAATAGTGGTATGAAGGAAATCGACCGGATAGAATGGCCGGACGGAGTCGGTTAAGTTTTCATAATTATTTCTACTATTCGCTTCGGCACTCATAACATACCTGAGAATCAACCAATGTAAATATTTAATACCTCAAAAGATAGATCATGATCCACTGAGTGCTCTTAGACCAAAACGAAGAGTGTAACTCAATTAGAACCAAAGATATGATTGCTAAAATGAGAAAAACTGTTGAAAACATGGGATGTAATATCGTATGTCCACTCATAACTTTCCTCCGAACCAGCCGATTTGAATGGTTAACAGCTCAAATGATAGCGCTTGATTCCCTGAGTGTTCTTAGACTAAGACGACCTTCGTAACTAAATTAGAACCGATGATATAATTACTTAAAAGTTGGAAAAAGTTGGAAAAAGTTGAAAAAATCAATTAATTTGAGAAATGCGTTATTTAAGTGATTTGTAATACTTGATAACAAATCTGTGCATGAATACCATTCATTAAAAAAAGGATGAAGAAAATCGGCTGGATAGTATGGCCGGACGGACTCGGATAAGTTTTCATCAATAGGCTATTTTTAATAATATAGATAGCTTCAAAGTGAAAAAAATGTAAAAAAGGTGCAAGAAATCAAATAATTTGAGGAAGGCAGTAGTTAAGTGATTTTTAATACTTGATATTAAATCCGTACCTGAATAACTTTCATTTAATAGTGGTATGAAGGAAATCGACCGGATAGAATGGCCGGACGGACTCGGTTAAGTTTTCATAATTATTTCTACTATTCGCTTCGGCACTCATAACATTCCTGAAAATCAACCAATGTAAATATTTAATACCTCAAAAGATAGAGCTTGATCCACTGAGTGCTCTTAGACCCAAACGAACAGTGTAACTCAATTATAACCAAATATATGATTGCTACAATGAGAAAAACTTTTGAAAAAATATCGTATGTCCAAGCATAACTTTCCTCAGAATCAGCCGATTTCAATGGTTAAGAGCTCAAATGATAGCGCTTGATTCACTGAGTGTTCTTAGACTAAAACAACCTTCGTAACTCAATTAGAACCGAAGATATGCTTACATCAAAGTTGGAAAATGTTGGAAAAAGTTGAAAAAATCAAATAATTTGAGAAAGGCGTAATTTAAGAGATTTGTAATACTTGATGACAAATCTGTGCATGAATACCTTTCATTTAAAAAGGATGAAGAAAATCGGTCGGATAGTATGGCCGGACGGACTCGGATAAATTTTCATCAATATTTTTAATAATATAGATAGCTTCAATGTGAAAAAAATGTAAAAAAGGTGCAAGAAATCAAATAATTTGAGGAAGGCAGTAGTTAAGTGATTTTTAATACTTGATATTAAATCCGTACCTGAATAACTTTAATTTAATAGTGGTATGAAGGAAATCGACCGGATAGAATGGCCGGACGGAGTCGGTTAAGTTTTCATAATTATTTCTACTATTCGCTTCGGCACTCATAACATTCCTGAGAATCAACCAATGTAAATATTTAATACCTCAAAAGATAGATCTTGATCCACTGAGTGCTCTTAGACCAAAACGAAGAGTGTAACTCAATTAGAACCAAAGATATGATTGCTAAAATGAGAAAAACTGTTGAAAAATGAGTTGTAATATCGTATGTCCACTCATAACTTTCCTCCGAACCAGCCGATTTGAATGGTTAAGAGCTCAAATGATAGCGCTTGATTCCCTGAGTGTTCTTAGACTAAGACGACCTTCGTAACTAAATTAGAACCGAAGATATAATTACTTAAAAGTTGGAAAAAGTTGGAAAAAGTTGAAAAAATCAATTAATTTGAGAAATGCGTTATTTAAGTGATTTGTAATACTTGATAACAAATCTGTGCATGAATACCATTCATTAAAAAAAAGGATGAAGAAAATCGGCTGGATAGTATGGCCGGAAGGACTCGGATAAGTTTTCATCAATAGGCTATTTTTAATAATATAGATAGCTTCAATGTGAAAAAAATGTAAAAAAGGTGCAAGAAATCAAATAATTTGAGGAAGGCAGTAGTTAAGTGATTTTTAATACTTGATATTAAATCCGTACCTGAATAACTTTCATTTAATAGTGGTATGAAGGAAATCGACCGGATAGAATGGCCGGACGGACTCGGTTAAGTTTTCATAATTATTTCTACTATTCGCTTCGGCACTCATAACATTCCTGAAAATCAACCAATGTAAATATTCAATACCTCAAAAGATAGAGCTTGATCCACGAGTGCTCTTAGACCCAAACGAACAGTGTAACTCAATTATAACCAAAGATATGATTGCTACAATGAGAAAAACTTTTGAAAAAATATCGTATGTCCAAGCATAACTTTCCTCAGAATCAGCCGATTTGAATGGTTAAGAGCTCAAATGATAGCGCTTGATTCACTGAGTGTTCTTAGACTAAAACAACCTTCGTAACTCAATTAGAACCGAAGATATGCTTACATCAAAGTTGGAAAAAGTTGGAAAAAGTTGAAAAAATCAAATAATTTGAGAAAGGCGTAATTTAAGTGATTTGTAATACTTGATGACAAATCTGTGCATGAATACCTTTCATTAAAAAAAGGATGAAGAAAATCGGTCGGATAGTATGGCCGGACGGACTCGGATAAATTTTCATCAATATTTTTAATAATATAGATAGCTTCAATGTGAAAAAAATGTAAAAAAGGTGCAAGAAATCAAATAATTTGAGGAAGGCAGTAGTTAAGTGATTTTTAATACTTGATATTAAATCCGTACCTGAATAACTTTAATTTAATAGTGGTATGAAGGAAATCGACCGGATAGAATGGCCGGACGGACTCGGTTAAGTTTTCATAATTATTTCTACTATTCGCTTCGGCACTCATAACATTCCTGAGAATCAACCAATGTAAATATTTAATACCTCAAAAGATAGATCTTGATCCACTGAGTGCTCTTAGACCAAAACGAAGAGTGTAACTCAATTAGAACCAAAGATATGATTGCTAAAATGAGAAAAACTGTTGAAAAATGAGTTGTAATATCGTATGTCCACTCATAACGTTCCTCCGAACCAGCCGATTTGAATGGTTAAGAGCTCAAATGATAGCGCTTGATTCCCTGAGTGTTCTTAGACTAAGACGACCTTCGTAACTAAATTAGAACCGAAGATATAATTACTTAAAAGTTGGAAAAAGTTGAAAAAATCAATTAATTTGAGAAATGCGTTATTTAAGTGATTTGTAATACTTGATAACAAATCTGTGCATGAATACCATTCATTAAAAAAAAGGATGAAGAAAATCGGCTGGGTAGTATGGCCGGACGGACTCGGATAAGTTTTCATCAATAGGCTATTTTTAATAATATAGATAGCTTCAATGTGAAAAAAATGTAAAAAAGGTGCAAGAAATCAAATAATTTGAGGAAGGCAGTAGTTAAGTGATTTTTAATACTTGATATTAAATCCGTACCTGAATAACTTTCATTTAATAGTGGTATGAAGGAAATCGACCGGATAGAATGGCCGGACGGACTCGGTTAAGTTTTCATAATTATTTCTACTATTCGCTTCGGCACTCATAACATTCCTGAAAATCAACCAATGTAAATATTTAATACCTCAAAAGATAGAGCTTGATCCACTGAGTGCTCTTAGACCCAAACGAACAGTGTAACTCAATTATAACCAAAGATATGATTGCTACAATGAGAAAAACTTTTGGAAAAATATCGTATGTCCAAGCATAACTTTCCTCAGAATCAGCCGATTTGAATGGTTAAGAGCTCAAATGATAGCGCTTGATTCACTGAGTGTTCTTAGACTAAAACAACCTTCGTAACTCAATTAGAACCGAAGATATGCTTACATCAAAGTTGGAAAAAGTTGGAAAAAGTTGAAAAAAACAAATAATTTGAGAAAGGCGTAATTTAAGTGATTTGTAATACTTGATGACAAATCTGTGCATGAATACCTTTCATTAAAAAAGGATGAAGAAAATCGGTCGGATAGTATGGCCGGACGGACTCGGATAAATTTTCATCAATATTTTTAATAATATAGATAGCTTCAATGTGAAAAAAATGTAAAAAAGGTGCAAGAAATCAAATAAATTGAGGAAGGCAGTAGTTAAGTGATTTTTAATACTTGATATTAAATCCGTACCTGAATAACTTTAATTTAATAGTGGTATGAAGGAAATCGACCGGATAGAATGGCCGGACGGAGTCGGTTAAGTTTTCATAATTATTTCTACTATTCGCTTCGGCACTCATAACATTCCTGAGAATCAACCAATGTAAATATTTAATACCTCAAAAGATAGATCTTGATCCACTGAGTGCTCTTAGACCAAAACGAAGAGTGTAACTCAATTAGAACCAAAGATATGATTGCTAAAATGAGAAAAACTGTTGAAAAATGAGTTGTAATATCGTATGTCCACTCATAACTTTCCTCCGAACCAGCCGATTTGAATGGTTAAGAGCTCAAATGATAGCGCTTGATTCCCTGAGTGTTCTTAGACTAAGACGACCTTCGTAACTAAATTAGAACCGATGATATAATTACTTAAAAGTTGGAAAAAGTTGGAAAAAGTTGAAAAAATCAATTAATTTGAGAAATGCGTTATTTAAGTGATTTGTAATACTTGATAACAAATCTGTGCATGAATACCATTCATTAAAAAAAAGGATGAAGAAAATCGGCTGGATAGTATGGCCGGACGGACTCGGATAAGTTTTCATCAATAGGCTATTTTTAATAATATAGATAGCTTCAATGTGAAAAAAATGTAAAAAAGGTGCAAGAAATCAAATAATTTGAGGAAGGCAGTAGTTAAGTGATTTTTAATACTTGATATTAAATCCGTACCAGAATAACTTTCATTTAATAGTGGTATGAAGGAAATCGACCGGATAGAATGGCCGCACGGACTCGGTTAAGTTTTCATAATTATTTCTACTATTCGCTTCGGCACTCATAACATTCCTGAAAATCAACCAATGTAAATATTCAATACCTCAAAAGATAGAGCTTGATCCACGAGTGCTCTTAGACCCAAACGAACAGTGTAACTCAATTATAACCAAAGATATGATTGCTACAATGAGAAAAACTTTTGAAAAAATATCGTATGTCCAAGCATAACTTTCCTCAGAATCAGCCGATTTGAATGGTTAAGAGCTCAAATGATAGCGCTTGATTCACTGAGTGTTCTTAGACTAAAACAACCTTCGTAACTTAATTAGAACCGAAGATATGCTTACATCAAAGTTGGAAAAAGTTGGAAAAAGTTGAAAAAATCAAATAATTTGAGAAAGGCGTAATTTAAGTGATTTGTAATACTTGATGACAAATCTGTGCATGAATACCTTTCATTAAAAAAGGATGAAGAAAATCGGTCGGATAGTATGGCCGGACGGACTCGGATAAATTTTCATCAATATTTTTAATAATATAGATAGCTTCAATGTGAAAAAAATGTAAAAAAGGTGCAAGAAATCAAATAAATTGAGGAAGGCAGTAGTTAAGTGATTTTTAATACTTGATATTAAATCCGTACCTGAATAACTTTAATTTAATAGTGGTATGAAGGAAATCGACCGGATAGAATGGCCGGACGGAGTCGGTTAAGTTTTCATAATTATTTCTACTATTCGCTTCGGCACTCATAACATTCCTGAGAATCAACCAATGTAAATATTTAATACCTCAAAAGATAGATCTTGATCCACTGAGTGCTCTTAGACCAAAACGAAGAGTGTAACTCAATTAGAACCAAAGATATGATTGCTAAAATGAGAAAAACTGTTGAAAAATGAGTTGTAATATCGTATGTCCACTCATAACTTTCCTCCGAACCAGCCGATTTGAATGGTTAAGAGCTCAAATGATAGCGCTTGATTCCCTGAGTGTTCTTAGACTAAGACGACCTTCGTAACTAAATTAGAACCGAAGATATAATTACTTAAAAGTTGGAAAAAGTTGGAAAAAGTTGAAAAAATCAATTATTTTGAGAAATGCGTTATTTAAGTGATTTGTAATACTTGATAACAAATCTGTGCATGAATACCATTCATTAAAAAAAAGGATGAAGAAAATCGGCTGGATAGTATGGCCGGACGGACTCGGATAAGTTTTCATCAATATTTTTAATAATATAGATAGCTTCAATGTGAAAAAAATGTAAAAAAGGTGCAAGAAATCAAATAATTTGAGGAAGGCAGTAGTTAAGTGATTTTTAATACTTGATATTAAATCCGTACCAGAATAACTTTCATTTAATAGTGGTATGAAGGAAATCGACCGGATACAATGGCCGGACGGACTCGGTTAAGTTTTCATAATTATTTCTACTATTCGCTTCGGCACTCATAACATTCCTGAAAATCAACCAATGTAAATATTTAATACCTCAAAAGACAGAGCTTGATCCACGAGTGCTCTTAGACCCAAACGAACAGTGTAACTCAATTATAACCAAAGATATGATTGCTACAATGAGAAAAACTTTTGAAAAAATATCGTATGTCCAAGCATAACTTTCCTCAGAATCAGCCGATTTGAATGGTTAAGAGCTCAAATGATAGCGCTTGATTCACTGAGTGTTCTTAGACTAAATCAACCTTCGTAACTCAATTAGAACCGAAGATATGCTTACATCAAAGTTGGAAAAAGTTGGAAAAAGTTGAAAAAATCAAATAATTTGAGAAAGGCGTAATTTAAGTGATTTGTAATACTTGATGACAAATCTGTGCATGAATACCTTTCATTAAAAAAAGGATGAAGAAAATCGGTCGGATAGTATGGCCGGACGGACTCGGATAAATTTTCATCAATATTTTTAATAATATAGATAGCTTCAATGTGAAAAAAATGTAAAAAAGGTGCAAGAAATCAAATAATTTGAGGAAGGCAGTAGTTAAGTGATTTTTAATACTTGATATTAAATCCGTACCTGAATAACTTTAATTTAATAGTGGTATGAAGGAAATCGACCGGATAGAATGGCCGGACGGAGTCGGTTAAGTTTTCATAATTATTTCTACTATTCGCTTCGGCACTCATAACATTCCTGAGAATCAACCAATGTAAATATTTAATACCTCAAAAGATAGATCATGATCCACTGAGTGCTCTTAGACCAAAACGAAGAGTGTAACTCAATTAGAACCAAAGATATGATTGCTAAAATGAGAAAAACTGTTGAAAACATGGGATGTAATATCGTATGTCCACTCATAACGTTCCTCCGAACCAGCCGATTTGAATGGTTAAGAGCTCAAATGATAGCGCTTGATTCCCTGAGTGTTCTTAGACTAAGACGACCTTCGTAACTAAATTAGAACCGATGATATAATTACTTAAAAGTTGGAAAAAGTTGGAAAAAGTTGAAAAAATCAGTTAATTTGAGAAATGCGTTATTTAAGTGATTTGTAATACTTGATAACAAATCTGTGCATGAATACCATTCATTAAAAAAAAGGATGAAGAAAATCGGCTGGATAGTATGGCCGGACGGACTCGGATAAGTTTTCATCAATAGGCTATTTTTAATAATATAGATAGCTTCAATGTGAAAAAAATGTAAAAAAAGGTGCAAGAAATCAAATAATTTGAGGAAGGCAGTAGTTAAGTGATTTTTAATACTTGATATTAAATCCGTACCTGAATAACTTTCATTTAATAGTGGTATGAAGGAAATCGACCGGATAGAATGGCCGGACGGACTCGGTTAAGTTTTCATAATTATTTCTACTATTCGCTTCGGCACTCATAACATTCCTGAGAATCAACCAATGTAAATATTTAATACCTCAAAAGATAGATCTTGATCCACTGAGTGCTCTTAGACCAAAACGAAGAGTGTAACTCAATTAGAACCAAAGATATGATTGCTAAAATGAGAAAAACTGTTGAAAAATGAGTTGTAATATCGTATGTCCACTCATAACTTTCCTCCGAACCAGCCGATTTGAATGGTTAAGAGCTCAAATGATAGCGCTTGATTCCCTGAGTGTTCTTAGACTAAGACGACCTTCGTAACTAAATTAGAACCGAAGATATAATTACTTAAAAGTTGGAAAAAGTTGGAAAAAGTTGAAAAAATCAATTATTTTGAGAAATGCGTTATTTAAGTGATTTGTAATACTTGATAACAAATCTGTGCATGAATACCATTCATTAAAAAAAAGGATGAAGAAAATCGGCTGGATAGTATGGCCGGACGGACTCGGATAAGTTTTCATCAATATTTTTAATAATATAGATAGCTTCAATGTGAAAAAAATGTAAAAAAGGTGCAAGAAATCAAATAATTTGAGGAAGGCAGTAGTTAAGTGATTTTTAATACTTGATATTAAATCCGTACCAGAATAACTTTCATTTAATAGTGGTATGAAGGAAATCGACCGGATAGAATGGCCGGACGGACTCGGTTAAGTTTTCATAATTATTTCTACTATTCGCTTCGGCACTCATAACATTCCTGAAAATCAACCAATGTAAATATTTAATACCTCAAAAGACAGAGCTTGATCCACGAGTGCTCTTAGACCCAAACGAACAGTGTAACTCAATTATAACCAAAGATATGATTGCTACAATGAGAAAAACTTTTGAAAAAATATCGTATGTCCAAGCATAACTTTCCTCAGAATCAGCCGATTTGAATGGTTAAGAGCTCAAATGATAGCGCTTGATTCACTGAGTGTTCTTAGACTAAATCAACCTTCGTAACTCAATTAGAACCGAAGATATGCTTACATCAAAGTTGGAAAAAGTTGGAATAAGTTGAAAAAATCAAATAATTTGAGAAAGGCGTATTTTAAGTGATTTGTAATACTTGATGACAAATCTGTGCATGAATACCTTTCATTAAAAAAAGGATGAAGAAAATCGGTCGGATAGTATGGCCGGACGGACTCGGATAAATTTTCATCAATATTTTTAATAATATAGATAGCTTCAATGTGAAAAAAAATGTAAAAAAGGTGCAAGAAATCAAATAATTTGAGGAAGGCAGTAGTTAAGTGATTTTTAATACTTGATATTAAATCCGTACCTGAATAACTTTAATTTAATAGTGGTATGAAGGAAATCGACCGGATAGAATGGCCGGACGGAGTCGGTTAAGTTTTCATAATTATTTCTACTATTCGCTTCGGCACTCATAACATTCCTGAGAATCAACCAATGTAAATATTTAATACCTCAAAAGATAGATCATGATCCACTGAGTGCTCTTAGACCAAAACGAAGAGTGTAACTCAATTAGAACCAAAGATATGATTGCTAAAATGAGAAAAACTGTTGAAAACATGGGATGTAATATCGTATGTCCACTCATAACTTTCCTCCCAACCAGCCGATTTGAATGGTTAAGAGCTCAAATGATAGCGCTTGATTCCCTGAGTGTTCTTAGACTAAGACGACCTTCGTAACTAAATTAGAACCGATGATATAATTACTTAAAAGTTGGAAAAAGTTGGAAAAAGTTGAAAAAATCAGTTAATTTGAGAAATGCGTTATTTAAGTGATTTGTAATACTTGATAACAAATCTGTGCATGAATACCATTCATTAAAAAAAAGGATGAAGAAAATCGGCTGGATAGTATGGCCGGACGGACTCGGATAAGTTTTCATCAATAGGCTATTTTTAATAATATAGATAGCTTCAATGTGAAAAAAATGTAAAAAAGGTGCAAGAAATCAAATAATTTGAGGAAGGCAGTAGTTAAGTGATTTTTAATACTTGATATTAAATCCGTACCTGAATAACTTTCATTTAATAGTGGTATGAAGGAAATCGACCGGATAGAATGGCCGGACGGACTCGGTTAAGTTTTCATAATTATTTCTACTATTCGCTTCGGCACTCATAACATTCCTGAAAATCAACCAATGTAAATATTTAATACCTCAAAAGATAGAGCTTGATCCACTGAGTGCTCTTAGACCCAAACGAACAGTGTAACTCAATTATAACCAAAGATATGATTGCTACAATGAGAAAAACTTTTGAAAAAATATCGTATGTCCAAGCATAACTTTCCTCAGAATCAGCCGATTTCAATGGTTAAGAGCTCAAATGATAGCGCTTGATTCACTGAGTGTTCTTAGACTAAAACAACCTTCGTAACTCAATTAGAACCGAAGATATGCTTACATCAAAGTTGGAAAAAGTTGGAAAAAGTTGAAAAAATCAAATAATTTGAGAAAGGCGTAATTTAAGTGATTTGTAATACTTGATGACAAATCTGTGCATGAATACCTTTCATTTAAAAAAAGGATGAAGAAAATCGGCCGGATAGTATGGCCGGACGGACTCGGATAAGTTTCCACCAATATTTTTAATAATATAGACTAGGGCGCCCGTACTGCTCCGCAGCATAATTTTTCAGTATTGGAATTAAAAAATTACGACATTAAGTAATAGTTTATAACCTTTATTTTACAATACTTCCTTCCAGACCATGTTCGCTGTACGTCGACTCTTAGTTTTAAATTATTTTCCTCGGGATAAGGCAACATAGAAAATTCCGTGGCCTAAAACAGTATCAGGCAAGTACATTCCAACTCGATGAAGCGTTTGACCCTGCACTTTGTTGATTGTAATACAAAACGCTAGTGTAATACGAAATGTCCGTCATTGGAACAAAAGATATGATTGCTAAAATGAGAAAAAATATTGAAAAAATGAGATATAATATCGAATGTTCACTCATAACATTCCGAAGAATCAGCCGATTTGAATAGTTAACAGCTCAAATGAAAGGGCTTCATTCCCTGAGTGTTCTCAGAATAAAACGACTTGAGTACCTCGATCAGAACCAAAGATATGATTGCTTCAAAGTTGGAAGAAGATGAAAAACGTTGAAAATATCAAATAAATTGAGGAATGCGGAAGTGAAGTGATTTGTAATACTTGATGACAAATCTGTGCATGAATACCTTTCATTTGAAAAAAGGATGAAGTAAATCGGCCGGATAGTATGGCCGGACGGACTCGGTAAATTTTCATAATAATTTCTAATATGCCCTTCGTCACTCATAACATTCCTCAGAATAACCGATGTAAATATTTAATACCTCAAAAGATAGAACCTGATCCACTGAGTGCTCTTAGACCAAAACGAACAGTGTAAATCAATTAGAATCAAAGATATGATTGCTACAATGAGAAAAACTGTTGAAAAAATAAGATGTAATATCGTATGTCCACGCATAACTTTCCTCAGAATCAGCCGATTTGAATGGTTAAGAGCTCAAATGATAGCGCTTGATTCACTGAGTGTTCTTAGACTAAATCAACCTTCGTAACTCAATTAGAACCGAAGATATGCTTACATCAAAGTTGGAAAAAGTTGGAATAAGTTGAAAAAATCAAATAATTTGAGAAAGGCGTAATTTAAGTGATTTGTAATACTTGATGACAAATCTGTGCATGAATACCTTTCATTAAAAAAAGGATGAAGAAAATCGGTCGGATAGTATGGCCGGACGGACTCGGATAAATTTTCATCAATATTTTTAATAATATAGATAGCTTCAATGTGAAAAAAAATGTAAAAAAGGTGCAAGAAATCAAATAATTTGAGGAAGGCAGTAGTTAAGTGATTTTTAATACTTGATATTAAATCCGTACCTGAATAACTTTAATTTAATAGTGGTATGAAGGAAATCAACCGGATAGAATGGCCGGACGGAGTCGGTTAAGTTTTCATAATTATTTCTACTATTCGCTTCGGCACTCATAACATTCCTGAGAATCAACCAATGTAAATATTTAATACCTCAAATATAGATCATGATCCACTGAGTGCTCTTAGACCAAAACGAAGAGTGTAACTCAATTAGAACCAAAGATATGATTGCTAAAATGAGAAAAACTGTTGAAAACATGGGATGTAATATCGTATGTCCACTCATAACTTTCCTCCGAACCAGCCGATTTGAATGGTTAAGAGCTCAAATGATAGCGCTTGATTCCCTGAGTGTTCTTAGACTAAGACGACCTTCGTAACTAAATTAGAACCGATGATATAATTACTTAAAAGTTGGAAAAAGTTGGAAAAAGTTGAAAAAATCAGTTAATTTGAGAAATGCGTTATTTAAGTGATTTGTAATACTTGATAACAAATCTGTGCATGAATACCATTCATTAAAAAAAAGGATGAAGAAAATCGGCTGGATAGTATGGCCGGACGGACTCGGATAAGTTTTCATCAATAGGCTATTTTTAATAATATAGATAGCTTCAATGTGAAAAAAATGTAAAAAAGGTGCAAGAAATCAAATAATTTGAGGAAGGCAGTAGTTAAGTGATTTTTAATACTTGATATTAAATCCGTACCTGAATAACTTTCATTTAATAGTGGTATGAAGGAAATCGACCGGATAGAATGGCCGGACGGACTCGGTTAAGTTTTCATAATTATTTCTACTATTCGCTTCGGCACTCATAACATTCCTGAAAATCAACCAATGTAAATATTTAATACCTCAAAAGATAGAGCTTGATCCACTGAGTGCTCTTAGACCCAAACGAACAGTGTAACTCAATTATAACCAAAGATATGATTGCTACAATGAGAAAAACTTTTGAAAAAATATCGTATGTCCAAGCATAACTTTCCTCAGAATCAGCCGATTTCAATGGTTAAGAGCTCAAATGATAGCGCTTGATTCACTGAGTGTTCTTAGACTAAAACAACCTTCGTAACTCAATTAGAACCGAAGATATGCTTACATCAAAGTTGGAAAAAGTTGGAAAAAGTTGAAAAAATCAAATAATTTGAGAAAGGCGTAATTTAAGTGATTTGTAATACTTGATGACAAATCTGTGCATGAATACCTTTCATTTAAAAAAAGGATGAAGAAAATCGGCCGGATAGTATGGCCGGACGGACTCGGATAAGTTTCCACCAATATTTTTAATAATATAGACTAGGGCGCCCGTACTGCTCCGCAGCATAATTTTTCAGTATTGGAATTAAAAAATTACGACATTAAGTAATAGTTTATAACCTTTATTTTACAATACTTCCTTCCAGACCATGTTCGCTGTACGTCGACTCTTAGTTTTAAATTATTTTCCTCGGGATAAGGCAACATAGAAAATTCCGTGGCCTAAAACAGTATCAGGCAAGTACATTCCAACTCGATGAAGCGTTTGACCCTGCACTTTGTTGATTGTAATACAAAACGCTAGTGTAATACGAAATGTCCGTCATTGGAACAAAAGATATGATTGCTAAAATGAGAAAAAATATTGAAAAAATGAGATATAATATCGAATGTTCACTCATAACATTCCGAAGAATCAGCCGATTTGAATAGTTAACAGCTCAAATGAAAGGGCTTCATTCCCTGAGTGTTCTCAGAATAAAACGACTTGAGTACCTCGATCAGAACCAAAGATATGATTGCTTCAAAGTTGGAAGAAGATGAAAAACGTTGAAAATATCAAATAAATTGAGGAATGCGGAAGTGAAGTGATTTGTAATACTTGATGACAAATCTGTGCATGAATACCTTTCATTTGAAAAAAGGATGAAGTAAATCGGCCGGATAGTATGGCCGGACGGACTCGGTAAATTTTCATAATAATTTCTAATATGCCCTTCGTCACTCATAACATTCCTCAGAATCAACCGATGTAAATATTTAATACCTCAAAAGATAGAACCTGATCCACTGAGTGCTCTTAGACCAAAACGAACAGTGTAAATCAATTAGAATCAAAGATATGATTGCTACAATGAGAAAAACTGTTGAAAAAATAAGATGTAATATCGTATGTCCACGCATAACTTTCCTCATAATCAGCCGATTTGAATGGTTAAGAGCTCAAATGATATCGCTTGATTCGCTAAGTGTTCTTAGACTAAAACGACCTTCGTAACTCAATTAGAACCGAAGATATGATTACTTCAAAGTTGGAATAGGTAGGAAAAAGTTGAAAAAATCAAATAATTTGAGAAAGGCGTAATTTAAGTGATTTGTAATACTTGATGACAAATCTGTGCATAATTACCTTTCATTTAAAAAAAGGATGAAGAAAATCGGCCGGATAGTATGGCCGGACGGACTCAGATGAGATTTCATCAATATTTTTAATAATATAGATAGCTTCAATGTAAAAAAAAGTAAAAAAGGTGCAAGAAATCAAATAATTTGAGGAATACAGAAGTTAAGTGATTTATAACACTTGATATTAAATCCGAACATGAATAACTTTCAATTAATAGTGGTATGAAGGAAATCGACCGGATAGGATGGCCGGACGGACTCGGTTAAATTTTCATAATTATTTCTAATATTCGCTTCGGCACTCATAACATTCCTCAGAATCAACCAATGTAAATATTTTAACGCCTCAAAAGATAGAGCTTGATCCACTGAGTGCTCTTAGACCAAAACGAACAGTGTAACTCAATTAGAACCAACGATATGATTGCTACAATGAGAAAAACTGTTGAAAAAATAAGATGTAATATCGTATGTCCACTCATAACCTGCCTCAGAATCAGCCGATTTGAATGGTTAAGAGCTCAAATGATATCGCTTGATTCGCTAAGTGTTCTTAGACTAAAACGACCTTCGTAACTCAATTAGAACCGAAGATATGATTACTTCAAAGTTGGAAAAAGTAGGAAAAAGTTGAAAAAATCAAGTAATTTGAGAAAGGCGTAATTTAAGTGATTTGTAATACTTGATGACAAATCTGTGCATGAATACCTTTCATTTAAAAAAAGGATGAAGAAAATCGGCCGGATAGTATGGCCGGACGGACTCGGATAACTTTTCATCAATATTTTTAATAATATAGATAGCTTCAATGTGAAAAAAAAGTAAAAAAGGTGCAAGAAATCAAATAATATGAGGGAGGCAGAAGTTAAGTGATTTGTAATACTTGATATTAAATTCGTACATGAATAACTTTCTTTTAATAGTGGTATGAAGGAAATCGACCGGATAGAATGGCCGGACGGACTCGGTAAATTTTCATAATTATTTCTAATATGCGCTTCGTCACTCATAACATTCCTCAGAATCAACCGATGTAAATATTTAATACCTCAAAAGATAGAGCCTGATCCACTGAGTGCTCTTAGACCAAAACGAACAGTGTAAATCAATTAGAATCAAAGATATGATTGCTACAATGAGAAAAACTGTTAAAAAATGAGCTGTAATATCGTATGTCTACGCATAACTTTCCTCATAATCAGCCGATTTGAATGGTTAAGGGCTCAAATGATAGCGCTTGATTCGCTAAGAGTTCTTAGACTAAAACGACCTTCGTAACTCAATTAGAACCGAAGATATGATTACTTCCATGTTGGAAAAAGTTGGGAAAATTTGAAAAAATCAAATAATTTGAGAAAGGCGTAATTTAAGTGATTTGTAATACTTGATATTAAATTCGTACATGAATAACTTTCTTTTAATAGTGGTATGAAGGAAATCGACCGAATAGAATGGCCGGACGGACTCGGTAAATTTTCATAATTATTTCTAATATTCGCTTCGTCACTCATAACATTCCTCAGAATCAACCGATGTAAATATTTAATACCTCAAAAGATAAAGCATGATCTACTGAGTGCTCTTAGACCAAAAAGAACAGTGTAAATCAATTGGAACCAACGATATGATTGCTACAATGAGAAAAACTGTTGAAAAAATAAGATGTAATATCGTATGTCCACTCATAACCTGCCTCAGGATCAGCCGATTTGAATGGATAAGAGCTCAAATGATAGCGCTTGATGCATTGAGTGCTCTTAGACTAAAGCGACCTTCGTAACTCAATTAGAACCGAAGATATGATTACTTCAAAGTTGGAAAAAGTAGGAAAAAGTTGAAAAATCATGTAATTTGAGAAAGACGTAATTTAAGTGATTTGTAATACTTGATGACAAATCTGTGCATGAATACCTTTCATTTAAAAAAAGGATGAAGAAAATCGGCCGGATAGTATGGCCGGACGGACTCGGATAACTTTTCATCAATATTTTTAATAATATAGATTATCTATTATATATCTGTTTTAATAGAATTTTTTCGTAGTCTACCCTCCAGGTAGGTTATCCCACGGACTCATCGAGGGATCCCACATTTACCACATCTACGGGATGTGTCCTGGAACTAGACATCGGGTCGGGCGATACAACTGGGGAGGCGGGACTAGCGCCCTCGAACAGGGGGCTTCATGAGGGATAGACAAGAAAGAAAGCCCAGCAACTTTCTTCGCTAACGTTTCTCTTACGGTGCAGGGACACGGACACGATTCCTAAGTTTATTAGGATGAAGAGGAATTTCGGCTCAGCACATGCTCACCGTATATACGACCGAGCTGAATGCTCAATGCTTCGAGAACAGATACATGCTACACGCAGGGACTTAGCTACGACTGACCGGGACCTCATATCAGTGCATCTCCGACTCACGTCTACGCTCTCAAGCGAGGATTGGGACAACATCGACCACATCACGCACTATTCTATGCGCTCCACCTTCGAACAGTCGACGAATCGCTATAAAAAGAAATTTGAGCTATGTCAGGACCTCAAGACGATAACTGCAACCACATCTGCGCCGGACTCGTCTCGCACTGTAGTAAACCTGACTAACCGTCGTCTATCGCCAGGGGAAACTTCACTTTTAGCGAAAGGTCAGAACTTCTCTGTCACCCCAACTTCTGTGCCTGTAGAAGACATTATAAGCAACATTGAGGCTGCCATACACCGATTACCCAGGGAGCAGGCCGAGGAAGTCCGCTCAGAGGCCTCACACATCCTTCGTAAAGCTCCAGCGCCCAGCAGTAACCTCACACCTCAAGAGAAAAATGCCTTTAAAAGCCTTAACAGGGATAGAAGCATCATCATTCTACCTGCAGATAAGGGCAACGCCACTGTAGTCATGTCATCGGAAGACTACGACACGAAGATCCTGTCGCTACTAGAACCTCGGACATACCGAAAACTCACGAAAGACCCCACAACACGGATACTTAGAGAGACCAACAGGTTAATCAAGGCCTCTTCACTACCAGACCACGTTAAGAAGGATACATGCAAGAGTGAAGCTCTATCTCCCAGGCTGTACGGTCTTCCCAAAGTACACAAAACTGACATTCCGTTGAGACCTATCGTGAGTGCTATCGGCTCTCCAAACTACACCATCGCCAAGCATCTCTCCATCATTCTACAACCGCACATCGGTAACACTGAGACTTACGTCGGGGATTCAGGCCATTTTATTGAGAAATTGCAGAACATACGTCTGGAACCTGAAGACCGCCTAGTCAGCTTTGACGTAGTATCCCTCTTCACGAAGGTGCCTATGAAAGAATCCATAAACCAGATTGCCGAGCTCTTCACGGAAGACATCACTGACTTGTTTCGCCACTGCCTCGCCACGAGCTACTTCCTATGGCACGAGAACTTCTACGAGCAAATAGAAGGAGTTGCCATGGGTAGCCCACTAAGCCCTGTGATTGCGAACTTCTACACGGAAAAGCTCGAGCAATTGGCGATCGAGACTGCACCCCTCAAACCGAAAGTATGGCTACGTTATGTTGACGATACCTTCGTAGTCTGGAGCCAAGGAGAGGAAGAGCTGGAACGTTTCCTGGACCACCTGAACAGCCTCAACACCAGCATAAAATTTACTATGGTGATGGAGAAAGACAACTGCCTGGCCTTTCTTGACGTGCTGATCACCAGGACTAATGACCTGCGCTTGGGGCACACCGTGTACCGGAAACCCACACACACCGACCGGTATCTACACAAGACATCCAATCACCACCCCCGACAGAAACACGGAGTTATTAAAAAATTGGTAGACCGTGCTAGGAGAATCTGTGAGCCATCCAACCTCAACCAAGAGCTGAAACATATAAAGAGGGCCCAGTACTGTGCCCGTTCAGAACGGAGTCCGCACGACCACATATGCATTTTACCAATAATCCGTCAGCACGAGAATCATAATATCCCGGGGCGCCAGATGGGTTAAAGCAAATCGCAAAAAAGACATCAAATGAAAAAAATGCTTTACTGATTTTTGGCTCAATGCAACAATAAGGATGGAAGGAGATTTAATTGGGTATAACACATCTGGTAAAATTATCTCAGTTTATTTTGAAGTTAAAATTGACTGCAAAGATGCTCAAAGCAGCATCACTCACGTGTGGCGATCCACACTCTTATTTACACACAATATACAGAACTTTTCCAAACACATTTGACAATCTTTTTTTGAAAACACAAGTCCAATTAATAGTCCTGTAGACTGTGTTCCAAATTATTAATAATTAATTCCAGTTCAAAGTTAATTGTCTCTACTGGAAATATCGTAGATCACTGTTTGAATATTTACATGATATTAACACTCGTAGAATAAATGTTCATAGAATTTTACACTTTCACTTATTTTTCCAGTTTCAAAAATATATCGTCGAAAATATAATTATCATTGAATCAACACACATTATTTACACATATTAATAACATCTGAAAAGTATTTGACCTTGAGCATAGCATAGAAGAACTGTGTGAAGCACAACAACAATTAGTTGTTCTTCTGACATTAAACATTTCGAGAAGTGACTCGATTATGAACTTCAAGTTCCTAACAAAATACATGATTTCTGAATCATCAACTTGATCACTAAATTGTTGAACCATTCAACTATTCAATTTTCCACTTGGAATCATTATTATAAAAAAAATATTTATATTTATGGCCATTTCTAGTAACTTTTACAACTTACAATTCTTCGACAGAATGCGGAAATAAGAATTGTAGCTTCAAAATAAATTCATTTAGTTCATGGCACTAGGATTGAAAATATCCTTCAAATTATTCGTGGTTAAAGAATTATTTTTAATTGGCAGTGGCCCATTCTATTATTTGTGTAAGAACACAATATTACAACAACAACGGCAAAGGTCTTCCTCTGAAGAAGAATAAACTACTATCATGACAAATCCGGGTTCTAGCAAAATCAACGTCTAAATGGAATTCGTAAACAAGGTTGAAATAAGAACTGATGGTTTCAAGAAATAACCTTCGGGTCATTCATCCGACGAAATGTGTAGTTCCAATACTCCTACTATAAACCTGAGCCATCGAACCAGCTATTTGATTGATGCTCGAAAAAACCTTTTCATTCCTGCGACTTAAACATGCGCACCTGGGAATGGCATTTCAACTACTCCACACATATAAATTTTCTTCCCAAGATTTATACAATAAATCAAGCCTCTGCTTGCTATCAACACTGGAAGATTAATAAACTTACAAGTTTATTTTATTTTACCATTCAGTTCAACCCGTGAATTTACCATACTTATGAAAATCTTTATTTCACTTTCGAGTGTATTTACGTCATGATTTTATATAAATACAAAAATATCCTATTTGATACAAATATCATTTGCTTCCCGTTTCATGCCTCTCCGTGTTATCTGAAAAATATACTTTGCTCAATGCAAATATCAACTGTTCAACCAGAACTGAAATGTTGGTTGAATGCGGGCTTGCGTTAACCACTCTCCTTCGGAAAATCTCCTGCTCCAAACTAGAAATGATTAAACTACTTCATAGGCTCTCTCTCAATACATATGATTATTATAAAATATAATATCCAAGAATTATTTAGAAAAATTATGAAAATTATTATTATTATTAGTGGATTATTATTATTATTATTATTATTATTAGTTATATCATTTTAAATATGTTTAATTATCATCTCATTATGTGAGAATCCACATGTTCGAACCTTCGAATATGGAAAAAATATCCATTCCTCAACAAAAATAATTTAACTCAACCTTTACATCGACGGTTTTCCGTGGTTTCCCTAAAATATGAAAAATTCAAATAAATCTTCGTTATGCTCGGTCATCGATCCTAAACTGTTCTGAGTGTTGAAAATACTCAGAATAACTCTAACAAGTCTTGCGTAAATCATTGCAAGATTTAAATACGAAGAAAAATAAAATGTGTTGGTCATCTGCAGAAAAATAGTTTGTTCCAATTAGCTAGGCATAATATAATTCAAATGTGGCTTACATTTCTTGATGGTCTTGAAGCGAAGTAAACCTGGTCTGTACCAGATTTATCCATCGATATGCCCTATCGGACAAGCACGTATAATCCTTGTATCGGCCGCCATTATATACCCACGATCCGTCTAGTCAGACATAGTGGTAGTATCTTTTGACGTTTGAATTAACTGTTGTTCCATTTTAATATGGGCTTCTATCAAAGCCATAACAGTTTGTTTAAATAGGGTCAGATCTAAGTGATCTCTTCTTAGATATGTCAGTTGTAACATAACTCACGGTAATCTTATCAGTACAAGAAAAACACTGACAGTCGAACCAATCAACGGCTGTTCTGAAGATCGTTCCCTGGGCATGGTTTATTATATCACCATCTACCATGCGCTAAGCAACTTGTAGTTTCCCTTGCGTAGACTAATAAACGCCACCGTTATAGACTAGTCTTCAGTGTACTGATAGATCGAAGTGGTTAACTAGTTACAAATAATGAAAACTGACTGAAATGGATTTAAATATCCAAGTATTATGTTATTACTGGACTGTGACAAAATACTAATTCTAGACAAAGTCTAGCATATGTCCATGTAGAAATATAAATATTTCCACCAATGTCTGTAGAAAAAACAATCACCTCAGTGATTCTCCTCGCCGTAAACTTACTAAGTTCCACCTCGTAGCGCAGCACTTTCGTGACTATCACGACTTTGAAAAGAACTTCTGCGTAGATCCGGCAACTATGTGCCTTGGCTCAGCGTCGCGGCAACTTACTCGGCAAGTGCTTGTGTTGAAATGAGCTATCGATGCTTCGGCCAGCCGGCTTTTATTCAAAACTGTCAGGGTCACGCGTCATCAGCTGATATCTAGAAATCCTCATATCTCTTGAATCCCTGGTCCGATTTACTTGATACTAATTGCATTCTCTTTCATTTGGCCGTGCCAGTAATCTGATCCCAGTCTCAAGTCTCTACTCCATAGTTAACTATTTAATCAATAAATAGCCTCCACCTCTGCTATTACTCGCTACGTCACTTGACATCCAAGTATCGGTAAATTCTTTCCAATTGCTTCGAGAAGCAAAGTAGCGCGATATTCAAATATCTCAACTTTCAAAAGCGGCTACAGCCTTTCCCTTGATATCTAGGTGTCTGAATCTTGGAATACCCATTCCTAGAGTTGGGCACATCCACCCCACACCTAGCAAAAAATAAAAATTGAAAAATTTTTATTTTTCCTATCTACACATTAAATCATCTGGTTCTTGAATAATAAATCTTCAAATTCGATGCATTATAAGTTCCCACGATGTTACCAGTTCGTGTATTGGCTACTTCATAGCTTCCATTATTGTTTACTTCCACAATACGATAGGGTCCAGCGTAAAGGCTTGCAAATTTCGAGTACACTCGATTTTGCACGTCAGAGGGTGTAGGTCTTTTCACTAAAACAAGAGTTCCTACGCGCAAGGGTCTGCGAAAACGCTTTCCTCTCACTCTGCGCTCTCTTTTCTCAGCTTGACTCCTTAACTTGTCTAAAGCTAGAGTTTCTCTCATCTGACGACTTGGTTCAATCTCAGGTGGAATAGAGATGATTCGATCCCATAATCGTGTTGGTTTAATCCCATGATGAAGCAACATGGGAATCTCTCCAGTACTCTCATGAATCGTAGAGTTGATGGATTCGGATGCTAAAGAAAGAACATCCATCCATTTCCAATGCTCATTTGGACAATAGAGACGGCAAAATTTTGCTATTTCAGCCATCACGCGTTCCGCTGGATTGCTCTCTGGATGTCTAATAGAACAAAACAATTGTCTAATCCCAAGATTATTCAAGATGGTTCGAAATTCTAAAGATGTAAATTGAGGTCCACGATCTGATAAAAGGAATTCCGGTTTGCCTGCTTCCGGAATTACGCTGTCTCTAATTCTCTTCGCACAATATTTTGCGTTTGCCTTCTGAATTGGATGTAACATGGTGTATTTGCTGAAAACATCCATAGTCACCAAAATATATCGGTTACCTCTTTTAGACTTTGGGAGAGGACCATATAAATCAGTCGCGAAGATTTCGCAAGGCTTAGAAGGAATAATAGGCCTTGGTAATTCTCTCAGTAATCTAGAATTATGTTTACTCCTTTGGCATAAGTCACATTCTCGAATAGTGTTTCTGACAGTTTGTCGCATTCGCTCCCACGAAAATTTCTCTTGAATCATGTTGACCGTCTTATCTACTCCAGCATGACCTGCGATTCGATGTGCCATCCAAATAATGGGTTTTTGCAATCGTGGAGGTATCACTACTCTCAGCTTCGTATGGTCGGGATCTGCAAAGTTGTTGATTAAACCATCTAACATCATAAAATCTCTTGAAATTCTTTCAGTTTCCACAAAATCATCATCATTTGGTTCCATGTCTCCCTGTAGAAAACGAAAAATGTTTCTAAGACGTCGGTCTCTCCTCTGGGATAAATGCAACAACCTTAACCTTCTCAAGGTATCTTCATCCTCCTGCGTTAGGTTAACTTGAAAAACCTTAGATGTAGACTCCACTGCTCTACTCAATAAATCAGCTCCCACGTTCAACTTTCCAGGAGTGTGTTCAATAACTAGGTTGAATTGCTGAATAAAAAGTGACCATCTAGTTATTCTATCGCTGGCAAAGTTTGTTCTCAAAATAAACTCCAATGCGTGGTGATCAGTCCTCACAATGACTGAATATCCAATTAACATTTTCTTCCACGACTCCAACGCGAATATTACAGCAAGTGCTTCTAACTCTGTGGTGTAATAATTCCTCTCTGATGGACGAAGTTTCCTGCTAATGAACGCCAGGTAATGTCTCTTGTGGTCTTCATCTTCTTGAAGTAGAATAGCTCCAATCCCTACGGTGGATGCATCAGATTCCATGATGAAATTCTTGGTAAAGTCAGGATACTCCAATTTCACACTGTTTACCAATAACCTCTTGGCATCTTGAAATGATTGTTCACAATCTTCATCCCATTTCCATTTGTTTCCTTTCTTTAACAATTTCTGCAATGGCGCTACCGTCTTGGTGAAGTTTGGACAATGCCCTGCAAAGAATTGGCATGTCCCGAGAAAACTGCGGACATTCCTCACTCTAGTAGGTCTAGGGAAATTTGCAATTACCTGTATCTTCGTCTCATTGGGACGGTATCCTTCTCCATCCAAAATGTGACCCAAAATTTTATTTCCTTTCGAAAGAACTGACATTTTCGAAGGTTTACTTTGAAGTTCGCTTTTCTCAAATCTGCGAATAACATCTGAAGATGTAACAAATGTTCCTCCTTAGTCTCGGATGCAATTAAGATATCATCAATATAACGAATTGCTATCTCTTTTACTTCAGAACTCAAATTTTGTTCCAGTGCTCTGATCAAAACTGATCCAGATGTTTTGACTCCAAATGGTAAACGGCGGAATACATATGTCTGCTGGTCAAGCATAAATCCTGTAAACTTCTTGGAATTTTCACTAAGCCTAATATGATGGTAGGACGAAGTGAGATCAATATTAGAGAACCAGACCTTGCCTTGGAATTTCCTTAACAGTTCCCTAATGATTGGTGGTCTGTCATACTCTGGCAGCAATCTTGAATTCAAATTTCGCGCGTCTAAACATAGTCTCAGACTTCCATCTTGCTTAGACACTACTGCTAATGGATTGACATAAGATGTAGTGTACTTTTCAATCACATTGTTGCTTTCCATCTCCTTGATAAGCACGTTTACCCTTTCTCGATGCTTTTCCGCAACCGGATACAATTTAGCATGAAAAGGTGCATCATCATTTACACGAATATGATATTCAAAATCTTTAATTTCACCAGGTTTAATATCTAAAATATCGTGATACTCTTCCAAAATTTTCCCTAGCTCTGGGGACTCCTTCTCAGTGTAGACTTCTCTTCCTTCAGCTTCATGAAAAATCAGAGACCATTGAGCATCTCCCTCGATGTCTTCCTCTTCTTTTCCCTCGAAGTTAATCTCTTCGGTATTCTTGAATCTGATCGTCTCTGTCTTCATGTCTATCACTGCTTGATATTTCTGAATGAAATCTGCTCCCAATATCATGTCAAAAGCCATGTCCTTCATTACAACAAATACATGTCGGAAATCATGTCCTCCAATCGTAATACATAAGTATAATTGTGTTTTACACAGAGATATTTTATTGGGTATTATTCCTTGGATCTTAATTCCTGATACTGGAATCTCCTCTAAATTCTCTTTGAGCTTCCACAGAATATAAAGCTTCTCACTCACCAGACAAAGCATAGCCCCAGTATCAATCAAAGTATCGACAGGCATACCGAATACTTCGCATGATATGATTGGCATTCTAATTCTGGTACCCATTTCTTTCCGTTCGTCATTCTGTTGAATTAAGTCATCATCCTCTGCTTGCCATTTAATAATTCTGGAAGTGAAAGTGTTCAAAATTCTATCTTCTACTGTGAATTCAAAGTTTTTTTTCATTACCATTCCCCCGGGATTGTTGTGTTCCCGATGGACCTGGTTCATTGGGCCTCTGCTCCAAAAATTGCAAGTTATCTTGGTGTCTTGCTTCCAAATTTTTCCTCGTCTCCTTGTTAAACTCTTCATTGGACTGACGAGTATCCACATTCCCTCTGTTATTGTAGTTGTTTCGACCATAATATCTTCTTTCCTGGTACCTTCCTTGACTATCTCGTGGTCTTCTCCATCGAGTATTGTATCGATTACCACCATCCGGTCTCGCATATGGCTTGTAACTGTATCTGTTACTATACTGGTTCCATCCTCTCTTATTTGAATCTTCCCTCGGCGTTTTCTCTTCTCGCCCCTCTCGAATCTCTCGAGGTGTCTGAGAATAACTATCAGCCATAACAGCATACACAGCGTTGTTATTCTTTCCTCCCTTCTGATGGAAGAATTGAGCGTTCGTATGATCCAGCATCTGTAATACTTCATCAAATTGTTCCATATTATAGATATCAGCAGCAATCAAAGTCCTCTGGACGTCTGCTGGAAACTGACGTATCAATGCAGTAATCAATTCGTTATCTGGCATCGGCGGATCTAAATGTTGAAGTTTAGACAGCTGTCCAGAAAAGTACGTTGAGTATCGAGTAGGTTGTGACGTCGAGAATCTCTACGAATATAACTCTGCTCTGACTTGCTGTTGGGTTTCCGGGGACCAAAACTTTTTCAATAACCCACGAGAAAACTCCTCAAAAGTGGTTAGAGTGGATCTAAAAGCTCTAAACCAAAGAAGTGCAGGACCTTCCAAAAACTTCCCTATCACTCGGATCTGTCTTTCTTTAGGGATCTTGGAACCTGCTTCTCTCAAAAATTCCACGGGTGTCACAGAATCTCGCCCTGAAAATTTAGAAGGCTTATCTTCTACATTCTTAAATACAGTTATGGGGTTGAATAGAAATACTGTCCGGACCTCATCCTGTCTTTGACTATCCGTTTCTCTAGCTGCTCCTAGATTTATCTGTATCTGTTCCTTTCCCCTTACATTTTGCATTTTTAACAGATGATCAGGCTGTTTCTCATCCTTGATTTGAGTTTTCATAGCCTCAAGTTCCTTCTGGTTTTCTTCTGCCATTTTCTTAATTGCTTCAGTTTCTTTACAATTCTCCTTAACATCGGTGGATATCTGGTTCATAACAGCCTCATGACTTTTCAATGACCCTGTCATATCTGATATGTCCTTCTGAGTTGCTTGGATATCTTTGGAAATTACTTCAATATGGGATGACAAAGATTCCCTAATCTCCTTGATTCCCTCTTGGTTCTCCAGCTTGAGTGTGTCTTTAATTTCATTGACAACTGTGGTTTTGATTTCAGTTTGCAACTCACTAATCACACCTTCTCTTATTTCTCCCATGACAAGTTCTTTGAATTGTTCCGTTAAACGTTGAACAACTAGAATTCCCATCTCGTTACTCTCCTTCTTCACTCTGACTTCTAGGTCCATCATGTCTTCACCAACTTTCCTAAGACCATGTTCTATCCTATCAGCTAAGCTTTGGGATCGAAGATCGGCATCGCGAAATTTTTCGTCCATTAAACTTGCGTTAGTAGCTAATGAAGTTTCGAGCTCATGTGTTTTTTCGCATAGTTTATTCATTTTACTCTCAAGTGACATTTTCAAAATTTCGGAATTCTCTTTAAATTTACTTTCCATTGAATTAAATTTACTGTTTAAATTTTCTTTCAAATTACTTTTTAAAAAATCAGAACTTTCTTTAAGTTTGTCATTCAAATTTTCTTTAAGTTTATTTTCTAAAGAATCAGAATTTTCTTTAAGTTTATCGTTTAAACTTTCTTTAAGATTATTTTCTAAAGAATCAGAATTTTCTTTAAGTTTATCGTTTAAACTTTCTTTAAGTTTATCAGTATTTTCTTTAAGTTTCCTTTCCAAAGCCTCAGTATTTTCTTTCATAATGGCTGCTACACGCAGTCCAGCCTCTTTTGAACTCTCCTCCAAACTCCTCATCATCCTCATCATTTCTTCCATAATTTCAATTATTATTCAAAAGTTAGGGGTATACACTATTGGCAAACACAAGCTTATAACTAGAACAAGAAATATGAATAGCTAATTGGAACACTCTAATAAAATGAGATTTGTCCTAATGTCGACGTGATGGAAAAACAAAATTCTCTACTTTTACGAATTATATTTACCACAATATCACAAGAAAAATATGCAAGTTCTCAAATATCCTCCACCTGGATTCTAATAATGTGTATGTCCAGTCATCGAACGTTTACTACTGAATTTACTTGACGCCCTAATGGTTAAGCCATTATCAAAATAATCAAACCCATTCTAATTATTAACCAGTTAAATTTTTAATTTTCCCCACTAATTGGGTTTCCTACTAATTTATTCATCCAAACCAGACATCTCTCAACTCCCAAAATATTTCTATAAAAATTATCACAATTACAAATCGGCATGCGATTGACCATGTCTAAATCGGGACCCACGTTCGAAGCTATTTCTCTCTCTCTCTCTTATTTTATGTGCCCGTTCAGACCGGAGTCCGCACGACCACATATGCATTTTACCAATAATCAGTCAGCACGAGAATCAAAATATCCCGGGGCGCCAGATGGGTTAAAGCAAATCGCAAAAACGACATCAAATGAAAAAAATGCTTTACTGATTTTTGGCTCAATGCAACAATGAGGATAGAAGGAGATTTAATTGGGTATAACACATCTGGTAAAATTATCTCAGTTTATTTTGAAGTTAAAATTGACTGCAAAGATGCTCAAAGCAGCATCACTCACGTGTGGCGATCCACACTCTTATTTACACACAATATACAGAAATTTTCCAAACACATTTGACAATTTTTTTTTGGAAACACAAGTCCAATTAAAAGTCCTGTAGACTGTGTTCCAAAATTATTAATAATTAATTCCAGTTCAAAGTTAATTGTCTCTACTGGAAATATCGTAGATCACTGTTTGAATATTTACATGATATTAACACTCGTAGAATAAATGTTCATAGAATTTTACACTTTCACTTATTTTTCCAGGTTCAAAAATATATCGTCGAAAATATAATTATCATTGAATCAACACACATTATTTACACATATTAATAACATTTGAAAAGTATTTGACCTTGAGCATAGCATCGAAGAACTGTGTGAAGCACAACAACAATTAGTTGTTCTTCTGACATTGAACATTTCGAGAAGTGACTCGATTATGAACTTCAAGTTCCTAACAAAATACATGATTTCTGAATCATCAACTTGATCACTAAATTGTTGAACCATTCAACTATTCAATTTTCCACTTGGAATCATTATTATAAAAAAAATATTTATATTTATGGCCATTTCTAGTAACTTTTACAACTTACAATTCTTCGACAGAATGCGGAAATAAGAATTGTAGCTTCATAATAAATTCATTTAGTTCATGGCACTAGGATTGAAAATATCCTTCAAATTATTCGTGGTTAAAGAATTATTTTTAATTGGCAGTGGCCCATTCTATAATTTGTGTAAGAACACAATATTACAACAACAACGGCAAAGGTCTTCCTCTGAAGAAGAATAAACTACTATCATGACAAATCCGGGTTCTAGCAAAATCAAAGTCTAAATGGAATTCGTAAACAAGGTTGAAATAAGAACTGATGGTTTCAAGAAATCACCTTCGGGTCATTCATCCGACGAAATGTGTAGTTCCATTACTCCTACTATAAACCTGAGCCATCGAACCTGCTATTTGATTGATGCTCGAAAAAACCTCTTCATTCCTGCGACTTAAACATGCGCACCTGGGAATGGCATTTCAACTACTCCACACATATAAATTTTCTTCCCAAGATTTATACAATAAATCAAGCCTCTGCTTGCTATCAACACTGGAAGATTAATAAACTTACAGGTTTATTTTATTTTACCATTCAGTTCAACCCGTGAATTTACCATACTTATGAAAATCTTTATTTCACTTTCGAGTGTATTTACGTCATGATTTTATATAAATACAAAAATATCCTATTTGATACAAATATCATTTGCTTCCCGTTTCATGCCTCTCCGTGTTATCTGAAAAATATACTTTGCTCAATGCAATTATCAACTGTTCAACCAGAACTGAAATGTTGGTTGAATGCGGGCTTGCGTTAACCACTCTCCTTCGGAAAATCTCCTGCTCCAAACTAGAAATGATTAAACTACTTCATAGGCTCTCTCTCAATACATATGATTATTATAAAATATAATATCCAAGAATTATTTAGAAAAATTATGAAAATTATTATTATTATTAGTGGATTATTATTATTATTATTATTATTAGTTATATCATTTTAAATATGTTTAATTATCATCTCATTATGTGAGAATCCACATGTTCGAACCTTCGAATATGGAAAAAATATCCATTCCTCAACAAAAATAAATTAACTCAACCTTTACACCGACGGTTTTCCGTGGTTTCCCTAAAATATGAAAAATTCAAATAAATCTTCGTTATGCTCGGTCATCGATCCTAAACTGTTCTGAGTGTTGAAAATACTCAGAATAACTCTAACAAGTCTTGCGTAAATCATTGCAAGATTTAATTACGAAGAAAAATAAAATGTGTTGGTCATCTGCAGAAAAATAGTTTGTTCCAATTAGCTAGGCATAATATAATTCAAATGTGGCTTACATTTCTTGATGGTCTTGAAGCGAAGTAAACCTGGTCTGTACCAGATTTATCCATCGATATGCCCTATCGGACAAGCACGTATAATCCTTGTATCGGCCGCCATTATATACCCACAATCCGTCTAGTCAGACATAGTGGTAGTATCTTTTGACGTTTGAATTAACTGTTGTTCCATTTTAATATGGGCTTCTATCAAAGCCATAACAGTTTGTTTAAATAGGGTCAGATCTAAGTGATCTCTTCTTAGATAAGTCAGTTGTAACATAACTCACGGTAATCTTATCAGTACAAGAAAAACACTGACAGTCTAACCAATCAACGGCTGTTCTGAAGATCGTTCCCTGGGCATGGTTTATTATATCACCATCTACCATGCGCTAAGCAACTTGTAGTTTCCCTTGCGTAGACTAATGAACGCCACCGTTATAGACTAGTCTTCAGTGTACTGATAGATCGAAGTGGTTAACTAGTTACAAATAATGAAAACTGACTGAAATGGATTTAAATATCCAAGTATTATGTTATTACTGGACTGTGACAAAATACTAATTCTAGACTAAGTCTAGCATATGTCCATGTAGAAATATAAATATTTCCACCAATGTCTGTAGAAAAATCAATCACCTCAGTGATTCTCCTCGCCGTAAACTTACTAAGTTCCACCTCGTAGCGCAGCACTTTCGTGACTATCACGACTTTGAAAAGAACTTCTGCGTAGATCCGGCAACTATGTGCCTTGGCTCAGCGTCGCGGCAACTTACTCGGCAAGTGCTTGTGTTGAAATGAGCTATCGATGCTTCGGCCAGCCGGCTTTTATTCAAAACTGTCAGGGTCACGCGTCATCAGCTGATATCTAGAAATCACCATATCTCTTGAATCCCTGGTCCGATTTACTTGATACTAATTGCATTCTCTTTCATTTGGCCTTGCCAGTAATCTGATCCCAGTCTCAAGTCTCTACTCCATAGTTAACTATTTAATCAATAAATAGCCTCCACCTCTGCTATTACTCGCTACGTCACTTGACATCCAAGTATCGGTAAATTCTTTCCAATTGCTTCGAGAAGCAAAGTAGCGCGATATTCAAATATCTCAACTTTCAAAAGCGGCTACAGCCTTTCCCTTGATATCTAGGTGTCTGAATCTTGGATTACCCATTCCTAGAGTTGGGCACAGTACGCCAACGGATACAGCAATAAGGAGATTGAGCGAGCCTCTCATCCCAGGTGCCGGAGCACGAGGAAAGATTCTGACGAAAATCCGGTGACCTCCGCATTCCTGCCGTACGTGAAGAAGGTGACGGACAGGATAGGCAAATTACTGAAGACCTATGGGGAGAAGACGGTTTATAAACCCACCGCCAAAATCCGGGACTTGCTGCGATCCGCTAAAGACAAGCGCCACCCACACTCCACTGCAGGTGTCTACAGAATCCCGTGTTCCTGTGGGAAGGTGTACATAGGAACGACGAAGTGGAGCGTTACCACTAGACTCAAGGAACATAACAGACACAGCCGCCTGGGTCAAGCTGAGAAATCGTCAGTCGCTGAGCATTCTCTCTTGCCCGGTCACGATGTACAGTACGGGGACACGGAGATACTCTCCACGACCACACACTACCACGCCAGGCTGCAACGGGAAGCCATAGAAATCTTCAAACACCCCGACAATTTCAATCGGAAGGAAAAAATTGAACGTGTGCGTAATATATGAATCCCGGCTCTTAGGAACACCAAGGCCAAGAAATCACTCACACGTCAACCTGAAGAACCTTCCCGCTACAGCCCGGCAGTCGCGCAGGGAACACCTGACCCTCACAAGCTCGGTCGCCGAAGCCGGAGCACGCACCGCACCCCGCAACATGTACGTGAGATCAGACGATCCAGCCGGAATGCGAAGAGAATACTCGGCTCACCATGCTAATTTGAAGATCCAAACTACCTTCCAGCCGTTAGTTCATCGCCAGATCCACCCAACCAACAGTCATATTCAAACAACAATACTCCACTACTAGCCGTTACCCATTATTTCAAGCCTCTTCCTCATTCCACTGCAGACCAAGGAAAGGAGCGGAACCCTTGATAATGCCGGACGCAGTTTCCGGTGAAACGTCGGGAGATATCCTGTCTGGACCACGGCCTACAAGCCCGAAAAACTTGTATTTAATTATGAACGCCGGCCGTGAAAGCCTAAGCTGTTATATCAGTCGCCTCTACGGGGAGGAAACTACCAACCTAGTTCGCCACTTCGAGAAGCTACGGAAGAAGAAAACCCAGCAACTTTCCTCGCTAACGTTTCTCTTACGGTGCAGGGACACGGACACGATTCCTAAGTTTATTAGGATGAAGAGGAATTTCGGCTCAGCACATGCTCACCGTATATACGACCGAGCTGAATGCTCAATGCTTCGAGAACAGATACATGCTACACGCAGGGACTTAGCTACGACTGACCGGGACCTCATATCAGTGCATCTCCGACTCACGTCTACGCTCTCAAGCGAGGATTGGGACAACATCGACCACATCACGCACTATTCTATGCGCTCCACCTTCGAACAGTCGACGAATCGCCAGAAAAAGAAATTTGAGCTATGTCAGGACCTCAAGACGGTAACTGCAACCACATCTGCGCCGGACTCGTCTCGCACTGTAGTAAACCTGACTAACCGTCGTCTATCGCCAGGGGAAACTTCACTTTTAGCGAAAGGTCAGAACTTCTCTGTCACCCCAACTTCTGTGCCTGTAGAAGACATTATAAACAACATTGAGGCTGCCATACACCGTTTACCCAGGGAGCAGGCCGAGGAAGTCCGCTCAGAGGCCTCACACATCCTTCGTAAAGCTCCAGCGTTCAGCAGTAACCTCACACCTCAAGAGAAAAATGCCTTTAAAAGCCTTAACAGGGATAGAAGCATCATCATTCTACCTGCAGATAAGGGCAACGCCACTGTAGTCATGTCATCGGAAGACTACGACACGAAGATCCTGTCGCTACTAGAACCTCAGACATACCGAAAACTCACGAAAGACCCCACAACACGGATACTTAGAGAGACCAACAGGTTAATCAAGGCCTCTTCACTACCAGACCACGTGAAGAAGGATACATGCAAGAGTGAAGCTCTATCTCCCAGGCTGTACGGTCTTCCCAAAGTACACAAAACTGACATTCCATTGAGACCTATCGTGAGTGCTATCGGCTCTCCAAACTACACCATCGCCAAGCATCTCTCCATCATTCTACAACCGCACATCGGTAACACTGAGACTTACGTCAGGGATTCAGGCCATTTTATTGAGAAATTGCAGAACATACGTCTGGAACCTGAAGACCGCCTAGTCAGCTTTGACGTAGTATCCCTCTTCACGAAGGTGCCTATGAAAGAATCCATATACCAGATTGCCGAGCTCTTCACGGAAGACATCACTGACTTGTTTCGCCACTGCCTCGCCACGAGCTACTTCCTATGGCACGAGAACTTCTACGAGCAAATAGAGGGAGTTGCCATGGGTAGCCCACTAAGCCCTGTGATTGCGAACTTCTACATGGAAAAGCTCGAGCAATTGGCGATCGAGACTGCACCCCTCAAACCGAAAGTATGGCTACGTTATGTTGACGATACCTTCGTAGTCTGGAGCCACGGAGAGGAAGAGCTGGAACGTTTCCTGGACCACCTGAACAGCCTCAACACCAGCATAAAATTTACTATGGAGAAGGAGGAAGACAACTGCCTGGCCTTTCTTGACGTGCTGATCACCAGGACTAATGACCTGCGCTTGGGGCACACCGTGTACCGGAAACCCACACACACCGACCGGTATCTACACAAGACATCCAATCACCACCCCCGACAGAAACACGGAGTTATTAAAACATTGGTAGACCGTGCTAGGAGAATCTGTGAGCCATCCAACCTCAACCAAGAGCTGAAACATATAAAGAGGGCCCTATGCGCCAACGGATACAGCAATGAGGAGATTGAGCGAGCCTCTCATCCCAGGTGCCGGAGCACGAGGAAAGATTCTGACGAAACTCCGGTGACCACCGCATTCCTGCCGTACGTGAAGAAAGTGACGGACAGGATAGGCTAATTACTGAAGACCTATGGGGTGAAGACGGTTTATAAACCCACCGCCAAAATCCGGGACTTGCTGCGATCCGCTAAAGACAAGCGCCACCCACACTCCACTGCAGGTGTCTACGGAATCCCGTGTTCCTGTGGGAAGGTGTAAATAGGAACGACGAAGAGGAGCGTTACCACCAGACTCAAGGAACATAACAGACACAGCCGCCTGGGTCAAACTGAGAAATCGTCAGTCGCTGAGCATTCTCTCTTGCCCGGTCACGATGCACAGTACGGGGACACGGAGATACTCTCCACGACCACACACTACCACTCCAGGTTGCAACGGGAAGCCATAGAAATCTTCAAACACCCCGACAATTTCAATCGGAAGGAAGAAATTGAACGTGTGCGTAATATATGGATCCCGGCTCTTAGGAACACCAAGGCCAAGAAATCATTCACACATCAACCTGAAGAACCTTCCCGCTACAGCCCAGCAGTCGCGCAGGGAACACCTGACCCTCACAAGCTCGGTCGCCGAAGCCGGAGCACGCACCGCACCCCGCAACATGTACGTGAGATCAGACGATCCAGCCGGAATGCGAAGAGAACACTCGGCTCACCATGCTAATTTGAAGGTCCAAACTACCTTCCAGCCGTTAGTTCATCGCCAGATCCACTCAACCAACAGTCATATTCAAACAACAATACTCCACTACTAGCCGTTACCCATTATTTCAAGCCTCTTCCTCATTCCACTGCAGACCAAGGAAAGGAGCGGAACCCTTGAAAATGCCAGACGCAGTTTCCGGTGAATCGTCGGGAGATATCCTGTCTGGACCACGGCCTACAAGCCCGAAAAACTTGTATTTAATTATGAACGCCGGCCGTGAAAGCCTAAGCTGTTATATAAGAAGGAAGGAGGTGGCCGTGGCCCTACGGTAGGTACACGAAGTGGGAAATCACGAAAAACCTATTCGAGGATGGCTGAGGTGGGAATCGAACCCCCTCTACTCATTTTGACCACCCGAGGCTGAGTAGACCCCGTTCCAGTCCTCATACCACTTTCCAAATTTCATAACAGAGCCGGGAATCGAACCTCGGACCTCCGGGGTGCCAGCTAAGCACGGTGACCACTACACAACGGAGGTGACCTGTTTTAATAGATAACGAAGTTAATACGTAGAACCAAGAGAATAAGGTAGAACCAAGTAGAACCAATGTTTTTGCCTCATATAAACTATTAGCAGGTACCCGCGGCGTCGCTCGCGTCATAGTCGTGTCATATAGTTATTCAATGAAATGCAGGTTTAATCCCGTTAACTCCCCTTTAGAACCTGAATATTCAAAAATCCCTCCTTAGTAGACGTTTTTGACACACAACAAACATATCCCCAAAATATCATTCTTCTAACTTTAATAGTTTTGGTTGGTCGATGAGAGTGAATATCCAAATATCCTTCCTTAGTGGACGTTTTTCTTCCAGAATTTCACCCCTCCCGATGGGCCCCTAAAATTGGATTCATGAAAAAACGGTCGAACACCTATTTATTTAATTATTTTTTTATATTTTTATTAAGCTGATTGTTTTTCTCCGAGTTTCAAACTCCTCGCCTATGTCATTTAAGAGATGCACACTCCGTTAGGAATCCTTCAACCCCCCACTTTTCACCCCTTTCACTCATAATATACACCACATCGAAAAACCATTAGACATGTGTCAGCTTATTTTTAATGATTAGTTTATATGCCACATCCCCAAATGACACCACTCGTGAGATATTGTTATTCGATAAAATGCACGTTTATCCCCTTAACACCCCTTTAGAAGCTGAATATCAAAAAATCTTTCCTTAGTCGACGTTTTCGACATACAACAAACATAACCCCATAATTTCATGTTTCCAACTTCAATAATTTGGGCTGGGCGATAGTGAGTGAGTGAGTCAGTCAGGACATTTTCTTTCATTTATTTTTGAAAATTTCACCCCTCCCCATGAACCCCTTAAATGGGATTTATGAAAAAAAAAACGGTCGAACACCTATTTACTTACTTTTAAGCGGATTTTTTCTCCTAAGTGTGAAACTTCTCGCTTATGTCGTTTATGAGATACACGCTCCGTTAAGAATTTTTCAACCCCGAATTTTCACCCCTTTCACCTCATAATATACATCATATCAATAAACCCCTAGACATATGTCTGCTTATCTTTACTGATTAATTTATATGCCGAATATCACATCCCCAAATGAAACAACTCGTGAGATATTGTTCATCAATGAAATGCAAGTTTAACCCCCTTAACACCCCTTCAGAACATGAATATCCAAAAATCCATCCTTTGTGGACGTTTTCGACATACAACGATCATATCCCCACAATTTCTAGTTTCTAACTTTAATAGGTTTGGCTGGGCGATGATGAGTGAATATCCAAAAATCCTTCCTTAGTGGACTTCTTTCCCCAGAATTTCATTCCTCCCCATGGGCCCCTTAAATTGGATTTATGAAAAAACGGTCGACTACCAATTTACTTATCTTTCAAGCTGATTTTCCCCCCTGAGTTTCATACTTTATGCCTCTGTCTTTTAAGAGATACTTGATCCGTTAGGAATCCTTCAACCCCCACTTTTCACACACACACCTCATAATATACACTACATCGAAAAACCCTCAGACATGTGTCTTCTTATTCTTAATGATGAGTTAATATGCCGAGTATCGCATCCCCCCAAGGAAACCAATCGGGAGATATTGTTATTCAATTAAATGCAGGTCTACCCCCTTAACACCCCTTTAAATCCTGAATATCCAAAAGTCCTTCCTTAATGGACGTTTTCGACATACAACGAACATAACCCCAAAATTTCATGTTTCTAAATTCAATAATTTCGGCTGGGTGATGATGAGTAAGTGAGTAAGTCAGGAAATTTTCTTTCATTTATTTTTCAGAATTTCACCCCTCTCATGAACCCCTTAAATTGGATTTATGGAAAAAAACGATCGAACACCTTTTTACTTATTTTTAAGCTGTTCTTCCCCCCTGAGTTTGATGAGTGAGTGAGTTAATCAGTTAGGACACTTTCTTTCCTGTTTTTTCCCCTGAATTTCGACCCTCCCTATGGGCCCCTTAAATTGGATTTATGAAAAAACGGCCAAACACCTATTTACTTATTTTTAAGCTGATTTTTTCCGCTGTGTTTCAAACTCCTCGCCTATGTCGTTTAAGGGATACACGCTCCGTTAGGAAACCTTCAACCCCCACTTTTCACTCCTTTCACCTCATAATATACACCACATCGAAAACCCCTCAGACACGTGTCTTCTTATTTTTAATGATGAGTGTATATGCCGAGTATCACATCTCCCAATGAAACCAATCGGGAGATATTGTTATTCAATGAAATGAAGGTCTACCCCCTTAACACCCCTTTAGAACCTGAATATCCAAAAATCCTTCCTTAGTGCGCGTTTTCGACTTACCACGAACATATCCCAAAAATTTCATGTTTCTAACTTTAATAGTTTGGGCTGGGCGATGATGAGTCAGTCAGTCAGTCAGGACACATGGTTTATATAAGAGACTAGCAGAAGTACCCATTCTTCGAACGGCCTTCGGTATTAATAACCAGACGTTATCAATTGAGGTACTGTTGCAATAGTTAGTGGCTTGGAACCTGTTTGTCAACAAAGAAAAATTATTAGTTAAAATGTGCTCTGAAACTAATATTTACCAAACGTGTCCTTCCTGGCGGGAAAATGAAATTGAAAACCTCGTAGACGAATCGCAATACACGTCACATTCAAACTGACCCTAACCGTTCTGTCAATTGCCCAACCACAGGAAGACACCTTTTATAAAATATAAAGGCTTGTGGTGCATGAACATTCAGTTTTTTTAGCCTCCAATGGCCCAAATTCCTAAAAGCAGCAAAACATAGCCTAGTATTTGAAATCAGGAATTTTTTAAAATAATGTTGCTGTTTGGAGATATAATAGACCTTCTGTACGACACATCGCACGTGTAAGTCGTGTGAAAACACGATGTTCAGTAAAGAACATACAGCCTACTTTCTCCTAAATGCATGGGTATTGTTATAACTGATTGTCCTTTTCAAGGAGTATAATTGAATGTTGGTTGTAGTAGCTTGCTGAAATACAACGTGCTATACGGATATTAAACATGAATATGAGATACCCATTGCTAGTGCTACATCTGTACAATATTTCATTCAATTCGGTTTTACCGTGTGAGAATTGATATGACGAATCGATTTGCACTCATACATGGCCGCTATCTGCAAACTATTTGGCTGATGACCTCGCAGTTTTGTCAAACGATTCTTCATACATAAAGGTATAATGTTACAAAATTTGGTAGAGATCAGATGAATAGGTTGGTCGTCATTTGATTTAAGCTTTGAACATTTGGGTGGCCGCCATTACGTTTTCGTCAAGATGGCGGCGATATAAAACATGAAACTGAGGTGCCCTTTGCTAGTGGTACCTCTGTACTAAATTTCCTTCAATTTGGATTCACCGTGTTTGAAAAGATAGGGGGAATCGATTTGCACACAATCATGGCCGCCATCCGCAAATTATTGAGCAGATGACCACGTAGTTTGATCAAAAGTTTCTTCATACATAAAGATATAAAGTTACAAAATTTGGTAGGGATCTGATGAATAGGTTGGTCGTAATTTGAATTAAGCTTTGAACATTTGGGTGGCTGCCATTACGTTTACGTCAAGATGGCGGCGATTTAAAACATGACACTGAGGTGCCCTTTGCTAGTGCTACCTCTGTACCAAATTTCGTTCAATTCGGTTTCACCATGTAAGAAAAGATAGGGGGAATCGACTTGCACACAACCATGGCCACCATCCGCAAATTATCGGGCAGATGACCTCGTAGTTTGGTCAAAAGACTTTGTCATACATAAAGGTATAACGTTACAAAATATGGTAGAAATCAGAGGAATTGGTTGGTCGTAATTTGATTTAAGCTTTGAACATTTGGGTGGCCGCCATTACGTTTACGTCAAGATGGCGGCAATATAAAACATGACACTGAGGTGCCCTTTGCTAGTGCTACCTCTGTACCAAATTTCGATAAATTCGGATTCACCGTGTTCGAATTGATAGGGAGGGGGGGGGGGGGCAGACTTTCAGAATCCACACACACACAGACAGACACACAATTTTTGGCCCTGTGTAGATCTCATAAGTCGACTTTCATTTTTTGCAAAAATCGAAATTAGGCTAAAAATCTAGGGTACTCCTTGAACCCCGTAAGAGCATTGATGAATTTTACAGTTTTAGTTGGTTCCGTGATAACCTTATAGCCATCAGCAAACTTTCACAGAAATGTAATGAATGGAGTGGCATTACTTCTTGCAGAAATAGATGGAAAGTTGGATGTTACCTCTTGACATACTGTTGTCATGGTTACTGACTTGCTTTCCTTCATTAGTTTATTAAATGAAATTAGTTTTCTGGGAATATCTAAGATACTATTGGTTTTAGAGCCTTAAAATTTTGTTTTCTGTGAACCTTTACGGCTCTTTAGGGGCCCCGAGTTTTGTGTCTGACACCAAGGAGTTGAAAATGTGCTTTGTCCCGTCGTTGTACGCCATAATAATGATGATAATAATAATAATAATATAACAATATTGGGATAGGGATATAATAGACCTTCAGTACCATACCCGCACGTGTAAATCGCGTGAAGAAATCTTGAGTACCCCATGACCCCGTATGTGCATTGTATTGATGAATATTTCAGCTTAATTTGGATCCGTTATAACCTGATAGCCGTTTGCAAACCTTCACAGTAATGTAATGAATAGAATTGCATTGCGTCCTACAGAAATAGATGGACCTCTGAGATTGTGTTGCCATGGTTACCGGCTTCATTATTCAATTAATTTATTAAGTGAAATTAGTTTTATGGAAATATCGCAAAAACTGTTGGTTTTAGAGCCATAAAATATGGTTTGGGCCCCGAGTTTCGTTTCTCACATTGAGGGGCTGAAAATAAGCTATGTCTCACCCTTCTACGCCTATTTCAGCATGTATTTTCAGGGGTTAGGCCCCCTTTTATGAGAGGTACGGAGAAGAGTTAATCAATGATTAGTGTCGTGCCTCTGATGGATATCTGTATCAAATTTTACGTTGATCGACCCAGCCGTTCTCGAGTTATTAGGACTCAAAAAATTGTCCACAGACAGACAGACAAAAAAAATATTTTTGCGCGCATTCACCATAAAACAGTCTGAAACGCGCAAATATGGCAAATTCCCTTTGAAATTCAGAAAAAACAGACAAACTTTCATTTTTATATATAGACTAGCAGGTACCCGCGGCTTCGCTCGCGTCATAGTCGCGTCATATTGTTATTCAATGAAATGCAGGTTTAACCCCGCTAACACCCTTTTAGGACGTGAATATCCAAAATTCCCTCCTTAGTAGACGTTTTCGACACACAAACATATCCCCAAAATATCATTCTTCCAACTTTAATAGTTTTGGTTGGTCGATGAGAGTGAATATCCAAAAATCCTTCCTTAGTGGTCGTTTTTCTTCCAGAATTCACCCCTCCCCATGGGCCCCTTAAATTGGATCTATGAAAAAACGGTCGGACACCTATTTATTTAATTATTTATTTATTTATTTATTATTAAGCTGATTGTTTTCCTCTGAGTTTCAAACTCCTCGCCTATGTCGATTAAGAGATGCACGCTCCGTTAGGAATCCTTCAACCCCCACTTTTCACCCCTTTCACTCAAAATATACACCACATCGAAAAACCATTAGACATGTGTCAGCTTATTTTTAATGATTAGTTTATATGCCAAGTATCACATCCCCAAATGAAACCACTCGTGACATATTGTTATTCAATGAAATGCACGTTTACCCCCTTAACACCCATATAGAACCTGAATATCCAAAAATCTTTCCTTAGTGGACGTTTCCGACATACTACGAACATATCCAAAAAAAATCCTGTTTCTAACTTCAATAATTTTGGCTGGGCGATGATTAGTGTGTGAGTCAGTCAGGACATTTTCTTTCATTTTTTTGAGAATTTCACCCCTCCCCATAAACCCCTTAAATGGGATTTATGAAGGAAAACCGGTTAAACACCTATTTACTTATTTATTAAGCAGATTTTTTCCCGCTGAATTTCAAACTTCTCGCTAATGTCGTTTAAGAGATACACGCTCCGTTAAGAATCCTTCAACCCCCAATTTTCACCCCTTTCACCTCATAATATACACCATATCGATAAACTTTTAGACATATGTTTGCTTATTTTTTAAAATTAATTTATATGCCGAATATCACATCCCCAAATGAAACAACTCGTGAGATATTGTTAATCAATGGCATGCAAGTTTTACCCACTAAACACCCCTTCAGAACACGAATATCCAAAACTCCATCCTTAGTGGACGTTTTCGACATACAACGAACATATCCCCCAATTTTTTAAGTTTCTAACTGCAATAGGTTTGGCTGGGGGATGATGAGTGAATATCATAAAAAAACTTCCTTAGTGGACTTCCTTCCCTAGAATTTCACCCCTCCGCATGGGCCCCTTAAATTGGATTTATGAAACAACGGTCGACCACCTATTTACTTATATCTCAAGCTGATTTCCCCCCCTAGTTTCGTACTTTATGCCTCTGTTTTTTAAGAGATACTTGCTCCGTTAGGATTATTTCAACCCCCACTTTTCACACATACGCCTCATAATATACACTACATCGAAAAACCCTCAGACATGTGTCATCTTTTTCTTAATGATGAGTTTATATGCCGAATATCGCTTCCCCCAAGAAAACCAATCGGGAGATATTGTTATTCAATTAAATGCAAGTCTACCCCCTTAACACCCCTTTAGAACCTGAATATCCAAAAATCCTTTCTTGGTGAACGTTTTCGACATACAACGAACGTAACCTCAAAATTTCATGTTTCTACCTTCAATAATTTTGGCTGGGCGATGATGAGTGAGTAAGTGAGTGAGTGAGTAAGTCAGGATATTTTCTTTCATTTATCAGAATTTACCCCTCTCATGTCCCCTGAAATTGGATTTATGAAAAAAAAAACGGCCGAACACCTATTTACTTATACTTTAAGCTGTTTTTTTTTCGCTGAATTTCAAACTACTCGCCTATGTCTTTTAAGAGATACACGCTCCGTTAAGAATCCTTCAACCCCCTATTTTCACCCCTTTCACCTCATAATATACACCACATCGATACACCCTTAGACATATCTCTGCTTATTTTTAATGATTAGTTTATATGCCGAATATCACATCCCCAAAAAACAACTCATGAGATATCGTTATTCAATGAAATGCACGTTTACCCCCTTAACACATCTTCAGAACCCGAATAAACAAAAATATTTTTAGTTTACGTTTCCGACACACAGCGAACATATTCCCAAAATTCAATGTTTCCAACTTCAATAGTTTTGCTGGGCGTTGATGAGAGAGAGTCAGTCAGGTCATTTTCTTTCAATTATTTTTACCAGAATTTTACCCCTCCCCATGGGCCACTGAAATTGGATTTATGGAGAAACGCTCGAACAACTATTAACTTATGTTTTAAGCTGTATTTTCCCCCTGAGTTTGATGAGTAAGTGAGTTAGTCTGTAGTTACGACACTTTCTCTCCTTTTCCCCCCCGAATTTCACCCCAACCCATTGGCCCCTTAAATATGAAAAAACAGTCAAACACCGATTTACTTATTTTTAAGCTGATTTTTTTCCGCTGAGTTTCCAACTTCTCGCCGATGTCGTTTAAGAGATACACGCTCCGATAGGAATCCTTCAACCCCCACTTTTCACCCCTTTCACCTTATAACATACACCACATCGAAAAACCCTTAGACGCATGTCTGCTTATTTTTAATGATTAGTTTATGTGCCGAGTATTACATCCACAAATGAAACCACACGTGAAATATTGTTATTCAATAAAATATAGGTTTAAACCCTTTAAGACCCCTTTAGGACCTGAATATCCGAAAATCCTCTCTTAGTGTACGGTTTTGACATACAACGAACAACGAACATATCCCCAAAATGTCATGTTTCTAACTTCAATAATTTTGGCTGGGCGAAGATGAGTGAGTCAGGACTTTTTCTTTCATATTTTTTTTCTTCAGAATTTCACCCCTCCCCAAGGACCCCTTAAATTTGATTTATTAAAAAAAACTGTCGAACTCTTATTTACTTATTTTTAAGCAGTTTTCTCTCCCTGAGTTTGAAGAGTGAGTCAGTCAGTCAATCAGATAGGACACTTTCTTTCCTGTTTTTACCCCCCAGAATTTCGCCCCTTCCCACGGGCCCCTTAAATTGGATTTATGAAAAAAAAACGGTCGAACACCTATTTACATATCTTTTAAGCTGATTTTTTCCGCTGAGTTTCAAACTCATCGCCTATGTCGTTTAAGAGATACACGCTCCGTTAGGAATCCTTCAACCCCCACTTTTCACCCCTTGCACCTCATAATATACACCACATCGAAAAACCCTCAGACACGTGTCTTCTTATTTTTAATGATGTGTTTATATGCCGAGTATCACATCCCCCAATGAAACCAATCGCGAGTTATTTTCATTCAATGAAATGCAGGTTTAACCCCCTTAAGACCCCTTTAGAACCTGAATATCAGAAAATCCTCCCTTAGTGGACGGTTTTGACTTACAATGATCATTTCCTCAAAATGTCATGTTTCTAACTTCAATAATTTGGTTGGGCGATGGTGAGTGAGTCAGGACTTTTCTTTCAATTTTCATATTTCAGAATTTCACCCCTCTCCATGAACCCCTTAAATTTCGTTTATGACAAAAACTGTCGAACACCTATTTTTTTTATTTGTAAGCAGTTTTCCCCCTGAGTTTGATGAGTGAGTCTGTCAGTCAATCAGTTAGGACACTTTCTTTTCTGTTCCCCCCCCCCAGAATTTCACCCCTCCCCATGGGCCCCTTAAATTTGATTTATGAAGAAACGGTCAAACACCTATTTACTTATTTTTTAAGCTGAATTTTTCCGCTGAGTTTCAAACTGTTCGCTTATGTCGTTTAAGAGATACATGCTCCGTTAGGAAGCCTTCAACCCCCACTTTTCACCCCTTTCACCTCATAATATACATCACATCGAAAAACCCTCAGACACGTGTCTTCTTATTTTTAATGGTGAGTTTATATGCCGAGTATCACATCCCTCAATGAAACCAAGCCGGAGATATTGTTATTCAACGAAATGCAGGTGTGCCCCCTTAACACCCCTTTAGAACCCGTATATCCAAAAATCCTTCCTTAGTGGGCGTTTTCGACTTACAAAGAACATATCCCCAAAATTTCATGTTTCTAGCTTTAATAGTTTTGGCTGGGCGATGATGAGTCAGTCAGTCAGTCAGTCAGGACACTTGTTTTTATATAAGAGACTAGCAGGTACCCGCGGCTTCGCTCGCGTCATAGTCGTGTCATATTGTTATTCAATGAATTGTAGGTTTAACCCCGTTAACACACCTTTAGAATCTGAATATCCAAAAATCCCTCCTTAGTAGACGTTTTCGTCATACAACAAACATATCCCCAAAATATCATTCTTCTAAGTTCAATAGTTTTGGTTGGTCGATGAGAGTGAATATCCAAAAATACTTCCTTATTGGACGTTTTTCTTCCAGATTTTCACCCCTCCCCATGGGCCCCTTAAATTGGATTTATGAAGAAACGGTCAAACACCTATTTACTTATTTTTTAAGCTGAATTTTCCCGCTGAATTCCAAACTTCTCGCTAATATCGTTTAAGAGATACACGCTCCTTTAAGAATCCTTCACCCCCCAATTTTCACCCCTTTCACCTCATAATATACACCATATCGATAAACCCTTAGACATATGTTTGCTTATTTTTTATTTAATTTATATGCTGAATATCACATCCCCAAATGAAACCACTCGTGAGATATTGTTATTCAATGAAATGCAAGTTTACCCCCCTTAACACCCCTTTAAAACTTGAATATCCAACAATCATTCCTTAGTGGACGTTTTCGACATACAACGAACATATCCCCAAAATTTCATGTTTCTATCTTCAATAATTTTGGCTGGGCGAATATGAGTGAGTCAGGACATTTTCTTTCATTTATTTTTGAGAATTTCACCCCTCCCCATGAACCCCTTAAATGGGATTTATGAAATAAACGGTCGAACACCTATTTACTTATTTTTTAAACTGATTTTTTCCCGCTGAATTTCAATCATCTCGCTAATGTCGTTTAAGAGATACACGCTCCGATAAGAATTCTTCAACCCCCAATTTTCACCCCTTTCACCTCATAATATACACCATATAGATATACCCTTAGACATATGTCTGCTTATTTTTATTGATTAATTTACATGCCGAATATCACACCCCCAAATTGAACAACTCGTAAGAAATTGTTAATCAATGAACATGATTATCCAAAAATCCATCCCTAGTGGATGTTTTCGACACACAACGAACATATCCCGAAATTTCATGTTTCTAACTGCAATAGGTTTGGCTGGAGGATGATGAGTGTATATCCAAAAATCCTTCCTTAGTGGACTTCTTTCCCCAGAATTTCACCCCTCCCCATGGGCCCCAAAAATTGGATTTATGAATTATGGTCGACCACCTACTGTATTTGCTTATTTATCAAGTTTATTTTCCCACTTAGTTTTATACTTTATGGCTCTGTCTTTTAAGAGATACTTGATCCGTTAGGAATCCTTCAACCCCCCACTTTTCACACATTACACCTCATAATATACATTACATCAAAAATTCCTCAGACATGGTGTCATCTTATGTCATTATCTTTCAATTATTTTTACCAGAATTTTACCCCTCCCCATGGGTCCCTTAAATTGGATTTATGAAGAAACGCTCGAACACCTATGTACTTATTTTTAAGCTGTCTTTTTCCCCTGAGATTGAAGAGTGAGTGAGTTAGTCAGTCAGTTAGGGCACGTTCTCTCCTTTTTTTTCTCCAGTATTTCGCCCCACCCCATTAGCCCCTTAAATTGAATTTATGAAAGAACGGTCGAACACCTATTTACTTACCGTATTTTTAAGCTGATTTTTTTCCCGCTGAGTTTCAAATTTCTCGCCTATGTCGTTTAAGAGATACGCGCTCCGTTAGGAATCCTTCAACCCCCACTTTTCACCCCTTTCACCTCCTAATATACACCACATCGAAAAACCCTCAGACACGTGTCTTCTTATTTTTAATGATGACTTTATTTGCCGAGTATCACATCCCCCAATGAAACCAATTGGGAGTTATTGGTATTCAATGAAATGCAGGTTTAACCCCCTTAAGACCCCTTTAGAACCTGAATATTCGAAAATCCTCCCTTAGTGGACGGTTTTGGCATACAATGATCATATCCCTAAAATGTCATGTTTGTAACTTCAATAATTTTGGCTGGGCGGGGGTGAGTGAGTCAGGACTTTTTCTTTCAATTTTCCTTTTTCAGAATTTCACCCCTCCCCATGAACCCCTTAAATTGGGTTTATGAAAAAAACTGTCAACCACCTATTAACTTATTTTTAAGCTATATTATTCCCTGAGTTTGATGAGTGAGTGAGTGAGTCAATCAGTTAGGACACTTTCTTTCCTGTTTTTTTTCCACATAATTTCACCCCTCTCCATGGGCCCCTTAAATTAGATTTATGAAAAAACGGCTGAACACCTATTTACTTATTTTTCAAGCTGATCTTTTTCCGCTGAGTTTCAAACACCTCGCCTATGTCGTTTAAGAGATACACGGTCCGTTATGAATCCTTCAACCCCCACTTTTCAACCCTTTCACCCCATAATATACACCACATCGAAAAACCCTCAGACACGTGTCATCTTATTTTTAATGATGAGTTTATATGCCGAGTATCACATTCCCCAATGAAACCAATCGGGAGATATTGTTATTCAATGAAATGCAGGTCTACCCCCTTAACACCCCTTTAGAACCTGAATATCCAAAAATCCTTTCTTAGTGCGCCCTTTCGAAATACAGCGAACATATCCCCAAAATTTCATGTTTCTAACTTTAATAGTTTTGGCTGGGCGATGATGAGTCAGTCAGTCAGTCAGTCAGTCAGTCAGTCAGTCAGGACACTTAGTTTTATATAATAGATTACACATGCTAGTGCAACAATCACAATAACGCAGGTTAACACAAAAATCCTACACACACACCCATGTACACGGGGAAACATGACCACGATGTCTAAGCCCCGAAAATGAAATATTAACTGTGCATACGATAGCATAGAGAATACTACAGTCCAATACAATCCTTGATTGTCAATCGGTCAGTTTTCCCATGTGTCCTTTAGCAAATTTTACCGGACTATCATGATACAGAGTAAATCGTTGTTGCCTAGTGACAACCTGTCCATCAATGGTGCGGCGTTAACTATCATGATACAGTGTTAGTCGTTGTCGCGTAGCGACAATATGTCCGTCAAGTTATTAGATCGGTGGAACGGTGTAGACTTGTGCAAAAGGGCCTAAATGCGGGGAATAGAGTGGTCTGTCCGAAACTGAACATGATTGAAAAGGAAGGTTCTTTGATGTTGTGATGGTCCTAATTTCTCTTCATAGGCCTGTTCAGTGCAGTAAGGGATAGGGTAAATTTTAATAATTTGTAACAAATGCCAGCATTTACATGTTAAATTATTTGTCTTTCATGTTTTGGAGTTAAGAGGAAACGTAAAGAAATGAAAGTAGTGAAGTCAAGAATTTTAGGGTTATTTTACAATGAATTGACTTAGTCCTATCTATGGAAAGTAATGCCCGATCCTTTTCTATACGTCTCCTTACATCCATACGCTGCACAGTAATACACCATTCTGGTTTAGTGCGGTAATGAATAGAATAGAATAGCCCAATTCTATCATCACGTGTAGTATTTCAGTGCTCCAACTTATGCGCAGTTCCCGGCAGTTCCCTTTAATCAGCTGATCGAGATGTTGGTTTCACCAATGTGACGTCATCAGCCATCTATTGTATTTATGATCTAAGGATCATGCTTAGGATAAAACTTCACTGAAATGAAATTCTAAATCCTACTAATAGAACCATTTAATTCACAAAATTTGGCGCTACAATACACAAAACAACTGAATCAACTTCACACTTGTTCTAATGAACAAGGAACAATCTCTCTATATATAAGAATGAAAGTTTGTCTGTTTTTTCTGAATTTCTACGGTAATTTGCGTTATTTACGAGTTTTAGACTGTTTTATGACGGATGCGCGCGAAAATGAAATTTTTGTCTGTCTGTCTGTTTGTTTGTTTGTTTGTTTGTTTGTCTGTGGACAATTTTTTGTGTCCTTATAACTCGAGAACGGCTGAGTGGATCAACGTAAATTTGGTACAGATATCCTTCAGAGGCAAGACACCAATCATTGATGTAACTCTTCTCTGTACCTCTCATTAAAGGGGGCCTACCCCCTTAAAATACATGCTGAAATAGGCGTAGAAGGGCGAGACAAAGCTCATTTTCAGCCCCTCAATGTAAGAAACGAAACTCGGGGGCCGTAAAGGGTCCCCGAAAACCACATTTTACGGCCCTAAAACCAATAGTTTTTGAGATATTCCCAGAAAATTAATTTCATTTAATACAATAATGAAAGGAAGCTAGCCGGTAACCATGGCAACAGAAATTCACAGGTCCATCTATTGCTGTAATATAAGACGCAATACAATTCCATTTATTACATTACTGAGATAGTTTGCAAACGGCTAGAAGGTTATAACGGAACCAAACTAAGCTGTAAAATTCATCAATACATATAATGCGCGTAAAGGGGTCAAGGGGTACTCTAGAATTTTTTCACGCGATTTACACGTGTGCTACGGAAGGTCTATTATATCCCTATCCCTATATTGTTATATTATTATTATAATTAATATTATTATTACACTACGGAAAGAAAGACCCCAGAGGACTGGAAAAAGGGAATAATTGTCCCGATCTTCAACAAAGGTAGTAGAACAGAATGCAGAAACTATCGGGGAATAAAACTGATGAGTCATTGTGCAAAGATGTTTGAGAAAGTTTTGGAAAGGAGAATTAGGACAAGGATAGAAGGAGGGATGAGGGAAGAACAACATGGCTTCAGAGCAGGAAGGTCCACAGTGGATTTGATTTTTGCTGTAAGGCAGTTACAAGAACAGCACTGTGAGTATGGAACAGGTCTACTGATGGCCTTCCTGGACATTGAGAAAGCATATGACAGTGTATGCAGAAACAAAGTATGGAAGTCCCTGGAGGATAGAGGAGGAGTGGGTAGTTTATTGACTGAGGAATAACCCACCCACCAAGGGAAGATGATTAAGAAAAGGAAGTAGATTTGGGATTGGAGAAAAAGGATAGAAAAATAGGAGGAGAGTCCCACAAAATTAATAAGTTTAGTTTTAAACACACTTAAAGGTGGTTGCCACCGAAAATCCGCTTTCGGATACCTAAAATGAGTAAGGACTTGGTCTAAGCTGACGAGAAACACAGATAGAACCTGGGCTGTTTGCAAGAGAGTGGCTTTCGTATAATCCCTCTCAAGCATATATAAAACTACTATGGGGAAGAGTGCTGGTCTGGCAAGACTGAGAGGAACAAATTTACTGTATGTCTTCTCAAAGAAATTAGGTTTTACAAAGTAATTCAAAGAATGCCAATGATTTAACTCAGGTTTGGTATTTTCAATTTCCAAAATTATGGAGTTCCTGTAAGGGCGACCAAGTGTCTCTAAGAAGGAATATGATAAAAGATTATGCCTTATTGGGTAATCTTGGTAAATGAACCAATGGTTGCATTGGACAATGGCTAAGCTTTTACTCAGCGAGGAGCCGGCTAAAAGTTTAGACAAAAAGAAACACTTATCTTTTAGAAAACTGACCATAAGTTTTCGGAGAGGGTCTCCACAAGCAGGTAGCTGGCTTAGCGAGCTTTACTTGCCTTACTGGCCAATTAGAATTAGCTATTAAAGCTAAAAAGAACTTTAGTAAGGTGAAAATTAAGAGTTCTTGCTCAAATGCAACAAATGGTGAAGGCCCTATTAAAGATTTTAATGTCATTGAGTGAGGAGAGTCAAGGAAGACAGGATTTTGCCTAAACTTTGTATTCGCAAATGAAAAGCGAAAAGATACGCTTCATTTATTTTACAATTAGAAGAAGTTTGAGAAAATTAACAAACATGCAATATGATTTTGACAAACATAGTTCATTTGAACTTTTTAACAAATAGGGTCGCAGACCTCTCAACATTAAACAGTTGCTCCAGGCAATTGACAATTTACAAGGTTTCAAACCTTACATGTTTCTAAAATCTTTATAAGATTTAAACCAATAAACAATGAAATAATTAAAGCTTGAACGTGAATTGGAGTACAAAAAGTGTACCTTAAGAAATTCTTGAGAGAATGTTCTAGAGAAAATGACAATTTTGAAAATGACAATAATAACAACATGAAAAATAAGATAGAAGTTCCTACAACTTCTTATATTTATACAGAATTATTATATGAGAATTATACAAAGGAGGACAGGTCACTTACTGTGAAACCTGGAGAAAGTGAAAAGGAAGTTTCTAGACTTCCTATGTTTAATTAGGAATCACGAGCAAAATGGGGCAGTTTCCATTTCGTGAAACCTGAACATGACTCTCTCAAGAGTTTAAGGAATTGTTTTTCCTGATTATAGGAAAGGCACAATGTGATTTAAAACTTGTATCACACAAGCAATTATGCAGAATTTAATTAATGTTAAACTAGCAAAGTTGGAAGGGCACTTCGTGAGTAACACCTTATAGAAAGTTACAATTTTATAAATAATGGTTGTTAGTAGAAGATTAAGGAAAGATCATTGGGATATAGGATCAATGTTCATGGCCGTATTTAATATAACCGGACGATCGCGACGCGGTAGAAACGTGGAGCAAGCACTGATTATCACTATAGTCTGTAAAGATTGATGCAAAGTTCACTATAGAAACACTAAAGTTCATAAAAAAGAAAGTTATTGCAATTATGGAAAGAACTGATTGCACTATATAGGTGAGAGTCTATTTCTTGAAAAAGTTGTGATTTACAATTAAATGCGCCATAGAATGTTCCAGAGGTTCCAGCGGTGGAAGAAAGTTAGCTATTACAAAAATTTGTAAGGAAGATTCCTCATTTTAAATATCATTGTCCCAAGTGAGCGAAAAACACTTGACGGCAAGACTCGCAGATAGAGTACAAGATCTCGAAGGTTCCAGAACGACCTTAGCAGAAAAATGGGGTTGAGAAAATCCAACGGAGGAACTAGCTTTATAATTATAGACAGCGGGTATTAGATAATATCCCACGTAGCGAGAATATTTCTCTTTGAATAGCTTAAGAAAAGCTCTTTTTTAGTAAGGTTGGCTCATACAAGCAAAAGCTCAACATGGCAAATCCCACGAGGAATGATAATTGCCCCAAAGTAAATAATTTCACACTGTCTATAAATTATAATTAAAAGCACGTGGAAGTTAAAACCATGAAGATGAGGTTAAAACTTTTAAAAAGGTACTTATCTTGATTTCATGTTTAAGTCGAAGTTTTCGATGATGATTACTTAGCCAACATGGCGTAGAAGAGGGTGTGCCTCTTGGTTTGAGGAGGCTAGCTCGAGCGGAGCTTTGACTGATCGAGTCAACTGCAGACTGAGAAGTGAGAGCTGCTCAACAGAGCACGGAGGGACCAAGAAAGGGTGAAGGAGTGGGGGGTAGGAGACAAAGGGAGAACATATAAACATTGCCAACTTTGATACAAAAAATTAATCTCTTGCTGAGCTGATCTTCTAAGAGTTGATAACAAATGATACTAGCGCAGCATGGTGAGTAAAGATGTAGACGTAGTCCTCTTGCTCAAGGAGAAAATAGCTGGCAATGGTAACAGGATCTGGTGACCAAATGGATAAGTAAGTCCTCTAGCACCAGGAAGAGTTGAGGAGCTTCAGAGATTCGCTGCGAGGTGACGCTAGGTGGGTCACAGAAGTTATATATCTAGAACAGACTTATGAAGACATAAGAGATATGCCCAACAAGGAGAAAACAGATGATCACTGTTGGTGTTTGACAAAGAGGAAGGAAAAAATGAACAGGCAAAGAGCAATAAAAATTATCTCAGGTACCGTGTATTCAAAGAATACACCAAGGAGAAAAATGGACTATAAGGAGGATAAAAGAGATGTACAAGGGAAGCGTGAGCTGAGTGAAAGTGGGAGGAGAGAGATCGGACTGGGTGGAACAGAGAAACGGCCTGAAACAAGGAAGTGCACTGGCACCGTTACTTTTCATTGTGGTGATGGATGACATAATGACCCGAGTGGCACAAGTAATTGGGGAAGGAAAGATGAAAGCAATGGTGTTAGCGGATGATTTGATGATTTGGGGGAACAAGGAGGAGGAGGTACAGGAACAGTTGGACGTGTAGGAAGGAATAATACAAGGATATGGGATGACATTTATCAAAATAAGAGTGAGATGGTGATCACAACAAGGAAGAAGGAAAGAACCACAACGGGAATAACAATTGGTGGGGAGCAGCTGAAGAAAGTGGAGAGTTTCAAGTATCTGGGAAGCCTGATACAAGATAATGGAAGAAACTATAGAGAAAAAATGAGCGGGGGAGACAGGCAGAAGCATTCCGGAGGAGTGTGAGAAGCATGTTATGGAGCAAGGATGTCCCTCAGAACAGAAAAAAGATCATATATCGGACGTACTATCCCCCTATCCTGACGTATGCCTCGGAGACCTGGGCTATGAAAGGAAGGGAGAAGAGCAAAATACAGGCCAGTGAGATGAGCTTCTTGAGAAGCAGTATTGGAGTTACACTGATGGACAGAATAAGAAATGAGAGGACCAGAGAATTAATAATGGAGGAACCATTGCGGGATGGTATAGAGAAATCTAGACTTAGATGGCATGGACATGTAGAACGAATGGAGGATAAGAGGATACCCAGGAGGATACACGAGACGAAGTGGGAAGGAAAGAGACCGAGAGGAAGACCGAGAGGAAGACCGAGAGACAGGAGGCTGAAAGGGATGGAAGAAAGCGTGAAGAAGAGAGGAGAAGACTGGACAGTGGTGGAAGCTGAGAGATGGTGGGAAGACAGAAGACGTTGGAATGGCCTGTGTTCAAAACAGACCCGGCCAACGGCTGGAAACTGTGCAAGAGGATGACGATGATGATACTACGGCCTACAACGACGAGACAAAGCTCATTTTCAGCCCCTTGGTGTCAGAAAAAAACCTCGGGGCCCCTAAACAGTCGTAAAGGGTCCCCGTAAACTACATTTTAATGCCCTAAAACCAAGAGTTTCTGAGATATTCCCAGAAAACTAATTTCATTTAATAAACTAATGTAGGAATGCAAGCCAGTAACCATGACAACAGTGTCTCAAAAAGGTACATCCAACTTTCCATCTATTTCTGCAAGAAGTAATGCCACTCCATTTATTAAATTTCTGTGAAAGTTTGAAAATGGCTATAAGATTATCACGGAACCAACAAAAACTGTAAAATTCATCAATGCGCTTAAGGGGGTCAAGAGGTACCCTGGATTTTTTCACAAGACTTAAACGTGCGATGTGTCGTACAGAAGGTCTATTATATCTTCAAACAGCAACATTATTTTCAAAAATTCCTGAATTGAAATAGTTTATTTTTTATTTTATTTTTTTGCTTTTAGGAATTTGGGCCATTGGAGGCTAAAAAACCTGAATTTTCATGCACCAAAAGCCTTTATAATTTATTAAAGAGGTCTTCCTCTGGATGTGCACTTGACACAACAGTGTGGGTCAGTTTTTATGTGACGTGAATTGCATTTCGTCTACGAGGTTTTCAATTTTATTTTCACGTCAGGAAGTACACGTTAGGTAAATTAGTTTCAGAGCATATTTCAACTAATCATTTATCTTTTTGGCGACAAACAGGTTCCAAGCCCCTAACCATTGCAACAGTAGCTCAATTGATTACGTTTGGTTATTAATACCAACGACCGTTCGAAGAATGGGTACTTCTGCTAGTACACATATATAAAGAACAACAATAATTTAGGTTCCATTGAACCCTAAAAAAAATTATCAAAACTAGTTTCACTTCCATTTAGCAACATTATAAACTTCTCTCAAAACGAGCTCTAAAAGTTTTGGATAAATGTATTACATATAATTTTATGTAAAAAACACATTAAATATTCCAAATTTGAATATATTAAAAAGAAATTTGAGTTAAATACAATTAAATGGTATCAACAATTATCATTCATTTTGGGTACCACATGACATTCACAATATATCATCCCTCTCTCCAATACTACCAAAACTGTATTTGTTTTCGGGAATCTCATGTACCACAAGCGTTGAAGAAAACTGATTTACTCAATTCGAATTAGACTCCCAGCTACTTGATAACTCCAACAATCACTTGGGAACAATAACATTTATCATGCAACAATGCAGAGGGATTTTCATTATTGTCTCAATTGACAATTTAATTATTCATGAAGTGCGGATCTATAATACAACGGCAAGGATAAATAATCAATACAAAACTCGGTACAGATTACCGGTCCGTTAAAGGTTTAATATATCAGATTGCAGACATGGTCTGTCTCTGTCCTGGGCCTACCCCAACCGTGACCTCCATTAAGAAAACGTCGAGACACAACAGGCTTAAATTTATGACAGGGGAGGAGAGTCAATGCTCCCTCCTTTCTAGACGGGACTTTAAACACCGCTTTCATACAAGCGTGAAAATGAACTTGGGAAGGCTACACATCACTTTAATATAACAATTATTTTGAGGTTCCACTGACCTATTTCTGTAGCTCAGGTATGATTATAATTTCGGAGTTTTAACACTGGGAAGTAAGAATTCAAAACCAATCATAATTAAGGGGCTTCCGACGTGAGAGACATCTGGTTCGATTCTCTGGCCAGCCTCTAGGACACTTCCATTCTCGAGGGCTTAGGTTTAATTCCATAGAGCGAGGGTATCTGACCACTCCTCCTAATAATACAAGCGACTTTGGGAAAAGGTATTCGCACACAATTCCACGCTTGACAATAATATAGCACCCTTTTTAAAGTTTGTCACTGCAAACAGATACAAAATCAATTACTTCAGCCCAGCTGATCCCCGCAATTATAACTCCTGGCATTATTTTCACCGCAATTTTTTAACGTGACTATTTATTATTTAGCGCTCAAAGGCGACAATCAATACATTCGTGATGCCTTCCAAAGTTTAATATTTATTTCAACATAATTCATGTATTTCTTCGTCCATAATTAACAAATTTGCCTTTCACAAAGTCTCGACTTTTCATTTCCAAGAACACAACTGGTTCCATAATTATTATTATCATTATTTTATCATTATTTATAGCACACAACGGCTCATACTTGAATTATTACTTCAATAATTAGTTTATTCATTACATTATTCTTATCATTTTTAGCACATAACTACTCATACTTTAATTATTATTTTAATAATTTTTACATTGCATTTTCCTTTTTTTATATGATCCTGATTGCCTTTTAAATAACATTATTCTTTTTATATTCATTAGTATTTCACTGAATACGATTTCATTTGATTACACAATACATTTTAGCAATTTTTACTTTAGATCCCGCACTTATCATTTTCACACAGTTTTACATCCCTGTTTTTCAATGCTGGAGAATACTTTCTCCGTGGTTACCATTGTTACATGAGACTCCCGAATCCAAAACACATAATAAATTTGGGTGTTACTTACATGGCTTATCCGCCCCATCGTCCGAATTCCAGTGGAACGACATTCGGCCCACATTAAATTTCTTACTTCATGATGATACACATATTTACACTTATTAAATTGCCCTCTGGATTACACATTTTTTGATTAATATGAGGGTTTACACACGTTTTCACTACACTAAAAAGAATTATAACTTTCACTTAATATTATATTTACACATACAGAATTTCACTTTTTGTGGCATCAAACACACGGGAATTCTTTCTTTACAAAATCCCAGGGGTGCAATTTTCGACGCTGCCTTCTACCTCCTATTCTGATATTGACAGTCTCGTACGAAATGAAACCTCCTTGGATATGAATTCCCTCCTAATTCTGGTGTTTAATTTATCGGCATTTACAATACTGCACGATAATGGAGTCTTTTCCGGTTCACAATTGTCTATCTGGGAAACGGTATGTTTTTACGTTTGCCCCTGAAGTCGCTATACTGCGCTTTTACAATTGTTTATTTGATGCTATGCGTCGGAACTGAATTCTCTGTGGAGTACTTCTTTGAAACTCCACGTGGCTATGGCTATTTGTTTGTAGATTCCTACTTCTATCGCCACTTTGTTACCCTAATCTCCTCAACCAGGAAATTTAGGTATTAGCTATGTTTTGACTCTACCGTGGTTATACTAACGCACTGGGAAAACGTTTTAGAGTATCGAATCTTTGCTGATGTCTCGTATACTTTCGAGATACTATGTGGTCACTTCGAATGCTAGTGTCTGGGCTTCAACTACCCTCGCCGGCTAACGTATGTTTTCGCTCAATGTTTAAAGCTTGGCCTACCACCATAGATTATTATACTTTCGAAGTTCTAACTATACTTTCCTTTTGAAAAGAACTTCAACGTTTTAGAGCGCGGCGACACTGAAGAAAGCTGAACAGTACTTCGATTTAGAGTACTTCGGCGTCGTGATACAGGTTCGAGTCCTACTGACTGAACAAGACTGCCGGTGCTGACAAGCAGCACGACCAATACGTGGTCTGATGAGTTACTGCATGATGGTGAAACAGCAACACGCCATCCTCGGACGCTGAAGACTGCATGTTGATGAAACAGCGTGACACCCCTCCTTAGGGTTCACCTAGACTGCATGATCTTGCTTGGGCTCCTGGCCCTTATATCTGATTCTGTCAAAAATAAACAAATTTCTCTTCTTCCTCACCACCAATTTCCAAAATAATCGTCGTACGATGTTCAAAAAAATATCTCTGAAAAGCTGAGGTTTTAAACGTCTCAACAATGTATACATTTCCAGGAATCGATTGTGTGAATCTTAAATATTAATTTAAATGTTCTCTTCAGATGCGTGGGTAGTGATTTCGTTTCGTCTCCCACCACAAGTTCCTGGTTCGGGAATTCACCGACGACGTAATGCTGAATTTGCATTTCTTCCTGGTACAATTTCTAAGGACTTTATCCACTCTAAATAATCTCATTCCCTGAATAATTATCACTGATGGAGTCCTTTCTTTACTTTAATGCCTGGAAATGGCTTAATTTCAATTATTTCTATGTTTTCCAGGCTCCTCCCTTCATGCGACGCTGCCATTTTATTGTCGACTCAGGGCTATTTCCGAAACTACGTCTCTCTCATCAATGGAATATTTTCAGATCTAATTTTACCGCGTGCGTAACCAGCTCTCTGGTGACTGTTCAGATGACCTCACCGGGCAGCTGTGTTCTGCTAATCTCTGGTTGCACAACTTGTCTTTGCCTCACGGAATCTTATGCAGTATTAGCTTATCAACTAACTTCAGAACTCCCTTCTAAAGCCTGCATTAATTCTTTCTTTTCTCCGAAATACAAGGATATGAGTTCGATACTGAACCTCTCCCATGGGTTCAGTATGTGTGGGGTTTCGCCTAGGACACCAAGCTGGCTCATCAGCGGGCTCTTGGTGTCCCCGCCCAGACCCCCACAGGAGTAGCGAACTGTGCGCTACCTCCTTTTATGAAGCGCACCTGCACCTCTTTACTGCGAGAACTAAAAGCTCAAGCAGTCATAGCCTCCCTATGAAGGCCACCAAAAAGTGGGTAAAGTATATTTGCTTTCACGGCCAGTGAAATAAACTCAGCAATTTTTCTAGGTTTGTGCCGTGTCTTGTAAGTTGTGAGTCGTCCTCTGTGCTGACGAATAGTACTTGTTCATCAGCGTAAAGAGGAGTGTCTAATTTCAGGTCTCTGTTGATTGTGATACTGCCGTGGGGGAGAGCGTCAGCAGCGAAATGTACACAAATATGACTTACACAAGCAAACTCTTAGCAGAACTCAGATATAATCTAATTGTGTTAGAGAAGTAATGTTTTATAGTGTTTTTTTCGGACATTTAGATCAATATTCTGGCTTAAAATTGGAGGGAGTGGTGTATAAAGCGTCATAAATCCATGGCGGGATAAGCTTTGTTTATCGTGACATCACTCCAGTGCGCTGGCTGCAGCTAGTGGCGTGTGCTGTAAATCCTTGCCGGACGGTTGATCTGGGATAAAGTGTGTGTAAGTAGCTGCAGTTGAACATAGGTTACTGAAAAATAAGTCTGCTTTGTACTTTCGTTTCGTGCACAATATGGTTCGTATTATGCGCTCTTTTTTCACCATAGCTATTGCAATTTCAGTCACAGTATATTGCTAACACACTTGCTATTTTCAACATGTGGTATTGTCATACATAACTATTGTAGGCCTACTTACGTTACAATTTTTATTTGTTTACTGATCTGACATGAATTTGGAAATTAAGAAGAATTTATGCGGATAATTTGTTGATTCAGCCAAAGTGACCTAAGTGGCTACGGTGGCGTAGTTGGTAGCATGCTGAGCTTCTATGCCCAATATCGCGGGTTCAAACCCGGCCGAAATCGTCGGAATTTTAAGAACGTTAAAAATCCCTCAGTATGTCTTCCTTCGGAGGGGAAGTAAAGCCGGCGGACCCATGTCATAGATTTATGGCATGTTAAAGAACCTTCCACTAATTACACCTGTGTGAAGCTAAATTAATATAGGTAAACATCTGACTAACGTTCTTTGGTTCCTATGTTCGTCGTCAAGAGCCGACTACGGTGGCATCTGGTAACTAATTTCTGAACTAGTTGGTCGTTGACGGTGGCGTTTCGCGGCAAAAGTAGGAACTACTTGAAAATTGATCGTCTGCAATCCTTACTTGAATTAAAACAGATACACACACTAATACAGTCATCACAATTAACATCGATTACCAGACAGATTCTACACACACCCAAAGTACACGGGCCTACATGACTGCGTTGTCGCAGCCCCTAAACTGAGAAACCAACCAACCAACCAACCAAAGTGCCCTGAATTTGAAAAATAAGAACATTTTAAGTGGATAATTTTTTGATTCAGGCAGAACTAACTACAAACTTACAACTTACAGCTAACACTAACTCTTAATCGGTCACGGTGTCCGAGTGTGCTAACGCGCTACCACGTGTCTCGCCGCTGGCATCGACAGAGCATGGGTTCGAATCCCACCTCGGCCGTCCTGAAAATGGTTTTCGCGGTTTCTCATTTTCACTACCAGGACGGTTCCTTTAATATGTCCACGGCCAATTTTCTTTCATAATCCCGTCCCTGACCCGTCCTGAAAAGAAAAACAAGATGTTCAGTAAAGAACATATAGCCTACTTTCTCCTAAATGCATGGGTATTGTTCTAACTCTTTGTCCTTTTCAAGGAGTATAATTGAATGTTGGTTGTAGTAGCTTGTTGAAATACAACGTGCTATAGGGATATTAAACATGAATATGAGGTGCCCTTTGCTAGTGCTACCTCTGTACCAAATTTCGTTCCATTCGGTTTCACCGTGTTCGAATTAATAGGGGGAGTCGATTTTGACACAAAGATGGTCGCCATCCGCAAACTATTAGGCTAATGACCTATTAGATTGGTCAAAGGATGCTCCCTCCATAAAGGTATGTTGTTGCAAGATTTGGTAGATATCGGATGATAAGGTTAGTCGTAATTTGATTTAAGCTTTCACATTTGTGTGGCCGCCATTACGTTTCCGTCAAGATGGCGTCGATATAAAACATGACTCTGAGGTGTCCTTTGCTAGTGCTACCTTTGTGCCAAATTTCGTTCAATTCGCGTTCACCGTGTTCGAATTGATAGGCGGGGGGGGGGGGGGGGGGGACAGACATTCAGAGTACACACACACAGACTCTCACACACACACACAGACAGACACACTTTATTTCCGCCCTTTGTTGATCTCATAAGTCTACTTTCATTTTTTCAAAAATCGAAAGTACAGTAGGCTAAAAAGGCGAAGCAAAAAGCAAAATTCAAAAACAAAAGCAAAAGCAGAAATCAAAAACCAAGAAAAAGAAAGCAAAAAGAAAAATTCAAAAAAGCAGAAAACAAAATACAAGAAACAGAAAGCAAAAAGCAAAATTCAAAAAATCAAAAGCAAAAAACAAACACAAATCCAAAACAAGAAAGAAAAGCAAAAAGTAAAATTCAGAAGCATAAGCACAAGGCAAGCATTAAACCAAAAACGAAAAACACAAAGCGAAAAGAAAAAAGAAGAAAACAACAAACACAAATGATACGCGAGGCAAAGTCCAGAGAAAAGTTTCTCATGAAAATGATTCTTATTCACAAGTGGATTAACTGGACGACTCCTATGTTCACCGTATCTTTGGGTAGGCATCTGTTGAAAGTTGCAGTGGAGTTCTCTATATTGGTAGGTTGAGGAACGAACGAACTATAAATCCCTGTGCGGATGCGGGTATCCACAAAATTTTTCACCACGCGGATATAGTTTGCATGGCTGTGCAGATAGCGGATAAGCCGCGGATAATGTTTGGAGTAAATTTGCAGATAGTTTTTAGAATAAAATCTCAACTTGTTGAATATTATTGCTATGAACCGGATGTCAATGGCATATTCTTCTGTCATGATTGTTTTTCGTGAGAAATATAAGATGATGATATAAGCTAATGTCATTCAAATTATGTCATTAAACATAAATACCAATCCGAACTGAAAAGGGTTGAAATTCTGGCTGAATAACATAGCACTTGACATACATATCCTCAGGGAACGACTTCCTCCTAAAGTGTGTTGCTTTAATACTTTATCTAATTATTAACAAGAAGTTCCGTGACGAACTAAAGAGTCTACTTTTCTTAAAATTTAAGATTCATGCCAATGATTAATCTATATGGATCTATCTAGAATAATGACGAAATTAAGTTGGTAATATCGACATTTCTAATTAGTTCAAAATACTGTATACCTGGCATAATGTAGCCTAATAGAGAACTACAGTTGGCAGCCCTGGTGACTAAATATATTCTTAGTTCCATCTCTTAAGAGCCGGCCGGAGTGGGAACGGCCGACCGCCAGCCCAGCACTTGTTGTAACATGGGTGAAAAGTTTGTGAAACGTTTTATAAAGAAACGGGACAAGGTAAAATTATTTTGTTCCTATAGCCCGCTGTAGTATTTTATACACTTTTCATCGGTGCAAAAGCATATCGAACAGGAATACAAAGATAGTTATAAAAAGTGTAGTTAAAATCACAATTCTCCATATAAAATAGAGTTCTGAACTGCAATTTTCCTAACCTCTTCAATGCCTTCAGATTATGTTGAAAACAGAAACAAACTCCACTGCAAGACAGCTTATAGTTTTCTCTATTGTGCTACTGAATCATATTTTCAAATTAAGAACTCTGTATATGTTTAATCGTGATTTTAGAAAATGTCAGCATATTGAGTTGCTAATGCTAGCCGTGTCGAGGTGCTGGCAGTTCAGGCAGTTACCGTCAGATACCGCATCGTCGCAAAGTCATGTCCTTGAAACAGGGTGAAGTAAGACAGAGCCGGCTTCTGAGAGATGGTAATCTCATGCCAGGAAGTGATGAAATCAGCTCATGTCCAGGTGCTGTCAGACGCTTCATTACAATCAGTGCCGGATCCAGGCTTTGCGGTGCCCTGGGCGATATGATACGGTCGGGCCCTCAACAATAGAAAATATAAAAAATATCAAATCAAATGGAAAATAGTTTTGTAATAATAATAAAATAAAGAATAGTTACAATATTTTGAATACACTACGGTACATTCTTTTAATAATATGAAAGAAACCCTTAAGTCCCCTTGAAGAAGATTATGTAAACTATGAAATATTAAAATATTACTTTGCGACTCTTTTTCTCGGATGATGTCTTCCATCATTTCACTGAAATCTATACTTGCTAAACGGTCACGGGAGGTCATAGCTGCACTGAAAAAAGAATATGAATTATAAATTAGTTTGAAAAGTATAATTAATTAATCAATTAGACTTAGACAACAGATGTTTGAGCAGACTCCCAAAGAGAGACAACCGGGAAAGAAGTGGAGGGAGGAGAGACAGAGGAAGCATAGTGTGTGTGTATGAGAGGTTTTTGGGGAAATATAAGAAGGACCAGAATTAAACATGAAAATTGATTGTGTTATAACGCTCTCCTTATGGGGAATTAACGAATAAATAAATAATTAATCAATTAAATTTAAAACAATCCATGACCCCCCCCCCCCCCCCCGGACCGCGGGGCCCTGGGCGGTCGCCCTCCCCTAGATCCACCCCCGATTACAATCGTCTGCTTTCTAGATCATCATACTATGGTGTGTGGCCTACAGGTCTTTTGCAGTTCCAGTGTTTATTATGAGCTTTTTAGTTCTTTCTAACATGTCTGTAATATAGTATAGGCTACTTTCAAGATTATGCCATTGTTGTACTGTAAATAGAGTTGTTGTTGTTGTTGGAGGTGGTGATTCGTTTAGGAGCTTTGGGACATGGTGGTCATGTAGCCGCGTGCACTTGGGTGTGTGTATAATGTGTCTAATAACCTGTGTTATTGTGATGGTTGTATTAGGGTGTGTATTTGTATTAGGGACGGGTTTTGTATATGCGGCGGCCGTGGCCTTAAGTTAGATACCATCCCAGCATTTGCCTGAAGCATAAGTGAGGAAACAACTTCCAGGATGGCTGAAGTAACAATGTAACCCTTCTCTTCCCAGTTCTGCCTCACAAGCCTCAGTGTATCCCATTCCAGCCCTCAGCTCCTAAACCTGGACCTCTGCGTTGACAGCTAAGAAGACTAGCCACTACGCCACGAGGTGGATTGTAAATAAAATGTTGCTTTGTCAGTCTAAATATGATGTAGCGACTACTGGGCTTTTGAAGTTACAGTAATTATTATATGAGTAGCAAGCAATCACTAGTTAGTAACCATCACAAAAGTGGGCCTGAATTTCATTAAATTAATTTGTTTATTTATTTATAATTATTTGTTTGTTTATTTATAGTTCTTCTAACAGGTTACAACCTAATTACGAGAAATAACAATATGAATTACACTTAATATTTTTCTTACACTAATATAAAATGATACTTATAATACGTATGACTAAATATTATTCTAGTAAGTATTGTATTTGTAATTATGTTAAAAGTCACTTATAAGGAGCGTATGATATTAAGTGATTTCTCTACAAAACAAATGAACAAAAGGTGCTGTCTGATATATGGAAATGTGTGCATGTTTTTTTTCTTTTTTTTTTTAGATATTGAATGTGTTCGATACAGGCGAATGTTTATATTACTCTGTATTGGTTCTTGGACAGTGGAATATTATACGTTTCGGTCTTATTGACCGCGAAGGAACATATAGTTCAAATTCAGATGACAAATAAGGTCTATCAAAGATGTTATCAAATTATTTAATGTAATAACCTGCCTACTTTTCTCTAAAGTCTTTAAAGAAAAAGTTCCATTAATAAATTATGCTTAGCATTTTTAAAGGAAATGTGTAGTTTATGTTATCGTCAATCTCGCGATCAATAGCCACGGGACCTCCTTTTTACGTGGAATCCGAACTACTGGACATGACGTTTCACTTCGAAAATCTCACATCATTGACCGGGAACTGAACCCGGTCCGCTGTGGTGAGAGGCCAACAGCTTGACCACACCACTGGGCCACCACATTCCCGCTTAGCATATTTAGGATATACATTTGTCCTTTTGTATTCCAAGAATATAGGGAATTTATTTTTTATCGATTCAACTCTATAGTTAGCATTCGCACATCTTGGGTTCCAAACTATTGAGCCAAATTCAAGTCAACTTCATACGAATGCATTATACTGTACAATCTTTAGCAATGTACAGGTTCCTAAAATAAAATGTGCATCTTCTTATAAATCCCAGCATTTTGAATATATCTCAACAATTCGATCAATACGGTGAGAAAAGGATAACTTTTGTTTTCATAGTATAGCCTACCATAAACCTAGATGACTTGAGATGGGAACTACATAGGAAATGGTGGTGTTTTATATCAAAGTTTTCGTGTAAATGCAATCGGATGACACTTATAAATCGAAACAATTTGTTTTGTTCCAATTTATTGTTTCTTCATCTTTTGGAGCAGCATACAATCCCATAACGAATAAATGTATTTAAACGATTACACGACATTTGCAAATAATAATAATAATAATGATATATTGGCATCCCGGAGATGGTTAATTAAGATAAGATTACAGAGGCACAAGATTCGATCCCAGGGGAACACCAGAGGGTGAATGGAGCTTTTCTCTATGATACAAAGTGTTGCGTCTTACATACTGTAAGTATGATCCGTAATAGGACATTTTCGTAAGTTGTAGGCTACGTCATGGTTAACTCTACCAATAATCTGTATATATTACATCGACTCGTTATCCTTTAATTTAAACCAGATGACTCCTGATTCGTGAAAATTGGTTATTGTTGATCATCGAGGGATGAATCCGTGTTATGAATCGTGAATAAAATGGCATGTATGCCTGAATAATACATTAGGCCTATGTGTTCATGAAGTGTTTGCTCGTAAAGTTAGTTTGGGGCAAACTTAGTAGCTACCGGTACTGTTCGGTAGTTAAGAATTAGTGAAATCTTACCCGACTTGTGAATATGACTGACTTTAGTAAGTTTCCATTTCTCTGGAAATATCAAAGACTTGATCGATAAATTAAATTTAATATCAAGAGGATAAGTTAAGCCTCCGTGGCTTAGGCGGCAGCACGCCGGCCTCTCACCGCTGGGTCCGTGGTTCAAATCCCGGTCACTCCATGTGAGATCTGTGCTAGACAGAACGGAGGCAGACAGGTTTTTCTCCGGGTACTCCGGTTTTCCCTGTCAAAATGTCATTCCAGCAACACTCTCCACTATCATTTCATTTCATCTGTCATTCATTTAATCATTGCCCCAGAGGAGTGCGTCAGGCCTCGGCAGCCGGCACAGTTCATATCCTCGCCGCTAGATGGGGGCTTCATTCATTCCATTCCTGACCCGGTCGGAGACTGGAAGCAGGCTGTGGATTTTCATTTTTCATCAAGAGGATAAGCTATTTTTTTCCCGGATCGTTTTTTAACAAATATGGAAGAATAACCCTCTTGTGTCCCATTTATTCATCGTAAGTATCGGAGTGAGAATGTCACTACGGGTTACCTCATAATAATTAAGATGTCAATTTCGAGATGACTTTCTAGGTTATCATGCGTTAAAATGTCATAGTTGGATCCATTTTGGCAATATACTGATGAGTAAGGCTAGGATTTTAATGTAATATCTATCATCATCATAGCAAACACTCATATCGAGTAGATTGGCCTTTAAATCCGGAAGTCTCTCATTGGTGAGTTCGGAGGTGACTATACAGCCCAATGCGGGAGGCACACGATTTGCCGCAGTGATGACAGATGGTTCCACGTGGGGTATCTGCGTTCCTTCCATTTCTTCTATGTAATATTACATTAAAAAATTTGAAATATGTAACATTGATTTAATTTTTATATAAATCATATACATTACACATGATATTGCTTGTAGATTCTTCATTTTATTCATTATATTTTTTGCAAAATAAAGGATGGTACACTAATTAATTAATTAATTAAGCATGTTCATATTATAGCAAATTTAAATAAATTCCATGATTATGTATGCGTACGGAAGAGTACCAAGGGAAAAGAAACTGACGATTCTGAAGTACAGTATTATGGTATCCAGGGAAGGCTGCTACAGGCAATCAAAAGTACCGTATTTGTGTTTATAATGAAGCTGCGGTAAGAGTTGATGCTAGGATGAGTTTCTGGTCTAAGTTGTTACAGGAATAGGCTGAAATCTTTCACCACTACTACTGATTTTTTATATAGGCTATAATATTGCCTTTAGTAGCTTTTCAGTCGGTCAACACGACTGTGCCCAATGAATGGGCGGGGTACAAGATATAAATATGTAAATACACTCCAGGAAAAAGTTACATGTATTAGTTAATTATCACAATTGCCCCATATAATTGCACCATATTTGTTCATGAATAGTGATGTGATGATCGTGGGAAACGGATCTTAGTTTTCTTTCCCTTGAGCAACTGAATTTGTAGTTTCTGGACATTTTTTGGTTGTTGATGAGGAAAAGGCAATGCGAAAGGAAGAGCTGAAGCAACTCAGTCCTGATAATAATATGCTATAGCTTATCGTTGAAGTTAATCCTGTGTGATGAGAAATGTAATTTCAAAAAAGGTATTCTACATTTTTTTAAATATCGCCTTTGTTAAGAATAAAAGAAAAAATAACTTGTCATGGTTACTTACAAAAACACGTAAATATAATTCTAGGAAATAAACAGCAGTTTTTCAGCATACTACTAAGTTACAGGTATACTAGGAAGTAGGCTTCCTTACGTATCTTTTCCATGTTATCGTAAACACGATGAGTTATATTTTGAAATATTCAAACAGAAGTGTTGAAAATTTACTTTTCAACTCTTTTCAGGAATTAGTTTAGTCTGAAGGATTCTTTATCACAATTAAGGTTATTATGAAGATAAAACAAAAGTTCGGTGCTTTTCAGTCGGTCAACACGAATTTACCCAAAAGATTTGTAAATTTTTCAGGATTAGGGTATAATCCAACTCTTTTGGGTACATTCGTGTTGACCGACCGAAAAGCACCAAACTTTTGTTTACTAAGGGAACACTGAAAAATGGCTTCAAACCCCATAATGTCAGTATGAAGATGTTTATGAAAGTAAATGATTGAATATACACAATCTAATTGAGCATGAGCAACAACAACGACGGCGTGAAACCTTATTGTGTTTCGGTATCGAACTTCGCAACATAGGCAGTTTTATGTAAGGAAGGTCTGTAAGGAAATGGTAGAGCTTGAAGAATAACATTTTATTTCTTTCTGCGTTATCACATTCTGCATAACATACTGTTTTAAAGACCATCTCGTGGTGTAGCGTTCTTGTGTGTGACCCCCGGATGCAAGGACTTAGAGAGTGGTGATGGGCCCTGGGGCTGGAGAATCCTGCACTCCCTCACCTCTATTGCCAAATTATGTAATATTAATTTATAATCCTCCTAAATAAGCAGAAACTGATAGTAATTTTAGAAATAATAATAATAATAATAATAATAATAATAATAATAATAATAGTATTAATAGAAGCCGCCGGTGGTAGAGAGTTCAACATGTGCTCCTCCCCCCCCCTTCCCCCACATGCAAGATCCGGAAAATATTTTAATTATTATTATTATTAATAATAATAATAATAATAATAGTAATAAGACGGCTGAGGTGGGATTCAAACCCACGCTCTCTCGATACCAGCGTGGTACGAGGTAGTGCGTTAGTGTGTATATTTGGGATTCAGATGAGGATTGTGAAGGAGTCGGCTGCATTTGTCTGGAGTAGAAGTGATGATAATAATAATAATAAAAATAATAATAATAATAATAATAATAATAATAATAATAGTAATAATAATAATGTTATTGCTTTACGTCCCTTTAAACATCTGCGACTTTAGGAGAGGCCGGGGTTTTGGAAGTTTGCCCCAAAGGGGATCTTTAACCTGCCAGTAAATTCACTGGCACGGCTCCCTCGCATTTGTGCACCTTCCAATGCCAGCTGGCTGTGCCAGGATTCGATCCTGCAATCTTGGGCACAGCAAGTAAGAACGTTACCCCTGAGCCACGCAGCCAGAGTAGAAGTGAGAAACCACGGAAAACCACTTCCAAGATGGCTGAGATGGGAATCGAAACCACATCTTTTCAGTTTTGCCTCACGCGGCATTCCAGCCCTCAGACAAGAATGAATCGAATTTCTTGTCGGCGCCGGGAATCGAACCCGAACCTCTGGGGTGACAGCCAAGAATACTAGCCGCTACAACACGAGGAAGGCCAAGGATATTTCAGTCACTTGTGAATTCCGTAATCCGTAGTTTAACTATTAGCTTATCTATAGCAAAATATTTCGGCCATTCAATTGGAAGTAGCCTACACAGACTATCACTTCGAAATTTCTGGTCGCGATATTCTTGAAGCGCATTGCCACGAGATTGCATTTCCCCAGTATTTGGACCCCGGAGCAGTTAGAACTTTCTCGCACGCGCGACCTTGAACCACCCTCACCACAGTAGTAGTAGGTAATCTGTGGTCACAGTAGGGGGTAATCCGTGCTGATACCTATGTACGGGCCATGTAACTACTAGGGGACAGCGACTACAACGAAACTAGTGGCAACGTTTTGAAATGAAAGGTGAAATAGGAACTGACTCCGGCCGCCTCTTAAGGTACAGACTACAAAATTTGGTTGAAGTCCAATGGATAGCATGGACGTTACATGCAGTTAAACATTGTATCTAACAGCGAGCGTAAAATCATGTTGGCAACAATGACATGCCTGTATTGGTCAGAAATATTCTGAATTAATATGATCTATTGTTGTGTCAATTTTGAATGAAATCCATTAGTTAGTATAGAAGTTACATGCATTTTAAGATTGGACCTAACAGCAGGCTTAGAATCATGTTGGCAGCACTGTCGTAGTCCTATATTAGTTACTCCAAATTAATCTAGAATGCCAGGTACTATAAGTGTGCAAAGTTGAGAGCTGTTGGCTTGCATACTTTCTGATATATTGATATTAGGGTAACAAACATAGAGACAGTTTTATTAACAGTTGGCAACCCTGGTTACTCTTAGGACTCGGCATAGTCATATCTGTTATGGTACACATAGCACACACGAAATTTGGTTGAAATCCAAATGATAGTATAGAAGTTACATGTATTTAAATTTGGACCTCTAAGCAGGCTTAGAATCTTGTTGGTAGCACTGACGTATATAAGTTACTCCAAATTAATATAGAATGTCAGGTACTGTACGTGTGCATAGTTTAAAGCTGTCGGTTTGCATACTTTCTGATATATGGGTATTTGGATAAAAAATATTGAGAGCATTTATTACCAGTTGGCAGCCCTGGTGGCTCTTAAGAATACGCTCAGTCATATCTGTTTATGCACATATAGCACATACGAAATTTGGTTGAAATCCAATTGATAGTGTAGAAGTTATATGCATTTCAAATTCGGACCTATCAGCAGGCTTATAATTAATTTGTCAACACTGCGATGTATGGCCTCCTGGAAATTAAACTGCAATAGTATTATCTATACGTGTGCCAATTTTGAAATAGCTCCCATTCATACCTTCCAAGATATCCAACATGGTGCTCAAATTTCAATTGCGATTTTTCAGCAGTTGGTAGCACTGATATCATTTTCTAATATGGCCGTGAGATATTCAGGTATAGATCTTTACTCCTACCAATTTTTGTTTCGATTGCTGCAGCCGTTTAGGAGTTGATAGGGGGGGGGGACACACACACAGCCAGACAGACAGACAGAAGGACAGACAGACAGACACACACACACACATATTTGCCCGATCTCATAAGTCTACTTTTTCCTCATTTTTGCAAAATGTGAAAAGTAGGCTAAAAATATTATTGAAATGCCTGTAGGTTCGGATAATGAACGTGCGGATGCGGATAAAAGTCTTGTGGATGCGGGGCGGATGCAGATGCGGATTACCGTTTTGTTTATCTGCGAAGAGCTCTAACTATGGAGCAGGTCTCCTCCCATAAAATTACGTTCTACATAGTGGTACGCAGATTATAGTGGAGCCCTAGTTTCTCGAGGATCTTCTCCTTGCTGTCGTTTCGGCCATCTACGGACCACGCTATTTCAACTGCCCTTTTCCATGTCTTTGCGCCTGGGCCTTAACGTTCGTCCAGTATCCCCTCTTTCTTGTTCCTTCCTCTCTTCAGTCCATGTCTTGCCTTTTTTAGTTTTGGCTTTTCTTGGAATCCATGATGTTCTTGGAGTTTCGACTTTAGTGGAACACGTTTCTGGATATCCTCCAGGGTTATTTCCACTTCACGCAGGTCTTTTTCTACCTCGGTGAACCACGCCGATGTGGTTTTCTTGTTAAGAAGAAAACTGAAGATCCTATTGCTCGACCTTGTAGAACTCATACGAGCAATGTGGCAATAGAAAACTATCCTTCTCTTACGAATGGCGACCGTGATCTTTTCTACATGAGAGTAGAGTTCATGATTGTGTCTTCTTATGAACTCACAATTTTCTTTGATTGGACCTAGGATTCTTCTCAAGATCGGCCTTTCTCTTATTTCTAGCTTCTCGATCATACCCTTCCTACTCATAGCAAGGCATTCGGCACTATATAAAGTCTCCGGTCGTATTACTGAGCAGTAATGTCGTATCTTGGCGTTATTATTATTATTATATTCGATTTAATGGTGCTGGGGTAATTGGTATGGCATTAAGGTGGTGCTCACAGTCCCAAATAGGTTCCGAACACCTGGTGTAAGTGGTTAAACTCACCTGTCCAGACAGCAGGAGATACAGATTTGATCCCCGATTGGGGTCACGTTTTTAAGTCTTACTCAGCAAATAATATACTTCTTCTCTGCCGTAAACACAAGCATCCTAAGATATTCCAAAGAAGAATATTGCTTTTTACAAACTTCTCGCCTCAAGTTGAAGTCCATGAATAAGATTGCAATGCCCTCTGCTACAGACAGTCGTAGCACTTCCTCGGCATTTATCATTTCGTGAATTAGCTGTCAGCCGACTGCTCAACTTTCTAACAGTAAAAGTAATGAAAGCTTCGTTCTTCTCATCTTGTTTGCCGCACGAGAGGACTTTCAACTTGAGATCCATCCAATCATCCATGAAATGCTGTGAGATGCCCCATATAAGGAGCTTAATGGCTCCCTTTAAGGCCCTGTTTGTAGAGTAATAATCACCTCGTGAAATGCGTTTAACTAGAGAGGCCTATAATACAGAAATAAACTATGTTTAATATCAAGTATCGATCAGGAAGTACGTAGAGAAATGCTGTTAACCGAACATCTCTCACAGAACATAAATGTCAATGCCGCTGCGATAATGGCCCTGTCGGCAATTTCACTTACAGTAACGTGGGTAGAGGTGGCGCCACATTCGTTCATGTTTATCGTGGTGCGAAAGTAGTTTTTTAAAGAAGATAGCTTTAAAGTTCAGTTACATTCATTAATTTATTACTTAAAGTTGATAACTGTCTGTTAGGTAGTCAGCCCGAAGGCTGGTTGGATCCTCAAAAAGCACCGCCGTTAGGTTATGCGGGTAGATACCCACAAAAATCCAAGGCATTGCTATACTGAGGCGTACTAGGCAAGATGAGGATTGAGGTAGTTTGCCATTGCTTTCCTCACTGAGTCAGTACAGCAGTACCAACCCAAGAGTAGAACCTTTCACAGCATCCACAGGCACTGACTGTGCCCTGAATGTCATTACTAAACCAATACCTCAGTAGCTTCCATATACAGTAACTAGCAGGTACCCGCGGCTTCACTCGCGCTGAAGACAATGGGAACGATGCATTATTGCTGAACACTGGACAACAGTGATTTTGGTGACGGGGCTTTTTAAGCTGATTTTATATGATTTTGATGCCCTGAATTGAAATATGCCGTCAGCTTTTGCCTAGCAGCTCTAGTTTCTGAGATATGACATTTTTGTGAAATATACATTACACTATCGCATGATAATAAAAAACTAAACACGAAATTTTCATTATTATATTGTACAATTATTATTATATACAAACATAGAGGAAAAAGTCATGAATGAAACCAACCAGTCACTGGACACTTCGGAAGCTTCTTTTCCGTGACATTTTTGAATATATTTTGGAACAGTCCCTTTTTAAGCTCCAGCAGTCATCTACCATCATGTGCATGTCCTATCTTCCTTGGAAGCGGTCCTCTCCAGATTTAATATCCTGGTGAAATCGTTCACCTTGTTCCTCACTGTTGTCTGCTAAATTTTCAGGAAACCGGTCTAAGTGGCTGTGTAAATAGTGCACCTTAATACTCATGTTGCACCCAAGAGATTTGAAATTGTTAAGCATCTCGTTTACCAGTTCAACATAGTTTTCAGCTTTGCGTTTGCCTAGAAATTGTTTTACAACTTACACAAATGAAGACCAGGCTTTTAGCTCAGATTCATTCATCAAATTTACGAAGTCAGGATCCTTAATGAGTTGTCTTATTTGTGGGCCATCAAATATCCCTGCTTTAAGTTTTTCCATACTCAAGTGAGGCATTTTATTTCCTATAAATGCAAAGCATGATCCGTTCTTATCAAGAGCCTTCACAAACTGCTTCATAAGGCCAAGCTTGATATGCAGTGGAGGAAAGATGATTTTCTCTCGTTCAACAATTTTTTCCCCAACATCGATGTTCTGTCTCTTAGGCCACTCGTTTCTAACCCAGTGGTGTGTTCTTTCCTCTGCTATCCCATAGGCACAAGAAGCAAGGATATCCGACTGACGATACGACATTATATACTTGACCCAATCCTTGTATATTATGATTGAGAATCCACAAAATGGAGTTAGAACTGCACATAAAATCAACACAGATCTAAACAAATAGAGGTGTTAGAGAAAAATTGATTTCATATTTAGATTCAGCGACCCAAGTATACCTAAAATCAGTTACAAAACCCCCGGCACAAAAAAAAAATATATATATTTTTTGTAGGCCTGGGAATTGGTCTATTCTATAACAGCAATCTCGGCTACTGGTGGGTTCATTTTAATTCTGAAAATTCTGAAACATTGATACGAGCAGCAAATAGGGAATTTCATAGAGTTGAGAAAGTCTGCAGGGTACGATGTACCTTATGTGAACACATTTGAAAATTACGTTTTTGGTTTTGCCAGCTTCTGCTGAGACGTAACGATTTTGTTGTCCGGATACTCGTGAGAACTGGTTTTATCTAAATGTACACCTGCTGCTGTAAGTGCGTGTCATTTCGCTTTGTTAATAATAATAATTGCGAATACTGTTTGAAGAGGGAACTGCACTCATGCACACTGGTATGGCAAATCGGAATAATCGGTATAGCCTATGGGGAATTAAAAGTATTTTTCCTTAAGCTATTCGGGGTGTACTTTTCCCTCAATTATTGATGATTTGAACGTCAACATGCCGCTATTAATAGACCAATAGCTAAAATATCTCTCACCTTGGCCGCTGATGTATATTGAGCAGCTTCTTCCAGTGTTACATCCCAGTAATTCTCCAACAACCCTTTTGCCTCACATGCTTCTCTAAGTAATTCCTGATAATTGTGTTTTTAGAGATTTGAAATACGTTGCCCTCGCACATGGTGTATTGTCATCGCACCAGGTGATGGCAGTTCAACACGCTGTGCGAGGGTGCAGTACGCATGCGCGGTCCGCTTATTCCTAACCTAAATATATCAGCTTCCCGCATGCCAATGGTTGTTATCGCAGCAGACGACACGCAGCCAGTGAAAGAAGGAATGTGCTGAGTGAGTGAAGCAAGTAATGACCAACTTCATGTTTTTTGAATGCACCATACGCAGTGAGCGGGAAGACATCCGCAGTTCAAACCCAACAGCCATCTCCTGGTGCGATATCATTAGATGCATTGTCAAAGAAAAACATTCCATGTTACGAACATGGGCCGTATAACCTGTGCCGAAAGCTTCTGCAGATTTAACACCAGGCCTATTCTGAACAGCAGTTCCTTGAATTCAGATTTGCCAACATTTTAATTTAACTTTCCTCGTGTAATATCTCTGTACCTAAACATAGAGAAAATTGCTTTCAAAATCACGTCTTGTGTAAATGGTGGAAAAGGTAGTGAATGTGGCTTTTGGCGGAATGGATACTCGCTCGTAGAAATTATTTTCAGTAAAATAGACTGGTTCACAGTTCTGTAAGTGCATATTGAGATACGTGATGGCAGGATGCCTTTAGTGTTGCGGAAACGGCAATAGCCGCCACATAACGTCGTTGCTGTTGACTTAACGACCGGACTGATATGTTTCTACTTAACCATACGGGATTTGTGAGCCCTGTATCTATGAAATTGAACGTAGCTTGATCGCTACCTTAATTTAGTAGTCGCTACTCTAGTGTTACAAAATTAAAGGTGGTATTAGATGGCGCTATTTCACACCAATGTTTGTTATTGTAGTTCTAAAACATAGGAAGTTATTTTTAAATTATTATATAGATATATCTTGAAAGAGGGATGACTGTTTAGATTTTTAATGTTCTTATCGTGTTTAGATATATCTTGAAAAGGGGATGACCGTTTAGATTTCTAATGTTTTTACCGTGTTTTAATAATAATGTTATTGGATTTACGTTCCTTTTAACTACTTTGGATTTTAGAAACGCCGGGGTGCAGGAATTTTGCCCCGGAGGAGATATTTAACATGGCAGTAAATCTACTGACGTGGTTCCCTTGCATTAGCTCACCATCAAATGCTAGCCGATTGCACTAAGATACGAACCTGCAACCTTGGGCCCAGCAAGCTAGAACGTTACCGCTGAGCCTCGCAGCTAGTCTATCGTGTTTTAGATAATAAGTGGATTGACATTGCCTCCTACAGGGATGGATGGACAATTGGATGTCATGTTTTGAGCTACTGTTGCCATGGATACGGACTTGCGATTAATTCATCAGTTTATCAGAGCGTACTGTTGCCATGGATACGGACTGCCATTAGTTCATCAGTTTATCAGAGCGAAAATAGTTTTCTGGGAATATCTTTGAAACTGTTGGTTTTAGGGCCTTAAAATGTGGTTTTTGGTGTCCCGTAAGGACGCACCGAGTATTGTTTCTCGCATCGAGGGGCGTAAAAATGAGCTATGTCCGGTCTTTATGCGACAACTTCGATATTTTGTCCCAGTTAAGTATAACAAAAATGTAAAATCACATTTCACCCCTTTTCACCCCTTTAAAATCAGAATTTTTAAAAATCCTTTCTTAGTGCGCATCTACGCTAAGGTAGGAACATATCTTCACGAATTCATGCAATTATCTCCAGTAGTTTTTGCTGTGTGTAGATTATCAGTCAGTCAGGACATCTTCCTTTATACAGTATATATAGATCACAGCCATGAGTGAGACTGAGACATCGGTGAAAAGCCACATTTTACTATAGCCTGTGCTAACCGACAAATGCAAATGTACTGCATTCATCAAGAGAGGGCAAACAGGCCTAAGTTGATAAGATAATAATAATGTTATTGGTTTTACGTCTCTTTTAACTACCCTGGCTTTTAGAAACGCCGGGGTGCCGGAATTTTGCCCCGAAGGGGATCTTTAACGTGCCAGTAAATGTACTGACACGGCTCCCTCGCATTTGTGCACCCTCAAATGCCAGCTGACTGCGCCAGGTTTCGAACCTGCAACCTTGGGCTCAGAAAGCGAGAACAAGTTGATAACAAATTGATAAACTGTTCATTCGAGGTTTGGTGCTGGCGCTGAATGGACTAAGAAGGGATCTAATAAGTCCATCTATCTTATTATAATACGCTTAGGTGTATGTTCACAAAATTCAAGCTCCTAAACCAGAGGGAGTTAGAAGGTGTGGATTGTACCAAAATCTTCCAAAATTGTCTCAATAGTACTAGAAAAATCTTGCATTTCTTGAAAAGTCGACCGAAATGTATTTGTTTGTTTTAGAGTGCTTTTATACAAATAAACAAGACGATAGCCCAGGGCAGAACTGTATCGCGTACAGCCCGCATAGTACTACTGCCGGGCGGGTAGTCTGTTCACATGGGGCGCACACAACCCATTAGGATGCGCGAATTATCATAGGAGTTCCGAATTTTACTATTAATAATTTGTAGTAATTTTATAAAATTCACAGTATACTGTTAACAACCGTTTTATATCTTCAGAAACACTGGCTCTCCCGTAAATTTTAATACTGTTAATTTTAATCCTAATTTATATATATATATAAAACTCAATGTTGGTTTGGTAAATTGGCTTTCACGGCCAGTGAATTAAAACTCAGCAATTCTTCTAGGTCTGTGACGTGTCTTGTGTGGGTTTTCGCCTAGGACACCAAGCTGGCTCATCGGCGGGCTCTTGGTGTCCCCTCCCAACCCCCACAGGAGTGACGAACTGCGCGCCGCTTGGTGTCCTAGGCGAAACCCCACACAAGACACGGCACAAACCTAGAAGAATTGCTGAGTTTGAATTCACTGGCCGTGAAAGCCAACATAGACCTTGCCATATTTTTGGAAGCCTTCATAGGGAGGTTAAGGCTGCTTGAGCTTTTAGTACTCGAAGTCGAGAGGTGCAGTTGTACCTAATATAAAGGGAGGTGGCGCGCAATTCGTCACTCCTGTGGGGGTCCGGGCGGGAACACCAAGAGCCCGCCGATGAGCCAGCTTGGTGTCCTAGGCGAAACCCCACTCAAGACACGGCACACACCTAGAAGAGTTGCTGAGTTTCAATGTTGGTTTGTTTGTTTGTTTGTCTGTTATTTATACAAATTATAGTAGTGTCATCTCTGTAAGGCCCTGGAGAGAATGATTTTGAACCGAATTTCTGATTTTGTTTACAGAGAGAGATCATTAAGAAGCAATCAGGTTTCAGACCAGGAAAATCGTGTACTGGTCAAATACTGAACTTAACCCAGTATATTGAGGATGGATATGAAAGGAAACAGATTACTGGAGTTGCTTTTGTGGACCTCACAGCTGCTTATGGTACTGTAAACCACAAGCGATTGACAAAGAAGCTGTACTCAACAACTAGAGACTTCCGACTAACACAGTATATTCAGTGTTTGTTGAAGAATCGACGATTTTTTGTCACCCTCAAGGATAAGAAAAGCCGATGGAGGAACCAAAAGAATAGCCTACCACAGGGAAGCGTGCTAGCTCCGTTATTATATAATACTAGCAGGTACCCGCGGCTTCACTCCCGATCAAGACAATGTGGACGATGCATTAATTGGTCTATTCTATTACAGCAATCGCGGCTACAGATGAGTCAAATCTAATTCTGAAAATTCTGATACATACAGTGCATTGATATGAGTAGCAAAGTGGGAAATTTTTAGAGTTGTCAAAGTCTGCAGGGTACGATGTTAAATTATATGAACACATTTTAAAATGACGTTTTTGGTTTTGCCATCTTCTGCTGAGACATAACGATTTTGTTGTCCGGATACTCGCGATCACGCCACATACAGTTGCCCATGGGAAAAAGTGGGTTTGTCTATATGTACACCTGCTGCGGTTAAGTGTGTGTCATTGCGCTTTGTTAATAGAAATTTCGAATATTGTTGAAGAGGGAACTGCACTCTTGCACACTAGAATGGCAAATATATCGGAATATGGGGAATTAAAAGTATTTTTCCTTAAGCTATTCTGGATGTAATTTTGCCACACTTATTGATGATTTGAACGGCAACGTGTCGCTATTAATAGACCTACAGTTAAATATCTCTCATCTTGGCCGCTGATGTACTCGTACATTATGCAGTCTCTTCCAGTGTTACATCCCAGAGATTGAAATTCTCCAACAACACTTTTGCCTCACATGCCTCTCTAAATAATTAAAATTCCTGATTGTTGTTGTTGTTGTTTGAGTCTTCAGTTTTTTGACTGGTTTGATCCAGCGCTCCATGCCTTCCTCTCCTGAGCTAATCGTTTCATCTCTACACAGCAACCACACCCTACATCCGAGGCAATCTGTTTAACCCTGGTCTACGCCTACAGTTCTTGTCCACGACCCTCCCATCCATAACTACTGTCGACCAAAGTATTATGTGCACTCGAGTTTGAAGGTTGTTTGTGACGTAACCAATAGACATACATAAAATCCATTAACGTCATCATTTTCGTCGTTCTATTTTACGTGAGTTCATGTAGGTTTGGAATTTTTAGTTTATATTTTAATATTTTTTATCGCAGTTGAAACACAAAAAGTGCCCGTTTCTAAGCGTGTTTCAACCATAAGTCACATTTAAGAATTATTATCTCACAAACCCGTCATCAGATCGAATCCAAATTTTAACACAATATACATTGGAATGTTGTATAACTGGTTTATTAATTTAAAAATTTTGCGTGTCCAAAAAACAAAGTTGTTATCATTTGTGTAAGGTAACGTTTTCTCGGCTTGGGGTGGTTGGAATATGTAGTTCTTGGTCGTGTTGTAATCCTTATACATCAAAAAGTTATGCTGTATGACTTTAAAATACGTAAATTAATTCACTTATTTTATATCGGTTTATATTTGAACGGGGAAATACGACCTCGCCTAGCTCGGCAGTGACGGGCTCCATCTCGGCAACGCTGTACAGCTTACCCCGGAGCGGCTGGCTGGTGAATCATGCCTTATTTCCACGAACAAATACAAACCGATATAAAATAAGTGAATTAATTTACGTATTTCAAAGTCATACAGCATAACTTCTTGATGTATAAGGATTACAACGCGACCAAGAGCTATATTTTCCAACCACCCCGAGCCGAGAAAAAGTTACCTTACAAAAATGATAACAACTTTGTTTCTTGGACACACAAAATTTTGTAATTAATAAACCAGTTATACAACATTCCAATGTATATTGTGTTAAAATTTGCATTCGATCTGATGACGGGGTTTTGAGATAATAATTCATAAATGTAACGCATGGTTGAAACACGCTTAAAAACGGGCACATGTTGTGTTCCAACTGCGATAAAAAATATTAAAATATAAATTAAAAATTCCAAACCTACATGAACTAACGTAAAATAGAACGACGAAAATGATGATGTTATTGGATTTTATGTAGGTCTATTGGTTACTTCACAAACAACTTTCAAACTCGAGTGCACATAATACTTTGGTCGACAGTAAGCTTGCTATTCCTGAGTGTCTTATTTATGTGTCCTGCCAACTTACCTCTTCCCTTCATTAGCAGTCGCCAGAAACAACTCTCCTCCCCCACTCGTCTTAATACCTCTTCACTTGTTACCCTATCTACCCATCTGATCATCATCATTCTCCTGTAACACCACATTTCAAACGCTTCAATTCTCCTCTTTTCTGCTGCACCATTAGTCCAAGTTTGACTTCCTTATAGTATCACGCTCCAGACAAAAGCTTTCAAAAATGACCTCCTAATACCTAAATGCATATTCGATGTCAGCAAATTCCTTTTCTGTAGAAATGCTTTCCTTGTATGAGCCAACCTGCTTTTTATATCCTCTTTGCTTCCTCCATCACTGGATATTTTGCTTCCTAAGTAACAGAAGTCTCCTACCTCCCGTAGCGTTTCACCAGCCAATTTGAGGTCCATAGAGGCTTCTGACTACCTTGGGCTTCTGATTTATTTCGGCTGCATTGCAATAATTTTGTTTTACATTTATTGATTTTCATCATGAATTCATTCCTCAAGACGGAGTCCATACCATTCAAAAACTTGTTCAAATCCTCTGGCGTATCGGCCAAGATGACGATGTCATCAGCAAATCTCGGAGATGAAATTATTTCTCCTTGAATCTTCGCTCCCACTTTAAATTTGCCTCCAAATTCCTGATTATTGTGTTTTTAGAGATCTTTGAAATGCGTTGCCCTCGCACATGGTGTATAAGCATTGTCAAAGAATAACATTCCATGTTACGAACATGGGCCGCATAACCTGTACCGAAATCCTATTCTGGACAGCAGTTCCTTGAACTCAGATTTGCCAACATTTTATTGTATCTTTCCATGTGGTATACCTCTGTACCTCAATATACAGAAGAATGCTTTAAAAATCATGTCTTGTGTACATTTTGGAGTAGGTTGTGAGTGTGGTTTTTGCCAGAGTGGATACTCGCTCGTAGAAATTCTTTTCAGTAAAATAGACTGGTTCACAATTTTGTAAGTGCACATTGAGGTATGTGACGGCGGGATGCCTTATGTGTTACGGAAACGGCAATAGCCGCCAAAGAGCTTCGTTGCTATTGAAATAACGACCAGACTGATATTTGTACTTAACTATACGAGATTTGTAAGCCCAGTGTTTATGAAATTGAACGTAGCTATATCGCTACCTTTATTTAGTAGCCGCTACTGTAGTGTTTAAAAATTAAAAGTGGTATTAGAAGGCACTTATCCCTATTTTTTTACCCCTGGCACTACAGACCATGAAGGGCCTAGGCCTATCATGCGACCGCTTCCCAGCCATTTGGCCCGCAGATATTGTGGTGACGCGTGGTCAGTGCATCGTGTCCCCTCGGCCGTTTATCTTGTTCTTCGTGACATGGGCGCTGCCTCTCTATCAGACAGCTACTCAATTGTCCTCACGAAGCTAAATGCACTCCGTTGCAGCCCTCACGTCAGTGTCTAAAATCTCTGACGGAGCCGGGAATCGAGCCCGGGTCCTCCGGATGAGAAGCAGGCACGCTACCCTGTTCTTTTGTTTATATATCTCTTGAAAAATATAATAAATTGATTGACATTGCCTCCTAAAGGGATATATAGAAAATCGGATATACCTTGAGGTTCAGTTGCCATGGAAACGGATTTACCATTAGTTCATCAGTTTATCAGATTGAAGATAGTTTTCTGCGAATATCTTTGAAACTGTTGGTTTTAGGGCCTTAAAATGTGGTTTTCGGTGTCTCGTAGGGACGTACCGAGTATTGTTTCTCGCATCGAGGGGCGTAAAATGAGCTTTTTCTGGTCTTTATGCGACAACTACGATATTTTGTCCCGGTTGAGTATTTTCGGTGACTTTTCAGTTATGTTGCCCGTTCCACGGGAACAATGATTTATTTCCGGATGAAAGGTAGCCTATATGTTATCCCAGGGTATAAGCCGTCTCCATTTCAAATTTTATCCAAATCCGTTTTAGTGTCAAGTGGTAACAAACTAATACACAGACACACACACACAATCACAGACACACAGATTTTCACAATTATAACATATTATATAGGGATCTACACTAACGACCAGCCACTTAACACTAGGACCAGAGCATTCATCTACGCAGATGACACTGCTGTTGCTGCTCAAGGATCAACGTTTGAAGAAGTAGAGTTAAAGCTGACATCTGCTCTTGAAGACTTAGCCATCTACTACAATGATAACTACTTGAAACCCTACCCAGAGAAAACCCAAATATGTGCGTTTCACCTGCGCAATAGGGAAGCGAGAAGGCAGCTAAACGTCACCTGGGAAGGTCACAATCTGAAACACTGTGTACATCCTAAATATTTAGGAGTAAAGCTGGATCGCGCGCTAACCTATAAACAGCATTGCATGGACACCAAACGGAAGGAATGCACCAGGAACAACATCGTTCGGAAGCTCACAAACACCAGATGGGAAGCGCAGCCTAGTGTCCTGCGTACAACTGCCCTTGCTCTGAGTTTCTCTGCTGCAGAATATGCTGCCCCAGTCTGGAGGAACTCTGCTCATGCCAACCCAGTAGATGTTGCCCTCCATGAGATTGGCCGCATTGTGACAGGCTGTCTACGTCCAACTTCTGTCGATAAGATCTTTCCGACTATGGGAGTAGCACCTCTAGAAGTTAGAAGACAAGTAGCGGCAGAAATAGAGAAGAAAAAGCAAGAAACAGATCCAAGACATCCAATGTATGGACTTGATGTCCATCCACCTACTGTCGACCAAATTATTATGTGCACTCGAGTTTGAAGGTTGTTTGTGAAGTAACCAATAGACCTACATAAAATCCAATAACATCATCATTTTCGTCGTTCTATTTTACGTTAGTTCATGTAGATTGGGAATTTTTAATTTATATTTTAATATTTTTATCGCAGTTGGAACACAAAAAGTGCCCGTTTTTAAGCGTGTTTCAACCATGCGTCGCATTTAAGAATTATTATCTCACAAATCCGTCATCAGATCGAATCCAAATTTTAACACAATATTCATTGGAATGTTATATAACTGGTTTATTAATTTTAAAATTTTGTGTGCCCAAGAAACAAAGTTGTTATCATTTTTGTAAGGTAACTTCTTCTCGGCTCGGGGTGGTTTGAAAATGTAGTTCTTGGTCGCGTTGTAATCCTTATACATCAAAAAGGTATGCTGTATGATTGTGAAATACGTAAATTAATTCACTTATATTATGTCGGTTTATACGGGGAATTAAGACATGGTTCACCAGTTAGCCGCTCCGGTGCAAGCTGAATAAAATAAGTGAATTAATTTACGTATTTCACAGTCATGCAGCATACATTTTTGATGTATAAGGATTTCAATGCAACCAAGAACTACAGTTTCCAACGACCCCGAGCCGAGAAAAGGTTACCTTACAAAAATGATAAGAACTTTCGTTCTTGAACACATAACATTTTGAAATTAATAAACCAGTTATATAACATTCCCATGTATATTGTGTTAAAATTTGGATTCGATCTGATGACGGGTTTGTGAGATAATAATTCTTAAATGTGACCCATGGTTGTAACACGCTTAAAAACGGGCACTTTTTGTGTTTCAACTGCGATAACAAATAATAAAATATAAATTAAAAATTCCATACCTACATGAACTCACGTAAAATTGAACGGCGAAAAAGATGATGTTATTGGATTTTATGTAGGTGTATTGGTTACTTCACAAACAACCTTCAAACTCGAGTGCACATAATATTTTGATCGACAGTAAACTTGCTATTCCTGGGTGTCATAATATGTGTCCTACCCTCCTATCTCTTCTCTTCATTAGCAGTCGCCAGAAACATCTCTCCTCTCCCACTCGTCTTAATACCTCTTCATTTGTTACCCTATCTACCCATCTGATCATCATTCTCCTGTATCACCACATTTCAAAAGCTTCAATTCTCCTCTTTTCTGCTGCACCATTAGTCCATTAGTACAACTAAGCAACTTTTCTAGGTTTAAGCCGTGCCTTGTGCGGGGATTCAATGGCAGTGAAAGACAAAATACCAACTTTATTGAAATAAGTTTGCCCAATTCCTCAGTAAGAGTAATTAAGAAACTATAATAATTAACGTGACAGCCGGTAGAATACGACACATTCGACTGTGAATATACGTTGCAGATCATGGTTAAAAACGAAAAAGAGCAGATCAAATTTGGCAAAAAAAATAATTCAGTCAACAAAAAACAAATTTATAAAGAAAATGAAAGCATACCGTGCAAAATAGAAAGTATATTAACATTGTAATTTCGAGTAAACTTCTGATAGCTCGCTTACAACAACCAGCTGAAAGAGTATAAAATTAGACTCAAAATCAGACTCAAAATCACGATCGTATCCGAGCTCCAAAAGCAACCTCTATAAATAAAACATATCTCATTTTACGCGTATCAATGCGAGGAGAAACGTTCGTGGTTAGAAGTGGGAACCGAACCCAGCGTTTTAAGGCCCTAAAACGAACGGTTTTCGAGATATTGCCAGAAAACTATCCCCGGTCTGCGAAATTTCAGCGGTTGCCATAGTAACGTTGATCTGTTTCTCAGAGGGTACACAGTTATTTGGGAATATCTCCGAAACCGTTCATTTTAGGAACTTAAAAAGTGTGTTTCGGGATCCCTACAGGACCTCCGAGTAATGTTTCTCGTATCTGGCGGCTTAAAATGAGCTAAATCCGAACTTTGTACCGACTGTCCTTGCTCAGTGCCAAAGGGCCGAAAAAAAATCACTTACAAATTGAATTTTCAAAAACTGTTTCTTAGTGGGCCTCTACATACTCGGATCAAACAACATGCAAAATTTCAGCTTTCTAGGTCTAGTGGTTTGAGCCCTGCGTCGATGAGTCAATTTTGGATTGTCAATGCCAAAGGGCCGAAAAAAGTCACTTACAAATTGAATTTTCAAAAACCGTTTCTTAGTGAGCCTCTACATACTCGGATCAACCAACATGCAAAATTTCAGCTTTCTAGGTCTAGTGGTTTGAGCCCTGCGGTGATGAGTCAATTTTGGATTATATATAAGAGATTTGTATGTGTTTTGGACTCGGATAAATACATAAATTTATAGAAATCAACACCGTTTCACTGATCTGCACCAAATTTTGTATACTTACTCTTTGGAATACAGCGGGTAACACTGTCCACTTTAAATTTCGGACAGACCACTCCATTCCCTGCATTTAGGCCCTTTTGCACAAATTTACACCATTTCACCGATCTAATAACTTGATGGACATATTGTCGCTAGGCGACAACGACTAACACTATATCATGATAGTCAACGCCGCACCATTGATGGACAGGTTGTCACTAGGCAACATCGATTTACTCTGTATCATGATAGTCCGGTAAAATGTGCTAAAGGACACATGAGAAAACTGACCGATGTAATGCTATCCTGTCAGAGAAACATAGTGGCAAACATTCCTATATTCACCTATCACCATTTTGCAGTTTTCATGAGTAGACAGTTGTTATTTCATTTGCAGGGCTTAGACATCGTCGTAATGTTGCCCCGTGTATATGGATCTCTGTGTAGAATTCTTGTGATAACCTGCGTTACTGTCATTGTTGCACTAGCATGTGTAAATTGGAGATAAGATATGGTATTTGAAGCAATTTCTCAGTGCTGCTCAAGGATTTATTGAACTGTAGTATTCTCTATGCATTCGTATACCCTGCGGGTAACACTGTCTACTTTAAATTTCCGACAGACCACTCCATTCCCTGCATTTAGGCCCTTTGTCTCAAATCTACATCGTTTCACCGATATCAACCAAAATTTGTATACCTAACTTTTGGGACCCTGAGAGTAACACTGTCTACATGAAATTTCGGACAGACCGCTCCATTTCCTGCATTTATGACCTTTGGCGCAATTTTACACAGTTCCATCGATCTGAACCAAAATTTGTATACTTACCGTTTGGAACCCAGCAGTTAACACTGCCTACTTTAAAATCCGGACAGACCACTCCATTCCTTGCATTTAGGCCCTTTGGCACAAATCTACACCGTTTCACCGATATCAAGCTACATTTGTATATCTACCCTTTGGGTCCCTGAGAGTAGACTAACACTGTCCACATGAAATTTCGGACAGGCTTCATATTCTGCATGTAGGCTCTTTGGCACAAATCTGCACCGTTTCACCGATCTGAACCAAAATTTGAGCCGTTGAAAGCCCAAGTGGTGTAACTCCTCTCGGAATAACAGGCAAGTCTAACCTTTGTGGCTGACAGACGCAATGCTCACTTCCAATGCTACACACACACTGGCCCTGAGCTATGCCTGCGTGTCATAAGGTTTAGACTTCCCTGTAATTCCGAGAGGAGTTACACCACTTGGGCTCTCAACGGCTCCTTTGTATAATTACCGTTTGGAACCCGGCGAGTAACACAATCTACATGCAATTTCGGACACACGCCTCCATTCCCTGCTTTAGGCCTTTTGGTGCAAATCTACACCGTTTCACCGATCTGAACCAAAATTTGTATACTTACCCTTTGGAACCCTGCGGGTAACACTGTCTACATGAAATTTCGGACAGACCCCTCCATTCCCTGCATTTAGGCCCTTTGGCACAAATCTACACTGTTTCACCGATCTGAACCAAAATTTTATTAATTCCCCCATTGGAAACCTTCGAGTAACACTGGCAGCATGAAATTTCGGACAGACCACTCCATTCCCTGCGTTTAGGCCCTTTGGCACAAATCTACAATGTTTCACCTATTTAAACGAAATTTTGTATACTTACCCTTCGGAACCCTGTGGGTAACAATGTCCACTTCAGTTTTCGGACAGATTTACTTACCCTTTGAAATCCTGATGGTACCACTGTCTACTTCATAGTTTGGAAAACCCTCTCCATTCCCTACATTTAGAAAACAGACAAAATGAACTTGAAAACCACGTTTGTAGGCCCTAGAACATGTCCGTAGTAGTGTACCCCTAAGACTATTTCAATAAGTCTATTATTGGCTGGTAATTCGGGCTGCATCACGTTGCCCCTACCAGTGTTCTGGTGCAGAATTGCGAAAATAGTTACATCTTGCGCTGCTTATAAATTGCAATCACGAGGAATAATTAGTGCAAAAATATTTCTTAGGCCCCTTAAAACAGTTGTCAGTATGACTATTATGCCTCTGTATAAGTGCGATGGTGTTGGTGCAGTACATTGAGGTTATCAGCTGCAATAAGCGATGGTGCTTTCAAATTTACTTTCGTTTATTCCGATCCATATCCTTGAGCGGTATGTGCCGATAAAAGACACTATTGCTGCCTCAGGAGCTTGGGACAGCCAAGTGCTCTGATTATTTTCCTACGGCGCTATGCGACAAAAGACGACACTATTGGTCTCTATTTTCCTAACAGACAATGAAATATAGGCCCTAGAACGTGTCTCATTTCATTTACTCCTCTTTCTAATCATATTAGCCTACTTTCGATTTTTGCAAAAAATGAAAGTAGACTTATGAGATCACTACAGGGCGAAAAAAAGTGTGCCTGTCTGTGTGTGTATGTGTGTGTGTGAGTCTGTGTGTGTGTGTGTGTGTGAGTGTGTGTACTCTGAATGTCTGTCCCCCCTATCAATTCGAACACGGTGAACGCAAATTGAACCACATTTGGTACAAAGGTAGCACTAGCAAAGGACACCTCAGTGTCATGTTTTATATCGCCGCCATCTTGACGGAAACGTAATGGCGGCCACACAAATGTTCAAAGCTTAAATCAAATTACGACTAACCTAATCATCCGATCTCTTCCAAATTTTGCAACAACATACCTTTATGGGGGCAGCATCCTTTGACCAAACTAATAGGTCATCAGCCTAATAGTTTGCGGATGGCGGCCATCTTTGTGTGAAAATCGATTGCCCCTATTAATTCGAACACGGTGAAACCGAATGGAACGAAATTTGGTACAGAGGTAGTACTAGCAAAGGGCACCCCAGTGTCATGTTTTATATCGCCGCCATCTTGACGGAAACGTAATGGCGGCCACATAAATGTTCAAAGCTTAAATCAAATTACGACTAACCTAATCATCCGATCTCTACGAAATTTTGCAACAACATACCTTTAAGGAGGGAGCATCCTTTGACAAATCTAATAGGTCATTAGCCTAATATTTTGCGGATGGCGGCCATCTTTGTGTCAAAATCGATTACCCCTATTAATTCGAACACGGTGAAACCGAATGGAATGAAATTTGGTACAGAGGTAGCACTAGCAAAGGGCACCCCAGTGTCATGTTTTATATCGCCGCCATCTTGACGGAAACGTAATGGCGGCCACACAAATGTCCAAAGCTTAAATCAAATTAAGACTAACCTAATCATCCGATCTCTACCAAATTTTGCAACAACATACCTTTATGGAGGGAGCATCCTTTGACAAATCTAATAGGTCATTAGCCAAATAGTTTGCTGATGGCGGCCATCTTTGTGTCAAAATCGATTACCCCTATTTATTCGAACACGGTGAAACCGAATGGAATGAAATTTGGTACAGAGGTAGCACTAGCAAAGGGCACCCCAGTGTCATGTTTTATATCGCCGCCATCTTGACGGAAACGTAATGGTGGCCACACAAATGTTCAATGCTTAAATCAAATTACGACTAACCTAATCATCCGATCTCTACCAAATTTTGCAAAAACATACCTTTATGGAGGAAGCATCCTTTGACAAATCTAGTAGGTCGCTAGCCTAATAGTTTGCGGATGGCGGCCATCTTTGTGTCAAAAATCGATTACCCCTATTAATTCGAACACGGGGAAACCGAATGGAATAAAATTTGGTACAGAGGTAGCACTAGCAAAGGGCACCTCAGTGTCATGTTTTATATCGCCGCCATCTTGACGGAAACGTAATGGAGGCCACACAAATATTCAAAGCTTAAATCAAATTACGATTAACCTAATCATCCGATCTCTACCAAATTTTGCATCAACATACCATTAAAGAGGGAGCATCCTTTGACCAATCTAATTGGTCATTAGCCTAATAGTTTGCGGATGGCGGCCATCTTTGTGTGAAAATCGATTCCCCCTATTAATTCGAACACGGTGAAACCGAATGGAACGAAATTTGGTACAGAGGTAGCACTAGAAAAGGCCACCTCAGTGTCATGTTTTATATCACCGCCATCTTGACATAAACGTAATCGCGGCCACCCAAATGTTAAAGGCTAAAATGTAATTACGACCAACCTAATAATCTAGTCTCTACCAAATTTTGCAACAACAAATCTTTATGTGGGAAGCATATTCTGACCAAACTGCTAGATCATCATCCCAATAGTTTGTAGATGGTGGCCAAGTATGTGTGCAAATCGATTCCGCCTATCAATTCAAACACGGTGAAACCGAATTGACCGAAATTTGGTACAGAGGTAGCACTAGCAAAAGGCACCTCAGTGGCATGTTTTATATCGCCGCCATCTTGACGGAAACGGAATGACGGCCACCCAAATGTTAAAAGCTTAAATCAAATTTTGACCATCCTAATAATTTGATCTCTACCGGATTTTGCAACAACATGCCTTTTTGTGGAAAGCATCTTATGACTGACTACAAGGTCATCAGCCCAATAAATTTGCAAATAGCGGCCATGTATGTGTGCAAATCCATTCCCCGGATCAATTCAAACACGGTGAAAGCGAATTGAATGAATTTTTTTCACAGACTTAGCACTAGCAAAGGGCACCTCATATTCAAGTTTAATATCCCTATAGCACGTTGTATTTCAACAGGCTACTACAACCAACATTCAATTATACTCCTTGAAAAGGACAAAGAGTTATAACAATACCCATGCATTTAGGAGAAAGTAGGCTATATGTTCTTTACTGTACATCCTGTTTTTTCAATTCGTTTGTAAATTACATGTGTCAGTACTGTAGTTAAGAAATAGCAGTTTCCCTATTCATTATTATCATTATCATTACGGAAAAATGTCCTGAATGTTACGTCCATTATACTGTACTACTTATCACCCCCCCCTACCACGACCACAACAAAAAGTTATATTTTTTATTTCTGTTAGTTTAAATATCATTTGACAGTTCTGTAGTAGTATTCATTATCACCCATAAAACAAATGAATCCACCGGGCGAAGCCGGGCACTTCTGCTAGTAATCTTATATATTCAAATCAAAAGAGTGAATTCTTTCAAATATCTCGGTGATTGGTTTACAATAAATAATAACGAGAAAAACAGCCTAACAGTTAGAACAAAGAAAATGAATATTGCTTTCCAGCTCACCAGGAACATTTGTAAGAAAAAAGCATTACCTAATTCCATTAAAATTAAACATTATAATACTGTTATGAAACCAGAGGCCTTATATGGATCTGAAACGCTCAAATTAATGAATAAAGGCGAAATTAACAAAATCATGGTCATAGAAAGGAAAATAATTAGAAGTATACTTGGCCCTAGAAAAGTAGGAGCAGATTACAACAGACCTAGACAAAATGTTGAAATTTATGAGCATGTAGAAAACATGCTACATACCATGCGAAGAAGAAGATTATCCTTTTTTGGACATTTACAAAGAATGAACGATGATAGATTGGCAAAGAACATTTTCAACAAAATTATGAAACTTATGATACAGCCAGCTTGGTTTCAACAGACCTTGAATGACCTTAAAGAGGCCAATATATAAATTGATGACATACCTAATAGACAACTCTTTCGGAACAAAATTAAAACAGTCACCTTCAAGGAGGAACTAGAGAGAAGCAGGAAACAGCCACACAACATTGAGGAGCTCCGGCAACAACAATCTGAAAGAATGAAGCAATTTTGGGTGACCAAGAAGAAATCATGTAGCAAAACTTGATGAATTGATTTAACGTGCTCAATTAAAGGCTATTCAATTAGATAATAACATTATAAGTTATTTTATGCCGACAGCAGTGGCTACGCTGGCTAAAGTGCAGCGTTAGGTCGTGGGGCCATGCTCTCTGCTGACTCGGTAGACGGGTGGGTCCGAGCCCCACCGTCGGCCGTCCTTGAAATGGTTTACCGTGGTTTCCCATTTTCAACACCAGGCAGATGCTGGGACGGTACCTCCTGATAGGCCACGGCCGCTTCCTTCCACATCCTTGCCAAATTTCCTTCATCTTCATCCAATCCATCTCTCATCCCGACGGGCGTCGACTAGAAAGACCTGCACTCGGCCTCCAAGGTGGCCACACGACCAACATTATACAAAAAAAGAAAATCTATCTATATATTTAAAACACTAAGCTGTTTTTTGTACACACGAGATTGTGAAAACGACTTAACCGATTGGCTTCGTAAGACATTCTAACGAAAGCTCTTGGCATGCAGATTTGCAGAGTGTCTCTAAAATAAACAAATATATTACGGTATATTTTTAAATTAATATAGAAAATAGCAGAATTCTAGGCCCTCACGCATGCGCACAATCCGCCTGGGGTCATGACAAAATGGCGGTGAGAAGTCCATTAAAATGTAAGTTATTTAATAAGCTTCCATGTAATTGAAAACATACATTAACCAAGTTCTGACAATAAAATATAATAACAGTATGAACGTATACGAATGTGCAACATTGATTTATTTGGATAATGAAATTGATTATTTCCTTCAAACAGCGGCTTTTGAATATAATGAATGGCTGCGTCTGCTGCTATACATGAGTGCGTCAGTAGCCATGTGGTTAAGGCGACTGACTGTGGTTCCAAGAAGCGCCGGTTCGATCCTAGCCCTCGCCAGTATTTTTTTTTTTTACCACTGAAATATTGTTTAATCAAGGAGTAACAGTAAGGTTTTATGTCTGTTAAAGATAATTATTTCTACATTCCCTCTAAATACGTTTTATTTTCGTTTTACCATTGCATTGCAGCATGTAATCAAAAGAGCAAACTGTTGTCCGCAGTACGCCGTTTAAATATCTGCAATCAGTTCCTATAACTGACAACAGATGGCAGTAATTCGCCCATATAGTTCCATTAACTGACAGCAGATGGCAACACCATTGCATCGATATATTTAAAACACAAGACATGGCATGTTTTCACGTGATGGAAAATTATAAAGGAAGGGAATATTTAAGAAGGGAAATGTTGAGGAACATTAACCGACAGTTGAATGTGTAGGCTAGGTTGTTTATGTACCTTAATATTGCAATTTCTTCCCAATGCTTCGGTGGTCAAGTTATTAGCGTCCTAGACTAAAAGTTATAATTATGCATCGTCGATATTAAAGAAAAAAGTAGTTTTCCAGGCACACGCGCGTCTCCACAATTGCTTTCGCCATGAGAGACACTTGGCAAATATAATTCGTTTGAAGGACTCCGACATCTTGGTCACTCAGCCCCGTGTACTTCGGTGTGTATGTGTGAAATTTTCTTCTGATAACCTGTGTTATTGTGATGGCTGCATTACTGTGTGTATTTGTAATTAAGGTGGTAAATGGCAAGGAGACGGCCAAGGCCTTAAGTTAGGAACCATCCCGGTATTTGCCTTAAGTGGAAGTGGGAAACCACGGAAAACCACATCCAAGATTGTCGAGGTGGGAATTAAACCTTCCTCTTCTTAGTTATACCTCAAGAGACTGAATGTACCCCGATTTTGCCCTGAGACCAGAATTAAATTTCTTGGCAGAGCAGGAAATGTAACCCGGGTCTCCGGGGCGATAGACAAGAATAGGTGGGCCTCCATGTGTTAATACGATTTTTGACATGCACGGGACATAGCATTCAAAAACTGCCTCCATTAGGGTGACTATCGAAGTGAGTATTGAGTATAGGCCTATGGTCATTCCAGTAGTTGGTGAAGTGATTCTATGTTCCCCTGCAAAATGTACTGCCATAACCTATAACAGGTGATGGAAATTGCTTATTTAGAGCAGTTTCGTACTGTTTATAACGAAATGAAGAACGTCATTCTGAGCTGCGTTTTCAAGCTATCGCAAAAAATTTCGCTGGCAGGAACAATTATAAGGAATTTATTTTAAGCGATCAGTCTCATCGCATTCTCCTCACCAACCAACTTGAGTATGAAAGTCTCTGGACGGTCATGTTGAACTTCATTGTATAAGACAATTGTTTAATGATTATTTGTTTAGAGTACGGAGTCTAACTACGTAGTTGATTTCGGCAATGGAAGTATTATTTGCCATTTAATATTTAGCGACTCCGTTATTGCAGGACACTATAGTGTTATCGAATAATACGAAGCCACATTTAAAATCCAATATAAATGGGCCATTTCAGAAACAATTCCAGATATTATGCAATACAGTGTACTGTAAGGTCCTTGACGATCAAATGTAAACATTTTTCTACATTGTATTTCTCTTGCGTAAAATCTATGCGTGGTTACTTTGGTCTTTACTGTTGTGAGGTTAAAATTGATCTGCTGGAATATAAAATATTTGCCAAGCTGCAACAATGTAATGATATTAATTTAAAAGTCATTGAACTTATATCCAGCAGTTCAAACACATACATCAGCGTTAACAGATTGGATACTGAAGATGAAAGCCAGCTACTTCATGTCCCTATTATTGAATTTTTCAATTCCTTGGAATTAAGAGATTCGCCTCCACATACTTCGAACGTTTAAGCCGTAGATATTCTTCTTAGAAATCTGAACGTTTCCCAAGGACTCATATATGGTAATATATTAATTGTAAGAAATCGCTTGGATTCGGATATAATAGGTGCAGTAATAATAGGCAGAGAGCTCAAATCCTACGACTTGATTTAACACCTTCCGATAAAACACTTACAGGTAGCCTACAGTACATTTTCTTTTAATAGGCAACAATTTCCTTTTCGCTCGGCCTACTTTATCAAAATCAATCAAGCTCAAGGAGAAACTCTTGAACGTATTGGGCTATTTACCTCATCACGTTTTCAGTCATGACCAGCAGGATAGTGAAGGTGCAAAAAAGGTCCTGTTTGGGATGATAAAGAATAAGAGGCGGAAGGATCCTACGGATTATGTTAGAATGGTGAACAAAAGGGGACAAGAGATAGAAAATAGGGAAGAACTGAAGAAAATGTGGAAATAATATTTTGAAGAACTCCTGAACCCAAATGGAAACCACGGCGAGGAGGAAGAAATCGGGGAAGAGGTACAGTAGATGAACTGCAAACAGAAAAGGACTTAACATGGAAAGAAGTGGAAGATGCAGTGAGGAAGATGAAAGGAGGGAAGGCACCGGGTGTGGATGAGTTGAGTGTGGAGATGGTGAGAGCAGCAGGAGAGGTGGGGATACAATGGTTGTACCGAGTGATGAAGACAGTATGGAAGGAAAGGAAGACCCCAGAGGACTGGAAAAAGGGAATAATTGTCCCGATCTTCAAGAAAGGTAGTAGAACAGAATGCAGAAACTATCGGGGAATAACACTGATGAGTCATTGTGCAAAGTTGTTTGAGAAAGTTTTGGAAAGGAGAATTAGGACAAGGATAGAAGGAGGGATGAGGGAAGAACAACATGGCTTCAGATCAGGAAGGTCCACAGTGGATTTGATTTTTGCTGTAAGGCAGTTACAAGAACAGCACTATGAGTATGGAACAGATCTACTGATGGCCTTCCTGGACATTGAGAAAGCATATGACAGTGTATGCAGAAACAAAGTATGGAAGTCCCTGGAGGATAGAGGAATATAAAAATGGACTATAAGGAAGATAAAGGAGATGTACAAGGGAAGCGTGAGCTGTGTGAAAGTGGGAGGAGAGAGATCGGACTGGTTGGAACAGAGAAACGGCCTGAAACAAGGAAGTGCACTGTCACCGTTACTTTTCATTGTGGTGATGGATGACATAATGACCCGAGTGGCACAAGTAATTGGGGAAGGAAAGATGAAAGTAATGGTGCTTGCAGATGATTTGATGATTTGGGGAAACAAGGAGGAGGAGGTACAGGAACAGTTGGACGTGTGGGAAGGAATAATACAAGGTTATGGGATGAAATTTAGCATAAATAAGAGTGAGATGGTGATCACAACAAGGAAGAAGGAAAGAACCACAACGGAAATAACAATTGGTGGGGAACAGCCGAAGGAATTGGAGAGTTTCAAGTATCTGGGAAGCCTGATACAAGAGAATGGAAGAAACGATAGAGAAATAAATGAGCGGGGGAGACAGGCAGAAGCATTCCGGAGGAGTGTGAGAAGCATGTTATGGAGCAAGAATGTCCCTCAGAACAGCAAAAAGATCATATATCGGACGTACAATGTCCCTATCCTGACGTATGCCTCGGAGACCTGGGTTATGAAAGGAAGGGAGAAGAGCAAAATACAGGCCAGTGAGATGAGGTTCTTGAGAAGCAGTATTGGAGCTACAAAGATGGACAGAATAAGAAATGAGAGGACCGGAGAATTAATGAAGGATGAACCATTACAGACTGGTATAGAGAAATCTAGACTTAGATGGTATGGACATGTAAAACGAATGGAGGAGAAGAGGATACCCAGCAGGATACACGAGACGAAGTGGGAAGGAAAGAGACCAAGAGGGAGACCGAGAGACAGGTGGCTGAAGGGGGAGGAAGAAATCGTGAAGAAGAGAGGAGAGACTGGACAAGGGTGGAGGCTGAGAGATGGTGGGAAGACAGAAGACGTTGGAGAGACTTGTGTTCCAAACAGACCCGGCCAGTGGCTGGAAACTGTGCAAGATGATGATGACCTAATCACGTTTTCAGTCATGACCAGCAATATATTGCAATGCTGAGAGTGCTATCTTTTGACGCCCTTAAAGTTGCAATAGTGCTAAAAAGTAATCGTACAAAGAATGTAACTTATATAAGAAGCTTCTTCAGTAATTTTGTTTTCCATTGTCCGTCATGTTTTGACGGGTTTCATCTAGTACTTTATGAAATTGACATTAATGTGGCACTTACGCAATCAATATATATCATCTTTCTATAGAGTTGACAACCGTTTTATATCTTCAGAAACACTAGCTCTCCCGTAAATTTTCATACTGATAATTTTAATAGAAAAAAAGAAGAAAGTATTTTATGGTACGTCATTTAAATTATGATGTTTGAGAATGCCTGTCTTGCCTAAGACAGCGGCAAGCTAGAAGACAGATGCATCTCAAAATATCTCTTTACTGCCATCTATCGGGGACAGCGAAAAGCCATGTTAATTGATAGGTGGAGACAACGTACACTTCTGCATTCATCACAAGTTATTAGACAAATTTAACACTCATCCAAATAAATGGGGCTGATGACCAAGATGACTTAAGATCGCGGGTTCAATCCCGGCCGAAGTCGTCGGACTTTTTAAGAGGTTTAAAATCCTTCAGTAGGCCTATGCCTTCCTTCGGAGGGGAAGTTAAGCCGGCGGACCCACGTCATAGATCTATGGCATGTAAAAGAAACTACCACTGTAATTTGTGGTGTGTAGCAAAATCTCTATCAAGTCCGAACGTTCGTTGCTAGGTGTCAGTGGCATCTGGTAGCCAAAGTTGGAACTACTTGAAATTGAACTTGCTCATTCAACTTCATTCAATTCACGACACGGTAATTGTAGCTCACCCCATGGGTGTCCGCATAGAAGCAGGTCCTCGGAAACCCCGGCACTAAAAGCTATACGCCAAATCTCTACTTAGTATAAAACCAAGTCCCCGATTCTTGGATGTCACGGGTAATCTCGAGAACCACTGGATGGATTTTGATGCGGTTTTCACCATTCTGTAAAGGATATCTCGAAGGAGGTTTCTGTAGAAAGTAATTTATTTACTATCAAAGGAAGCCAAGCAGTAACGATTTTAGTGAAAAAGTCGAAGAAAAATCTGGCGTCCATCCTTTTTTTAAGCTTATGCTAGGCAAACCGTTAAAAATATCAATATACTATGAGTGTAAGAATTGTTCAGCTTGAAAAGTTCTACAAAAAAGTTCCAGAGAGCATATTTCTATTTTCAGTACATCGCCCAGTATAAGTGTTTTTAGCTTGGACGGAAGGGGGATTTGTGTTTCATGCACCTCGCCATTCTTAAATAATTGTAAAATATTGTACGTCTGACAAGAATTCGTTGTACATGCATCTCCATGATAATATACTGTATATATTAATAGTCAAGTCAGTGATTTTAACCCATCATACCGAGACGTAAAACGGAGATAGGTCGTAGTTCATTCACATCGAAAAAATATAAGCGCTTATCACGTAATGCATTCATAACTCTTCCCGGGCGAAATCTTCGGGGTGGGGGTTGCTAGTATATATTTAATACAAAATTCAAGCTCCTACACCAGAGGGAGTTAGAAGGTGTGGTTTGTACCAAATTCTTCCAAATCGTCTCCATAGTACAGGAAAAATCTTGCATTTCTTGAAAAGTCAACGGAAATATACTTATTTCTTTATAAAGTGCTTTAAAAGGAATAAAAAAGGCGATAGCCCATGGCAGAAATGTTTCGCGTATAGCCCGCATAGCACTAGGACCGGCCGCGTACAACCCACATTTTATTTAAAAAGTGGGTTTAAACAAATGAACACATTTATAGTGGACAGTGGACTGCTCTCACCAGGACCGTGTAACATTCAACCAGATAAGTAGCCACATATTCACTCCAAACAAGCAAATTCTGGAGGTAAATCACCACTTCCAGTATCTCAGCAAAACAACACATAGACCACAACTAACAAATATTGTCGAGTTGCATTGTCTCAACTAATACTGCAACTAAATAAGTGTAAATATTTCCACCCATATTTTCAGACATAGATTTTATAGCCTAAGTGTAATGGATCTGATGATGATCGCTTGACGATCGAAACTGGTCATCCAAGTGTGTTCATTAATCTCATGTTTTTTTTTTTCAGGATTAGGGAATAACCCATCTCATTTGGGTACAATCGTGTTGACCGACTGAAAAGCACCACACTTTTGTTTACAAAGGCAACACTGAAAATGGCTTCAAACACCATAGTGGGAATAATGTTATAGATACAGCTCCCCGGGCCTAGAGGCTGCGGGTCACTTCAGTGGCCTTTCTTCCATTCATAACCAAAAAATCCTTGAGTTGTTTGGACATATTTAGTACAGTACAGCTGGAATGGTTTTGTTCCAAAAACCGTGCTATGGTTGGCTTTTTGTAAATCGTTAGAAACGCACAAAAAAGCTTAACTCTTAATTTGGGAATAATTTGTAGTAACATGTTGTCGGAAAATTCAAAAGAATTTTGAAAAGCGTTTTTCTCTGAATCTACGTATTTTAAAGAAAGGTTTTTTAAACAAAACATGTAGAGGACATTGTCACCTACAATTGGTCTCATTGAGGTCATGTCATACGTTTTGAAATGCAGAAGCTAGGTGGCGCCAACATTTCCAAAAAAGTGTTTTTTCACTTTTTGTCCTAGAAAAATGTTTTTTTTTTTCACAAAAGAGTGAATCAGAAATTTGTTCCTCTAAAAATTGTTTGCAGCATTTATTTAAACATTTGTTTCCTCCGACTTACCGTTCCAAACTTATAGCGCAGCAAATGCAACGCTGCGTAGTCAGGCTACTATTGTTACTGCGAAGAGCGCGGTGGGCATAGTTTAGACCGGGACCGGTGTCGGACAATTTTCACACTTCGGCAGACTGTAACTTTGGAACGGTAAGTCGGAGGAAAACAATGCTTCAATGTTGTAGACAATTATGAGAGGAACAAATTTCTGATTCGCTCTTTTGTGAACAAAATATTTTTTCTAGGACAGAAAGTGAAAAAAAAACAACACTTTTTTGGAAACTTTGGCGCCACCTAGCTTCTGCATTTCAAAACGTATGACATGACCTCAATGAGACAGAGTGACAATGTCCTCTACATTTTTTGTTTAGAAAACTTTTCTTTAAAATACGTCGATTGAGAGAAAAACGCTTTTTTTTTTAGTTTTCCGACAAAATGTTCGTGCAAATTATTCTGAAATTTAGAGTTGAGCTGTTCTTGTGCTTTTCTAACGATTTACTAAAAGCCAACCATAGCACGGTTTTTGGAACAAAAGGGGTTTATTCTGTGCAGCTGTACTGTGAGAGATGGGGACAGGCCCCATAGTCCCCGGCCTAGGGGCGCGCCATGCTGAAGGGGAGAAAAATTAATCCACATATTATTTTTTTGTCAGAAAATTTCCATAAAATGTTATAGGCTACAATACACGTATTTCGTATAAATGTATGATTTAAATTAATCTTTCAAAATTTTGACACTTTTCCAATTTATATTGTGGCCATCATTTCCCAACAAATGTTTTTCAACAGCAGATTTTTCGACTTCAGCTTTGAACAGGAATGTTTTATGATATATTAGGAGAAAATTTAAGTCTCAAATTTATTTATTTATTTATTTATTTATTTATTTATTTATTTATTTATCTATCGTATGGCTTTTAGTGCCGGGAGTGTCCGAGGACATGTTCGGCTCGCCTGAGTCTGTAGCTGCTTCCAGCGGACACCCTAAAGGGCGAGCTACAAGTTCCGTTCAATTTCAAGTAGTTCCAACTTTCGCCACCAGATATCAATGATACCTAGTGGTGAACGTTGGAACTTTGATAGAGCGTTCTGACGAAATCTAACCTAACAAATTTTGCTTTACACAAGTTTAGTCTGTGAAAAGATCTTTTACATGCCATAAATCTATGACATGGGACCGCCGGCTTTACTTTCCCTCCGAAGGAAGGCATACTGAAGGATTTTTAACGCTCTTAAAAAATCCGACGACTTCGGCCGGGTTTGAACCCGCTATCTTGGGCATAGCAGTTCAGCATGCTACTGACTAAGCCACCGAAGCCACCAGTCTCGAATATTAATATCAGTTTAATTTGAATAATTCATTATGCATAGTTGTATGATGTGGGATGTAGTGTATGCATATCTGAATAACCGTATGTGTAGAATGAGTCTTAAATTGTTTAATAGTACATTATGCAACGAGCCTATAATGACTATAATTAAGACACGAGTATTTTTATAAAACGAGCGTATGCGAGTTTTATCATTTCCATACGAGTGTCCTAATTACCATTATAGGCGAGTTGCATACGACTGTTTATGTTCGACGATAATTATAACTTTATTATATGTTTTAACATAATTATTCATAAATATCTGTTGAGAGTCAGCCACTTGAATTTTGTGATTGGAGAGCGAGCGCTAAGCATGATATCTGTCTTTCAAAATCTCTGAACGACCGACGCATGCGCTATGTGTGCTTGCAATGCCATATGCAGGCCATATGTTTACATCTGCCGCCCCTCAGTAATATTGTCACCGGAGTCGTTTCAAGACAATCGGCTGTGTAGAAATTAGGGTTGGTGATATTTCTTGTCTCATATTCGCCAGTTTATTTACGCGAACATATGGACGGTGCGTATTCCATATCGGTAATTTATTATAGTTCGATGTTGTGTTTATGTCCGACATGTTGGATTTTGAGCACATGCGCGAAGGTATCGTTACCTAATTGGTCAGTGAACGAGCTCTGATTGGCTGGAGAAACTGTATCATAATGAAAAACAGTGTTATAATGACCATCATTATGATACAGTTTTCTGACACATAATAGTGAGGGTCGAACATAATAGTACATTATGCAACGAGCCTATAATGGCTATAATTAAGACACGAGTATTTTTTATAAAACGAGCGTATGCGAGTTTTATAATTTCCATACGAGTGTCTTAATTACCATTATAGGCGAGTTGCATACGACTGTTTATGTTCGACGATAATTATAACTTTATTATATGTTTTAACATAAATATTCATAAATATCTGTTGAGAGTCAGCTACTGGAATTTTGTGATCGCAGAGCGAGCGTTGGGTGTTATATCTTTGTGTTTCAAGAGCTTTGAACAACCGACGCATGCGCTCTGTGTGGTTGCAATGCCATATGCAACCATATGTTTACATCAGCCGTCCCTCAGTAATATTGTCACCGCAGTCATTTGAAGACAATGCGCTGTATAGAAATTAGTGTTGGTGATTTTAAGGTACAGTGCTATTTCTTGTCTCATATTCGCCAGTTTATTTACGCGAACATATGGACGGTGGGTATTCCATGTCGGTAATTTATTATAGTTCGATGTTGTGTTTATGTCCGACATGTTGGATTTTGAGCGCATGCGCGAAGTTATCGTTACCTAATTGGTCAATGAACGAGCTCTGATTGGCTGGAGAAACTGTATCATAATGGAAAACAGTGTTATAATGACCATCATTATGATACAGTTATCTGACACATAATAGTGAGGGTCGAACATAAACTTATTTTAATATCTCGTTGGCCTATTTTTTATAGTTTATATACACATTTAGAAACAGTTGATTCTCTCATTTTAATTTATATAATTGATTTTACTTCGCGATACAATAGAATAAAATAAAAATTTCATTCACAAACACATTTCTGAGGTCTAAATTTCCCCCCCTTCACGATGGTATGAAGAGGGAGCGGCAAAAACCCACCTTCCTAGGAGCGCGTAAAATCTAAATCAGGCCCTGGATGGAGATAACTTATAAGGTGCGTTCAAAAAGTAACGAACTGGAGGCATAATTACAGAAACCAGTACCTGAATGTTAGTAGTATTGGCCCTGGCTGTTGAGGCACTTGTCCCACTGTGACACGAGGCGGTGAATGGCTGTCTCATAAAATTCCCTGGGCTGTGATGTGAACCAGTTCCGCCATTCCCTTCACTCGCATAGCGTTGCAGATGACCAAGAAAGAGGGCCATTCTACATGCTTCCTGGTGTGGTTGAAGACTGTGGGGCACCCCTTGGGCACACACTTTGCGCAAGCAGTCGTTCCTTCATGATGGTGTACACACTTCAGACGCTCATTCCGACCACGGCGGCTATGGCGTTCACTGTCACTCGGCGGTCCTGGGTAATGAGTGCATCAACCAGCTGGACGTTGTCATCGGTAATGCAGGCGGGTGCCCCAGACCGGGCATGATCGGCTAACGACACCCGTCCTTCCCTGAAGGGCTTGTGCCACGCCTTGACCCTTGCAAGGGACGTGCAGTGTTCGCAGTACACTTGTGACATTCGGCTGTGAATTTCCGATCCCCCTACTCCTTCCGCTGTCAGAAACCGAACAACACCTCTTTGCTCTTCGTTTGACGCCTCCACGTCACTGTTTGCTAGGGGTGTAAGGGGTAGGCTTTCTACTCAAATGTCAACCTCACCTGCACGTGGTGCACCCTGCTTTAGACTAAAGAGGCTCTGACGACCGAGTGACTCCCGGGATAAGGAGTCCCCCACTATCATGCCACCGGCTCCCCAGGGAGGCGAATGAGCTGGTAGTGGTTAGGGCACTCTCTTGCCCTTGGGACAGGAAACTTTCCCTAAAGGCGGATGAACCACCTGTGGTCAACGGCATAGAACGGCGGACCAGGCATAAGGGCAATGAGTCCTTCCTTGGCTGGAATGGCGGATGAAGGCTGCAGTGACTAGGATTTATTCAATCGTCTTGCATTTGCTTGCCATTGTACATCTTTCCTAAGTCATCAAGGAATGTGCGTTTGTTGATGTGCAGTAACATTCTCACGTTAAAAGATTTCACGCACAGCAGTCTTCCAACAACATTTGACTTTCTTCAAAGTCCTGCGGCGATCAAGAAGTTGCGACGGGGGCAGGATTGTGATGTCTGGGAGCCTCTAGTGATAACTTGGCACGTAGGCGGTAGATGTGTGATCGATCGTCTTGCTTAGGGTTGTGGCTGTAGAGCAATTCGGCTGCTGCAACTACGACTGAGCAGTCCTATTTAGGGCCCACTCTGCTCACCCCACACGGGGAAGGGGCTAGAAAAGGTGCCCTAAACATAGTCAGCCACTTATACTACCGATTGGATAGCCGCGTCCAAAGGGTCACCTCCATGCGGTCGAAAATGTATAAGTAACAAATTGTATTTTGCAACCTGGAATGTAAGAACACTCACTGATGACCCAGCAAATGAGAGACCTGAAAGGAGAACAGCTATTGTGGGTAGAGAGCTACGGAGATATGACATTGACATAGCAGCACTTCAGGAGACCCGTCTTGCTGAGGAAGGTCAGTTGAATGAGCAAGGTGCAGGGTACAGCTTCTTTTGGAAGGGTAAACGTGAGGACGAACACAGAATACATGGAGTTGGCTTTGCCATTAAGAGCAAGCTTCTCAAGGATCTGTTAGAGCTTCCAACTGGGTATAATGAACGCCTCATGACACTAAGACTTCGGTTATATAACAACCAGCATGCCACGGTGATCAGCGCATACGCCCCCGCACTAGATGCTGATGATGACATTAAGGAAAGGTTCTATTCAGATCTGGATACCGTCCTATCAAACATCAACCGTGAAGATAGGATCATCTTACTCGGAGATTTTAACGCTAGAGTGGGCAGGGACTACAATGTTTGGAATGGTGTCATTGGTAAGGAGGGAGTTGGGAGCGAAAACTCCAATGGTATCAGACTGCTCTCCAAATGCACTGAACATGAATTGGTAATCACCAATACTATCTTTCGCCAAAAGAATCGCTTTAAAACATCATGGCAGCACCCTAGATCGAAGCACTGGCATCTTATTGACTATGTGATTGTACGCAAGAAATATTTACGAGATGTTCTTATCACCAAAGCAATGACATGAGCCGATGACTGTTGGACAGATCACCGGCTTATCAGATCAGTTATGCGTATACCATTATCCACACAGAGGAGGAAGCAACAGAAGAGCTGTAGGCATATTTTTGATACCGAGAAGTTTGGTAAGTCAGAGCATATCTCCCAATATAAAGAGTTGCTTAGCCAGACACTGCCACAGGAATACCATCCAGATGTAACACTGCACTGGGAGAGTCTGAAGACCGCTATTCAGAATGCTTGCAAGGAAACGCTGGGATATAAGACCAGGAAACATCAAGACAGGTTTGATGAAAATGATGAAGAAATTGAAGCATTAATCTCAGAAAAGAGAAAAGCCTTGCAAACTTGGAGAAAAGATATGAACTCCCGTACTAAGAAAGAAGCGTTTTGTCTTGCGAAGGCAAATGTCCAAAGAGGAACTCGTGCGCTCAAAAATGCATGGTGGACATCCAAAGCTAAAGAGCTGCAATATCTAGCCGACAAAGATTCGCGACAGTTCTTCCAAGCCACAAAAGCGATTTATGGCCCCTCCACGTTTGGTAGAAATCCACTTTGGTCCAGTGACAAAAGTACACTTCTAAAAGATCAAGTTTTATTGCGTTTGGTCGGTTAAATCGCGAGAAACGTCTATTTATAAGTCGCAACTTCGCTCCGACCGCGCCCTTCAAATTTAGTTACCTCTCACCAATCCGACATGGCGGCTGTGCGAAATATTTAACCAGCATTCAATATCTCCGAAACTATTACCGATATCACCCTGGAATTTTTACGGTGATAAAGGGAACTCTTAGAAGTTCACCTATCTGACTTTTGAAAACCTGTTAACTACTAAACCATCATGGCGGCCAAACGAAGTTGCGACTTTAAATATATGTTTCTCGCGATTTAACCAACTAAACGCCATAAAACTTGGTACAGTATATGTTTATACACATTGTAATGCACCGACATCTGACTTCGTTCAAATCTTTACAAAACCTCAAGATGGCGGCTGTGTAAGATATTTCAACGGCATTCTATATCTCTGAAACTATTAGCGGTATCACCGTGAAATATTGTTCGGAAATAATGGGCACTACTGCAAGTTTATCTATATGACTTTCAAAAACCGGTCAACTATAAAACGAATATGGCGGCCAAGCGAATTTGAACATTTTAAATATACCTTTCTCGCGATTTAATGATCCAAACGCAATGAAATATGGCACAGGAAATGTTTATACACATTGCAATACACAGGTATCAAGTTAAGTTCAATTGTTTACATAACCTCAGGATGGCGGCTTTGCGAATTTTAAAATTAAGTTTTTATTTCTTGTGTCGTAATCATGCGATCGATGTGAAAGTTTGAATAATGAACCTACGAAATAATTTTCCTTTAATGGTACATGACTCTATGGCCTATACATTTAACAATCCAACATGGCGACCATCCGAAATATTTAGACGGCTCTGAATATCTACGAATCTATTACAGCAATCAAACTGAATTTTTTAATGTTCAGAGGGGCTATGAATATGATTTCACCTATAGGACTTTCAATAACCTGGTGATCACAAATCCAACATAGCGACGACGCGAATTATACATATTCACATGGTCGTTTCTCGCAATTTAACCATCCGATTGCAGTGACACTTGGTACAGTAAATCCTTATGCATATGTTAATCCACTGGCATCTAATTTTTTTAATTGTTTCCATAACCACAAGATGGCAGCTCTGCAAAATTTTAAATTCTCTTTTTTACTTCTTGTGTCCTAATGATGCGATTGAAGTTTGAATACTACACGTACACAATAATCTTAATGTAACAGTACAAAATTCTATGACCTACATATGTAAAAATCCAACATGACTACCATCCGAAATATTTAGTCCCTTCTCAATATCTACGAATCTATTACAGCAATCAAACTGAAATTTTGTATGTTGATAGTGGCAATAAACATAAGTAGGATATATGAAAACAGGCTGTATAGTTCTTCACGGAACTACTTGTTATTATCCTAGTTTTCTTTACTTTTTCATTTTAATTGTTTGCAATTTTAATTGTTTAATTGTTTAATATGCCTCTAAAATTTGAAAATAAATAAGCTAAAAATATGAAATTTCGAATAATTTTACCATCTTAATTGTAAAATTATCAAAGTAATTATCAGCATTAGAATGTTATAGAAAACAAAAATTAATAGGCTAAAATTACTAAATGTAAATAAATACAAATAAAATAAATTTGCTACTCTGGAATCCTGCCCTATAAAGGTTTAACTAGGGCCGCAGAGCGTAATCGACATTTTTTGACATTTACACTTTTTTAGCGTTTTGTTTTCCTTTAGGATAGATCCATCTGTTTCCATTGTAAGGACACTTGTGCAAGCGTTCTCTCCGTATAAAACTCATGCTCATAAATAATGAGTTTTTTTTGAAAGGACGGACGTGCGTCACTCCCAAAGTACACGGGACTAGATGACCGCGTTGTCGCAGCCCCTAAACTAAGGAACCAACCAACTTTCTTATGTTGTACCGTAAGTGTTTACCTCTGCTTCAGATTTACTGCAATTTTTGTGTGTAGCAAATCCATTCCATCTGAACACAATGTCCGTGCTTTAGATTTGCACTAGTTTCTTAGTATTGCCAAAAAAAATCAATTTAAGTCCTAAACTGATATTTAACAATGATCCATTATATTTGGGTGTCCATCTTTGCCATATATTTGCGTAAATATCTGTCTTTAACAAATAGATTGCATTTTCGAACAATTTAATGAACATTTTTTTGGTCTATGTTTTTTGAAAGGGCGTAATTGCACGATTTTCTTTTGAGCATATCTTCCGGACAAAATTTTTATAAAATTACTTTTGAGAGTGGAACATGTTCCATAAAAGCATGTTAATCACAAAATCCATTAAAATAAAAATTAAATTAAAAATTGAGCTTTTCGGGAAGTTTTATTTAGTTTCCCAACAATTTCCTTTCGTTCACCTACGCCCTTTCAAAAAACACTGATTCAGTTGTATTATGGCTCTAGCAGTGGCTTTTTGAATTTCTGTGTTCTGGTTTCTTCCAAGATCTTTTATATATACTAGGGGACCTGTGCGAGAAATCTCGCATATTCATTAACCACCCGCCCGGCTTTACTGTTATGCGGGCTTCTATAAATATGTGTATTTGTTTAAACGCACTTTTTAAACAAATTGTCAATATTTATGTAATCAGAGTGCACTTCGTCACTGTTGCGGGTAATTCTGTTTGAATATTCTTTTCAATGCACAATGGGTTGTGTGCGCCCCATGTGTAAAGACTACCCACCCGGCCCCAGTGTTATGAGAGCTGGACGCGACACAGTTCGGCCAGGGGCTAACGTTTTGTTTATTTGTTTAAATACACTTTTTAAACAAATAAATATATTTCCGTCAACCTTTCAAAAAATGGAAGATTTTTCCGTTACTATTGAGACGATTAGGAAGATTTTGGCACAAACCACACCTTCAAGTCTTTCTGGTTCAGGAGATTGAGTTTATTGTCTGATGAACTTAGCGTATTATACAATAGATAGTGTTCTTTATGTTAATTAACAGAGTCTTGATTTTTGTTTGAAATGCAAACGGCCGATATTTTGAAAGTGAACTTTGAAAGTATGTTTAAGTTATCATAATTGAAGGGTCACATGACCTCGCTGTTCCGCCCCTAAAAACAACAATTACTAACAAACTATTGTAAGTGATTGTTGTAGTACGGTAAGATGATTTGGTTAAATTCATATTCATTTAACAGCAGTTTATTTGGAAACATCTCTTCAGTTTCTGTCTTCAATTAATTGGGTATTTATAATCTGGTTACTTTACAAACTCTTGTTAAAGAAAACGGTGTCTTGTTTATCATCTTGGCTTACAGGATTGAGCCGCGTCGCATATCGGTTATTATTTCCCGACGTTTCGGCTGACATTGCAGCAGCCTTAATCATGGGTAGGTACGAGTTGGTGTCCGTACTGAAACTTGCCAGTCAGATGTGCTTGCTTGTCCTGCGTTGACGTCACGCTGCTCGCTGCTTGGTCCCCGCCCCTGGCAGTCACTTCTTGCTGGTGGGACTTGTTCTATCGGGTTCCGAACCTCGTTCACTTGGTCTTGCGTTGGTGTACCCGTACTGTTTTGTTCGGCACACCCTCAGGATTTAAAACAAGATTAACCTGGACCGTACCACAGTTTCGCAGGCGTTAACTTAGAGAGTCCGTCTGGCAACACTAGTGACGTCATGCTTCGAACGCTCAGTCCCGTACTTCGGTAATCAGTGGGGATCCTCCAGTTCCCCGTGAACTTGTCGCTATCGCGACAGCAAGTATAGCACTGGGTGCAATGTCCAACACCCTATTTCTCTTTCGGTTCTTGATTCGAACCAGTATCACAAACACAAGTACTTCGTGGATCCAGCTCGCGGCTGGTATGCATGCGCGACACTCAGGTACCGACCCGACCTTCACAGTCAGTCGCATGAAGTCTATACAAGAAAAATGAACCCCCGCTCCTCGTGCTCTGGGCTTATATCGGCAGGCCGTTGGTACACAATGGACATATTACCGCCAAAGAATCCGCTCCTCAGGAAATGGTCGCAGATTCACGAGCGATATCTCATATTGTCACTTTAAATGGGCAGGTACCTAATATCCAGTTCTGATCAGGATTCGATCGTGTGGAGACTCTTAATATGCCATTGCATCATGACGCTAGCAAATAGTCCCAGGTAGCGTCATATACACCCCCCACCAGGCTGAGTTTCGCGCCGTATCGTAGATCACTGCGCCTGCGAACTTAAAAATCCACCAATACCGAGTGCTATCTCCGGTGTCTTACCAAAGTTAAGGATATTTCTTGCACCAAAGAAAACAGTTCCTTTTCCTGAATACAGCTCTTCTTTTCTTTTAAATTTTCATCATCTAGTTTTCCAATTACATTTATTCGCGTAGCTTCCTATTGTCCTGGGTTATGTACCTTGGTTTTACAACCCACGCTGGCCCATCCTGCAGCACTGGTATCATAAATTTTCAGTGACTAACGTACAATAAGTCTCCAGCACAAACAATGAGATGGAGCTGGCCAAGTCTTCTAGGAAAAGGGCTTGTGCGTACCTGTGTTCTATTGTCCTGGGGTGGGTGCGCCTTCCCATCTCTACACTGTACTCTGAGCTGGCAATATTCTACCAGTAGCGAAAGAATATATTGATAACTTTCTGACTTAAATGCTTCAAAATTACATTCAAATTTTGCCCTTCGGTTACATTTTCCCCTCAGTCACTTTTGAAAAATTGCGCGAGAGTAATAAGTGCGATTTTTCAAACCCATAAAATTTGGATGTCCAAAAGAAAACTGTGTGCTGCCTTGCTTGGTTGCTTCACATGTTGTCGCTAAGGTCTTCGTGTCTCAATGCAAAAGTCTCTGCTGTTCGTTGTGAAGTTTACGATATTCCTGCAGTGCTGTTGACTCTGTCATGTTGCGGCTCTTCATCCCTGACGTCTTCCCTTCGTCGCTGCTGCTCGTCCGTCCTGGGTTCGGATCGCACCTCTTCATTGATGTTCACAAGGTGTTGTGGTGGACTTCTTCTTCCTCTTCTTCTTAGTTTTGGGTCCTGTCCTTCCGGATTGCACCAGTGTATTGCGGTGCAGGATCGTCTCCCCCCTGCTGTGAATCTTGATTCGGCGCTTCTCCGTCCTCTTGGTCCGGATTTTCTCTGCGTCTAATGGCTGCCTCCCATTTGTCAGCCTCAGTACGCCCCTGCTCATCGCTATTCTTTTCGTGGAGCTCACGCAAGTATTGCTGCGACTCGATGTAGCGATCGTCCAAATCTCGCCTTGCCTGTCCCCATGGCTCTGCACTTCCTTGTTGGGCCGGCCGTGGCCTGTACTGCCCTGGCCTTGCTTTTCTCGACTGGTACGGTCTCCCTGCTCGCTTGTCTTGCTCCCAGCGTCCGTGTTGAAGTGCCTGGTCCAGTTAACGCATTTTCGCGAACTGCGATATGAAATATTCCGCATACTTCGTTGGGCCTTGAGTTTGGAACTTTCTGGAATAAAGTTCCAACCTCAGGTTCTGCTGCTGTTCCAAGCTCTAGTACGTCTTCAGGAAGGCTTCCCTGAATTCTTCCATGTTTTGGAAGGTGTACCGGAAACTCCGGAACCATTCCAGTGGTGCCTCGTCAAGTAGCTTCTCTACTGCTCTGAGCTGGCGATCTGGGGCCACGCGATGCTCGATAATGAATTCTCCTACTTCACGAAGGAATTGTTTAGGGGTCATATTTCCCCGGCCATTGTACTTTCGAGGGCGGTCATACCCTGTTCGTATCACGTGGATTATGGGTTGCGGCGTCGCGGCGTCTTGCGACGTAGAGGCTCTCCGCGTAAGGGGTTCAAATGTGCGGCTAATTGGCTCATCCTTATATTCCCTGAATGTTTGCTCTGGAGCGGCCTGCATCTGGTACGCCAACTTTTAACACCCCTTCGGCTCGTCCATTGCTCGGATAGCTTCCCGTTGCAATTCCAATATTGCCTCGTCTTGGATCTGTACTCTGAGGTCCATTTTAATGAGTTTGGCTTCCTGTCTCTCCATGCGTCCCGCCATTCCTTGTTCCATCCTTCTGAGCCTGTTAAGGTTTTCTGCCATCTCGTCCTTAATTACCTCTTTATTATTAAGTATTTCCTCCCTCATCTTCGCGTGGGCGGTCTTGATTACGCTCTTTACCTCCTTCTGCTAAGCCATTCTTTGGTCCCGCATGCTACTCCGATGTGTGGCAACCTCGCTCTTGATCTCTGCTATGCTAGCCTCTATATGCTCGTGTACAATGATAGCATTCTCCTTCACCTTCTGGATCTGCTGAGCCAACCTATCGCTTCGTTCTTCTAGAGCGGTAACTTGGCTAGCTGCGGCGCTGACCTCTCCTCTCACGTCATCTATACGCGTGGTGAGCCTAATGTCCATAGCTCCCATTCTGTTAGTCATTTCTTCTAAGCTTTCATTCATGCACTTGTCAGTATCCTTAACCGTGCCTATTTCCTGCATTAACATCTGCATTTTCGTCTCGCATTTCGTTTCTACCTCTTCAAAACCCTTGCTAGTTTTCTTTGCGAGTTCATCTATTTTCCCGTTTGTCTCCCTAGCGTGCTGTTCGAGCGCGACTCTCATAGCTTCCCCTTGCGAAATACAAGTTTGACCTAACTGTTCGGCCCTGGCATTTGTTTCCCCAAGTTTTTTATTTAGGGTCTCTGAACTCTCCTCCAATTTCCTACTCAAAGTATCTGCATTTTCCTCCAGTTTACTACTCAAAGTCACTGCATTTTCCTCCAACTTCCTACTCAAAGTTTCAAACATCGCCTGTATTTCCTCGGCGCTTGCCATCACGACAAATACAAAGATATAAAAAAAACACAAATGAGCAAACGGGGTCTGAGTTCCCCCACAGTCATGCCATGCAGTGTCCCCTACTGACGATAAAAATCAGAATAAATAAAATAAACCAGACACAATAATTACGCTACCAACACACAAAGAAAATGGCCTCAGAAACACAGCCTCAAATTATGCAGATTTTCTAAAATGCAAATCTCTACCAACTGGGATACCATTCCTACTATAAGGTGCTTAACCCGTTCATATACGTTAAATCCGCATGCCACTGGCAGAGGACCAATGACTGCTAACCTAGCTCTCACAAGCGTGGGCTACCTATACACTTCTTTCCCTTTGACTCTCTTCTAACGACACAATAAGGAAATGTTTGCCTGGGCTTCCCGATATTAATTTTAATATTGCCTACACGTGATTTTACGTTATTAAGCCCAGGGCCAAGTAAATTTTGAGTCCTTGGTTGGCATTCTCGTCTAATATATAACTCCACTATTTATTCAAATATCACACATCTCTCACACTCCTAGATCATAGATCTATCGCCTCCTACGTTGTGCGCCATGGTGGGTGTTTATGCCTATCCTAGGATAGCTACATGTATTTGTTACTATTTTTCATACATCGGGCACCCTTCCCGGTGCGAGGATGTGTGTATTGCGCAAAGTGTGCGTGCATCACCACCAGGTATACGAGAGGTCTTCCTTGTAATCGACTCTCCCGGCATGCGTTCACTAGGCACATAGAAAAATTAATGGAGGGGAATGGGGGGCTTTAGCTTACGATTACGTTACTGAGCCAATGCCAGGCTCTCGTCCCACAATAACCAACAACGACTGTACGCCAGAATAACTACTGTTTCCTTAGATAAAAGAAGGAGGTACAAGCATCCTTTATGAACCCGATAGGGCAATCCTTTAGGCCTGGATAAAATAAATTGATCTCGGGGGTGGTGCGTTCGTTATAGTAACTGACTTAAAGGCCTAAAGTGAAGGAAACAGGTGTCTAACAATTACAGAAATGGCGTACACTCACATCTTACTGAGTCCGTAATTTATTTCCAACAAAAAACTGGCAGAAAGAAATTACAGATAAATAACAAATAAAAACCCAACTGACTTAATACAAAAAAAACACCATCAAAATTAAATATAAAAAAAACAAAGAATATGTGATATCCCAGTGCGCCCCTCTTTAAAAAAAACTAGAACAAACCTCATCCCACAGGATGAAACCTTAGTAACAGCTGAGTTCAACCATTGAATTTACATTAAATCATTATATCACGTTACTCAGCTGTGCGAGGTGGTCAAAAACTACTTTAAATTGACTGTCAACTGCCTCTAACACGAATTTTGGTAAAAAACAAACTGCAGTTGCGCTTACTGATTTTATTATAAACAAATAGTGTTATTCTGATTTTTATGTCACACAAATATACACTCTAGCAGGAAACAAGGACATTTTTTACACAAATAATGACGAGTACCTTTCATAGACGGGCTTCGGATCAAATGGGGCCCAACCTACGTCGGGCTAATATATCTACGATATTTAGGGCGGGCGGATCATATCCAAGTATACGGGGCTAGGCACAGGACAAAATTACTACAAAATAAACACGGGCTGAACCCGGATGAACAAAAGAAAACTACAATTCACGAACAGTAGTACAAGCAAAGAAATACGAATCAGCATAGCAAAACGACATGCACCCTTAAATTAATTAGCTAACAACGGTATGCGGTAATTACAGCTTTGACCAAAACGAGACAGAACGACTCTCCCTACTTACACAATGGCTCTCGCGGGCCGGCCGTAACTATAAATAGCTCTCTACCTGAGCAGCTGACAAAGCAAAACAAACAATTTATAATATGCTGGTGTACGTCGGCGGGGGTATTGAACCAGTGTTTCTTCATGGTGTTCCTGAAAAACACATATATATATTTTCCCATGCGTGTGTGACTGAACTTTCTCTGTTATGAGACATGGACCCTCTCATACAGAAACAACAACAACAAATGTACCATCACGACGCCTCTCGTATCAACATACGGCTATCGCACGTGGTACGAACCTCGGCTAACCTCGCCGGCAACCTCAATCCCCATCACACATAAATATCACACACGCTCCTGTGGGAACAACTCACCATAACACACTCGTATCCTCTCGCCGGACACTGGTTCGACCCCGCCGGTCTCACGGAAAGTAAAAGGGACAAAGGGTCACTCAATATACCTCATTATGTGGCGAAAACTATCCTCACGGGAATTTATTAATCTCACGATGATCAAATATAAACCAACTATGGACAAAGTCATTAACATCATTACATTAAATGCCACACGGACAAAACATCAAAACTTCACGTAAATTTAATCTTACGTGCCCTGGCTCACAAATCATTCTTACCTACATGGACATACTCGTACCATTTGAGCCCAAAAACATGCATTAAACTAATAATGGCGAGTACACACACAACTCCTAACTAGAACATGCTGACCGTTAAATAACTTGCCTCCCGCATCTATAATGACTGTGACTAACATCGTCACGCAAGCTACTGAATCTACATTACTGTCCGCCCCCCTTTCGTAAGTTATAAATCCATAATTTGAAAGTCAATACTCATCATTTCTGCCGTCCAGGTGAGGTGGTCTGCATGGTGTCCTGGGTTCGCTCAGATCCACAAAGTGCTACCTTAGCCCATGGTGCAGAGTCGCCAACTGGACTCCATAATCCTGCCCATTCTTACGCGCTGGGATTCACACACACAGATATCTGCCTCCAACACAGGCAGCACTGGTATTTTACACATACACTGGAATTACACTGAAAATGCACTGAAATTACACTGAATTTGATAACACATATTTTTACACCTCGGAAGTCACTAGTAAAAATGTTCTTCCCTATCACTTCTTGCTGGTGGGACTTGTTCTATCGGGTTCCGAACCTCGTTCACTTGGTCTTGCGTTGGTGTACCCGTACTGTTTTGTTCGGCACACCCTCAGGATTTAAAACAAGATTAACCTGGACCGTACCACAGTTTCGTAGGCGTTAACTTAGAGAGTCCGTCTGGCAACACTAGTGACGTCATGCTTCGAACGCTCAGTCCCGTACTTCGGTAATCAGTGGGGATCCTCCAGTTCCCCGTGAACTTGTCGCTATCGTGACAGCAAGTATAGCACTGGGTGCAATGTCCAACACCCTATTTCTCATTCGGTTCTTGATTCGAACCAGTATCACAAACACAAGTACTTCGTGGATCCAGCTCGCGGCTGGTATGCATGCGCGACACTCAGGTACCGACCCGACCTTCTCAGTCAGTCGCATGAAGTCTATACAAGAAAAATGAACCCCCGCTCCTCGTGCTCTGGGCTTATATCGGCAGGCCGTTGGTACACAATGGACATATTACCGCCAAAGAATCCGCTCCTCAGGAAATGGTCGCAGATTCACGAGCGATATCTCATATTGTCACTTTAAATGGGCAGGTACCGAATATCCAGTTCTGATCAGGATTCGATCGTGTGGAGACTCTTAATATGCCATTGCATCATGACGCTAGCAAATAGTCCCAGGTAGCGTCATCTACACCCCCCACCAGGCTGAGTTTCGCGCCGTATCGTAGATCACTGCGCCTGCGAACTTAAAAATCCACCAATACCGAGTGCTATCTCCGGTGTCTTACCAAAGTTAAGGATATTTCTTGCACCAAAGAAAACAGTTCCTTTTCCTGAATACTGCTCTTCTTTTCTTTTAAATTTTCATCATCTAGTTTTCCAATTACATTTATTCGCGTAGGTTCCTATTGTCCTGGGTCATGTACCTTGGTTTTACAACCCACGCTGGCCCATCCTGCGTTACTGGTATCATAAATTTTCAGTGACTAACGTACAATAAGTCTCCAGCACAAACAATGAGATGGAGCTGGCCAAGTCTTCTAGGAAAAGGGCTTGTGCGTACCTGTGTTCTTTTGTCTTGGGGTGGGTGCGCCTTCCCATCTCTACACTGTACTCTGAGCTGGCAATATTCTACCAGTAGCGAAAGAATATATTGATAACTTTCTGTCTTAAATGCTTCAAAATTACATTCAAATTTTGCCCTTCGGTTACATTGGCCCCTAAAACCTTTAACTGAACCGTATGCGATATACACTCCACATAGCCACATGACCGACTATGTGTCTGCCAGGAGAGAAAATCTCTTGTTAACAGCGAACTCTGTTGGTCATTGAAATAACTACTTGTAAAACTGCAGTGCCAAATCCAGACCAGTTTTCAGAAAATATGATATAATGATTATTTTCACACCAATGATTGACAAATTGAAGATGATTTATTGCAGGAATATCTTTAATGGGGCCTCCAAACCTTGGAGTAAACCGTATGCGATATAGATTCCACATAGCCACATGGCCGACGTACGTACACTTTCCCGTTTCATAATTACCGTTTCTTTTCCAAAATCGCTCCCACAAAAACTATCCAGCAACCGAGCGAAAAAGATGTTACACATTAAAATAAAACGAGACAATGACAAAAATGGCATAACAACAAGTAGATCCGTGAAGAACTCTACAGCCTATTATCATATATTATCATGTTAATTGCCTCTATCTACATACAAAAATTCAATTTTATTGTTGTGATAGATTCGTAGATATTGAGAACCGTCTAAATATTTCAGATGGTCGCCAGGTTGGAATTTTTATTTAGGCACTAATTTATTACATGAGGATTATTGTGTATGTGTCGTATTCAAACTTCAATCGCATGATTACAACACGAAGTAAAAACGAGATTTTAAAATTTCGCATAGCAGCCATCTTGTGGTTATGAAAACAATTAAAATAAATTAGATGGCAGTGGATTAATATTTGTATATGCATTTAACGTGCAATGTTTCACTGCACTCGGATGGTTAAATCGCGAGAAACGACCATTTAAATATTTATACTTCGCGTCCCCGCCATGTTGGATTTGTGCTCACCAGGCAACTGAAAGTCCTATAGGTGAACTTATGTCCGTAGCCTCTATGAACATAAAAAATCAGTTTGATTGCTGTAAAAGATTCGTAGATATTGAGAACCGTCAATATATTCCGGATGCTCGCCATTTTGGATTGTTATATGTATACGCCGTAGAGTTATTTACCATTAAAGGAAAATTATTGCATAGATTCATTATTCAAAGTTTCACTTCGATCGCATGATTACCGCACAAGAAATAAAAGTTTAATTTAAAAATTTCGCACAGCCGCCATCTTGAGGTTATGTAAACAATTGAACTATATTAGCCACCAATGCATTACAATATGTATAATCATTTACTGTACCACGTTTCACTGCGCTCAGATGGTTAAATCACGAGAAAAGTCTATTAAAATATTTCAAATTCGCTGGGCCGCCATGTTCGTTTTGTACTTAACAGATTTTTGATTGTTACATAGATAAACTTATAGCAGTGCCCTTTATCACCCTAAAAATTTCAGGGTGATATCTGTAATTGTTTCGGAGATATAGAATGCCAGTGAAATAAATCGCACAGCCGCCATTTTGATGTGATATAAACAATTGAACTAAGTTAGACGTCAGTGCATTACAATGTGTATAAAAACTTGCTGTACCAAGTTTCATTACGGATGGATGGTTAAATCGCGAGAAAGGCCTATTTGAAAGTCTCAACTTCGCTTGGCCGCCATGTTGGTTTTGACGTTTCCAAGTTTTTGAGCGTCTCATAGGTACACTTGTAGTAGTGCCCTTTATCACCGTAAAAAATTTCAGGGTGATATCGGTAATAGTTTCGGAGATACTGAATGCTGGTGAAATAATTCGCACTGCCGCCATGTTGAATTGATGCGACACAATAAAATTTGAATGGTACAGTCGGGGTCGACCAGAATGGTGCTATAATCTTACCGAGTTTCTTTGAAATCGCTCCAGCCGTTTAGAAGTTATTAGGGACAAACACGAATCACACACACACGCACACACAGACACACGGACAAAAGGTGGTCTCATAAGCCTATTTTTTTCATAAAATGAAAATAGGCAAAAACATAAAACATAAACCATTACAACATAACATAATATTATATGGTGAGCTTTCAGCTTACTTTAAGAACATACAACCCCTGTCTCGAAGTAGAAAAAAGAAGAGGAGGAAGAGAAGAAGAAGAAGAAGAAGAAGAAGATAAAGGAGAAATTACAGGAAGTTTGCTTGTGCTGTCGTCTAGGGTCAGAATTAGGAATCAGTAAGTCACCAGGCAGAGCAGCCAAATACTTCCTATGACTAGACTTGAGCGTAAAGAGATTATAGCCTACTCTCCTACACCATTCCCGACCACAAAAATTACACACACACTACTAAAGACACAACAGAAACACAGGTTGTCAGACACATTCAACACACGCCTAAGTACATGGGGCTAGATAACTAATATATCCCAAGCCCCTACAACGAATTAACAGCAGCAGCAGCTTATTTTTCATACTTCCACAACAAGTTGGTTCAGCCATGGGTTTGGGAGTGGGTATCTTTTGATGTAATTCTGTAGCTAATAGTTGGGTAATTGCATAAATAATGAAGCCGGACAACAGACTAAATGTGCAACATTTATGTAATTGATAAAAGTACCGAGCATTATTCATTGCACTACTGACATCGCTCCACCTAATTTAAATGCATGTCCATGCTAGATTATAGCATTACAGCACATTACGTTTCACTGAACAAACTGGCTACAGTGGCTCTCAAAGGTGACGTGAACTAGCAAACTACTTCAATACAAATTTACATCAACTATACAGGGTGTAACGAAAAAGTACGGCACAAAATGTAGGACACATTCCTCACACGTAGAGGAAGAAATTGTGTTATATGAACATTGGTCTGGAAACGCTTTGTTTCCATGATACAACTCATTTTCTCCTACACATAAGTCATGGGAAACACACAAGAACAGAACGTTAGAATCATGGGGAACATGCACTCTTGGTTACGTCTAGTTACGTTGTCCTTATCGTAGGTGCACCACCAGTGATTTGATTTACATGGCCCTGTTGTCATGCGACTTACGGCATTGCTTGTTTACTGCTGTGCTAAACAAACATGCACTTCATGCACGATGGAGCACATCCTCATTTTAGTGTTAATGTCCGTCGGCTCCTAAATAACAGATTCAGTGACAGATGGATAGGTAGAGGTGGACCAATTGCCTGGCCTCCAAGCTCTCTGGACTTAAACCCACTGGAATTTCATTTGTGTTGGCATTTTAAAGCTCTTGTGTATCGAACCCCAGTACAAGATGTTCAGTCTCCGTGCCCGTATTATGGAAGGCTACGAAACCATACGCAGTACTCCAGGGATACATCAGCGCATCCGAGATTCACTACGTCGCGACGGCGAGTTGATGCATGTATCAATGCGAACGGAGGGCGTATTGAACATCTCCTGTGAGCAAGAGTTGCATGCGGTATGCTGGTACGTTCTGTTCTTGTGTGTTTCCCATGATTAATGAGTTGGAGACAATGATGTGTAAAATAGAAACAAAGCTTTTCCGGACCCATGTTCATATAACTTAATTTCTTCGTCTACGTGTGAGGAATGTGCCCTGCATTTTGTACCATAGGCTACATTTTTAGCCTATTTTCAATTTTGAAAAAATAGGCTTATGAGATCACCTTTTGTCCGTGTGTGTGTGCGTGTGTGTGTGTGTGTGTGTGATTCGTGTGTGTGTGTCCCCCTAATAAAATCTAAACGGCAGGAGCGATTTCAATGAAACTCGGAAAGTTCATAGCACTATTCCCGGCGACCTCGACCGTGCCCTTCAAATTTTGTTAAGACTCACCAATCCAACATGGCGGCTGTGCGAAATATTTCACCAGCATTCAATATCTCCGAAACTATTACCGATATTACCCTGACATTTTCTAATGTGATAGAGGGAACTACTATAAGTTCACTTATGTGACTTTTGAAAACCTGGTAACTACAAAACCAACATGGAGGCCAAGCGAATTTGCGACTTTTAAATAGACGTTTCTCGCGATTTGACCAACCAAATGCAATGAAACTTGGTACAACTTATATGTTTATATACATTGTAATGCACCGACATCTAACTTCGTTCAATTGTTCACATAATCACAAGATGGCGGATGTGCGAAATATTTCACCGGCATTCTATATCTCTGAAACTATTAGCGGTATCTCCCTAAAATTTTGTACGGAGATAAAGGGTACTACTGGAAGTCCATCTATAAGACTTTCAAAAACCGGTTAACTACAAAACGAACATGGCGGCCAAGCGAATTTGAAAATTTTAAATTGACATTTCTCGCGATTTAATGTTCCAAGCGCACTGAAATCTGGTACAGGAAATATTTATACACATTGTAATCCACTGGTATCTAATTTAGTTCAATTGTTTACATAACCTCAACATGGCGGCAGTGCGAATTTTAAAATTAAGTTTTTATTTCTTGTGATGTAGTCATGCGATCGAAGTGAAAGTTTGAATAATGAACCTACGCAATAATTTTCCTTTAATGGTACATGACTCTATGGCCTATACATTTAACAATCCAACATGGCGACCATCCGAAATATTTAGACGATACTGAATATCTACGAATCTATTTTAGCAATCAAACTTCATTTTTTAATGTTCATAGGGGCTATGAACTTAAGTTCACCTATGGGACTTTAAATAACCTGGTGATCACAAATCCAACATGGCGGTGACGCGAATTATAAATATTCACATGGACGTTTCTCGCAATTTAACCATCCGCGTGCAGTGAAACTTGGTACAGTAAATCCTTATACGAATGTTAATCCACTGGTATCTAATTTATTTCAATTGTTTCCATAACCTCAAGATGGCAGCTGTGCAAAATTTTAAAATCTCCTTGTTTTTTCTTGTGTCCTAAATATGCGATTGAAGTTTGAATACTACACGTTCACAATAATCTGCATGTAACAGTACATAACTCTAGGACCTACATATATAAAATACAACATGGCGACCATCCGAAATATTAAGTCGGTTCTCAATATCTACGAATCTATTACAGCAATCAAACAGAAATTGTGTATGTTGATAGAGGCAATTAACATAAGTAGGATATATGAAAATAGGCTGTATAGTTCTTCACGGAACTACTTGTTTTTACATCCTGTTTAGAGTTATATTTGCTTTTCACGCAATTAAAGTTCGTCTCAAGGTGTAGTGGTTAGCATTGTTGGCTGCGTCAATTATCACAAGGTCAATGGGCTGGAAGAAATTGATTTATGGAATTACCAAGAAGAAAATATCCGTATCAGAATTACGGCAAATATCAGTGGAATCCAAGTATTTTTGTACTTCATTGAGCCACAAGCTTCCAGTGTTGCAGCGTTTAACCAAGGAGAAGATCCTCTTGGTGAGTCTGTCGTTGTCCATTCATAGAACGTACCCGTGGAACTTAAGCCACCTGCTTTGCAAGCTGGTATTGGCCGTTTCCAACTGTCAATACAGTTCGGAAATGGGTTTCAGTCGGATTGTTCCATCTGGGAGCAATCTTAGCCCATGGATCTTCATGAGGATACGACTTTCTCCGGCAACTTGAAGATGATTTATAGGAGGAATATCTTTAATGGGTCTCCCAAACCTTGAACTAAACCGAATGCGATATACATTCCACAAAGCCACAAGGCCGACTATGTGCCTGCCGGGAGTGCAGATCCGTTGTTAACAGCGAACTATGTTGGTCATTGAAATAACTACCGGTACTTGTAAAACTGCAGTGCCAAATCCTGACCGGTTTTCAGAAAATAAGATATAATGAAAATTTTCACACCAAACAACGACAACTTGAAGATGATTTATTGTATGAATATATTTAAAGGGGCCTCCAAACCTTGAAGTAAACCGAAAACCTGTTCATCAGGAGGGTGTCTGCGGCACACTGAAACTGTGGTTCTTCGAAAAGCACTCCCTTTAACGGTTGCGAAACAGTTAGTAGGTTGCGTTGAATCTGTTACCAGGTGCGGCCGCACCTTATGTGCTGAAGGGCTGCAACACAATGTTTTATTTGAAAATAAATAACTTTAATAATATTATCGACAACAAATATAGCGCATTAATTAGACGTCAGCCAAAGAACAGGAACATTTTTCAACTCCACTCCGAACAAGGTATCTCGTCCTGCATTCCACTCCGTGCACATCGCAGCTCAGCGAGAATTTCTAATTTTATTGCCAGCAAAAACGAACTCTGCCTTTTGCGCATGCGTGCCCACCTATTTCATTGTGCTGTTGGGACAACAACCAAGACCAGAGCACGGCCAACTGGCCAGCGCAGCTCGCTTCCAGTCGGCCGTGACCAAAGAGTGGCAGCTCTGTCACGTGGCCGGTGGCACCTTTTAGTCTCTGCGATAGGATTTTAAAAGGAATCGCTCAAATCGAACGGGAGAAAAATAGAGGATGATCATGATGATAATTATTGTTTTATGGGGCCTAACATCTAGGTTATCGGCCCCAACAAAAATAGAGGAAGATATCAGCTGTGCCCACCAGAAGGTTTTTTAACACTCCCAACTTGCACTTGAGTGCATCTGAGTGACTGATCCTGTATGTTTCTAAATTTTTTTATTGTTTAAACCGGGGATGGGTTACAGCTGAATAGCATAATCGATAAATGCAGTTATTCTGATACAAAGTGCTCCACGTGCCGACCTATGGCTGCAAGATTTTCGAACGATTAAAAGGGTAAATCGGAGTTTTATACAATTCGAAAGAGTGCTACGTTGCAAATAGGCGCTACTTCTGCTGAGCACAACAAGAGAACAACAGTATTAAAGTTAATTAAGAAGAGATCCGGCACAAAAAATACTGAATGTATTACTGAGGTTAGGTGGGTCAAACCACAACAATTTACAGACCGCATATTTGAAGAACAATCCCTTGCTACATCTATACCAAGTGAGTTGCGTACGACAACAAGTCATAACGGACTGCAAACACCTTCCTGCTATAAATGCAAGCAAACATAGACAGTAACTCATTACGGACTGCAAACACCTTCCTGTTATAAATACAAGCAATGATAAATTCCATACATCATAAGATACAAACACGTGACCCAAATGCAAATAGTCATTCCCGGGCAACAGGAGGTTGCATACATAACAGATTGGCCAGAGAGCGACTACAATATAATATAGAGCAACGGAGCACAAAATAGAATATTTCTCAGAACACAGACCCACAAAACGCATACACTTCAACGCCATAGAAACCCACGGCAACCGACAATGGATCATAGGAAAAACAAGTAGTTCCGTGAAGAACTATACAGCCTATTTTCATATATCCTACTTATGTTAATTGCCACTATCAACATACACAATTTCAGTTTGATTGCTGTAATAGATTCGTAGATATTGAGAACCGACTAAATATTTCGGATGGTCGCCATGTTGGATTTTATATATGTAGGTCCTAGAGTTATGTACTGTTACATGCAGATTATTGTGAACGTGTAGTATTCAAACTTCAATCGCATAATTAGGACACAAGAAAAAACAAGGAGATTATTTTTTTTTCACAGCTGCCATCTTGAGGTTATGGAAACAATTGAAATAAATTAGATGCCAGTGGATTAACATTCGGATAAAGATTTACTGTACCAAGTTTCACTGCACGCGGATGGTTAAATTGCGAGAAACGTCCATGTGAATATTTATAATTCGCGTCACCGCCATGTTGGATTTGTGATCACCAGGTTATTTAAAGTCCTACAGGTGAACTTAAGTTCATAGCCCCTATGAACATTAAAAAATTTAGTTTGAATGCTAAAATAGATTCGTAGATATTCAGTATCGTCTAAATATTTCGGATGTTCGACATGTTGCATTGTTAAATGTATAGACCATAGAGTCATGTACCATTAAAGGAAAATTATTGCGTAGGTTCATTATTCAAACTTTCACTTCGATCGCATGACTACATCACAAGAAATAAAAACTTAATTTTAAAATTCGCACTGCCGCCATCTTGAGGTTATGTAAACAATTGAACAAAATTAGATACCAGTGGATTACAATGTGTATAAATATTTCCTGTACCAGGTTTCAGTGCGCTTGGAACATTAAATCGCGAGAAAGGTCTATTTAAAATGTTCAAATTCGCTAAGCCGCCATGTTCGTTTTGTAGTTAACCGGTTTTTGAAAGTCTTATAGATGGACTTCCAGTAGTGCCCTTTATCTCCGTACAAAATTTTAGGGAGATACCGCTAATAGTTTCAGAGATATAGAATGCCGGTGAAATATTTCGCACATCCGCCATCTTGTGATTGTGTAAACAATTGAACGAAGTTAGATGTCGGTGCATTACAATGTATATAAACATATACTGTACCAAGTTTCATTGCGTTTGGTTGGTCAAATCGCGAGAAACGTCTATTTAAAAGTCGCAAATTCGCTTGGCCGCCATGTTGGTTTTGTAGTTACCAGGTTTTCAAAAGTCACATAAGTGAACTTATAGTAGTTCCCTCTATCATCATAGAAAATGTCAGGGTAATATCGGTAATAGTTTCGGAGATATTGAATGCTGGTGAAATATTTCGCACAGCCGCCATGTTGAATTGGTGAGTCGTAACAAAATTTGAAGGGCACGGTCGAGGTAGCCGGGAATAGTGCTATGAACTTTCCGAGTTTCATTGAAATCGCTCCTGCCGTTTAGATTTTATTAGGGGGGGACACACACACGAATCACACACACACACACACACACACACGCACACACACACGGACAAAAGGTGATCTCATAAGCCTATTTTTTCAAAATTGAAAATAGGCTAAAAATGGCCTATGCTCGAAAACTCGAAAGAGGAAACCGCAGTATGCTGTGATGGAGGCTCCAATAGCTGGTACTACAAGAAATGCACCCCTATGACAACAGAATTCAACGCCCTACACTCACAAAAGAGATCGCTTTTATGGTTGTGCGAGACCTGTCGAACACGCCTGCAATCGCATGGTCTCCCCCATCGACGCCAAACAGTCAAGAAATAAACCAAGAGGTAAAGGAGATTGCCATAGAAATAAGCAATCCTGTGAAGATATTAAGGAAAAACTCGAAGATATATCAGATACTCTCATTAAAAAATACGCTCATCCTAGAGACACAGCTGCAACAGGTAGAAACACTAGGAAACAAGTAGTTCCGTGAAGAACTATACAGCCTATTTTCATATATCCTACTTATGTTAATTGCCACTATCAACATACACAATTTCAGTTTGATTGCTGTAATAGATTCGTAGATATTGAGAACCGACTAAATATTTCGGATGGTCGCCATGTTGGATTTTATATATGTTGGTCCTAGAGTTATGTACTGTTACATGCAGATTATTGTGAACGTGTAGTATTCAAACTTCAATCGCATAATTAGGACACAAGAAAAAACAAGGAGATTTTTTTTTTTCACAGCTGCCATCTTGAGGTTATGGAAACAATTGAAATAAATTAGATGCCCGTGGATTAACATTCGTATAAGGATTTACTGTACCAAGTTTCACTGCACGCGGATGGTTAAATTGCGAGAAACGTCCATGTGAATATTTATAATTCGCGTCACCGCCATGTTGGATTTGTGATCACCAGGTTATTTAAAGTCCTATAGGTGAACTTAAGTTCATAGCCCCTATGAGCATTAAAAATGAAGTTTGATTGCTAAAATAGATTCGTAGATATTCAGTATCGTCTAAATATTTCGGATGGTCGCCATGTTGGATTGTTAAATGTATAGGCCATAGAGTCTTGTACCATTAAAGGAAAATTATTGCGTAGGTTCATTATTCAAACTTTCACTTCGATCGCATGACTACATCACAATAAATAAAATCTTAATTTTAAAATTCGCACTGCCGCCATCTTGAGGTTATGTAAACAATTGAACTAAATTAGATACCAGTGGATTACAATGTGTATAAATATTTCCTGTGCCAGGTTTCAGTGCGCTTGGAACATTAAATCGCGAGAAAGGTCTTTTTAAAATTTTCAAATTCGCTTGGCCGCCATGTTCGTTTTGTAGTTAACCGGTTTTTGAAAGTCTTATAGATGGTCTTCCAGTAGTGCCCTTTATCTCCGTACAAAATTTCAGGGTTTTACCGCTAATAGTTTCAGAGATATAGAATGCCGGTGAAATATTTCGCACATCCGCCATCTTGTGATTATGTAAACAATTGAACGAAGTTAGATGTCGGTGCATTACAATGTATATAAACATATACTGTACCAAGTTTCATTGCGTTTGGTTGGTCAAATCGCGAGAAACGTCTATTTAAAAGTCGCAACTTTGCTTGGCCGCCATGTTGGTTTTGTAGTTACCAGATTTTCAAAAGTCACATAAGTGAACTTATAGTAGTTCCGTCTATCACCATAGAAAATGTCAGGGTAATATCTGTAATAGTTTCGGAGATATTGAATGCTGGTTAAATATTTCGCACAGCCGCCATGTTGGATTGGTGAGTCGTAACAAAATTTGAAGGGCACGGTCGAGGTCGCCGGAAATAATGCTATGAACTTTCCGAGTTTCATTGAAATCGCTCCATCCGTTTAGATTTTATTAGGGGGGGACACACACACGAATCACACACACACACACGCACACACACACGGACAAAAGGTGATCTCATAAGCCTATTTTTTCAAAATTGAAAATAGGCTAAAAAGGGAAACAAGACCACATAGAAGCCAGGACAACACCTTAACAAGAGAAACAGAACAACCATCAAACTCACCAACCATCACACCAGAAACACTAAATAAGAATAACCACCAATACCAAGCTAGATCATTATCAAACAAAGAATGGCCAGGATTACCCAACAAAAACACCAATCATGACACCACAACACAAGAAGAGACGAGAAGACAAGGCGTCATCCCAAGAAGACCCCCACAACTTGGCATGGAAGGTTCTGAAATAGGCAAACGAAGAGCAACACCACAATCATCCTGGATCTTCCTAGGTAGACTAGACCCCGACACAACCGAAGAGGATATCACAGATCACCTCACGGAATCAACACGATCATCGGCTGTGAACAACTCCCCTCTCGCAGCACAAGCAAGGCCTTTAAATCGATGTGCCCATAGGGGAAAGGGAGTCGGTTATGCAGCCGAATCTCTGGCCAGACTGAGTAATATACAGAACTTTTCGATTTTGAAGGCAATAACTTCAAAGGCAAACAGAATGTACACTCCCCGAACACCACTGAAAGACCCAATACAGACGATGAGACCAAGTTAACAGCCTTGCTATGAAATGTTGAAGGACTGACAAACGACACACGCATCTCCACACAACGAGCAATATTTAACGAAGAACAACGGGAGCCCGTTTTGACTAACAGAATCTACTCTGCTGCCATCAACAACCATACAACAAACTGCACGACTCAAACAACGTTTACGACACTACTGTGGAATATAGAAGGTCTGAAAAGCGCTAGCAATATACGCCTACTCCCTGATAATTTCTTCAATACATATGCCATTGTGCTCCTGACTGAGACATTGCTAACGAACGATTGGACAGCTCGAGGCGTCTACACCGTACATACTTTTGCTACAAAAGGACAATGAGGCAGACCAATGTGTGGAATTACGTGTCTTTTAAAGCCAAGGTTTTCTCCGTTTCAAGTACGGTAGTATGTCAAACAGCCTGGTCCTGTTTTAGGCCATGGAAAGATGTATGTTGCCTTATCCAGAGTTAACTCATTTAAAGATGTAAAAATAGAAATTAAACCTAAGAGTCGACGCACAGCGAACATTGTCTGGAAGGAAGTATTGTGAAATAAATGTTATAAACTATTACATAATGTCGTAATTTTTTAATTCCAATACTGACAAATAATGCTGCGGTGCAGCACGGGCGCCCTAGTATATACTGTGCCCGAATCCAGTTGCCCAGATTTGAGAGCACAGGCCCATATGCTAAGTTCCGAGCGGAGGATTTGAATAGCACGCTCCGAATGTTCTAAGAAGGAATTCGAAGCTTTATGCAGCTTACAGAACGGCAAGTGACGTAGCTGGTTGTCACAAGCGAGGCTATATTTTGGATAAAATATTTTCCGGTTGATTGGAAACATGGGACTAATACCATATTACTGGCACGGAAAAGGGAAGAAGAATGTGCTATGTTTGGAAAAAATCGAACCAGCGGAAGTCGAGATATGAGAAGTTTAAGGATTGGGGACATATCTCGCAGTGCCGTCAGGAGTCCACCTGGAGAGTATAAAACGGGCGACGACCAAGGCACATTATGTTAGTTCATTACAGCGCTCAGTCGCTAGTTCATCGTATGTTAATCCATCACAGCGCCCAGTCGCTGATACATCGTACGTTACTTCGCCACAGCGCTCAGTCGCTAGTTCATCGCAAGTTACTTCGTGAAGCACATGGTTCCTATATTCGACGTTATACTTAGAAATAGCACATGGTTGCTAGGACTTAGTGTGTTTCAACGAAACAGTACATGGATACTGGAACTTCAAAAAGTGTTGGAAATTATTTCAGTGAACTTAGGATTTTTCGTCAGTTATCTCTCAGGTGATAAACATTTTGTGGCAGAAACATTGGTAAATATAAAACTGCTCACGAACATATGATAGACTTAGTCTATAAATTTCCCACAGTCCACAAATATCCTTATTGGATTATTTTTATATGCAATTGCCAGAAGCAAGCTTTTGTCTTGGTAACTAAATGACTACCAAGATTATATGGTATGTCAGTACTTTTTCAAATACCTTTCTTGCACGGTTCAGTTCAGGGACTTGAACATCAGAACTGTTACCGATGCTGAATAAGATTGTCAGTGTATTAAACTGTACTGAATGCATCACTGTTGGGTCTTGTTACATCTGGTATTTTTCATCATGGATTAGATCTTACCCCTGTCAAGAATATAACTACAGCTGTTAACGCAGCCAGTACGAACAGTTTTCATCAAGATTATCAGGCAACGAATATGATTACCAATAAGTCTTGGTAGACAAATTACAATGGAGGCCGATACAAGAATTTAAGTACGTGTCCAAATGGGGACTAAAGACTGAAATGGTCTGGTTTTAACCAGATTATCTTCGACATCAAGATCTACAAGAATATAAGCTACAATTTGCATTATTTTTATGTGTAGTTAGCTGGAATTCTCATTTTTCTGCAGTCTTATCAACACAATATTTTTCTTTGATAATTTGCTGTTGCAAATATTTATGCGAGGCATGGGAAGCCTTGTTCTGAGTATTTTCTAGATTCAGACATGAAGATTCAATGATTTGAATCAATGGACGAGCATCACGAGCATTTTATTTAAATTTGTGATTTTTTTCTAATCGCGGTCATCAGCCGTCGTAACTGTAAATTTAAAAATAAATTGAAGTTTAGGAATGGATGTTTTTCCACGTTTAAGAAATCGAGTTTGATCTTTATCGAATAGTTTATTGAACGTTAAATTCAGTTGTGGCATTAATAATAATAATAATGATGATTTAATAATAATAATTATTATTTTCATTTTTCTGAGATAATAAAAATTATGATTTACATTTTCTAATAATCATATCATGTAGTGTGAATTTATAAAGTGGATATTTAAAACAGTTTGCTATATCGGATACTTGTTTTTCCGAAGGTTAGTGGTTAAACGCACGCCCACATTCTACTAACAGAGTAATTCATTGGAAGCATTTTACACTTGCATGATGCAGTCAAATCATGTAGAAGACACGGAAAGTGATGATACGGGAAGCAAATTGTATAAAACAGAGTTTTACTAGAGTTTATATACATATCAATCATTTGGGTAACGTCTTTTGAGAGAACGTTTGACCAGAAATAGACACGATGTGAAATTATAAATGTTTAATCATCATCATCATCATCTTGTACAGTTTCCAGCCCCAGGCAGGGTCTGTTTGGAACATAAGCCTTGCCACTTAGTTCTTTCTTCCCACAACCTCTCCGCTGTCACTATGGTCCAGTCCTCGCCTCTCTTCTTGACACATTCCTCCACTCCTTTCAGCCATCTATCTCTTGGTCTTCCCCTTGGTCCTTTCTTCTGCATCTGCATCTCATGTATCCTCTTGGGAATCTTCTTCTCATCCATTCTCTTTAAGTGTCCATACCACCTCAGTCTTGATGTCTCAATCCTACCTTGCAAGGGCTCCTCTTTCACCATTTCCCTGACCTTTTCATTCCTCACCCTGTCTCTTCTTGTTACTCCGATCCTACTTCGCAGGAACTTCATTTCACCTGCCTGTATTATGCTTATGTCTCTTTTCTTCATTGTCCACGTTTCCGAAGCATAGGTCAGTATCGGGATTTAGTAGCTTCTGTATAACACTTCCTTGCTTTTTTGTGGGACATCTTTATTCCACACTAAGCTCCTAATGCTTCTCAGAAATGCTTCTGCCTGTCTGCCACGTTCCGTAATCTCTTTGTCATTTCTCCCATTTTCCTCCACTATACTTCCCAAGTACATGAGACTTTCCACCTTCTTCAGCTGTCCACCTCCAAGTGTTATCCCACTCATTGGTCTGTCCTTTTTCCTGGTCGTTAACAGGATCTCACATTTACTGATGTTGAAATTCCATCCGTACTCTCCCACTGTTTCTTCCCAAGCCTTCAGTTGCTCCTGAATTTCCTCCTCCTTGTTTCCCCAGACCATGAGCTCATCTGCAATCACCATTGCTTTCATCCTATCTTCTCCTATCTTTCCTGCTATCCGTGTCATTACCTCGTCCATAACCACAATAAAGAGAAGGGGTGACAGCGCACTACCCTGTTTCAGGCCACTCATTTGTCTGAACCAGTCTGTTCTTTCCCCTCCAACTTTCACACAACTCACACTTCCACAATACATCTCCTTCATTCTGCCTACAGTCTCTTTTTCCACTCCCATGTTTTCCATTGCTTTCCAAACCTTCTCCCTAGACACACTATCATAGGCCTTTTCGATGTCCAGGAAGGCCATCAACAGATCCTCTCCAAATTCGTAGTGGTGTTCCTGGAGCTGTCTCACTGAAAATATGAGATCCACTGTTGATCTCCTAGGTCTGAATCCATACTGTTCCTCTCTCAATTTTCTCTCCACTTTGGCTCGTATTCTACTTTCTAATATCTTTTCATATATCTTGGCACAGTGAGGTATGAGCCGAAAATCAGTAAAGCAATTTTATTGTGTTATTGTTGTCACTTTAACCCATATGGCGCCCTGGGATGTTTAGATTCTCGTGCTGACTGATTTTTGGTGAAATGCATATGTGGTCGTTGGACTTCGGTCTAAACGGGCACAATACAAATTTAAAAACAGTTGATTCTCCCATTATTTTAACTTATTTAATTGATTTTACTTCACGATACATTTGAATAAAATAAAAATTACCTTCTCTAAGACCTTTCTGAGGTCTAAATTCTCCCCCCTTCACGATAGTATGGAGACGGGCCTAAGAGCGTATGCAATCTAACTCCGGCCCTGCCCTTATTGAGAAATGACAAAATGACAAAATAACCGAACGTTGGAATAAGGTTTCGAGGTATTCAATATGAACTTTCTTCTTTGAATATCTGAGGAGCATAGTTGGCCTAATATCTGACTAAGCACGGTAGTACTGTACTGTGTTTCTACCGCAGGCTTAACGTCAGCCTTGCTGCACTGTTATCTTATCACGTGACTCTGTGAATTATTCTCAGCAATGGAAGTTGAAGATTATTTCTGATTTCAAGAAACCAACCATAATAGGCCTACATTTGTGACAGTGAATGTTGCGACATTCATTCTTGTTCGAAATGAACAACTTGCACAACAATGTAATATGTGGCATTATTTTAATTTCTCGCTCGCAAATCGAAACAGTAGTCTGTGTAGGCCCTACTGTATTTAATTTTGGAGATATAATAATAACTAGTGGACGCGTGAGAGAAATCTCGCATGTTCATAAACCACACTTTCCCCAATAGTTTTATAATGAGAGACTTAAGGAGAAAGGTTGTTATGTTTTTATTTGAACCAAATGATTATAGAACCTATTTACGTTTCAGGCGTCACTACGGACAAAATGCGAACTGAACAGCAATGATGTCGCGTATTTTCCTACAGCAACGTATTTGCAAATCGCACACTTCTTACAAAAATTGCTATTTATGAAATTAGAATGCAATTCGTCACTGCTAATGCCATTTTTGTGCTGAGTCCATTGATTGACAGCTTAGCCGTAACACTCACCGGTTAATCGATATATATGAAATTATACGATTTGAATATTCATTCCGTTAAATTACTCTCTCTGAAATCCATGCAAAATGATAAAGGAAAGACCTCAGAATGTTAAAATGACATGAAACAGGCGTCACAGCGGCCATAATGTGAAGTGGACATTAACTATGGAGCGTATCTTCCTGCAGCAACATTATCTGCCAATCGCACACTTCGTACAGTTTTTAAAGTGATTTTTTAAAGAAATTCTAGACATTTATGAAATTAGAGTGCAATGGGTCACTGGTAATGTCTATTCTCTTTCATTTGAATGCTTATTTATCACGATCGGTCGCTTGTGAGCTCGGCAGGAGGGATCTATACTATTGAAATAATATATATGATAATAATAATAATAATAATATCGTATGGCCTCGGGTGCCGGGTGCAAGCTTTGTTATTTGACAAACAGAGGGTAGTTTGCTTGTCGAATTTCGTTGTTCCTTGAAACACTATGAAAGTTAAGGAGGTTAGATATCTAAGCTCCTTGAACACTATAGCGCTTTCTAGCAGAGAAATGAGGAACTTTGTGTTGGTGGTAACTCCCGAGATTTATTTTGCCATTATGAACACGGCCTACTGAATTCAAATGGGTTCTTTGTCATGCCAACATCGTATGACATGCGTGTTTGTGATTTTTGTCGCCTTCAAAAATCACTTACCACGGTCAGGGGCGAACCTGCAAGATTGGGATTAGTAGACTGACACGGTAACCTCTCACCCAGCGTGGCAAGCATTTCAAGAAACCAACCATAATAGGCGTACGTTTGTGACTGTGAATGTTGCGACATTGGAGATAAGGGAGTGCATTAACCCGCGAGGAATGGCGCATGGGTATTTTTGACCCGAGACTTAAATAATGCTTTTTATTTTCGTTTTGCCGCTTACTGTACCTTCCTTCCTAACCTTGAACTTCACCCTGCAATAGAAACATGTCCTTAGCGTTTGGAACACTCAAGTTATTTCTATATTATTTACGGTTGGGTAGCTTGCCACGGTGGGTGAGTGGTTTACGTGTCGGACTACTGGGTAGATTATTGGCTGAGGAATAACCTAACCACCAAGGGAAGATGATAAAGGAAAGGAGATGGGTTTCGGACTGGAGAGAAAGGAGAGAGAAATAGGAGGAGAGTCCCACAAAGGTTATAAATTTAACTTTAAATGCACTTAGAGGCGGTTGCCACTGCAAATCCGCTCTCTGATACCTAAAGTGGGTAAGGACCTGGTCGAAGATGACGGGAACCGCAGCTAAGACTTGGGCGGTTCGCCAGAGAAAGGCTTTAGCGTATTCCCTCTCAAGCATGTATATGCCTACTATGGGGAAGGGTGATGGTCTGACAAGACAAATAGTAACAGATTTAATGCGTATTAACGAGGGCATGAAGCTAGGAAGAGTTAGGAAAGCCAGGATCTTATCTAACTGTAGTACTTGCGAAATGATAAATCCAAAAACAAATATTTAATTTATTAAAAAGGCAAAGGAGCGTAATGAATTTAACAAGCATATAGTTTCAATTTGGTTAACAATTTGGGGTCGCAGACCTCCTAACATTTTAAGTTTGCTCCAGGCAATTAGCAATTTATTAGGTTTCAAACCTTTACAAAATCCTAGCAAGGATTTAAAATAGCGAAGATAAAAATTCAAAATTTAAAGACAATTAAGGTGATTAAAGTTTAACAATAAATAGAGTACAAGGTGTGTACTATAAGAAATTTCTGAGAAAACATTCTAAAGAAAGTAACCACTTCGAAAATAACAATAAGAAAAACATGAAGAATAAGATAGAAGTTCCTATAACTTCTTATATTTGTACAGAATTACTGTTGGTTATTATACAAATAAGGGCAGGTCACTTACTGTGAAACCTGAAGAGAAAGTCAAAAGGAAGGTTCTCGACCTCCTATGTTTAAGTAGGAATCACGAGCCAAATGGGGCAGTTTCCCTTTCGTGAGACCTAGAAATAACTCACTAATGAGTTGAAAGAATTGTTTTCCCTGATTATAAGGTAGAAACAATGTAAGCTTGAACCATGTATAAAACACGTAGTTATGCAGAAATTAATTAATGATAAACAAGCAAGATGGAAGGGCACTTCGTTAGAGTGACACCTTATTGAAAATGATCTAGAGATACAATTTTATTAATATGGTTTGTTAGTAGAAGGTTTAGGAAAGATCAATTGGGATTTAGGATCAATGTTCATGGCCTTGTTTAATGTAAACGGACGATCGCGACGCGGTAGAAAAATTGAACAAGCACTAGTTATCACTATAGTCTGTTAAATGGATGAAATGTTCACTGTAGTAACACGAAAGTTTATGGCAAAGAAAGTTATTGCAATAATGAAAAAGGACTGGTTGCACTAGATAAGCGAAAGTCTATTGCTTGAGAAAGTTGTGGATTACAATTAAATGCGCCATAGAACATTCCAACGGTGGAAGAAAATTCGCTATTGAGCTTTAATTCAGAAGGAAGATTCTTCAATTTTAAATAGTATTCTCACAAGTGAGTGAAAAATACATGACGGCAAGACTTGTAGATAAAGTACAGGATCTGGAAGACTCCAGAACGATCTTAATAGAAGAATGGGGCCAAAGTTAATCCAGCGGAGGAACTAGCTTGGTATTTTATAGACAGCGGGTATTAGATAATATCCCACGTGGTGAGAAGATTTCTCATTTAAATAGCTTAAGAAAAGCTACTTTCTATTAAGGTTGGCTTAAACAGACAAAAGCCCAACATAGCAAATCCCGCGAAGGATGGTTTTTGCCCCAAATAGTAATCTCACACTGTCTATAAAATGATGAATAAAAACATGTAGATAATAAAACTAATGAAGATGAGGTTAAAACCTTATGTCTGTACTTATCTTGGTTGCATGTCGAAGGTGAAGTTCCCTTTGACGAATACCTAATGTGCCAACATGGCGTAGAGTGTAGAGAGTGCCTCTTGGTTTGAGGAGACTGGCTCTAGTTGAGCCTCGACTGACCGAGTCAACTGCCGACTTACAAGTGAGACCCACTCAGCGAAGCGCGGAGGGTCCAAGGAAGGGAGAAGGGTGGGGGTAGGAGACAAAAGGAGAACATATAAGCATGACAAATATTGTAAACTTAAATTCTCTTGAGGAAATAGTCTTCAAAGAGTTGATAGCAGGCGATACTAGCACATCCTGGTAGGTGAAAAAGTAGACGAAGTTCTCTTGATCACGGAGATAATAGCTGGCGATGGCAACGAGAACTGGTGGCCAGATGGATAAGGAAGTACTCGTGCACCAGGAAGAATTGAGGAGCTTCTGAGATTCGCTGATAGATGACGCTAGGTGGGTCATAGAAGATATATATCTAGAACAGACTCACAATGACATAAGAGACATGACCAACAAAGAGAAACTGGGAGATCACTGTTGGTGTTTAAGAAAAAGGGTGAAATGAACAAGCAAAGAGCATTAAATATAATACTCTATCATACCGTGTATTCCAAGAATACACCAACTACCAACCCCAAGATTGCAGGTTCGCCCCTGGCCGTGGTAAGTGATTTTTTGAAAGGCGACATAAATCACGACATGGATGTCATACGTTGTTGTCATATTATAGAACCCATTTGAATTCAGTAGCCCGTGTTCAATGGCGAAATTAATCTCCATTCTCTACTAGAAAGCGCTGTAGTGTCATGAAGCTTAGATATCTAACCTCCTTGACTTTCATAGCGTTCAAAGGAACGACGAAATTCGACATGCAAGCTACCCTCTGGGCGTCAATTAACAAAGCTTGTACCCGGCACCGAGGCCATACGATATTATTATTATTATTATTATTATTATTATTATTATTACGGTTGGGTCGGATTTACCCATGGCGCCAGTCCTCGCGTGACAATTTTCGGCTTACGTTAGTCGAAACAATCTGTAAAAAATAATCCACCTATTTTGCTGCAGCACAGTCACATAGCTCACGTTCTTGTTGATCCATGTTTAGGGTGTAAGGACACCTAGGTCATCAGCTCCTTAAAAAATGAGTTGACTTCTTTGCCGCCACTCTCACAGCCAATTATACTGTTACAAAAATTTCTCTGCGTGCTTATTTGAAAAATATAAATAAATCTCATTTTATATTGGGAATAGTTCATAGGAAGACACCAGGTATAAAATCACTAAATTAAAATCCGTACGACTACGATATAAGGGGAGTGGCTCACTATGGGTCAAAATGACCCGGCGATAACTAGGCCTATTTTATGTTTGAAAATAAATATTCATAAACATCTGTCGAGATTTCAACAGTTTTATGTACTGAACAGAGCGCATGAGACGCAGAGAATACCTTGTATTTGACCATGGCCTCCTCGATTACTCTACTATGACACTAGGCCAGTCAGGGAAATTTAAATTAGAACGCCGTGGAACTCAGCGCATCTAATTATCTAATTGGAGAAACAACTGTTTCTTGAGCTCTGATGGGTGGGAGAAACTGTTTTATAATGAAACAAGTAGTTCCGTGAAGAACTATACAGCCTATTTCCATATATCCTACTTATGTTAATTGCCACTATCAACATACACAATTTCAGTTTGATTGCTGTAATAGATTCGTAGATATTGAGAACCGACTAAATATTTCGGATGGTCGCCATGTTGGATTTTATATATGTAGGTCCTAGATTTATGTACTGGTACATGCAGATTATTTTGAACGTGTAGCATTCAAACTTAAATCGCATAATTAGGACACAAGAAAAAACATGGAGATTTAAAATTTTTTCACAGCTGCCATCTTGAGGTTATGGAAACAATTGAAATAAATTAGATGCCAGTGGATTAACATTCGGATAATGATTTACTGTACCAAGTTTCACTGCACGCGGATGGTTAAATTGCGAGAAACGCCCATGTGAATATTTATAATTCGCGTCACCGCCATGTTGAATTTGTGATCACCAGGTTATTTAAAGTCCTATAGGTGAACTTAAGTTCATAGCCCCTATGAACATTAAAAAATGCAGTTTGATTGCTAAAATAGATTCGTAGATATTCAGTATCGTCTAAATATTTCGGATGGTCGCCATGTTGGATTGTTAAAAGTGTAGGCCATAGAGTCATGTACCATTAAAGGAAAATTATTGCGTAGGTTCATTATTCAAACTTTCACTTCGATCGCATGACTACATCACAAGAAATAAAAACTTAATTTTAAAATTCGCACTGCCGCCATCTTGAGGTTATGTAAACAATTGAACTAAATTAGATACCAGTGGATTACAATGTGTATAAATATTTCCTGTACCAGGTTTCAGTGCGCTTGGAACATTAAATCGCGAGAAAGGTCTATTTAAAATGTTCAAATTCGCTTGGCCCCCATGTTCGTTTTGTAGTTAACCGGTTTTTGAAAATCTTATAGATGGACTTCCAGTAGTACCCTTTATCTCCGTACAAAATTTTAGGGAGATACCGCTAATAGTTTCAGAGATATAGAATGCCGGTGAAATAATTCGCACATCCGCCATCTTGTGATTATGTAAACAATTGAACGAAGTTAGATGTCGGTGCATTACAATGTATATAAACATATACTGTACCAAGTTTCATTGCGTTTGGTTGGTATCAAATCGCGAGAAACGTCTATTTAAAAGTCGCAAATTCGCTTGGCCGCCATGTTGGTTTTGTAGTTACCAGGATTTCAAAAGTAACATAAGTGAACTTATAGTAGTTCCCTCTATCACCATAGAAAATGTCAGGGTAATATCGGTAATAGTTTCGGAGATATTGAATGCTGGTGAAATATTTCGCACAGCCGCCATGTTGGATTGGTGAGTCGTAACAAAATTTGAAGGGCACGGTCGAGGTCGCCGGGAATAGTGCTATGAACTTTCCGAGTTTCATTGAAATCGCTCCTGCCGTTTAGATTTTATTAGGGGGGGACACACACACGAATCACACACACACACACACGCACACACAAACGGACAAAAGGTGATCTCATAAGCCTATTTTTTCAAAATTGAAAATAGGCTAAAAATAGTGTTATAATTAGCCTCATTATAGTACAGTTTTCTGACATATAGATAGTCGGGGTCGAACATATAACACATTATATTAACCTTCAACATTTGAATTATTTAAGAATAAATAAAGTATTTCACCGAAGCCTCCGTGGCTTAGGCGGCAGCACGCCGGCCTCTCACCGCTGGGTCCGTGGTTCAAATCCCGGTCACTCCATGTGAGATCTGTGCTGGACAAAACGGAGGCAGACAGGTTTTTCTCCGGGTACTCCGGTTTTCCCTGTAAAAATTTCATTCCAGCAAAACTCTCCACTATCATATCATTTCATCTGTCATTCATTTAATCATTGCCCCAGAGGAGTGCGTCAGGCCTCGGCAGCCGGCACAGTTCATATCCTCGCCACTAGATGGGGGCTTCATTCATTCCATTCCTGACCCGGTCGGAGACTGGAAGCAGGCTGTGGATTTTCATTCAAAGTATTTCACCACAGTTCTAATCATCGTCATCATCATCATCATCATCATCATCATCATCTTCTTTTCCTCTTTTCCAGCTGACACTGGGTGGGGGAAAATATGGTTCCTCTCCACTTTGATCTGTCGTTCCACCATTGCTCTTCCGACATGGTGTTCCAATCCAGGTTGCGTTTTCTAATGCTATACTTCACCGAGTCCATCCAACGCATTCTTCTTGGTCTTCCTCGTCCTCTCTTCCCTGTCATCCGCCGTCCCAGAGCTCGTCTTGGTAGCCTTACTTCATCCGTTTGACAGGTCCAAACCATCTCAATCTGTTTTGTTCCAGTTTGTCATTTAGTTTCTAATATTATTATTATTTTTTATCTCAGTATCCTTCAAACTTAATTTTCAAAAGAATACAGTAGAAAACTAGTCATGACTTAAGGGTACAATTTTTAAAAAGTTTCAGAATCCCTGCCCTAAATAATCATCATCAACAACAACAACAACAACAAAAACAGTATACAGTAGATAGCCACTAAATTACTCTTTAAACAACAACAATTTGGTCGTCAATAAATGCTGCTACAACGTGAAGCTGCTCCTTATCTACTGTAGCTCGTAAAGAAAGCAACACAAATGAAATCTAGTTTCCAAACTGTGCACTTATTTATTGAACGACCCAGTGATTGCCTTTTTTACGTGAAAAATATTCCTATCGCCGGCCGGGAGAATGTTTATTCTTGGATCTTAAACCTCTATACAAGTCCTTTTGCGTCTGCGACAATAAACATCTTGAACATCATATCAGAGCTTCTGTCATCATAAAAGGCCTCTTTTAGAATTGTGGCATCTCTTGAAATTGTCGTGTTATTACAGAGATGAGGCATCTTATTCTCTCGGGCAGAAAAGAAGTTTTATTTTCGCTGTCAATAATACCTCTTTATGTTTACCTTCTCACTCGCTTTCACACTCGTACGCTGGCCCTGGAAGCGATAAAATGTCATAACCTCTTGGCCGCAAATTTGTCTGCTGCTTCTAGCAATAAAAGGGGGATGAATAAAATAGCTCACTATGCCATTTCCTCCCACACAATCCTCTCTTTCTCTCTCTCCCATCATCTATTTTTCTCCTTTTCTCTCTCTCCCTCTTTCCCTCACTCCTTCAAATTCTTTTGTATCAGGCTATTCAAAAAAATTAGACTAAGGAGCAATCTTGTTATGTCCCTTGATTCCTTCTTTTCTCTTTCTTGGTAGGTTGAGTTATTTCTTTAAGGTTCAGGATTCTCTGTTTTAAAAAAGAGCTCGCCTTTCAGCTACTCAGAAGGGTTATCAGTTTCATGAAACTACTCACCCTCCAAAGAAGTATAAAGAGCATCTTGAATATCACAGTGGTTGTGGTAAAAGATCTCCTGAATAGAACATAATTTTTAAATATAGCAATTTTGTTGAATGCAGTTGTTGCTTTTATTGCATATTCATTTAGGTGCTTTTTGGCATCGTGGTCGTATAGCCCCGGGTACCTGGGTGGGTGTTGAATCTGTATTAGTGTGTATATTTGTAATTGGGGTAAGAAAAGGATAGGAGGCGGCCGTGGCTTTAATTTAGACCTCCTCGTGGTGTAGCGGCTAGCATTCTTTGCTATCAGCCCGGAGGTCCGGGTTCGATTCCCGGCTCTGCAAGAAATTGTAATTATGGTTTGAGGGCTGGAGTGGGCTACGCTGAGCAACGATCTTAACCAGGACGTAACGGGCAGTGACCAGTTGAGTTTCGAGTCTGTTGCCCGCACATTCGTTAGTTATCTTTCCTGAAATGAACACTGAAAAACTCATTGAAGAAGTGAGAAACCACCCATTTTTGTAAGATCGAAGACATGTTGTGAATTTCTTTATAGTCATATTCAATAGTTCTTCAAAATGCTCATGGGACATTCGAAAGTAAATATATCTTCAAAACACACTAATTCTCGACACAATCTGTGATATTCGCCTAATTGTTCTCGTTGTAAATCCATTTCGTGGACCCACTTCTGTCTCCTAGACTTTTTCATGAGAACAAATAAGGCTAACATTTCCTCTTTATCATAAGATGATAATTGTTGTTTTAAGGGGCCTAACATCTAGGTTATCGGCCAAATTCATCCGAAGAACACCACATATTCCTATACAGGGTGTAAAAAATATACGGCACACAATTCAGGACATATTCCTCACACATAGACGAAGAAATTAAGTTGTATGGACACGGGTCCGGAAACGCTTTGTTTCCATGTAATAAGTCATTGTCTCCAACTCATTAATCATGGGAAACACACAAGAACAGAACGTACCAGCATACCACATGCAACTCTTTCTTACAGTAGATGTTCAATATGCCCTCCACGTGCATTGATACATGTATAAACCCGCCGTCGTAGTGAATTTCGGATTCACTGACGTAGCCTATCCCTGGAGTATTGCGTATGGTTTCGCAACCTTCCATAATACGGGCACGGAGACTCTGAGCAACTTGTACTGGAGTTCGATAGCTTTCAAATGCCCCCTCAAATAAAGAAAACAGTCGGTTTAGGTCCGGAGAGCATGGAGGCCAGGCAATTGGTCCACCTCTACCTATCTATCTGTCACAAAAACTGTTATTTAGGAGCCGACGGACATTAGCACAAAAATGAGGAGGTGCTCCATCATGCATGAAGTATACATGCTTTGTCGCACAGCAGTCACATGGCAACGGGGCCATGTAAACCAAATACTGCTGATGCTCCTATGATAATGAAAACGTGACCAGACGTAACCAGGAGTGCATGTTCCCCATGATTCTTACGTTCTGTTCTTGTGTATTTCCCATGAATTGGAGACAATGAGTTGTAACATGGAAACAAAGCGTTTCCGGACCCATGTTCATATAACATAATTTCTTAGTCTACGTGTGAGGAATGTGTCCTACATTTTGTGCCGTACATTTTTGTTACAACCTGTATGTTTCTCTTCTGCCGATACAAAGTGACTTGTCCGCGGCTGCCACACACCGGAGCGATCGCGGTGGCGATCAGAAGCAGCTTGTCGAGTATGACCGCTGTCCGCGTCACTGTGTGTTGGCATGACAATGAGTGCTACAACAGAGCAACTCGTTGAAGAAGTGAAATTGCATAACATTATTTGATTTGTCGCACACTGACTATAAACATATAATCCAGTATATCACCAGAGCATTTCATTGGCATCTGAAAGTAAATGTATAATCGTACTTCATGTTGTCGCAGTTGCCGATATAAAGTGTGAATTTCTCCTTGATGCTCACGAAGCAGATTCAGATCGTGAATCCACGTTCTCTTACGTTTTCTTTCTGAAAAATATATTATTTAATTAATAGAACACGCTCAATGTTGTTCAAGGCCAAACTGAGGCACTACGTTACCTTTGTACGCCGGAGGCGTTGTATGCATCAGAATGCCTGGCAATGAATAAGAAAGGCCTGGCAGAACAACTCGAAGCCAAAGAGAGGAAGATCTTGGAACCGGTCAAGGAACGAGTCGAGTATAGAAGACGACACGACGATGAACTTTATCTACATGTGGAGAAAATACCGGACAATATACGCTAAAGAAGACTCTCCTTTTATGACCATTTAACACGAATGAAATCCGGAAGATTGTCCAATCGAATCTGTGCCTATTTTGTGGGAAAGAAACCAAAGGGATCTGGTTTACAGAGATGGAAAAAGACCTACAAGAACTGGCGATATCACATGAGGACATCTTGGAACGTGACTCTTTGAAGGATAAGAAGAAGCAGAAGAGTTTTCAGCCAAAACCTATATTGAAAACCGGCAAGAAGTGGACCGAAGAACGAAAAGAAGCTCACCGAAGAAGAATGCGCGAATACTGGGCCAATGTCAAAGAATCGAGCGAAAATGCAGTTGAAATAACGAGGTCCATAGATGACAGAAACGATTTAAAAAAAAGATTGGACTCTATATTATTTGTTATTTGTATTGAACCCTTGCAAAGAAGCATATGAAACTCAGTTTCGGGGGGAGTAACAGTCCATTTCGTAAAGTTGTTGTTAAGCGCTTCTTATAACATGCAGGGTAACATATAACAAAATAACATGTAGGAAAAAGTGAATACCAGGATTAAAACATATGGATTTAATAACAGATCAACGAATTTACACTATTTACAATAACAAAACAAACAAGGTCTCCCAAATGACTCCCACTTGAATTAAATAACTGCCAAACTAGGCCTAATCTCAGGAGAGATCGTAAAAATCTGGACCAAATGTCCCAAATTACTACAATGACATGTGTGTGTGCAGCTGTTCTACATGCGTTACGATGTGTACAAATTAATGCGAGATTCGTTACCATCCAGTAAACCTTCAGGGGACGAATCTGCATTGTCTTAGAGCTAGACCGACACGGGGAACCAACTAAACACTAATTAAACTAATCCGACACTTCCTACACTAAATAAAACAACAATAATTTCCGCATGAAATTGGAATCAAAGAACTGCCGAAGCAAACGACATTAACGCCTAAAACTACGACTTTTCAAATCAACACAAGTAAATCAACACGTGACCAATCAAGAAAAACACATATGGCCGCTTGCCATTTTTACAAGAAAAATACGAAATACACCCAACGGTGTCACAGCAGACAAATCTAACAATGAACTGAGTCATAGAAATCACTAGGCTCAAAGTCAACATTTACATCATAAAACAAATATTTCATTTCATACGATATGCGGTAATTCGTAACGGACATGGCGAACTCCCAATTAAATATTATGATCCAATGACCATTAAAAGAACAGGTTTGCTACAGATAGCTTACAGGGGTCAGTCGGTCAGCTGGACTGCCTAAACGATGAATCACTAGACATAGACGGGCGCAAAGTGGAATCTGAACATCTGTCAACCCACGTGTCAATAACCTCGACCTGCCGTGGCACTGGTTCGAGTCTCGAAGAAGCGTGCTCCCAAAAGCACATAATATACGTGTGTGGGTGTCAAAAATAAAATATCTTAGCATTTCCCACGGAATTCCAAGAATCAGCAATGGAGAAGGTACAGTAGCCTCTGAGAGCACTCTGCCTTTCCATAAAAATACAACCACAATATTTGAGGGCGGTAGGCACATTCTACCCCTCATCACGAAGAATCAATACACACACCTTGACACCATACACACACCAGAATCACACGTATGGGTTTGACAGAAACCTAAAATAAAGGACATAAAATATTTTCCACCGACCTGCGCTCCCAATCTGGTCCGTGACTAAAGAACCTGAAAAGGACTCAAAAAAACTCAAAAAAATAGAACTAAGGTGTTCTACAGTGACATCTTAATTTGTTGCGCTCGGCAACCCTAGTATGAATAAAAACCTGTTCGCAAAACATCTAACAACTATTACCCCCTTTTTCCTACTAAAAATGTATTTGAATAAAGCACCACTTGTCGACCGTACGAGTTTCGCATTCGCATGAACAAAAATCAAATACACACGCCGCGCATACTAACAATGACTCATAAGAAAAATAATACAATCAAACAAACACTTGGCCACGTGCCAACGTACATTTAAATATAACAGTGTCGGCGCACAAAAAAAATCTAAATACAAGAAAAAAATGAATAAAATATTTACAACGTTCCCGCGTTTAATCTAACTACATATTGAATAAATCAATGGTTTGTACATCCCCGTGCAGCTTGTAGAACTCAACCTCCATCCCAAGGCATTTCCCTACGGGAAATTTACTCGTCCATCGTCGACGTATTGGTAGAGGCGTAGCACTTCATTCCACCAATCGACCTTCCAGGAGATATCTTGGCGTTGCTTCTTTGAAAGAAATGTTCCAAGTTATTAGTTTGCCTAGCTAGAATCGCTATGAGCTACTGATTTTCACTCACAATAAAGTCCTAGGCGATTACTCAACGTAGAACTGGCCCTATCTCAGCACTTGCTTAAATCACGCACATATACGTCACACAAAATATAACACAAAATTTTACAGAAAAATTACACTCTTCGTTCTCTACGCAACTGGCTTTTAACAAGTCTCAAATATGTCTACCGCGTAGCGCTTATCTCGACTAGAGATCTCTACACTCAGCATGCACTCTGCTTCCAGAGCAAAAATAAAATGTTTGTCCAAACAGACGTGAAGTATGCTCACTAGAGCTTGATAAAATCGTTACTCAAACTGGCGTGAACGTTGCTCACCAGAGCTCGATAAAGTTGTGTCTCAAACATCTCAACACCGATCAATTTATTAGAAACTGACAGAACGGGGTGGAGTGGGGGCAATCTGAGAAAATAATCCGTAGTTTTCAACTCACAGACTTGGGACTAGTATCAATCTTCTTCTTTTCATCCAAACGTCTCAACGGACTTATGAGGAATCATATCGCATCGGCGGTTCTTCATACACGTGTTTTAGCGCCTTTTTTTAAGGTACGCCACTCTCCGCGTGGCTTAGGCGTCCTCTCTCCTGATTTGCTGATTCAATCGTGTATCGGTTAGAACTTCTCTTCTGGCACGCCCATAATGACGCCGCCTTGGATGCGCATTCGTACTGAATTTGTCCTTGAAATCGGCTTAACCGGTCATCGCCAGGAATAACTACCACGCTGCTTCTGTTGTAATCGTTGCGACACACTATCTGTCTCCCCTTTGTCAACCTCCAACATGTACTGCCTGGGCATCAGTAATAATAATAATAAAAATCATGAAGACTTATTGATCGGCAAATCAATAAGTGTTCAGTATTATTTGTAAATACTCCTCACATTTATCTAAGTGCACACAATGAAAAGGATAATTACCTTGCTCACTGCTGCTCCTCATCATCAACTACCGCTTCTTTCTCCAGTTGAGATAACCGGTGCATCCTTGACGTACACGATTTTCCAAACTGATCGCTACCACCGCGCTTCTCGATATGAAAAGACCTGATCGCCACCGCCACCACGATCGCTCCCGTGTGTGGGAGCCGTTATGTGTGACATTTCGAAATCGCAGTCCGCCTTTTGTATCACGATGTCCTGCCCATAACCACAGCCCACATTCTGTGTGCCAAGGTATTTTGCCTTTTAGTCACCAATGTGTGCAAGGATCTCTGCACTTTGCACAAGATTCCTTTTGTGGAATTCCTTGCATACACCCTCGCTTAAAGCTTTTGATAGTTTCATTATTAAAAGCACGAGCCTAACATTAGCCTAATAAATATTAATTTCTTAAGTACGCAATTAAGATACACTTGAAGATTATTCTCATCTTCATATCCGTTTGCAAAAATAAAATCTCTTCTAATGAGAATTTTATCGTGTTATTCAAACCTTATTACTGAAGTTACACGATAATGAAATTCATTTCGAAGTTAATGCAGGCTCTGAGGAAAATTGTTTTCAGGTTAGCTTTTCAAACATTGGAAGCCAGAAACCTTTTGTGTAAGAGCCTTGTTCGATTCTGCTGGACTGATTTGTGGTTCAAGTGTTGTGTTTGCTTGTTGAATGACGTTTAAACTTGCTCACTGCAACACCCAATACACTATGTTACAGGGCATTACGAAATGGTTCTACTTCCAGAGCTTATGTGGTCATATTTACGAACTTACACAGAGCGCAGCGTTACTTGTGCCTAGAAATCTTAGAAGTAACTTTTCAATGTTGCCAATTTAACAGTGTATTGATAACTTTCACTCGGTCAACACTAGACCTGTACATATCATTCGATTAAAGGTCAATTCATTACGTAACCTTTCTGTTTCCTTTCCATACCCCTTGCGTTATAAGTTGTTGTATTCACACAATGCAGTACATTACAGAACCGTTCAATTGTCACGACGATATGCGTCAATTTTGGGACTTAGTGACAGAATGTGTTCAAGAAAAGATTTAGTTCTATGTGCTATTATTTTAGACGAGGAGGAGCGTAGCACAAGAAAGAGGAAAGGGACACAATGGATTCTTGATAGGCTATGTTAAAAGAGCGAAATCTATAAGGAGAATATGATACTTTATTCCAAGAGCTAACAGATGATGATACAACATTTTTCCAGTTTGAAAGGATTTTACGCCAACTTGCTTATTTTGCCGTGTATCTTATGTGTAGGTAAATTCCATGAGATACTGTTTCAGGCGATGTTTAAAATATGAATACAAGACAAATTACTTTAGGTTGCGACGGAATATTGTTCATTTTAAACTCTCGATAAATTTACTAACGCATGTTTCTCGAATTCACTATTTCGTTTTGGCGAGTGTAACAACAAACTGTAACCAAACCTAACCCAGGTTAAAACCAGAGGGAGCGTCAAAACACGCCTAGACACGGATAGGAAGTGGTTGCTAGTGCACACTGTTAATACATGTCCGCATACGTTCTGTAAACATTGCTGCGAAACAATCCTGTCGGGAAACGCAAGATGTATTTAGTATGCAGTGTGCAGTGTTGTCAAATTGGTGTTTTTAGCACCAGATCAGGTGTTTCTGAAGTTCGTCTGGTGCCAGAAAAGTTCTAATAGCGCCATAACAAAATACTGGTATTATTTCAATAAAACCAGTGCCAAATCTGGTGTTAACGGATTTTTCCATGAAATTGTCTCCTATGACAAATAATAAATCCTGGAAGCCATGTAATAGTTTTAATAAAGTTAATCAATTAAGATAGACATTGTTCAGCCTTACACGTGTCAAGATCAACGATCCAACAGGCGAAGTCCCTGAAATTCTTATTCGCGTGCATAAGTGCTTAGTAAGTGCAACAAGCAGGGCTCAGTGCAAGAGCACTTGTACAAAGAATCGACCCAGCATCTATTTTCTTCCAAGCTCCCAGGGGATTTCCCAGTTTCATGCGAAGGCAGTTTATATACTTTCGCTCCCTCACTCTAATACAGATGTACGGAGAGTGTTTAGCCACGTTTAATTGGTGAAAACAAAGTAAAGAAATCGAATGAAAGTTCAACAATTGCATTCCATTCTGTGTGTGTGATTTGGACTAAAAACAGAGGGAAAGTGATATCACGACTACGAACTTCCGAAGGATATAATAGTGGCCAAAATTGGAAGTATGCAGAGCTAAAGCAGTACTACACCTTCCTGCTCTAAAGATGTAATAGCGGTAGCAGGCTCCGCAAGTGAAGAAGACGATTTTTAATGAAAGAAATGTCAGTTAAAAGCCGTTTATATATTTATAATTTTTGGTGTTTTTCTAGTGTTTTGAATCATAGAGACCAGCTGGTGCTTTTCAGGTGTTTTAAAGCATAGGGTTTAGTTCTTTCCCATTTCAAGATTTGGCAACATTGGCAGTGTGCATGAACTCATTTAAAATACAGTAAACTTTCATGTACGGAGACGTGATGGAAAGGGTACGTAATGTACAGTGTGAATCGACCTTCATTCGAATATTCGCTAATTAAAAATTAATTATTCGAATGTTGGAACAATGCATATGTTTAAATACTATTTATAACAGTCAATTAGTAAAATGAATTGAACAGTCCAAATATTTGTTAGTTGTGGTCTATGTGATGTTTTGTTGAGATACAGGAAGTGGTGATTGGCCTCCGGAATTTGCCTGTTTGGAGTGAATATGTGGTTGTTGTGAATGGTCAATTCAGATTGTATTTTACAGGCTACTTATCTGGTTGAGTGTTGCGCGGTCCTGTTGAGAGCAGTTCACTTGACGAGTTGCATTATCTCAACTAATACTGAAACTAAATAAGTGTATATATTGTAGATATTTTCACCAATATTTTCAGACATAGATTTTATTTGGATCTGATGATGATCACTTGTCGATCGAAACTGGTCATCCAATCTCATGTTTTTTTCAGGATTAGGGAATAACCCATCTCATTTGTGTTGACCGACTAAAAAGCATCAAACGTTTGTTTACTAAGGCAACACTGAAAAATGGCTTTATCCACCATAATCATATTTTATATTTTAATTCTTTGTAGAGATAGCTTTTGGGCGGCCAGTTGGTTGGTTCCTTAATTTAGGGGCTGTGATAACGCGGTTATGTAGCCCCGTGTACTTTGGGTGTGTGTAGAATATGTCTGATAACCGGTGTTAATGGTGATGACTGTATTGGTGTGTGTTATCTGTTTTAGGTAGATTCCATTAAAAGCTAACTATTGCAATGGGTACCATGTTTCGACTTCCGGAAAATTTCGACATATCTCCGCGTTTCACATCCCCCAGACCCCAAAACCACTGTCATTTCAAAAGTTTATATATAATTTATGTATATATATATATATATATATGATATACTATATGGATGTAGGTATATATATCAGTTCTTTGTGGACACGATAACTGCCGTAATTTTGCACCAATCACTTTGAATTTTTTAGCCTATTTTCAATTTTGAAAAAATAGGCTTATGAGATCACCTTTTGTCCGTGTGTGTGTGCGTGTGTGTGTGTGTGATTCGTGTGTGTGTCCCCCCCTAATAAAATCTAAACGGCAGGAGCGATTTCAATGAACTCGGGAAGTTCATAGCACTATTCCCGGCGACCTCGACCGTGCCCTTCAAATTTTGTTACGACTCACCAATCCAACATGGCGGCTGTGCGAAATATTTCACCAGCATTCAATAACTCCGAAACTATTACAGATATTACTCTGACATTTTCTATGGTGATAGAGGGAACTACTATAAGTTCACTTATGTGACTTTTGAAAACCTGGTAACTACAAAACCAACATGGCGGCCAAGCTAATTTGCGACTTTTAAATAGACGTTTCTCGCGATTTGACCAACCAAACGCAATGAAACTTGGTACAGTATATGTTTATACACATTGTAATGCACCGACATCTAACTTCGTTCAATTGTTTACATAATCACAAGATGGCGGATGTGCGAAATATTTCACTGGCATTCGATATCTCTGAAACTATTAGCGGTATCTCCCTAAAATTTTGTACGGAGATAAAGGGCACTACTGGAAGTCCATCTATAAGATTTTCAAAAACCGGTTAACTACAAAACGAACATGGCGGCCAAGCGAATTTGTACATTTTAAATAGACCTTTCTCGCGATTTAATGTTCCAAGCGCACTGAGACCTGGTACAGGAAATATTTATACACATTGTAACCCACTGGTATCTAATTTAGTTCAATTGTTTACATAACCTCAAGATGGCTTCAGTGCGAATTTTAAAATTAAGTTTTTATTTATTGTGATGTAGTCATGCGATCGAAGTGAAAGTTTGAATAATGAACCTACGCAATAATTTTCCTTTAATGGTACATGACTCTATGGCCTATACATTTAACAATCCAACATGGCGACCATCCGAAATATTTAGACGATACTGAATATCTACGAATCTATTTTAGCAATCAAACTGCTTTTTTTAATGTTCATAGGGGCTATGAACTTAAGTTCACCTATAGGACTTTAAATAACCTGGTGATCACAAATCCAACATGGCGGTGACGCGAATTATAAATATTCACATGGACGTTTCTCGCAATTTAACCATCCGCGTGCAGTGAAACTTGGTACAGTAAATCTTTATCCGAATGTTAATCCACTGGCATCTAATTTATTTCAATTGTTTCCATAACCTCAAGATGGCAGCTGTGAAAAATTTTTAAATCTCCTTGATTTTTCTTGTGTCCTAATTATGCGATTGAAGTTTGAATACTACACGTTCACAATAATCTGCATGTAACAGTACATAACTCTAGGACCTACATATATAAAATCCAACGTGGCGACCATCCGAAATATTTAGTCGGTTCTCAATATCTACGAATCTATTACAGCAATCAAACTGAAATTGTGTATGTTGATAGTGGCAATTAATATAAGTAGGATATATGGAAATAGGCTGTATAGTTCTTCACGGAACTACTTGTTTTACATAAAATGTATCCCTTTAAAATCTCGGTCGAGTTCGTTAATGGGTAAAATCGGTCGAGGGGGGTGAAAATGGGAGGATTTTTTCGCAAAAGTGAAATATCACTATAACTCTCTTAATATGTGAAATATCGAATCCCTTCAAAGTTCACATTATGTGCCGGACAAGTGGCAAAAATGTATGTTTAAAACGTTTTTTGATAGTACCAACCATTGACCAATGGGGTGGAACAAAGTGGGATTTTCGGGAAACATTAATCATATCCCTCTTAATAGGCACAATATCAAAACCGTACAAAATGGACGATATTCCCCTAATAATTACCTAAAACTTTGTCTGAAAGAATTTTTGATACAACCCACCATTACGCCAAGGGATGAGAAAAATGATTTCGGAATTAGAAGGAAATGCAGAGCTATCAGAGGTTACCAAGACAACGCTTCTAAATTGATGAGGGATGAACTATCAGAGGTTGCCATGACAACGAGATCACATTCAGTTTTCCATCTGACTATGTGGGAAGCGGCTTGGGTGACGTAGCCTAGCTGGGAGCAAGCTGAAATTCTATGCCCAAGGACGTGGGTTCAAAGCCGGCCGATGTCGTCGGATTTTCAAAGAGCGCTCAAAATCCCTCAGTATGGTTTCCATCAGAGAGGAAGTCCAACGTTCATTGCAAGTTGCTGGATTCGGTGGCATCTAGTAGCCAAGTTCATTGCTAGGTGTCGTTGACGGTATAATTGGTACCAACATTAGGAACTACTGCTTGAAATTGACCGTCTGCAGTCCTTACCTAAATTACAGACTAATACAGGCATCACAATTAACACCGTTTATCAGACAGATTCTACACACACCCAATGTACAAGGGGTTACATGACCACGTTGTCGCAGCCAGTAAACTGAGGAACCAACCAACATCTCATCGGGAGATAAAATTTTGCGTGAAGAAGTAACAGACTGTTAGATAGATACACATCGGTTCCAAACCTTGCATAAAGACGGTGTGACCACAAGTATAAACAAGATGTTCAGTAAAGAACATATAGTCTACTTTCTCCTAAATGCATGGGTATTGTTATAACTCTTTGTCCTTTTCAAGGAGTATAATTGAATGTTGGTTGTAGTAGCTTGTTGAAATACAACGTGCTATAGGGATATTAAACATGAATATGAGGTGCCTTTGCTAGTGCTACCACTGTAAAAAAAAACTCATTCAATTCGGTTTCACCGTGTTTGAATTGATCTGGGGAATAAATTTGCACACATACATGGCCGCTATTTGCAAACTATTGGGCTGATGACCTTGTAGTCAGTCATAAGATGCATTCCACAAAAAGGCATGTTGTTGCAAAATCCGGTAGAGATCAAATTATTAGGATGGTCGAAATTTGATTTAAGCTTTTAACATTTGGATGGCCGGCATTCCGTTTACGTCAAGATGGCGGCGATATAAAACATGACACTGAGGTGCCTTTTGCTAGGGCTACCTCTGTACCAAATTTCGTTCAATTCGGTTTCACCGTGTTTGAATTGATAGGGGGAATCGATTTGCACACATACTTGGCCACCATCTGCAAACTATTGGGCTGATGATCTAGCAGTTTGGTCAGAATATGCTTCCCACATAAAGATTTGTTGTTGCAAAATTTGGTAGAGACTAGATTATTAGGTTGGTCGTAATTATATTTTAGCCTTTAACATTTGGGTGGCCGCGATTACGGTTCCGTCAAGATGGCGGTGATATAGAACAAGACACTGAGGTGGCCTTTTCTAGTGCTACCTCTGTACCAAATTTAGTTCCATTCGGTTTCACCGTGTTCGAATTAATAGGGGGAATCAATTTTCACACAAAGATAGCCGCCATCCGCAAAATATTAGGCTAATGACCTATTAGTTTGGTCAAAGGATGCTCCCTCCATAATGGTATGCTGATGCAAAATTTGGTAGAGATCGGATGATTAGGTTAATCGTAATTTGATTTAAGCTTTGAATATTTTTCTGGCCGCCATTACGTTTCCGTCAAGATGGCGGCGATATAAAACATGACACTGGGGTGCCCATTGCTATTGCTACCTCTGCACCAAATTTCATTCCATTCGGTTTCACCGTGTTCGAATTAATAGGGGTAATCGATTTTGACACAAAGATGGCCGCCATCCGCAAACTATTAGGCTAATGACCTATTAGATTTGTCAAAGGATGCTTCCTCCATAAAGGTATGTTGTTGCAAAATTTGGTAGAGATCGGATGATTAGGTTAGTCGTAATTTGATTTAAGCTTTGAACATTTGTGTGGCCGCCATTACGTCTCCGTCAAGATGGCGGTGATATAAAACATGACACTGAGGTGCCCTTTGCTAGTGCTACCTCTGTACCAAACTTCATTCCATTCGGTTTCACCGTGTTCGAATTAATAGGGGTAATCGATTTTGACACAAAGATGGCCGCCATCAACAAACTATTAGGCTAAATACCTATTAGATTTGTCAAAGGATGCCCCCTTCATAAAGGTATGTTGTTGCAAAATTTGGTAGAGATCGGATGATTAGGTTAGTCGTAATTTGATCTAAGCTTTGAACATTTGGGTGGCCGCCATTACGTTTCCGTCGAGATGGCGGCGATATAAAACATGACACTAGGGTGCCCTTTGCTACTGCTACCTCTGTACCAAATTTCATTCCATTCGGTTTCACCGTGTTCGAATTAATAGGGGTAATCGATTTTGACACAAAGATGGCCGCCATCCGCAAACTATTAGGCTAATGACCTATTATATTTGTCAAAGGATGCTCCCTCCATAAAGGTATGTTGTTGCAAAATTTGGTAGAGATCGGATGATTAGGTTAGTCGTAATTGGATTTAAGCTTTGAACATTTGTGTGGCCGCCATTACGTTTACGTCAAGATGGCGGCAATATAAAACATGACACTGGGGTGCCCTTTGCTAGTACTACCTCTGTACCAAATTTCGTTCCATTCGGTTTCACCGTGTTCGAATTAATAGGGGCAATCGATTTTCACACAAAGATGGCCGCCATCCGCAAACTATTAGGCTAATGACCTACTAGATTTGTCAAAGGATGCTCCCTCCATAAAGGTATGTTGTTGCAAAATTTGGTAGAGATCGGATGATTAGGTTAGTCGTAATTTGATTTAAGCTTTGAACATTTGTGTGGCCGCCATTACGTTTCCGTCAAGATGGCGGCGATATAAAACATGACACTGAGGTGTCATTTGCTAGTGCTACCTTTGTACCATATTTCGTTCAATTTGCGCTCACCGTGTTCGAATTGATAGGGGGGGGGGGGGACAGACATTCAGAGTACACACACTCTCTCTCTCACACACACACACACACAGACTCACACACATACACACACAGACAGACAGACTTTTTTTCGCCCTTTAGTGATCTCATAAGTCTACTTTCATTTTTTGAAAAAATCGAAAGTAGGCTAAAAATGGACCCCGAATGACAAGAAGGTTACCGTCCCCATAAGACGATAAAATGTTAAAATAAAAACAAGATGTTCAGTAAAGAACATATAGCCTACTTTCTCCTAAATGTATGAGTATAGTTATAACTCGTTGTTATTATCAAAGAGTATAATAGAACTATTCTTTGTTGAAGACCTTAGAAACGATTTACCTCTACCAAACGCCACAACCTATAGAGCATCCAGCGTTGAGAAAGGACTGTGGCGCCTTATGGCGACAGTGTTGCTAGCTCTAGGCAGAGGTAGCGCTGACGTCATACGCGCTTCGAGTACTGCGCTTTCATAAGTTAGCGACTCAACACAACCCCTGAAATAGAACACGCCTTGGAAGGAGGAGTTTTGCAGGTGTTAACGTATTGGATAAGCGAACAGAACCAATAACGACATTCATTTTGCATTACTGATTGATAGATGTCGGGAGCACCACTCTTCCTTCCTTCTCGTATGTATGCTGACGATGTTAACTATTTTTACGTCAGCAATACGGTACTGTTGATCATCTTTTGTTATTAGTTAGGCTTAATTTAGTTTCTTTCAATTTTATTCTTGTTGTTTTGATTAATATTTGTAATATTGTAGCGAGTTAGTCGTGCGGTTAGGGGCGCACAGCTGTGAGCTTGCATTCGGGAGATACTGGGTTTGAACCCCACTGTCGGCAGTTCTGGAGATGGATGTCCGTGGTTTCCCATTTTCTTTCCAGAGAAATGCTGGGACTGTACTTTAATTAAAGTCATGGCCAAGTATACAAACCTTAAAGTGTGCTCGTCGGGACTTTCCATGAATAAAGAAATATAATGCCTCGCACGAATCATCTGATGAATGAGCTGTTTCATATCCTACATGAAGAGTTCATTCGTTGTTAATAGCCTGCGCGCGATAGGAATATATAACAGATTCTATCCTCCCCATTAGTATTCTTACGAGGGACAAGACAGTACTTATATAACAAATAATGATAATAATAATAATAATAATAATAAAATAAAAATAATAAAACAATAAATGATATTTAATTTGGGCTTTCCAGTCGTTCTACGTACCATGTAATCCTTCACTCGGCCGCCAGTGGCTCGATCCCTTCCATATCCACGTCGCTATCACGGTCATTATTATCAGAGGTGTCACTTGAACTATCTTCCAACTGAATTATGAAGGGCTCAATGTCTTCCTGCAGCTCATCTGCCTTCCACATATTGACTTCTATTTCTTTCACATGGTCTACGTAATTACTCCAGTTTTGATTTGAAACAATGCCGAAAGAATCGTGAATCAATTTTTCTACGTCTTTCGTTTTGTATGTTGTGTTATTCATTCCTACATAACGTTTAATTTGAGCCCACACGAGTTCAATGGGGTTCAGTTCACAGTGTTACGGAGGTAGGCGAAGCACTTCATGTCCCAGTTCTTTCGCCATTTCGTCTATTTTATAGGAGTCATATTTCCATTTGATGGAAGTCACAAGTTCCATAAGATGTTTCTTAAGCATGTAGTCTTCATAATGGACACCTTTGGAAGTAAGCCATTCTCGCATGCTTTGCCGTTTCCATGACATTGTCGGAATGCGCTCTTTCTTCCTACTGTGGTACGATGCATTGTCAAGCACAATTACTCACCGAGGCGGGAGGTTGGGGAGTAACTGGTGTTTAAAATAATGTTCGTAACATTCTCCATCCATTTCGTCGTGCGCATCGGCGGTATTCTTTTTACACAGGAATACTAACTTTGCGTCGTTCACAAATCCGCCTTCGTTACCTGTATGGACAATAGCGAAGCGGGGCCCTCGCGCTGTTGGTGCCTTTAAGCCAGGGAAAAGTCCAGCCAGAAAAGCCTGCCTTGATGACTTAACTGTACTGTCTTGCCAGTGTCTTTCAATGCAATGTCCCGTGTTTACCCAGGTTTCGTCTGTGTATACGATATTCCTCTTCTTTGCTCGAAATGTCTTTATTTGATATAAATACTTATGGCGCCAGGCAACTAGATCGTCTCTTTCCAACATAAGAGCTTTGTTACCACGCTTTTCGTAAACGAAACCAAGATCTTTTAGAAGGGCATGAAACGTGCTTCTTTTAAAATTCGGAAGTTCGGGGTCTGTATTCACGGCCGTTAACACAGATGATAATGTCGGTGGCTGATTTCTTAAAAAGAAACCATGCACCTTTCGCCTTATAGCACTTTTAACAAAATCACTAAATTTCGTAAGTCTATTGTCTTTTCTTTTCACTCTTCTCCTCTGCTTCTTATTAGGTGTCACCAGGGGGCCACAAGCCGATTCACTGCGCAGTTTGAACACTAATGATCTGGATGTACCTGTAGCAACAGCAGTTTCTTCGGCGACCCAACTCACACTTTGGCCGGGATTTCTGCTCTTTAAATAATTGAAAACGTTTACGACTATTGTCCTCTCCTTACTTCTCAGCGTCTCACCTCGTTTTCGTTTCACCAAAACACCAGCCATTTCGATTCGATCGAACAGAAAATAAGACACACAACAGTAACACCAATGACAGATAGTGCTTCAAAACTTATGTTGCTGGCGGAACTGAGCACGTGCTCCACTCCGGGCGAGCATGCAGCGCGGGACGTGGCTCTCCTTTCCAGCGTGCAAACCTCGTAAATTTTTAAATCACTAAGACGTAATATAAACGTTACTTGTATGCAATAACAAAGGTAATCAATTGGCAGATAATTGTAGGAAGCTATTATGACGAAAAATATATATGTTAGGAGTTCCTTCATGATAAAAGGTGAGGTAACAAAACCAGTGTAGGGGGGGGGGGGGGGGGGGGGTTCCGTTAAAGGTAAAAGCCCATAAGACCCACAGTCTTTTCTAAACGCTGGATGCTCTATAGATAAAAACTGCTACCATCATTGAAGAAAGAAAGATAAGAAGTATATCAAGAATGTTATGGATCTGGAGACATAATCGACCGGACTGGCTGCGTGGCTCAGCGGTAACGTTCTCGCTTGCTGGGCCCTAGGTTGCAGGTTCGTATCCTGGCGCAGTCAGCTGGCATTTGAGGGTGCACACATGCGAGGGAGCCGTGTCAGTACATTTACTGGCAAGTTAAAGATCCCCTTCGGGCCAAAATTCCGGCACCCCGGTGTCTCTAAAGCAGCAGTAGTTGAAAGGGATGTAAAACCAATAACATTATTATTATTATTATTATTATTATTATTATTATTATTATTATTATTATTATTATTATTATTATTATTATTATTATTATTATTATTATTATTATTATTATTATTACATATACGACCTGCCGTGGGCAACATCCAACTTTGAGTTGAGGCATGTTTTTACACGTCTGGTTGTGCATGGCTTTCACAACCCTAATTGAATTAACAAATCTTTCCATGACCCTACAGAGACGTGTGTATAAAAACTATGTGGATATTTTCGATTGCTATTTGCCTGAAATAAAAGTAGTAATTAATAACCTGAACTAACACCAACGGCTTGAATTCAGTTACTATGTGAAATCGTTTTGTTCTTTACTTCAAATAACATTTTCAGGTAACGCAAAATAGGCTGTTACAACCCCTTTAAAATAAAAAGTAAAAATGTATCGTAGTATCATCTTGTCATTCTTCAAATTCGATGCGCATTGAATGCCAATGGTATAGTAATCAATGGAGCCCCACGTAGACTAGTCGTGACATCTAGTGGTGAAATATCGAACAATATAATCCTAACAGAGCGAGTGCATTCTAGCGGCCAGAAGAAGAAACTTTTCAATAAAATCTGGAAGTTAATAAGTAGGTCGGCATGCAGTTACCTTTTTGGCAGCTAGATGTCTCGAGTAAATCTGCTGGCGAATTATGTTTTAATTAAATATATATTTTACACCATAATATGCACAATATAACGCTTAATTTTAAAACGTCTGAGTCATTACAAAACAATAAACATATAAAATTTCAAGCAAAAAACCTAGCTCTGATCGGTTTTGAACCATAGGCATTTGAGCGATAGGCTAACGCTCTACCACTGAGCTAATTGTGTCAACGAATATCGTTCTATATAAAATGACTTACATAGAACTTGTTAGCAAATAATGATTTATACTAAACGATTTCATCACTGGAGTATATTATTTATATATAAAGCATTTCATACAAAGTTTATTTATTTTGTATCAGTACGCTATATTGCATGCAATACTCAAATTAATGAAATATAAGTCAGGCACAAGATATCCGCTGCCATCTTGTCTTATTACTGAATCGGCTCAGCTTTTTAAAATCACGTCTGCACTATAGTATTACAAAATAAACTTTTAATTTCGAACGTGCCTCTTCCTTTAGAACAGTTAAAACGATTCTCGGCTCGATAATCGGAACTGGTGGGTCCCATGATATGGATTATAAAGTTTGCATAATTCGCACGGCCGCCATCCTGAAATGGTATGGCGGACGACCTTGTAGTTTGGTCACAAGACGCATCCTATACGAAGGTATGTTGTTACCAAATTTGGTATAGATCGGATGATTTGGTTAGTCGTTATTTGATTTTACGTTTTGAACGTTTGAGTGGCCGCCATTCAGTTTTAGTAAAGATGGCGGCGATATAAAACATGACACTGAGGTGCCCTTTGCTTGTTCTAGCTCTGTACCAAATTTCGTTCAATTCGGTTTCACCGTGTTCGAATTGATAGGGGGAGACAGACATTCAGAGTACACACACACACACACACACACACACACACAGACTCACACACATACACACACACACACACAGACAGACACTTTTTTTTCGCCCTGTAGTGATCTCATAAGTCTACTTTCATTTTTTGCAAAAATCGAAAGTAGGCTAAAATAGGCTTATGAGATCACCTTTTGTCCGTGTGTGTGTGCGTGTGTGTGTGTGTGTGAGGTGTGTGTGTGTGTGTGTGTCCCTAATAAAATCTAAACGGCTGGAGCGATTTCAGTGAAACTCGGTAAGTTCATAGCACTATTCCCGGCGACCTCGACCGTGCCCTTCAAATCTTGTTACGTCTCACCAATCCAACATGCCGGCTGTGCGAAATATTCCACTAGCATTCAATATCTCCGAAACTATTACCGATATCGCTCTGAAATTGTGTACGGTGATAAAGGGCACTACTAGAAGCTCACCTATGAGACTTTCAAAAACCTGGTGACTACAAAACCAACATGGCGGCAAAGCGAATTTGAGACTTTTAAATAGACTCTTCTCGCGATTTAAATATCCAACCGTAATGAAACTTGGTGCAGCAAATATTTATACACATTGCAATGCACTGGATTCTAATTTAGTTCAATTGTTTACATAACCTCAAAATGGCGGCTGTGCGAAATATTTCACTGACATTCTATATCTCCGAAACTATTACTGATATCACCATGCAATTTTGTACGGTGATAAAGGGTACTGATACAAGTTTACCTATGTATATTTCATAAACCTGTCAAGTACAAAACGAACATGGCGACCAAGCGAATTTGAAATATTTTAATAGGCTTTTCTCGTGAGATAACTCTCTGAGCGCAGTGAATTGTGGTACAGTAAATGATTTTTCAGATTGTAATGCAGTGCCATCTAACTTAATTCAATTGTTTACATAACCTCAAGATGGCGGCTGTGCGAAATTTTAAAATTAAGTTTTTATTTCTTGTGTCGTAATCATGCGATCGAATTGAAAGTTTGAATAATGAACCTAGGCAATAATTGTCCTTGAATGGTACATAACTCTATGGCCTATACATATAACAATCCTAATTGGCGAGGTTCCGAAGTATTTAGACGGTTCTCAATATCTATGAATCTTTTACAGCAACCAAACTGATTTTTTTTATGATCATAGAGACTATGAACATATGTTCACCTATAGGACTTTCAGTAACCTGGTGAGCACAAATCCAACATGGCGGCGACGCGAAGTATAAATATTTAAATGGACGTTTCTCGCGAATTAACTATCCGAGTGCCATGAAACGTTGCACGTTAAATGCTTATACAAATGTTGATCCACTGGCATCTAATTTATTTCGATTGTTTGCATAATCACAAGATGGCTGCTGTGCGTAATTTTAAAATCTCCTATTGACTTCTTGTGTTCTAATCATGCGATTGAAGTTTGAATACCACACGTACACAATAATCTTAATGTAATAGTACAAAAATTAAAATCCAACCTGGCGACCATCTGAAATATTTAGACGGTTCTCAGTATCTACGAATCGGTTACAGCAATTAAACTGAAATTTTGTATGTTGATAGAGGCAATTAACATGAGCAGGATATATGAAAATAGGCTGTATAGTTCTTCACGGAACTACTTGTTTAAATTAAAGTAAGGAGTGCGGACGATAATTGAAGTATCTCCTACTTTCCCTACCAAATGCTACCGTCCACGACACCTAGCTGTGAACTTGGCTACTACTAGATGCCATCGCGACCAGCGCCCGGTGACGAACGTTAGAACTTCCGAGCATTAATCAAACCAAACTTACAAATTTTGCTGCACACAAGTTTAGTTAGTGGAAGGTTATTTTACATGCCATAAATCTATGACATGGGCCCGTCGGCTTTACTTCCCCTCCGAAGGAGGGCATACTGAGGGATTTTAACGCTTTAAAATCCGATGACTTTGACCGGGTTTGAACCCGCGACTTCGGGCAAAGAAGCTCAGCATGCTACCAACTACGCCACCGAAGCCGCCCAAATTCAAGGAATACACATGGAGCTTGATATTGGAGTTCCATGTATTCAATAACCCAATCAATTGTGTGGACAGGGATTGCTAGGGATAAGTACTCAAAAATTACAGCAACTTGTGTAGACATATTTTGTCCAGCGGACGAGCTCTTCCAAGGAATCGGATTGGGTTAATCTCTTCCCCATTCAGCCTGATATATCCTTGTAAATAAGTAACATTCAAAACATTCTTTCTTTCTTTCTTTCTTTCTTTCTTTCTTTCTTTCTTTCTTTTTGTGCTTTATTTTCTCTTTGTTTCGATGTTTATTATAAATATTCGGACATTTGAGTGATTCGACTTGTTCGTCGAATTATTGACTAAATGTTTGAATAGTTTGGAAATTCGGATAATTAGAATAATCGAATGTAGAAATAAATACTTCGAATGTTGGAATGTGCGAATAATTCGCAAAGTCACGATTTGTACCGGGTCATTATCAATGTGCGCCCCGATAAACACGGCAAGCTAAGCCGGCTTTCACTGGCGCAGATTGCGGGCGCGCGTACACGGTTCAGCGGTGGTAGGCGCGCTCCGCTGACTCAGATCGTTAGTTCACACGTGTTTTGTCATTCACTTGGACGTGTATCTGCAAAGCTTAGACGTTAGTGTTACACGTTTAGTGAGTATTGTGATTTCTGTGATTGTTGGTTATGCCTAGACACCAATTCACATTGCGCGAACGTGTGCATATCCGTAATTCGTGTATGAATAGCAGAAGGTCTTGTTCTGAAACAAGTTGAAAATTTCGAATTAAGTTTCCAGGAAGACCTGTGCCTAACGCCAGTACAATTAGGAGGCTCGCTAAACGATTCAAGAAAACGGGCTTCGTAAATAATAATAAAGTTAACAGCCAACGTTGTGTTTTTACTGACAAAAATTAGACGAGATTGCTGTCCATTCTTTCATCAGATGATGTCAGGTGTGTGTTACAATCGAGGGAGGACATTTTCCGCATCGGCTATGAGCTTTGAAAGTACACGTTATTGAACATGTTTTGTAAAGGTGTTAAAGTGCACGCCACCACCAGCTGAACCGTGTACGCGCGCCCGTGATTTGCGCCAGTCAAAGCCGGTTTCCGGCGGCCGACTGCCGGGCGCTCGCGTCTTCCGCCAGCCAACCGAGCTGGGGCCGCAGTGTTGCGTGAGGCGGTGGAGAGCTAACCAGGGTCATTAAAGTCATTAAGTCACTAAACTGTCATCAACGAGGGTGTGTAGTGTCAGCGCACAGATAAGAAGGTAACATAAACAACAGCTGAAAAATTTAATTAAAAAGCACAGATTTTTTTTTATTTCTCAGGAATCTGGATGACCTCAAGTCACCAGTATCTTTTCACAGAAGATACTAAAAATGGTCTCCTTCAGCTGACAGACAGTAACTCTGGAAGTTACATCGTTACATTATGTAGCTACTCCTGGACCCCCCTGCGCGTTTACTGTAATTATTCGAAGCACGGACCTAAGCTCGTTTGATGCTCAATTGTGGGTTAATTTAAAATACAAAGTGTACATATCAACTACCTGTACTCTAGTGGAGCTGGAGAACAATATCCCTCACAACAGAAGGGAATCACAACGTGTAAACGCTAATTTATATACACGATACAACGCCTGTCTGTCAGCTGCAGGAGAACACTCTCCTGTAAAAAGGTAAGTTCTTTAATCATGATTTTATGGTGAATTTACCAATAATTAATGTACTTTGTTACGGTTTCCACCTGCGCGCAATCCGCAGAGCGAGCTCGGTTGGCTGATGGAGGGCGCGCGTGCCCAGGAGCTGGCCGCCGGCCCCTCTCCAGCAAAAGATTCACCCTGTACATACAACTCTACAAGCCACTACACCAGGAGGAGGTCGCATGTTAATCTCTTTCTCCTTTCTAGGTTCTTGCAGTGGCAATAAAATCCAGTGCACCATCTAGGGAAGGATGGAACTAGCAAACCCCCACCTCAGACAGACTTGTAAAAGACGTCTAAATTTCAGTATTTATACTGACTCTTTTCTCTTGCTTGAAATTAGGCCAACTCTCACATACATAGCGTAAGATCGAGTCCAATTTAACGCCGGACAGCCAGCAAGTCCCTTTAACTACATATTGCACCCTTTAAATAAGTAACCCTCGCCTTTAGCAAGCAACTAGCAGAAGTACCCGTTCTTCGAACGGTGTTCGGTGTTAACACCAGACATTATAATAATAATAACAATAATAATAATAATAATAATAATGTTATTGGTGTTACGTCCCTTTTAAGTACTGTTGCTTTTAGAGACGCACCAGACATTGTCAATTGAGCTACTGTTGCAATGGTTAGCGGCTTGTCATTCCTTCATAAGTTTATCAAAACGAAGTTAGTTTTCTGGGAATATCACACACACTGTTAATTTAAGGGCCTTATAATGTGGTTTTCGGAGACCCTTTATAGACTCGCGAATTTTGTGTCTCACATTGAGAAGTGCAACACATGCTTTGGTCGTCCTTCTAGGATAATTTTTATATTTCGCCTATTTTAGCATGTATTTTGAGAAGTTTTTCCCTATATCCACCCTTCTACTGTATGAAATGAACGGTGAAGAGTTTTATAAATGATTGCTGTATTGACTCATGTTTACCATACCTAATTTTACGATGCACCAAGCATCCGAACATGAGTTATAGGCGTACATAAGGATACACAGAAAGACAGACAATACTATTGTCTACAACATATTACCCAGAAATCCAAATATGGGTATATCTACCACACAGTATCAGAGAAAATCATCCTTACGATGAACCCGTATGTCGACAAAAAAACAAAAGAAAAAAGATTAGTTGAAATGTGCTCGCAAACTAAATTCACCTGACGTGTACTTCCTGACATGAAATAGAATTGGAAGCCTTGTAGATGAAACGCAATACACGTCACATAAAAACTGACCCTCTACGTTGTGTTGGGTCCCCATACACAGGAAGACCTCTTTCATAAATTATAAAAGCTTGTGGTGCATGAAAATTCAGGTTCTTTAGTCTCAAATGGCCCAAATTCCTAAAAGCCGCAAAAAATGCTGATTCAATTCAGGTATTTTGAAAATAATGTTGTTGTTTGGAGATATAATAGACCTTCTGCACTATATGTCGCACGTGAAAATTGCATGAAAAAATCCTAGGTTACCCCTTGACCCCCTTAATTGCATTGATGAATTATACAGTCTACGTTGGTTCCGTGATAACCTTATATTTGCAAACTTTCACAGAAATGTAATAAATGTAATAAATTGCTTCTTACTGAAATAGATGGAAAGTTGGATGCCACCCCTTGAGATAATGTTGTCATGGTTACCGATTTGCATTCCTTCATTAGTTTGTTAAATTAAACTTAATTAGTTTTCTGGGAATGTTTCAGAAACTGTTGGTTTTAGAGCCTTATAATGTAGTTTTCGAGGACCCTCGAGTTTTATTTCTGGCACCGAGGGGCTTTGTCTCGTCGTTGTACGCCATAATATAATAATAATAATAATAATAATAATAATAATATAACATAGGGATAGGAATATAATAGACCTGCCATACTACACCCGCAGATGTAAATCGCGTGAAAAAAATCTAGACTACCCCTTGACCCCCTTAAGCGCATTTTACGTATTGATGAAATTTACAGCTTAATTTGGTTCCATAATAACCATCTAACCGTTTGCAATCTTTCACACTAATGTAATTAATGGAATTGTATTGCGTCTTAGAGCAATAGATGGATCTCTGAGAATTTGTTGCCATGGTTATCTGCTTGCATTCGTTCATAGTTTATTAAATTAAATTAGTTTTCTGGGAATATCTCAAAAACGGTTGGACGTAGGACCTTAAAATGTGCTTTTAGGGCCCCCGAGTTTTGTCTCTCACATTGAGGGGCTGAAAATGAGCTTTGTCTCGTCCTTCTACTCCTATTTCAGCATGTATTTTAAGGGGGTATGCCCCCTTTTATGAGAGGTATAGAGAAGAGTTACATCAATGATTAGTGTCGTGCCTCTGATGGATATCTGTACCAAATTTTACGTTGATACACCCAGCCGTTCTCGAGTTATAAGGGAACAAAGTTGTCCACAGACAATCAAGCAAACAGACAGACCAAAACATTATTTTCGTGCGCATCTATCATAAAACAGTCTGAAACGTGTAAATAACTCAAATTTCCGTAGAAATTCAGAAAAAAACAGACAAATTTTCTTTTTTATATATGTAGAGATATACTGCACCGCTCGATGTGACCGTGTTTTATTGCACAAATTTAGGTTTTACTCGCTAACCGTCGGAGATACACGAAAAGTGATAAGAACCTTTTGGATAGAAAATTACATGCTAAAGCTCGTGTATACCATCAAAAGTTTGCTATTTCTTACCGTTCTCTTTTTATTTGAAATGGAATTATGAAATTTTGAAACCAATGGGTGTAGTGACGTCACAAAAGTAGGTTTTACTCGCTAACCGTTGGAGATACACGAAAAGTGATAAGGACCTTTCGGATAGAAAATTAAATTTTGAAGCTCGTATGTACCATCAAAAGTTTACTATTTCCTACCGTTCTCTTTTTATTTGATATGGAAATATGAAATTTTGAAACCAAAGGGTGTAGTGACGTCACTGAAATGGTCGCCATTTCTTAATAGTGCAAAATATCGAAATTAAAAGTATCCTATGTGTAAACCTGGTATTTCAGCTACATCCATGCAAAATTTCATTTAAATCGGACCAGTGGTTCTTGCGTTATTAGGTAACAGACAGACAGACAGACAGAAAGACAGACACACACCATCTCATTTTATATATTAGTATGATTACATGCGTCAGGAGGTTCCTTATTTTCTTGTCTATGAGCCCCCTCCTAGTCCCCCGCTCCTTATAACCCCGGAGCTTTATGAAGAAGCGTGACCTGCTTCACCAATTGGCCCAGAAAGTAAAACGGAGATGTGAACGAGTGTGGGAGGAGTGGTGGTGGAAGGGGGAAGGAGAAATACAGAATTATTCGAAACCTGTGCCACAAAATAAAAAAAATGACGCGTTATACCAATGGTGCTGCCTGCTTGGGCCTAGCTATTCGTCAAGGTGTAGTCCTGCGCTTGGCCAGCGGTGGTTGGCACTTTGATAAATGGAACAACATTACTGGAAAATAAAATTTAACTTCGCCTCTTCACCCCCCGACCGACCTCTTCCATCCGTGCTGTAGCTCTAACCTTTTCTACTGACTCAATCTACAGCCTACACATCTGACCACTTACTTGGCTCGGAAATAAAACCCTTTAAAAGAGATAGCGCGGCTTCTGCCGTCCGATTTGCATTTTACAATCCCGCAATATTTCCACTGTTGTTCTTTGAGTCTTCAGTCTTTTGACTGGTTTGATGCAGCCCTCCAAGTCTCCCTGTCCTGAGCTAATCGTTTCATCTCTACATAGCTATCACACCCGACGCCCGAGGCAATCTGTTTAACATATTCTAACCTTGGTCTACCCCTACAGTTCATGTCCTCGACCCTTCCTTCCATAACTAGGCTTACTATTGCTGGGTATCTTAGTACGTGTCCTACCAACCTATCTTTTCTTTTCATTAGCAGTCGCCAGAAACATTTCTCCTCTCTATACTAGACTTAACCCTATCTACCCATCTGATCTTCATCATTCTCCTGTAACACCACATTTCAAACGCTTCGATTCTCCTCTTTTCTGCTGCAACAATAGTCCAAGTTTCACTTCCAAAGAGCGCCACGCTCCACACAAAGGCCTTCAAAAATGACTTCCTAATACCTAAATCTATATTCGATGTCAACAGATTCCTTTTCTGCAGAAATGCTTTCCTTGCCTGAGTTAACCTTCTTTTTATATCCTCTTTGCTTCGTCCATCACTGGTTATTTTGCTTCCTAAGTAACAGAAGTCTCCTACTTCCACTATACATTTCATTTCTGTGCTAAAATGTCCATGTACCAATCATCTTAGTCCAACACAAACTATATCACCACATGTAAACGAGGAAACATGTTGTTGTTGTTGTTGTTGTTGTTATTTTTTCATTAGGGTGCGTGATGGTGTAGTGGTCAAACTGCTTGCCTCTCATCAAGGTGAACCGGGTTCGATTCCCCGTCAAAGCAATTGAGATTTTCAAAGTGAAATACCACGCCCTGTGGTTCGGATATCACGTGATGATGGAGGTCCTGTGGCTCATGATTGCCAAATTATTGGTTACGTAAAACTTGAAGCTTCATTCTATCATTCCTTCCTCCCTTTCCTCTTTCCCACCCTTTTTCCTTCCTTTTCTCTTACCCTCCCACCTTTCTTTCCTCTTTCCCACACTCTTTCCTTCATTTTCTCTTTCCCACCATATTTAAATAGAGATAAAAATAGACTTTTATTTTTTATTCATTTATTTATTTATCGGATGGCTTTCAGTGCCGGGAGTGTCCGAGGACATGTTCGGCTCGCCTGAGTCTGTAGCTGCTTCCAGCGGACACCCTAAAGGGCGAGCTACAAGTTCCGTTCAATTTCAAGTAGTTCCAACTTTCGCCACCAGATATCAATGATACCTAGTGGTGAACGTTGGAACTTTGATAGAGCGTTCTGACGAATTCTAACCTAACAAATTTTGCTTTACACAAGTTTAGTCTGTGAAAGGATCTTTTACATGCCATAAATCTATGACATGGGACCGCCGGCTATACTTCCCCTCCGAAGGAAGGCAAACTGAAGGATTTTTAAAGCTCTTAAAAAATACGACGACTTCGGCCGGGTTTGAACCCGCTATCTTGGGCACAGCAGTTCAGCATGCTACCGACTACGCCACCGAAGCCGCTACTTTTATTTTAAAACCTCGTAAGACAAGTTTAGTGTGTCCTTTACGGCTGGAAATGAGAAGAAAACAACGAAGATGAATTACAAATGCACCAGAAAGAAGATTAAGTGATGAGCGGGGTTCGAGTCGGCAACCGGACGAAAATGTAGCAGGATGTTTTTAGCCTATTTTCATTTATGAAATAATTGGGTTATGAGATCACCTTTTGTCCGTGTGTCTGTCTGTGTGTGCGTGTGTGATGATGTGTGTGATGGATTTTTGTTTGCCCCCACCCCCTCCATAATAACTTCTAAACGGCTGGTGCGATTTCAATGGAACTAATAACCTATTAGATTGGTCAAAGGATGCTCCCTCCATAAAGGTATGTTGTTGCAAAGTGTGGTAGAGATCGGATGGTTATGTTAGTCGTAATTTAACTTAAGCTTTGAACATTTGTGTGGCCGCCATTACGTTTCTGTCAATATGGCGGCGATATAAAACATGACACTGAGATGCCCTTTGCTAGTGCTACCTCTGTACCAAATTTCGTTCCATTCGGTTTCACCGTGTTTGAATTAATAGGGGGAATTGATTTTCACACAAAGATGGCCGCCATCCGCAAACTATTACGCTGATGACCTATTAGATTGGTCAAAGGATGCTCCCTCCATAAAGGTAGGCAATTGAAAAATTTGGTAGAGATCGGATGATTAGGCTAATCGTAATTTGATTTAAGCTTTGAACATTCGTGTGGGCGACATTACGTTTCAGTCAAGATGGCGGCGATATAAAACATGACACTGAGGTGTCCTTTGCTAGTGCTACCTTTGCACCAAATTTCGTTCAATTCGCATTCACTGTGTTCGAATTGATAGGGGGGGACAGACATTCAGAGTACACACACTCACACACACACACAGACACACACACAGACTCACACACACACACTGACTCACACACACACATACACACACACAGACAGACACACTTTTTTCGCCCTGTGTTGATCTCATAAGTCAACTCTCATTTTTTGCAAAAATCGAAAGTAGGCTAATAAGATAGGCTAAAAGCTGAAAAGTGCTGAAAATATTTGAATTTTCTGGCTGGTAGGATTTCTTTCAATCAACTAGAGCTATGAATAAACACCTTCTTCAGATTTACTTTAACAAATTAAAGACTAAAAATAAAAATAATACGATAAATGGAATAAAACTGGAATCTATACTAATATAATAAAGCTGAAGAGTTTGTGCGTTTGTGTGTTTATGTGTTTAAACGCGCTAATCTCTGGAACTACCAGTCGGATTCGAAAAATTCTTTTTGTATATGATAGCCTGATTCAGGAGGAATAGTTTAGGCTTTGTTAAATTTCGGACAGACCACTTAATTCCCCGCATTTAGGCCCTTTTGCTCAAGTCCACACCGTTTTAACGATCTAATAACTTGACGGACTTACTGTCGCTAGGCGACAACGACTAATACTGTATCATGATAGTCAACGCCGCACCATTGATGGACAGGTTGTCACTAGGCAACAACGATTTACTCTGTATCATGATAGCCCGGTAAACTTTGCTAAAGGACACATGGGAAAACTGACCAATTGACAATCAAGAATTGTATTGGACTGTAGTATTTTCTATGCTATCGTATGCACAGTTAATATTTCATTTGCGGGGCTTAGACAACGTGGTCATGTTGCCTCGTTTACATGGGTGTGTGTGTAGAATTTATGTGATAACCTGTGTTATTGTGATTGTTGCACTAGCATGTGTAAATACGGTACAATGCTCAATTTTGGTTTGTCTGTTATTTATACAAATGTACACCGTTTCACCGATCTGAACCAACATTTGTATACTTACCCTTTGGGACCCTGCGAGTAACACTGTTTACATGAAATTTCGGACAGACCACTCCATTCCCTGCAGTTAGGCCCTTTGGCACAAATCTACACCGTTTCACCGATCTGAACCAAAATGAGTATTCTTACCCTTTGAAACCTGCCAGTAACACTGTCTACGTGAAATTTCGGACAGATCACTCCATTCCCTGCATTTAGGCCCTTTGGCACAAGTCTACATTATTTCACCAATCTTAACCACACTTAATGTACTTACCCTTCGAAACCCTATCCACTTGATATTTTGAACAACTCTCTCCATTCCCTACATTTAGAACAACAGGCAAAATGAACTTGAAAACTACGTTCTAAGGTCCTAGAACCATTCATGTCCGTATAGTGTAACTGTAAGAATATTTTAATAAGTCAATTGTTGGCTGGCAATGCGAGCTGCATCACGTCACCCCTACCAGAATTGCGAAAATAGTTACAACTTGCGCTGCTTATAAATTGGAGTCACTGGGAGTAATTATTGCAAGAATATTTCTTAGGCCCTGTAAAACAGTTATCATCATGAAAATACTATGCCTCTGTATAAGTGTGATAGTGTTGGTGCAGTACATAGAGGTAATCAGCTGCAATAAGCGTTGGTGCTTTCAAATTTACTTTCATTTATTCAGATCCTTATCCTTGAGCGGTATGTGGCGATAAATGACACTATTGCTTCTTCAGGAGCTCGGGACAGCCGAAGTTTTCCAAAGAGCTCTGATTATTTTTCTATGGCATTATGTGACAAAATACGACACTATTGATCTCTACTTTTGCAACAGCCAATGACCCTAGGCAGTTTCATTTATGTCAAATACTCCTCTTTCTAATCATATTTTTCAATTCGTTTGTAAATTACATGTGTCAGTACTGTAGTTAGTAAATAGCAGTTTCCCTATTCTTTATCGTCATTATCATTACGGGAAAATGACCTGAATGTTACGTCCATTATATTGTACTACTTATCACCCCTCCACCACCACAAAAAGTTATATTTTTAAAATATTTTTTGTGTTAATTTAAGTATTATATGCCAGTTCTGTAGTAGTATTCATTATCATCCATAAAACAAACAAATCCACCGGGCGAAGCCGGGCACTATTGCTAGTTAGGTATATTTAGGTAACCGCATATCATTTAGCCTTTTCTAGGTAAGTTACTACAGAATTCGTGAATATAGCATTTTTGAGTGTGATTCGGGATAGCAGCTCGTGTTATAATTGTCATACGAGTGTCTTAATTACCATTATAGGCGAGTTGCATACGACTGTTTATGTTCGACGATAATTATAACTTTATTATGTGTTTTAACGTAAATATTCATAAATATCTGTGGGATTCAGTTACTTCAGTTAGTGAACTGGGCGCGCTGGCTGTGCTGACTGAACGGAGCGCATGCGTGGGTCAACGAACTTCGAATGCAGAGACCATTTACTTTGCTTGGCAATGCTATTGTTTAGAGCCTGCATGATGACTAGCGCCGTCCAACTCTAGCCATGACTAATAGTGTCACCGAAGTCGTTTGAAAGCAATGCGCTGTGTAGAAATTGGAGTTGGAGATATTAAGGTACAGTGCTATTTCTTGTTTCATATTCGCCAGTTTATGTACGCGACTTTCCATGTCGGTAATTTATATAGAAGGACTAGCAGAAGTACCCATTCTTCGAACGGTCTTCGGTATTAATAACCAGATGTTATCAATTGAGCTACTGTTGCAATGTTTAGGGGCTTGGAACCTGATTCTGGCAAAGAAAAATGATTAGTTAAAATGTGCTCTCAAACTAAATTTACCTAACGTGTTCTACCTGGCGTGAATATAAAATTGGAAACCTCGTAAACGAATCGCAATACACGACACATACGAACTGACCCTAACCATTTTGTCAAGTGCCCAACTACACGAAGACCCCTTTTATACATTATAAAGGCTTGTGGTTCATGAAAATTCAGTTTTTTTTAGCCTGCAATGGCCCAAATTCCTAAAATCAGCAAAAACAGTCTACTATTTCAAATCAGGAATTTTTGAAAATAATGTTGCTGTTTGGAGATATAATAGACCTTCTGTACGACATATCGCACGTGTAAGTCGTGTGAAAAAAAATCTAGGGTACTCCTTGAACCCCTTAAGCGCATTGATGAATTTTACAGTTTTAGTTGGTTTCGTGATAACCTTATAGCAATTTGCAACCTTTCAAAGAAATGTAATAAATGGAGTGGCATTACTTATTCCAGAAATAGATGGAAAGTTGGATGCCACCTCTTGAGATACTGTTTTCATGGTTAGTGGCTTGCATTCCTTCTTTAGTTTATTAAATGAAATTAGTTTTCTGGGAATATCTAAGAAACTGTTGGGTTTAGAGCCTTAAAATATAGTTTTCGGGGACCCTTTACGCCTCTTGAGGAGCCCCGAGTTTTGTTTCTGACACCAAGGGTTTGAAAGTGAGCTTTGTCTCGTCGTTGTACGCCATAATAATGATAATAATTAAAAGAATAGTAATAATAATATAACAATATAGTGATAGGGATATAATAGACCTTCCGTACCATACCCGCACGTGTAAATCGCGTGAAAGAAATCTCGAGTAACCCTTGACCCCTTAAGCGCATTATATGTATTGATGAATATTTCAGCTTAATTTGGATCCGTTATAACCTTATTGCCGTTTGCAAACCTTCACAGTAATGTAATAAATGGAATTGCATTGCGTCTTACAGAAATAGATGGACCTCTGGGATTCAGTTGCCATGGTTACCGGCATGCATTCTTTCATTAAATTATTAAGTGAAATTAGTTTTCTGGGAATATCTCAAAAACTGTTGGTTTTAGGGCCTTAAAATGTGGTTTTCCGAGTTTCGTTTCTCACATTTAAAGGCTGGAAATGAGCTTTGTTTCACCCTTCTATGTCTATTTCAGCATGTATTTTAAGGGGGTAGGGCCCCTTTTATGAGAGGTACGGAGAAGAGTTACATCAATGATTAGTGTCGTGCCCCTGAAGGATATCTGTATCAAATTTTACGTTGATCCACTCAGCCGTTCTCCAGTTATAAGGACACAAAAAAATGTCCACAGACAAACAAACAAACAAACAAACAGACAGACAGACAGACAAAAAAATTGCGCGCATCCATCATAAAACACTCTGAAACGCGAAAATATCGCAAATTTCCGTGGAAATTCAGAAAAAACAGACAAACTTTCATTTTTATATATAGAGAGATGATGTGTTGCAAACTTCTGGACGTAGATTCATAAATTTCTTGCATTTGTCATAGTATTTTCTTGTTATGTAAAGTTTCGTGCTGATTTTGTCTTTGTGTTTAGGATTGTAACTACAATGGTTGATCCGATATCCAATTTGAACTTTCAAATCATGTAATTCATGTCCGACAAGTTGGATTTTGAGCGCATGCGCGAAGCTATCCTTACCTAATGATCTCTGATTTGCTAGAGAAACAGTCTCATAATGAAAAACAGTACTATAAAGACCATCATTATGTTACAGTTTTCTGGCGTACATTTTGCGCCATTTTGTGCTTTTACGTTAAACAAAATAGCAGAGGCGTGAGGAAATACAGTAGAAGTGAAAACAACACCTTAAACAGGATCGCTAAGGAGCGGGGAAAGGATGTCTCTTTCGATGCGTGCTGGGCCCAAGATTCCGGATCGAAAGAAAGATACTTTCCAAAAAAGGAATCGAATGAATTGTTTAAAACAAATCAAAAGCGGAATTGAATTTATCTAATTGATCGAAGAACCCAGAAGCGTGAAGGTCGTGACTGCGTTACAGTACGAAGCCAAGACCGACGAAATCGAACGAGAGATGAGGGAACTTAAAATTACAAATGAAAGAGGACGAAACCAAGTGAACTATTTACTATTGTATTTAAAGTAAACTAAAACAGGTGCGCATAAGAGTAAGGATATATCTAAACACAAAATGAAAGGTAAACGTGAAGAGGTATAAAATCGCTTAATAACAAATAAAATAAAATTAATGATTAAAGATGGTACCTAAGAAAGGGGTACACAAAAACAATCTCAAGAGAAAAGTGTATAAATGAACTTAAGCACTAACAAAGATGAAACAAGATTAATTAAAATGTACTTACAATCAATGTGCAACTAAACCGTAAGCGCGACTCGATAACCAAAATTTAAAATACAAAAACAAAAACAAAACCGAAAAAGATAGAGAGTATGGATGAGTCGAATAAGAGAACACCTCTACTTACGAGGATGACCTGGACTAGAATGCCCCTCGCCAAGAACAGAACATAAAAGCTCATGATGTTGTGAAATCATGGGGTAGGGGGTGAGAGTGGAGGGGATGAGAAGGGTGCGTATGTAGGAAACGGGGGTGGGGGGAGGGGGGATGACACGGAGTTACGTAATATAACGAAGCCAGAGGGAGCAACACAAAATTAACACATAAAAATAAAGGAAAATGAGCATTACATTAAATTAATTGACATTACCGGGACAGGAAATGAAAGAAAAATTCAATCAGCTAAGAAATATGCTTTGTAGGAAAATATAGGCTTACGTAGAGGTAGTTATGTCTAAATATAACGACATACGAAGAAACAAAGGAATTAAAGCATGACGAATGACAGTGACTAACACAAAGACCATCGCTCACACACTTTTCCTAAAACAGAGGGAAGGATCAAATAGGAGGCGAAATGAGACATGGCGCCGTTACTCCAATGATAATTTGACCCAAAAAACAAACTCTGATACGACAATCAAATGAAAGATGCCTCGAAAGAGTGTACATCAATTTGTGACGTAATACAGAGCGCTAGAAAGCCTCGCAGAATAATAGCATATATTTCAGACCTGAGAGATTTGAGTAAAAATAAAACCGATTACATGAAAGGTAGGGATGACAAATAAACACAGAGGCTTCGCTAAACTAACGTAAACAAAGGCGAAGGGACTTGGGTTCATGGATAGAATTCACATCATCATAAGAAAGGGAAATTGTAAGTGAATCAAAGGAGACACAAAAATAAAATAAAAAAATGGATAAACTGAAATTCAAAAATGATAGCATGCCCGATAAGTCAAGTGATCGAATCGTACTTACGCTTAGTTGCTTTCTGGGTGTGGGCAAAGGCCTGACACGTGCACACACGTCCGTCTATCTGAACGGCTCAAATTGGAAGGAAACCACCTTCTCTAAAGGAAAGCAGTAACGCGCTCCGAGAAAAATAAGTCGTAGAAACATCCCCTCTCCAGAACATAAAGGGGGCCAATGGGAGAAGCAAAGCTTAGCAACAAGTTATGCTTCAACCAATGGTAAAACTGTGTCAGTAGGGGTGAAAAGTTTCACCATCTGACGAAACATTTACGCAGAATTACAAAGTTTGAACGCAGTAGGTAAGACAGAGAAACGTATGTCACAATAATGCGACATGAAGGAAATGATGATAATAATAATAATAATAATAATATGACAAAAAATAATGAACCTGATAAAAACGGTTCAAAATTCCCCTGCTCTCCCAAAAAAAAAGGAATTTTCCTGGCCCTGGAAATTTCTTTTTTCGTACACAAAGAGAGGGAAAAAATTGTAAAGGGGGAAAAAAATTGAATACTAAAAAAAATTGGTACTAAAGACCTCTAGGAGAATACAAAAAAAAACAAGTAGTTCCTTGAAGAACTATACAGCCTATTTTCATATATCCTACTTATGTTAATTGCCACTATCAACATACACAATTTCAGTTTGATTGCTGTAATAGATTCGTAGATATTGAGAACCGACTAAATATTTCGGATGGTCGCCATGTTGGATTTTATATATGTAGGTCCTTGAGTTATGTACTGTTACATGCAGATTATTGTGAACGTATAGCATTCAAACTTCAATCGCATAATTAGGACACAAGAAAAAACAAGGAGATTTAAAAATTTTTCACAGCTGCCATCTTGAGGTTATGGAAACAATTGAAATAAATTAGATGCCAGTGGATTAACATTCGGATAAAGATTTACTGTACCAAGTTTCACTGCACGCGGATGGTTAAATTGCGAGAAACGTCCATGTGAATATTTATAATTCGCGTCACCGCCATGTTGGATTTGTGATCACCAGGTTATTTAAAGTCCTATAGGTGAACTTAAGTTCATAGCCCCTATGAACATTAAAAAAAGCAGTTTGATTGCTAAAATAGATTCGTAGATATTCAGTATCGTCTAAATATTTCGGATGGTCGCCATGTTGGATTGTTAAATGTATAGGCCATAGAGTCATGTACCATTAAAGGAAAATTATTGCGTAGGTTCATTATTCAAACTTTCACCTCGATCGCACGACTACATCACAAGAAATAAAAACTTAATTTTAAAATTCGCACTGCCGCCATCTTGAGGTTATGCAAACAATTGAACTAAATTAGATACCAGTGGATTACAATGTGTATAAATATTTCCTGTACCAGGTTTCAGTGCGCTTGGAACATTAAATCGCGAGAAAGGTATATTTAAAATGTTTAAATTCGCTAGGCCGCCATGTTCGTTTTGTAGTTAACCGGTTTTTGAAAATCTTATAGATGGACTTCCAGTAGTGCCCTTTATCTCCGTACAAAATTTTAGGGAGATACCGCTAATAGTTTCAGAGATATAGAATGCCAGTGAAATATTTCGCACATCCGCCATCTTGTGATTATGTAAACAATTGAACGAAGTTAGATGTCGGTGCATTACAATGTATATAAACATATACTGTACCAAGTTTCATTGCGTTTGGTTGGTCAAATCGCGAGAAACGTCTATTTAAAAATCGCAAATTCGCTTGGCCGCCATGTTGGTTTTGTAGTTACCTGGTTTTCAAAAGTCACATAGGTGAACTTCTACTAATCCCCTTTATCACCGTAAAATATTCCAGGATTATATCGGGAATAGTTTCGGAGATATTGAATGCTGGTGAAATATTTCGCACAGCCGCCATGTTGGATTGGTGAGTCGTAACAAAATTTGAAGGGCACGGTCGAGGTCGCCGGGAATAGTACTATGAACTTTCCGAGTTTCATTGATATCGCTCCTGCCGTTTAGATTTTATTAGGGGGGGACACACACACGAATCACACACACACACACACACGCACACACACAAGGACAAAAGGTGATCTCATAAGCCTATTTTTTCAAAATTGAAAATAGGCTAATGAACAGTTGACTAATCTGACCGTGAAATGAAGGTGGTACCCCCTTCATTGCTCGTCAACACTAGCCACTAACGTCAAAAGTACTGCGTTCAAAAAGAAATACAGTGAGTTCATATATTAAATAGTGATCATTGTTCTTGCTAGTTCATGATGATGCGGATGTCGAAATCTTCAAGATGGACGTTACCTCGAGACTGCAAATCTCTCCAGCTTCTGATGAGAAAAGATAGACAAAGTTAAATCATGATCACATTTAAAACAAGTAGTTCCGTGAAGAACTATACAGCCTATTTTCATATATCCTACTTATGTTAATTGCCACTATCAACATACACAATTTCAGTTTGATTGCTGTAATAGATTCGTAGATATTGAGAACCGACTAAGTATTTCGGATGGTCGCCATGTTGGATTTTATATATGTAGGTCCTAGAGTTATGTACTGTTACATGCAGATTATTGTGAACGTGTAGTATTCAAACTTCAATCGCATAATTAGGACACAAGAAAAAAAAAGGAGATTTAAAAATTTTTCACAGCTGCCATCTTGAGGTCATGGAAACAATTGAATTAAATTAGATGCCAGTGGATTAACATTCGGATAAAGATTTACTGTACCAAATTTCACTGCACGCGGATGGTTAAATTGCGAGAAACGTCCATGTGAATATTTATAATTCGCGTCACCGCCATGTTGGATTTTTGATCACCAGGTTATTTAAAGTCCTATAGGTGAACATAAGTTCATAGCCCCTATGAACATTAAAAAATTTAGTTTGATTGCTAAAATAGATTCGTAGATATTCAGTATCGTCTAAATATTTCGGATGGTCGCCATGTTGGATTGTTAAATGTATAGGCCATAGAGTCATGTAACATTAAAGGAAAATTATTGCGGAGGTTCATTATTCAAACTTTCACATCGATCGCATGACTACATCACAAGAAATAAAAACTTAATTTTAAAATTCGCACTGCCGCCATCTTGAGGTTATGTAAACAATTGAACTAAATTAGATACCAGTGGATTACAATGTGTATAAATATTTCCTGTACCAGGTTTCAGTGCGCTTGGAACATTAAATCGCGAGAAAGGTCTATTTAAAATGTTCAAATTCGCTTGGCCGCCATGTTCGTTTTGTAGTTAACCGGTTTTTGAAAATCTTATAGATGGACTTCCAGTAGTGTCCTTTATCTCCGTACAAAATTTTATGGAGATACCGCTAATAGTTTCAGAGATATAGAATGCCGGTGAAATATTTCGCACATCCACCATCTTGTGATTATGTAAACAATTGAACGAATTTAGATGTCGGTGCATTACAATGTATATAAACATATACTGTACCAGGTTTCATTGCGTTTGGTTGGTCAAATCGCGAGAAACGTTTATTTAAAAGTCGCAAATTCGCTTGGCCGCCATGTTGGTTTTGTAGTTACCAGGTTTTCAAAAGTCACATAAGTGAACTTATAGTAGTTCCCTCTATCACCATAGAAAATGTCAGGGTAATATCGGTAATAGTTTCGGAGATATTGAATGCTGGTGAAATATTTCGCACAGCCGCCATGTTGGATTGGTGAGTCGTAACAAAATTTGAAGGGCACGGTCGAGGTCGCCGGGAATAGTGCTATGAACTTTCCGAGTTTCATTGAAATCGCTCCTGCCGTTTAGATTTTATTAGGGGGGGACACACACACGAATCACACACACACACACACACACACACACGCACACACACACGGACAAAAGGTGATCTCAGAAGCCTATTTTTTCAATATTGAAAATAGGCTAAAAATACAATTGGGACACCCTGTATATAGGACCGTTCGTTGCGTCAACGAGGAATATGCAATAGTGTCATAATGTCTTCGAAAGGGAAAGTACTCTCCTTTTCAGCTGCTGAAAAATAAAGCCATGTATAGACCCAGTGAAGGGTGACTGGTCCGTTAACGAGTTCCGAGAAGACCCTCAGCTGTGTTAGCCCAGGTACACAAAGGCTGTTTGTTGTTACTCGCCAACCCTCTGGATGGTTGCTAGACAATACACGATATGCTAAGAACACTTGACAATGTAAAACCAAACAAAATATATATGACTTCACAATAAATATCAAAATCAAGATGACACTGAGGTGCATGATATCTCAAAACCATGACACAAAAAGTCAATTACATGAATAAATGTAAAATAAATACAAAGTTCCTACAAGGTCAAACAGGAAGTGTTGAAGGGTCCTTGTCTGTCGCCGAACAATAGGAGTTAAGCCGAGGGGCAGTACAAAAGAGGAGTAGGGGTGGTTTGCAAATAGTGACCGACCAGGTATATACAGATGGCCTCAGGCAAAGATATAGTTTGACAGAGATGTCAAGTATTCACGACACACTCGCGTACGAGAAAAAGGCCACGGGTGTCTCCTGTCTTGTCACAGGAATAAACGAAAAGGAAGCACACGAATTAAGATCAGAATAGGCTCACATGCTAGGTTGGCTATTAAGGAGCTCGGGAATCCAATTAGAATAAAAGGAAAACAAAAACACAACATTATATCGAGGCGAAATTCACAAGATCATTTGACAAATTTTTTCAACTGCGTGACGTGGACCGAAGTCACTGAATTATCGTGATCGTCCACTAACTCAACTGAGACAGGATTTAAAAAGCGTGAAATAGTCTTGGGAGTTGACCAACGTAAGCACAGCTTACTGGAAATTTGTTTGGTAGCGTCACTCAAAGGATGTAAACGACACAAAACTTTGTCCCCAATTTGGAATTTAACATCATGACGGCCTAAGTTGTAACGCTTTGCCACTCTGGCTTTTGCCTTCTTGAGGTGACCGGTAGCGATGGCCCAGTTTTGAGCAACAGAGGTGGTGCGAGAAGGTTCGGAAAGATATTCAATATTCCATTTGAGCAGCAAGGGGTCGACGAGCGCTCGGCCAAGGAATAATTCAGCTGGAGTAGTTTGAACGGACGAATGGAAAGAGGTATTGAACCCGAGACTGAAATACTGTAGGTTCGTATCCCAGGAGGTTTGATCGGCATTGTGAAAAGCGGACATACAAGCCTTCAAGTTTTTGTGAAAACGCTCTACGTGATTTCCCTGCGGTCGATACGGTGACAAGAAAATATGTTGGATGCCCCAGTTAAATACCATAGTTTCAAAAGCTTTGGAACGGAATACAGAGGCGTTATCTGATACAAGGTATTTGGGAGGACCAAAATCTCCAAATATGTATTTAGACAAGAAATGGATAGTAGTCTGAGAAGTGATATTCTTTACTGGGAATAACCAAACAAACTTCGAAAAACCATCCATGACAGTTAAAATGGCTTGATTGCCAGATTTTGATCTCACGACTGGACCAAAGTAATCAATGAAAAGGCGTTCGCCGGGACGAGTGACGATACCAGCTTGGTGGAAGCCTACACGAGTGTTCTGGGCAGGTTTAGAACGCTGGCAGGTTAAACATCTTCTGACATGAGCAAAAGCATCTACTTTAATTGAGGGCCAATAAAATTCACCGGATATCTTACGGAAAGTGCGCTGCATCCCTGCATGAGTTCCCAGTGCAGAATCATGATAATATGTCAAAAGCATATCACGTACTGCTGATGGAGCAAAAATTCTAAATTTAGAAGAGTTAGGAAGAACATAGCCAATAACATCATTTCGAACACAAAAGTTGCTTACTGCCGGATCTTTGTTTGCAATTTTTGCACGGAGGTCAGTGCAAAATGGATCCTCAGACTGGAATTTCCGGATATCCACAAAAGACCAAGGACAATGTTGCAATAGGAAAAGATTTTCTTGAAGTGGTGTACTGATAGAAACGCTCTCGATTGGAGTCCTAGGGGTCTCTTCAAACATGCGTGACAGGCAGTCTGCTACCGGGTTCTCGCTCCCTTTTACGTGGATGATATCACACTTAAAAGATGACAACCTCAAAATCCACCTGTTGATGCGTCCAAGCTTTTTCACGTGAGAAAGACTCCATTTCAAAGCCTCATTGTCGGTAAAAACAGTAAAGTGACGGTGTTCCAGAAAGGTCCTGAATTTTTCACATCCAAATACCACAGCAAGACTTTCCTTCTCGAAAATTGAGTAACGTCGTTCATGTTTATTTAACATACGACTCGCGAAGGCCACTGGTGCAAATTTTCCATCCACACGCTGGCTCAAAACACTAGAAATGGCCAAATCACTGGCGTCACAATGTAAAAAGAAAGCTGATTCGAAATCAGGCGTGTGCAGTACTGGTGCTGACATAAGGGCTTCTTTCAAAACATTGAAAGCTTTGTCCTGTTCTGACCCCCACACAAATTTCACATTCTTCTTTTTGAGAGCATTTAGAGGTGCCGAAATGTCAGAGAAGTTTTTGATAAAACGAGAATAGAACGTGAACATACCCATTACTCTTCTCAAGGCCCTAACTGTGGTGGGTATAGGTAACTGCTGAATGCAATCTGCGCGCTCGGGTATGATACGGATACCATCGGCTGACAGAATGTGACCCAGAAATTTAATTTGAGTGCAGCCCAAAGAGGTCTTTTTTGGATTGATAGTGAGACCGGCCTTCCTGAGGTGGGAGAAAACTTCCCTAAGATGAACGACATGTTCCTCAAAAGATCTGCTGTACACGACTAAATCGTCAAGATAATTAAATACAAAATTGAACTTCAGGTCTCCCAAGATGTCGTCAAGCACGCGACTGAGGACTTGCGCACCAACAGCTATACCCATCGGCAGACGTTTGAAATTATATAATCCGAAAGGGGTGTTAAAAGCAGTGAAGTCGCGACTCTCAGCATCCAAAGGAATCTGATAATAGGCACTATTTAGATCAATCATCGAATACACATTGGCCCCGTGGAAATGTTGAAAAGCACTCTCAATAGTAGGCAGTGGGAAATTGTCAAAGACTACCTTCTTGTTCAATTTTCGGTAGTCTACGACTAGCCGGTACTCGCCCTCTTCTTTCTTGGGAATTTGGAAGGAACCACTACTCCCCGATCTTGCAAATCATTGATATACTTTTTCATGGCCAAGAGCTTGGGTGGATTACAAGGAAACGGAGGACTTCGAACATGTACATTGTCACTCAAGTCAATGTGGCATTCGTGATTTACAGCAGAACCTAAATCTTCTGTGAGGACATCAGAAAATTCCTCAACTAAATCGTTCAGAGTATCACGTTGCTCGGACATCAAAGCTAATGGAAGATGTACGGAAAATACAGGAGACACATCAACGTAGTTAGAAGTACATTCTTCAAAGGGGAACATTTAATCTGGGCAAAATTTGAAACAAAATGAATCGTTAATAAAATCCAACTGCATACCAGTTTTATGCATAAAGTCAATTCCTAGAATACATTGAGTGGAGAGATTGTTAACCACATGAAAAACATGTTTCCAAGAAAATCCGTGAATTTTAATGCGACATAAAATAGTTTCGGCAACGTCGATAACTGACGATCCCGCAGAGAGGAACTGACATTTATTCTGTATGGGGTGTTTTTGCGAAGATCGAATGCTATCTGCCACTGAACGGTGGATGAAACTTCTGGTGGCGCCTGTATCCAAAATAGCAGGTGCCGAGACATTATCGAAATTTACTGAGACTCCTGGTTGTAACACAACATCGAAATTAGATGCATTGTCAAGTTTGGATGGAGGACTGCTCCGGGAGTCGAACTCAGAACACCTCCCTATGAGTTTTCCTGGTTGGAATTACAATTTGGACAGGAACGAGTCGTGACCTCATTCATCCCACAGCCAAAACAGAATTTTCGGCGTTTTAAAGAACACATTTTAAAATGATGTCCAAGTTCATTACAGTTCCAACAAGTTATGCGACCAGAAGAAACATTGCGTGTGATTGTTGTTGGGGTGTTTGTAGTCCTTTCACGGGAAACAGCAGAAGAATTACGAGCCACAGAAGGGCTTGGGTTAGAATTCCTAGAAAGGGACTCAGCATGGCGAGCAGACGGCTTAAACCGTAAGGTGTCGTCTTTTGTTCGGTCGACAGCTGGGCTAGACAATGTTGTCTGGGGGGAGTAGGCTAACTCGGGGAAAATTGTATTATCGGCTCTTGGAGGTGGAGTATAGTTCGAACAGGCTCGTGCATTTAATTCATACTCACGGCCTTGCGATATGATGTCCTCGATGGAAAAAATGGATGTACGCCGAATGAAGTATTTATAAGTGGGATTTAAATTCCAGTATATAATTTCCAACAGATCCCTGGGATGAAAGGGTTGGGGGAGGTTCGCTGCTAACAGCCGAACTGAGGTTACATAATCGTCGATCATCTCCCCAGGAGCCTGAGTACGGGAGTATATTTCTTGTTTGAGAGCGAAATCGAAATCTTGTGGCGTGAAACGGTCCTTAATGCACCCAACAAATTCGTCCCATGACTTATAAAAATTCGGAGTAGTGCGATGCCACATCAGCGCTTTTCCAGACAAAAGAATAGGTAAGCAACGTACAATATTGTCGGGATTAATATCGTGACAATAACACAATTCCTCCACACGTTGGATAAAACAAAAAACTGATGAGGTATTGTTTTCTCCGGAAAAAGTCAAACCCCACCTACTCACTACTGATGCAACATTTTCGTTGTGGCGAGCACTATTAACAGTGCCTACAGGGGCGATGGAGCAATCTAAAAGGGGAGGGTCTATCATTAGCAGGCCATGTGTCGTATCTTGCAATAGTGGCGTGGGCATTGTTAAAGATTCAAAGCCCATACAATTTAACTCCTTTTTGACGGGTGGGAATTCTGACTTAGACATGACAATAGACAAGGAGAAAAGTAAAACACTTTAACTTAGTAAAATAAAGGTCACAATACCGTAATGCGTCCTATTCCAGCGTTGCGAAGTACTCACTGATATGTTGCCACTGTTCACCTCGAAGCTGGGTCTTTTGGATGTCTTGTTTACTTGAGGGACAAAACCACCTTTCCTTGGAGATGGGTTTCCTGGATGCCCGTAGTTCACACAGAAAGTAACTTCACCCTTTCTTCAGGGGTGGGGAAAAACAATTCACTGAATTCCTTAAACTCAAAGAAAAACAAATTTTAATATAATGTAAATGAAGAGCAAAATAATAAAAGGTTAATAACTCGAGAGAGGAGAGGAGGGAACGATTTCGCACCAAACCACGCTCTGCTACCATTGCGCCATTTTGTGCTTTTACGTTAAACAAAATAGCAGAGGCGTGAGGAAATACAGTAGAAGTGAAAACAACACCTTAAACAGGATCGCTAAGGAGCGGGGAAAGGATGTCTCTTTCGATGCGTGCTGGGCCCAAGATTCCGGATCGAAAGAAAGATACTTTCCAAAAAAGGAATCGAATGAATTGTTTAAAACAAATCAAAAGCGGAATTGAATTTATCTAATTGATCGAAGAACCCAGAATCGTGAAGGTCGTGACTGCGTTACAGTACGAAGCCAAGACCGACGAAATCGAACGAGAGATGAGGGAACTTAAAATTACAAATGAAAGAGGACGAAACCAAGTGAACTATTTACTATTGTATTTAAAGTAAACTAAAACAGGTGCGCATAAGAGTAAGGATATATCTAAACACAAAATGAAAGGTAAACGTGAAGAGGTATAAAATCGCTTAATAACAAATAAAATAAAATTAATGATTAAAGATGGTACCTAAGAAAGGGGTACACAAAAACAATCTCAAGAGAAAAGTGTATAAATGAACTTAAGCACTAACAAAGTTGAAACAAGATTAATTAAAATGTACTTACAATCAATGTGCAACTAAACCGTAAGCGCGACTCGATAACCAAAATTTAAAATACAAAAACAAACAAAAAAACGAAAACGATAGAGAGTATGGATGAGTCGAATAAGAGAACACCTCTACTTACGAGGATGACCTGGACTAGAATGCCCCTCGCCAAGAACAGAACATAAAAGCTCATGATGTTGTGAAATCATGGGGTAGGGGGTGAGAGTGGAGGGGATGAGAAGGGTGCGTATGTAAGAAACGGGGGTGGGGGGAGGGGGGATGACACGGAGTTACGTAATATAACGAAGCCAGAGGGAGCAACACAAAATTAACACATAAAAATAAAGGAAAATGAGCATTACATTAAATTAATTGACATTACCGGGACAGGAAATGAAAGAAAAATTCAATCAGCTAAGAAATATGCTTTGTAGGAAAATATAGGCTTACGTAGAGGTAGTTATGTCTAAATATAACGACATACGAAGAAACAAAGGAATTAAAGCATGACGAATAAACAGTGACTAACACAAAGACCATCGCTCAAACACTTTTCCTAAAACAGAGGGAAGGATCAAATAGGAGGCGAAATGAGACATGGCGCCGTTACTCCAATGATACCTTGACCCAAAAAACAAACTCTGATACGACAATCAAATGAAAGATGCCTCGAAAGAGTGTACATCAATTTGTGACGTAATACAGAGCGCTAGAAAGCCTCGCAGAATAATAGCATATATTTCAGACCTGAGAGATTTGAGTAAAAACAAGTAGTTCCGTGAAGAACTATACAGCCTATTTTCATATATCCTACTTATGTTAACTGCCACTATCAACATACACAATTTCTGTTTGATTGCTGTAATAGATTCGTAGATATTGAGAACCGACTTAATATTTCGGATGGTCGCCATGTTGGATTTTATATATGTAGGTCCTAGAGTTATGTACTGTTACATGCAGATTATTGTGAACGTGTAGTATTCAAACTTCAATCGCATAATTAGGACACAAGAAAAATCAAGGAGATTTAAAAATTTTTCACAGCTGCCATCTTGAGGTTATGGAAACAATTGAAATAAATTAGATGCCAGTGGATTAACATTCGGATAAAGATTTACTGTACCAAGTTTCACTGCACGCGGATGGTTAAATTGCGAGAAACGTCCATGTGAATATTTATAATTCGCGTCACCGCCATGTTGGATTTGTGATCACCAGGTTATTTAAAGTCCTATAGGTGAACTTAAGTTCATAGCCCCTATGAACATTAAAAAAAGCAGTTTGATTGCTAAAATAGATTCGTAGATATTCAGTATCGTCTAAATATTTCGGATGGTCGCCATGTTGGATTGTTAAATGTATAGGCCATAGAGTCATGTACCATTAAAGGAAAATTATTGCGTAGGTTCATTATTCAAACTTTCACTTCGATCGCATGACTACATCACAAGAAATAAAAACTTAATTTTAAAATTCGCACTGCCGCCATCTTGAGGTTATGTAAACAATTGAACTAAATTAGATACCAGTGGATTACAATGTGTATAAATATTTCCTGTACCAGGTCTCAGTGCGCTTGGAACATTAAATCGCGAGAAAGGTCTATTTAAAATGTACAAATTCGCTTGGCCGCCATGTTCGTTTTGTAGTTAACCGGTTTTTGAAAATCTTATAGATGGACTTCCAGTAGTGCCCTTTATCTCCGTACAAAATTTTAGGGAGATACCGCTAATAGTTTCAGAGATATAGAATGCCAGTGAAATATTTCGCACATCCGCCATCTTGTGATTATGTAAACAATTGAACGAAGTTAGATGTCGGTGCATTACAATGTATATAAACATATACTGTACCAAGTTTCATTGCGTTTGGTTGGTCAAATCGCGAGAAACGTCTATTTAAAAGTCGCAAATTAGCTTGGCCGCCATGTTGGTTTTGTAGTTACCAGGTTTTCACAAGTCACATAAGTGAACTTATAGTAGTTCCCTCTATCACCATAGAAAATGTCAGGGTAATATCGGTAATAGTTTCGGAGTTATTGAATGCTGGTGAAATATTTCGCACAGCCGCCATGTTGGATTGGTGAGTCGTAACAAAATTTGAAGGGCACGGTCGAGGTCGCCGGGAATAGTGCTATGAACTTTCCGAGTTTCATTGAAATCGCTCCTGCCGTTCAGATTTTATTAGGGGGGGACACACACACGAATCACACACACACACACACACACGCACACACACACGGACAAAAGGTGATCTCATAAGCCTATTTTTTCAAAATTGAAATTAGGCTAAAAATGATAGCATGCCCGATAAGTCAAGTGATCGAATCGTACTTACGCTTAGTTGCTTTCTGGGTGTGGGCAAAGGCCTGACACGTGCACACACGTCCGTCTATCTGAACGGCTCAAATTGGAAGGAAACCACCTTCTCTAAAGGAAAGCAGTAACGCGCTCCGAGAAAAATAAGTCGTAGAAACATCCCCTCTCCAGAACATAAAGGGGGCCAATGGGAGAAGCAAAGCTTAGCAACAAATTATGCTTCAACCAATGGTAAAACTGTGTCAGTAGGGGTGAAAAGTTTCACCATCTGACGAAACATTTACGCAGAATTACAAAGTTTGAACGCAGTAGGTAAGACAGAGAAACGTATGTCACAATAATGCGACATGAAGGAAATGATGATAATAATAATAATAATAATAATATGACAAAAAATAATGAACCTGATAAAAACGGTTCAATTTTGATATAATCATAATGTTTGTTCTGAAATTGATAATGAATAATTTCATCAATAAATTATGGACGGTTACCCCGGCGTATGGGGTGATCACACCTGGCACAGAAATGTCCTTTATTTTTTTTTGCATCTACATCACTTGATTGAACCGTATTCCGCAGTGCATGACATATCCCTACAACAGCAGTACATAAAACGATCTTTCATATACAAATGTCACTCACTCTCCACTCAAAACACTCACGCAAAACCAGTTCAACAAAAAAAAAATTGGATGACACGTTTATGCAGTGAAACTAGTTACACTACATAGGCCCCGAGATGAAAAGATAAATTGGAAAATGTTGCATTCCACAGCCTTCATAGACAAATATCACTAATTCTGAAACAAAAATTGCTCGTAACAAAATGAATTGTTTGATGTCAACTCGGCAAACAGTAATCTGTCATTGGGTAAGGTTAAAAGTTATCTCTATTGAATACCATCCATACATTTGTCATAGTCGAATCGGTCTGTCAATCAGGAAGGGACAGGCTAGCCAGTGTAGAGTATCGCCCGCTGAGAGTGGGGACAGGCAAATCGTCATGATACCACACATAAAGGAGCACAAGAGGGGAGAGGCAAATCGTCATGACACCATGAGTCGTCCAGTTGCCAGACTCGTTTAATCCACTTGTGAATAGGAATCATTTTCATGAGAAACGTTTCTCTGGACTTTGCCTCTCGTATCTTTTGTGTTTGTTGTTTTCTACTTTTTGCTTTGGGTTTTTGGTTTTTCTTCCGGGTTTTGTGATTATTTTCTGCTTTTGCTTTTTTGAATTTTTCTTTTTGCTTTATGTTTCTTGTCTTTTGTTTTCTGCTTTTGCTTTTGTTTTTGAATTTTGCTTCACCTTTTTTGTTTTGGTTTTGTGTTTGTTTTCTGCTTTTGCTGGTTTTGAATTTTGCTTCGTGTTCCTTTTTTATTTTCTGCTTTTGTTTTGTGTTTAAATTTTGCTTTTTGCTTCGTCCTTTATGTTTTGGTTTTGTGTTTGTTTTCTGCTTTTGCTGTTTTTGAATATAGATTTTTGATTTATGTTTCTTTTTATTTTGTTTTCTGGTTTTGCTTTTGTGTTGAATTTGGTTTTTCTTCGTGTTTTATGTTTTTGGTTTTGTGTTTGTTTTCTGGAAAATCAAAATAAAACAAAACAAAATAAAATAAAAATAAATATTAAAATTAAACAAAATAAAATAAAACAAAAACAAAATAAAACAATAAAAAACAAAAACAAAATTTAAAACAAAATAAAAGGAAATAAAGTAAAACAAAAATTAAAGAAAACAAAATAAAACAAAATAAAATAAAGTAAAATAATACAAATTAATTAAATAAATAATTTTACGACATGATTGTTATTCACAAGTGGATTAAACGTGCTTTGCCGCTGGACAACTCACATAAAGAAGCTGAAGAGGGGAGAGGGAAAATATATTTAAAAAAAGACCGGATATCATTCAGCATTATCAAATAAATGAATATTCATTTCAATACACAGAGTGTTCCAGACTATGCCCTCAATAATTAACCCTTTAAAATTTTAAAGGATAGTGAACTTTCAGCGTAATTACAACAACATTTCTTGTAGATGTAATATTTCTGATAAGCAAATATTATGTAAGTCCAGTTTTATGGTGCTGGAAAAAATTTCAACAAGTAAATATAATCAAAAATATTAAAATTAAACAATAAAATAAAACATAAATAGCCTACCGGTATACAAATTAATATAAAACACACTAAAAATGAAGATAAAATTAGTACCGGGTCATCATTTTATTTCCTCATGTACGCGCCGCTAGGCCGGTGAAGGTGGCCTTGGCAGATGCACCCGCTAGGCCGGTCAAGGTGGCCTTGGCGTTCTCCCCGCAATGAACACGTGCGCTGCGATCGGCAATGTTGCAATAAGCTGTCAGTATCTCCGGCGTATTCAAGCTTGTGAAGTGCTAGTTGATTTGACCTAACATACAGTGCAGTCTCGGGGCAATTTTACAGTTTATGTGTTGCCTTAAAGTGATGTTTTCTATACAACAACGTGTATTCATTGTGCTTTGTTATGCGAAGTGATGTTTTCTATAGAACAACGTGTATTCATTGTGCTTTCTTATGCGAAGTATTCTTCTGTTAGAGAGTGTCGTTTTCGATTCATTTGGAAATATCCTGGTATCCGTCCTCCACGTAGGCGCACGATACGCGATATTGTAAAAAAAAAAGTTCCGCTTCACCGGGTCCGTTCACAACAAGAAGAGACATAGGAGACGGACTGTTTTAACAGAGGAAAAGCTTGATGAAATAGGAGTTATCTTGGAAAGAAGCCCGTCGACATATTTATCACGTCTCGCTGCGCAGACTAATGTGTCGTTTTCTTCTGCTCTTAATGCGACGAAGTTGCTGAAAGCCAAACCATACAAACTCACAGCTGCCCACAAATTAAGAGAGCCTGATGGTGGTGCGAGGATTCGGTATTGCAACTGGCTGCTGCAGTCAGTTCACGATGGATATGTAGACCCTGAAATTTTATTTTTAGTGACGAGGCTTGGTTTCACTTAAGTGGTTATGTGAACAGCCAAAACAATCGCTACTGGAGCGCTGAAAATCCACATTGGTTGCATGTCCGGCCGCTTCATGATGTGAAAGTTGGAGTGTGGTGTGCGATAACTTCTCGCAGAATTATAGGACCTATATTTTTCCACGAAACAATTAATTCTAAACGTTACATTGACCTAATCATAAGGCCGTTCTTTCATGAACTCACGGACGAAGAGATAATGCAACGGCGCACACAGCTAATCATTCCTTGGCAGTAATACGGGAAGTTTTCAATGACCGCATAGTTAATTATCCCGCCAGTTCACCCGATTTAAATCAATGTGATTATTCCTCTGGGGAATTCTGAAAGGAAAGGTATATGCAAACAATCCTCACACAAGTGAGGAGTTAAAAGAAAATATTCGCCAAGTTATAACGAATGTCACCCAGGAAGAAATTCATCGTGTGTCTAGAAACTTGTTTACGAGGTGCCAGGCATGATTGCGAGCTGACGGACAACATTTTGAACATTTCTTGTAAAACCAGGTAAGTTTGTAGATAATTATTTTCACTAGAAATTGCTATTAAATGACTGTATGTTGACGCGAAGTAGTGGGGAGAAGTCGCGCACTTTTTACCGGCCAACGAGCGGGTGTCAGCGCGAGAGCTTGCCGCGCCGTGATCGGTATCGGATGCGAGATTTAAATTGATGACCCTGTATTATAAAATTAGTAAGTTACAATTATAAATTTAACAAGATGTTCAGTAAAGAACATATAGCCTACTTTCTCCTAAATGCATGGATATTGTTATAACTGTTTGTCCTTTTCAAGGAGTATAATTGAAAGTTGGTTGTAGTAGCTTGTTGAAATACCACGTGTTATAGCGATATTAAACATGAATACGAGGTGCCCTTTGCTAGTGCTAAATCTGTAAAAAATTTCATTCAATTCGGTTTCACCGTGTTTGAATTGATATGGGGAATGGATTTGCACACATACATGGCCGCTATTTGCAAACTATTGGGCTGATGACCTTATAGTCAGTCTTAAGATGCTTTCCACAAAAGGCATGTTGTTGCAAAATCTGGTAGAGATCAAATTATTAGGATGGTCGTAATTTGATTTAAGCTTTTAACATTTGGGTGGCCGTCATTCCGTTTCCGTCAAGATGGCGGCGATACAAAACATGAAACTGAGGTCCCCTTTGCTAGTGCTACCTCTGTACCAAATTTCGTTCAACTCGGTTTCACCGTGTTTGAATTGATAGGGGGAATCTATTTTCACACATACTTGGCCACCATCTGCAAACTATTGGGCTAATGATCTTGCAGTTTTGTCAGAATATGCTTCCTACATAAAGATATGTTGTAGCAAAATTTGGTAGAGACTAGATTATTAGGTTGGTCGCAATTACATTTTAGCTTTTAACATTTGGGTGGCTGCGATTACGTTTTCATCAATATTGCGATGATATAAAACATGACACTGTGGTGCCCTTTGCTAGTGCTACTTCTGTACCAAATTTCGTTCCATTCGGTTTCACCGTGTTTGAATTAATAGTGGCAATCGATTTTCACATAAAGATGGCCGCGATCCGCAAACTATTAGGCTGATGACCTATTAGTTTGGTCAAAGGTTGCTCCCCCATAAAGGTATGTTGTTGCAAAATTTGGTAGAGATCGGATGATTAGGTTAATCGTAATTTGATTTAAGCTTTGAGCATTTGTGAGGCCGCCATTACGTTTCCGTCAAGATGGCGGCGATATACAACTTGACACTGGGGTGCCCTTTACTAGTACTACCTCTGTACCAAATTTCGTTCCATTCGGTTTCACCGTGTTCGAATTAATAGGGGCAATCGATTTTCACACAAACATGGCCGCCATCCGCAAACTATTAGGCTGATGACCTATTAGTTTGGTCAAAGGATGCTTCCTCTATAAAGGTATGTTGTTGCAAAATTTGGTAGAGATCGGATGATTAGGTTAGTCGTAATTTGATTTAAGCATTGAACATTTGTGTGGCCGCCATTACGTTTACGTCAAGATGGCGGTGATATAAAAGATGACTCTGAGGTGCCCTTTGCTAGTGCTACCTCTGTACCATATTTCATTCCATTCGGTTTCACCGTGTTCGAATTAATAGGGGTAATCGAGTTTGACACAAAGATGGCACCATCCGCAAACTATTAGGCTAATGACCTATTAGATTTGTCAAAGGATGCTTCCTCCATAAAGGTATGTTGTTGCAAACTTTGGTAGAGATCGGATGATTAGGTTAGTCGTAATTTGATTTAAGCTTTGAACATTTGTGTGGCCGCCATTACGTTTCCGTCAAGATGGCGGCGATATAAAACCTGACACTGGGGTGCCCTTTACTAGTACTACCTCTGTACCAAATTTCGTTCCATTCGGTTTCACCGTGTTCGAATTAATAGGGGCAATCGATTTTCACACAAAGATGGCTGCCATCCGCAAACTATTAGGCTGATGACCTATTAGTTTTGTCAAAGGATGCTGTCCCCATAAAGGTATGTTGTTGCAAAATTTGGTAGAGATCGGATCATTAGGTTAGTCGTAATTTGATTTAAGCTTTGAACATTTGTGTGGCCGCCAATACGTTTCCGTCAAGATGGTGGCGATATAAAACATGACACTGAGGTGTCCTTTGCTAGTGCTACCTTTGTACCAAATTTCGTTCAATTTGCGCTCACCGTGTTCCAATTGATAGGGGGGGGGGGGGACAGACATTCAGAGTACACACACTCTCACACACACACACACACAGACTCACACTCACACATACACACACACAGACAGACATACTTTTTTCGCCCTGTAGTGATCTCATAAGTCTACTTTCATTTTTTGCAAAAATTTTGCAATAAATTTATGAAATAATAATATTGAATATTACAAATTGAAATAACAAGTAGTTCCGTGAAGAACTATACAGCCTATTTTCATATATCCTACTTATATTAATTGCCACTATCAACATACACAATTTCAGTTTGATTGCTGTAATAGATTCGTAGATATTGAGAACCGACTAAATATTTCGGATGGTCGCCATGTTGGATTTTATATATGTAGGTCCTAGAGTTATGTACTGTTACATGCAGATTATTGTGAACGTGTAGTATTCAAACTTCAATCGCATAATTAGGACACAAGAAAAATCAAGGAGATTTAAAAATTTTTCACAGCTGCCATCTTGAGGTTATGGAAACAATTGAAATAAATTAGATGCCAGTGGATTAACATTCGGATAAAGATTTACTGTACCAAGTTTCACTGCACGCGGATGGTTAAATTGCGAGAAACGTCCATGTGAATATTTATAATTCGCGTCACCGCCATGTTGGATTTGTGATCACCAGGTTATTTAAAGTCCTATAGGTGAACTTAAGTTCATAGCCCCTATGAACATTAAAAAAAGCAGTTTGATTGCTAAAATAGATTCGTAGATATTCAGTATCGTCTAAATATTTCGTATGGTCGCCATGTTGGATTGTTAACTGTATAGGCCATAGAGTCATGTACCATTAAAGGAAAATTATTGCTTAGGTTCATTATTCAAACTTTCACTTCGATCGCATGACTACATCACAAGAAATAAAAACTTAATTTTAAAATTCGCACTGCCGCCATCTTGAGGTTATGTAAACAATTGAACTAAATTAGACACCAGTGGATTACAATGTGTATAAATATTTCCTGTACCAGGTCTCAGTGCGCTTGGAACATTAAATCGCGAAAAAGGTCTATTTAAAATGTTCAAATTCGCATAACCGCCATGTTCGTTTTGTAGTTAACCGGTTTTTGAAAATCTTATAGATGGACTTCCAGTAGTGCCCTTTATCTCCGTACAAAATTTTAGGGAGATACCGCTAATAGTTTCAGAGATATAGAATGCCAGTGAAATATTTCGCACATCCGCCATCTTGTGATTATGTAAACAATTGAACGAAGTTAGATGTCGGTGCATTACAATGTATATAAACATATACTGTACCAAGTTTCATTGCGTTTGGTTGGTCAAATCGCGAGAAACGTCTATTTAAAAGTCGCAAATTAGCTTGGCCGCCATGTTGGTTTTGTAGTTACCAGGTTTTCAAAAGTCATATAAGTGAACTTATAGTAGTTCCCTCTATCACCATAGAAAATGTCAGGGTAATATCGGTAATAGTTTCGGAGTTATTGAATGCTGGTGAAATATTTCGCACAGCCGCCATGTTGGATTGGTGAGTCGTAACAAAATTTGAAGGGCACGGTCGAGGTCGCCGGGAATAGTGCTATGAACTTTCCGAGTTTCATTGAAATCGCTCCTGCCGTTTAGATTTTATTAGGGCGGGACACACACACGAATCACACACACACACACACACACACACACACGCACACACACACGGACAAAAGGTGATCTCATAAGCCTATTTTTTCAAAATTGAAAATAGGCTAAAAATTAGAGCCGAAATGAAAATGTTAATAAAATAATTAAAGTAAAAATTAGAAAAGTATAGTCTGCCCTATAAAAGGTTAAGCCATGTTACTCCAGGACGAAACTTATGGTGGTAACTGTATTCTATCCACTATGGAAAAAGAAATGGGTAGAAATTAGTTCACGTTCCGGTATTCCGAGATACCTTCTTCAGCTAATGTTGATGTTTGAGTCTTCAGTCCTTTGACTGATTTGATGCAACACTCCATGCCTCCCAGTCCTGTGCTAATCGTTTCATCTATACATACAGTAGCTAGCACAACCTACATCCGGGGCAACCTGTTTAACATATTCTAACTGTTCTTATTCTCGACTCTTCCTTCCATAACTAAGTTTGCTATTCCTGGGTGTCTTACCAACCTATTTCTTCTCTTCATTAGCAGTTGGCAGAAACACCTCTCCTCACCCAATCAACTTAATACTTCTTCATTTGTTAATCTATCTACCATCTGATCTTCATCATTCTCGTATAACACCACATTTCAAACGCTTCTAGTCTCCTCTTTTTTGCTGCTCCAACAGTCCAAATATCACTTCCATAGAGCGCCACGCTCCAGACAATGGGGGCCGATAACCTAGATGTTAGGTCCCTTAAAACAACAATTATCATCATCATATCCTGACAATGGAATGCAAAAATGACTGTCTAATACTTAAATCTATATTTGATATCAACAGATTTCTTTTCTGTAGAAATGCTTTCCTTACCTGAGCCAACCTACGTTTTATATCCACTTTGCTTCGTCCATCACTGGTTATTTTGCTTCCTAAGTAGCTTTTTACCTACCAATTAAACGTCAATGGGGGTTTATGATTTCTTTTGGCTGCATTCCATAACTTTACTTTACATTATTTTTTTTATTTTCATCAAGAATTCTTTCCTCAAGATGCAGACCATACCTTTTAAAAACTCATTCAAATATTTTGGTGAATCGGCTAATATGACAATGCCTTCAGAAAATCTCAGTCTTGAACTTATTTCTCCTTGAATATTCACTCTTACTTTAAATTTTTCTATAATTTCCTTCATTGCTTGTTGAATGTATAGATTGAAAAGTATTATTTATTACAATAACCATGCAGCTATACACTCATGTTGATAGCAGGCATCAGTAAATCAGTGACAATTAATAGCTGAAATTAAGTAATTCCAAACACGTAAACAATAGTACATTATGCAACGAGCCTATAATGGCAATAATTAAGACACGAGTATGTTTATATAACGAGCGTATGCGAGTTTTATAATTTCCATACGAGTGTCTTAATTACCATTATAGGCGAGTTGCATACGACTGTTTATGTTCAGCGATAATTATTATAACTATTGTATGTTCGAACATAAATATTCATAAATATCTGTCGAGATTTCACCAGTTTTATGTACTGAACAGAGCGCATGAGACGCCTCCTATGCCTTGTATTTGTTCATGGCCTCCTCGATTACCCCACTATGACACTAGGCAACGCAGTGAAGTTTAAATTAGAAGGCCTTGGAACTCAGCGCAGGTGAGATGTTATCCTAATCTAATCGGCCAAACATCTGTTTCTTGAGCTGTGATTGGTGGGTGAAATTGTTTCATAATGAAAAATAATGACCATCATTATGATACAGTTTTCTGACATATTATAGTCAGGGTCGAACACAAACAGATATTACAGTACTATGTATTTTTTTAAACAAATGTGTTCACTGGCGGATTTAATTTGATTCCAATCAACATTTTTAAGTTTTCTTAATCTTTCTATATCAAGTAATGAGAGAAAAATAACACAATCGTAGTGAAGAATTCAAATTAATTATTATTATTAATTATTGTGCTGTATTGAAGAAATATAATATAGGCTGTCCCTTAACAGAAAATTTGGGGTCAACTAGAACGTTATTCAAGGTTAGAGGACTTTGTCAGTAAAAATTGTTACGCATTTTACCAATTTTGTATACGTCGAATCAACATCTTTTTGCAATCAACAGGGGATCAGATTCATTATATTGAACCAGAACGAAGAAGTATAATATAGACAATCTATTATGGTAGATTCATATTAACTTAAGTCTTGTTTCCTTTATGTATTTTTCTTTCTACTTGTGACCTTTAATTGTATTTAAATTTTAATGTGTTCTTTGCAAATATATCCATTTTCACTTTGGTATTTGAAGACCCACGGAAAGAATGGGGTAAGTCCATTTCTTTTAGAAAATGAGTTTATGGCGCTTTCTGGTAGCCAGCCATTGTCACTACAGATCAGAGGAAATTATTTTTAGTGGAAACGGAAAGAACGTCTCATGTCCTCTCACTTTTTTATAATTTGGCTTTAGTTTTTATTTGTTTTACATTTACAGTACTTGCTTTATAAGAAATAAATTTGACAAAAGAAACTATGTTGCTTTCCCTCAATGGGGTGTTATAAGTATTTCGTTTTAGTGTTGAAAGTTTAAATTCACTCTCCTGAAAAATATACAGAAAGTGACTTACCCCGATTTTCCCGTGGAGTCTTCATTTATTAACATAGTTTTTAAGATTATTTTATGTTCGACGATTTCGAAATGTAAATATTATATGTCAGAAAACTGTATCATAATGAGGGTCATTATAGTACTATTCTCCATTATGAAACAGTTTCTCCAGCCAATCAGAGCTCATTCATTGACCAATTAGGTAAGGATAGCTTCGCGCATGCGCTCAAAATCCAACATTTCGGACATGAATTACATGTATTAAAGTTCAAATTGGATATCGGATCAACCATTGTAGTGACAATCCCAAACACGAAGACAAAATCAGCACGAACCTTTACGGTAACAAGAAAATACTATGACATATGCAAGAAATTTATGAATCTACGTCCAGAAGTTAGCAACACAGCATCCTTGTATATAAATTACCGACATGGAAAGTGCACCGTCCCATATGTTCACGTAAATAAACTGGCAAATATGAGACAATAAATAGCACTGTACCTTATATCCCCAACTCCAATTTCTACACAGCGCATTGCTTTCAAACCATTTCGGTGACAATATTAGTGAATGCTAATTCTGATCGGCACTAGACATCACACAGACTGTAAACAATAGCATAGCCAGGCAAAGTGAATGGTCTCTGCTTTCGAAATTCTTTGACCCACGCATGCGCTCTGTTCAGTCTGCAAACCACCCAGCGCGCTCTGTTCACAAACTGAAGTTACTGAATCCCACAGATATTTATGAATATTTGTGTTAAAACATATAATAAAGTTATAATTATCGTCGAACATAAACAGTCGTATACAACTCGCCTTTAATGGTAATTAAGACACTCGTGTCTTAATTATTGCCATCATAGGCTCGTTGCATAATGTACTATTATTATTTAAATCTGCGCTGACGAGGGTATCATTGTATACCGAAACATGTACGTATTAATTATAATAATAAACGTTTTTTAAGTGTTTGACAAGGCTGCTATTATATATCGGTCAACACGGATAATATTTAATACCATTCTTCTTAAAGCTTGTGCATTTTATGAATTTGTGATAGTCAATAACACCGACATGGATTAGACCGAGGATGCAACTTTTTTATACAGCCTATATACGGTAATAATTCTAACATAACAGAATTTTCTTTTTTAATTCTCTTTTGCTGACTCGTAAATCAAACTCATTTGAATACATTTCTCTTCCCCCCTTCTATTTATTAGCCTATTTTCAATTTTGAAAAAATAGGCTTATGAGATCACCTTTTGTCCGTGTGTGTGTGCGTGTGCGTGTGTGTACGTGTGTGTGTGTGTGTGTGTGTGATTCGTGTGTGTGTCCCCCCTAATAAAATCTAAACGGCAGGAGCGATTTCAATGAAACTCGGAAAGTTCATAGCACTATTCCCGGCGACCTCGACCGTGCCCTTCAAATTTTGTTATAATTCACCAATCCAACATGGCGGCTGTGCGAAATATTTCACCAGCATTCAATATCTCCGAAACTATTACCGATATTACCCTGACATTTTCTATAGTGATAGAGGGGACTACTATAAGTTCACTTATGTGAATTTTAAAAATATGGTAACTACAAAACCAACATGGCGGCCAAGCGAATTTGCGACTTTTAAATAGACGTTTCTCGCGATTTGACCAACCAAACGCAATGAAACTTGGTACAGTATATGTTTATATACATTGTAATGAACCGACATATAACTTCGTTCAATTGTTTACATAATCACAAGATGGCGGATGTGCGAAATATTTCACCGGCATTCTATATCTCTGAAACTATTAGCGGTATCTCCCTAAAATTTTGTACGGAGATAAAGGGCACTACTGGAAGTCCATCTATAAGATTTTCAAAAACCGGTTAACTACAAAACGAACATGGCGGTTATGCGAATTTGAACATTTTAAATAGACCTTTCTCGCGATTTAATGTTCCAAGCGCACTGAAACCTGGTACAGGAAATATTTATACACATTGTAATCCACTGGTATCTAATTTAGTTCAATTGTTTACATAACCTTAAGATGGCGGCAGTGCGAATTTTAAAATTAAGTTTTTATTTCTTGTGATGTAGTCATGCGATCGAAGTGAAAGTTTGAATAATGAACCTACGCAATAATTTTCCTTTAATGGTACATGACTATGGCCTATACATTTAACAATCCAACATGGCGACCATCCGAAATATTTAGACGATACTGAATATCTACGAATCTATTTAACAATCAAACTGCATTTTTTAATGTTCATAGGGGCTATGAACTTAAGTTCACCTATAGGACTTTAAATAACCTGGTGATCACAAATCCAACATGGCGGTGACGCGAATTATAAATATTCACGTGGACGTTTCTCGCAATTTAACCATCCGCGTGCAGTGAAACTTGGTACAGTAAATCTTTATCCGAATGTTAATCCACTGGCATCTAATTTATTTCAATTGTTTCCATAACCTCAAGATGGCAGCTGTGAAAATTTTTAAATCTCCTTGTTTTTTTCTTGTGTCCTAATTATGCGATTGAAGTCTGAATGCTACACGTACACAATAATCTGCATGTAACAGTACATAACTCTAGGACCTACATATATAAAATCCAACATGGCGACCATCCGAAATATTTAGTCGGTTCTCAATATCTACGAATCTATTATAGCAATCAAACTGAAATTGTGTATGTTGATAGAGGCAATAAACATAAGTAGGATATATGAAAATAGGCTGTATAGTTCTTCACGGAACTACTTGTTTGTTTCCTTATAACTAGAGAACGGCTGGGTGGATTAACGTAAAATTTGATACAGATATCCATCAGAGACACGACACTAATCATTGATGTATTTCTTCTCCTTACCTCTCATAACAGGGGGCCTACCCCCTTAAAATACATGCTGAAATAAGCGTAGAAGGGCGAGACAAAGCTCATTCTCAGACCCTCAATGTGAGAAACGAAACTCGGGGGCCCTAAAAGGACCCCGACAACCACATTTTAAGGCCCTAAAACCATTAGTTTTTGAGATATTCCCTAAAAACTAATTTCACTTAATAAATTAATGAAGGAATGCATGCCGGTAACAATGGCAACATAATCTCAGAGGTCCATCTATTTCTGTAAGACGCAATGCAATTCCATTTATTACATTACTGTGAAGGTTTGCAAACGACAATAAGGTTATAACGGATCCAAATTAAGCTGAAATATTCATCAATAGCCTACATATAATGCGCTTAAGGGGTCAAGGGGTACTCTAGAATTTTTAACGCGATTTACTCGTGCGGGTATGGTACGGAAGGTCTATTATATCCCTATCCCTATATTGTTATATTATTATTATTACTATTCTTTTAATTATTATTATTATGGCGTACAACGACGAGACAGAGCTCATTTTCAAACCCTTGGTGTCAGAAACAAAACTCGGGGCCCCTCAAGAGCCGTAAAGGGTCCCAGAAAACTAATTTCATTTAATAAACTAAAGAAGGAATGCAAGTCACTAACCATGACAACAGTATCTCAAGAGGTGGCATCCAACTTTCCATCTATTTCTGGAATAAGTAATGCCACTCCATGTATTACATTTCTGTGAAAGGTTGCAAATGGCTATAAGGTTATCACGGAACCAACTAAAAATTGTAAAATTCATCAATCCGCTTAAGGGGTTCAAGGAGTACTCTAGATTTTTAGCCTATTTCCAATTTTGAAAAAATAGGCTTATGAGATCACCTTTTGTCCGTGTGTGTGTGTGAGGTGTGTGTGTGTGTCCTCTAATAAATTCTAAACGGCTGGAGCGATTTCAATGAAACTCGGTAAATTCATAGCAATATTCCGGGCGACCCCGACCGTGCCCTTCAAATTTTGTTACGTCTCACCAATCCAACATGGCAGCTGTGCGAAATATTTCAGCAGCATTCAATATCTCCGAAACTATTACCGATATCGCCCTGAAATTGTGTACGGTGATAAAGGGCACTACTAGAAGTTCACCCATGAGACTTTCAAAAACCTGGTTACTACAAAACCAACATGGCGGCCAAGCGAATTTCAGACTTTTGAATAGACCTTTCTCGCGATTTAACTATCCAAACATAATGAAACTTGGTATAGGAAACGTTTATACACATTGTAATGCACTGGAGTCTAAGTTAGTTCAATTGTTTACATAACCTCAAAATGTCGGCTGTGCGAAATATTTCACTGATATTCTATATCTCCGAAACTATTACAGATATCACCCTGAAATTCTGTACGGTGATGAAGGGTACTAATAGAAGTTTAACTATGTGACTTTTATAAACCTGTAAAGAAAAAAACGAACATGACAGCCAAGCGAATTTGAAATATTTTAATAGACTTTTCTCGTGATTATACTTTCTGAGCGCAGTGAAATGTGGTACAGGAAATGTTTATACACATTGTAATGCACTCGTATCTAATTTAGTTCAATTGTTCACATAACCTCAAGATGGCGGCTGTGCGAATTTTAAAATTAATTTCTTATTTCTTGTATCGTAATCATGCGATCGAAGAGAAAGAGTGAATAATGAACCTACGCAATAATTTTCCTTTAATGTTACAGGACTCTATGGCCTATACATTTAACAATCCAAGATGGCGACCATCCGAAATATTTAGACGGCTCTGAATATCTACGAATCTATTATAGCAATCAAACTGATTTTTTTAATGTTCTTAGGGGCTATGAACTAAAGTTCTCCTATAGGTCTTTAAATAACCTGGTGATCACAAATCCAACATGGCGGCGACGCGAAATATAAATATTCACTTGGACGTTTCTCGCAATTTAACCATCCGAGTGCAGTGAAAATTGGTACAGTAAATCCTTATACGAATGTAAATCCACTGGCATCTAATTTATTTCAATTGTTTCCATAACCACAAGATGGCAGCTGGGCGAAATTTTAAAATCTCCTCGTTACTTCTTGTGTCCTAATCATGCGATTGAAATTTGAATGCTACACGTACACAATAATCTTCGTGTAACAGTACATAACTCTAGGACCTACATATTTAAAATCCAACATGGCGACCATCCGAAATATTTAGTCGGTTCTCAAAATCTACGAATCTATTACAGCAATCAAACTGAAATTTTGTATGTTGATAGTCGCAGTTAACATAAGTAGGATACATGAAAATAGGCTGTATAGTTCTTCACGGAACTACTTGTTTTCTACGTTTTCCATCTAGTTATCCTTCCATCTCGCTCTTATACACACACACATCCACGAGGCACGTGCATCAAGTTGATTTACGAGGAGTGTCGACCTATTTTAAGGTCATCTTCAGTTCATTCTCTAGCATGAGAGTGTACTGTGTGAGTAGTGGCGACGCCATGCGTGGCTTACCACGAGGTTAGTGCTGGGTAATAGCAGATACCTGGCCGTCATACGGGTATCGAGGGACAACAACGTGAGCACTATCTAGCGGTGCAACCTGGCGGTAACTTACCCCACCCCGTGCCCCACCCACGGCCGACTGAATTCGAGCTGCGCTCTATACCGGCCTTGACAATCCCAGTTAGAGCCCATGCATAACGTGTAATTGGAAAATTTCTAATCGGCGCCGATAGAGCGCACTCCCATCCCATTGTAGGCGCGATTAATAAACAGCTGTACAGTACGTTTATTAAATGTGTAATCTCAAGAACCACTGGATGGATTTTGATGCGGCTTTCACCATTCTGTACAGGTAATCTCGAGGAAGATTTCTGGAGAAAATTATTTATGATCAAAGGGAGCCAAGCAGTAACGATTTCAGTGAAAAGGTCGAAAAAAGAGCCTGGCGTCCGTGCGCTTTTTAAGCTCACGCTGGGCAAACCGTTAAAAATATAAATATACTATGAGTGTAAGAATTGTTCAGCGTGAGAAATTCAACAAAAAGGTCCGCGAGAGCATATCTCTATCTTCGATACATCGCCCACTATAGGTGATTTTAGTTTGGACGGAAGGGGGATTTGTGTATCATGCACCTCGCCATTCTTAAATTACGTCTGACAGGAATTCCTTGCACATTCATAACTGTTCCCGGGCGAAGCCGGGGCGGGATGCTAGTGACACTATATAATTATTATCATTATAATTTCACCATTATCAAATTTAAAATTATATTTCTAACAGAAAGAATTCATGATGAAAATTAATAAATGTAAAACAAAAATACTGGAATGCAGCCGAAATAAATCTGAAACCTCTATGGAGATCAAATTGACAGGTGAAAAGCTGAAGGAAGTAGAAGAATTCTGTTACTTAGGAAGTAGAATAACCAGTGATGGACGAAGCAAAGAGGATATAAAAAGTAGGTTGGCTCAGGCAAGGAAAGCTTTTCTACAAAAAAGGAATCTGCTGACATCGAATATAGATTTAGGTATTAGGAAGTCATTTTTGAAAGCCTTTGTCTGGAGCGTGGCGCTCTATGGAAGTGAAACTTGGACTATTGGTGCAGCAGAAAGGAGGAGAATAGAAGCATTTGAAATGTGGTGTTACAGGAGAATGATGAAGATCAGATGGGTAGATAGGGTTACAAACATAGAGGTATTAAGACGAGTGGGAGAGGAGAGATGTTTCTGGCGACTGCTAATGAAGAGAAGAGATAGGTTGGTAGGACACATACTAAGACACCCAGGAATAGCTAGCTTAGTTATGGAAGGAAGGGTCGAGGACAAGAACTGTAGGGGTAGACCAAGGTTAGAATATGTTAAACAGATTGCCTCAGATGTAGGGTGTGGTAGTTATGTAGAGATGAAACGATTAGCTTAGGACAGGGAGGCATGGAGAGCTGCATCAAACCAGTCAAAAGACTGAAGACTCAAACAACAACATCACAAAATAAAATAGCGTGCTAATAAATCTAAGAGAAATTAGACATACCTTGCACCTTTTTCGGGTACATTGGACACAATTCCAGCACCGTCCCTTCAAAAGGAAAGAGAGGATGAAAATTACAGCCGGGAGCAAGTAGCAGCCAATCGTGTGTTGTGTTTTGTGTTAAGAGATCTTTCGACAAATTATCAGATACCGTGTGCCTTCTTTTTCACGAAGCAGCTGTCAGGACGGGATTTATATAAACTCCTGCTGGACGTTATTCTCGAGGTTGAACAATGCGGTTTCATAATTATAATAATTGTCTCTGATAATCACAAAACTAACACTACAATGATGAGGCATTTAGGGGGAGGGAATTTGCAACCAATTGTCAATCACCCATACGACGATGCTAGGAATTTATTCCCTAGTTTTGATCATTGTTACATTCTAAAAAAAACATTAGAACGCAGTTTCTGTTACGAGAGATGACTGATGGTACTGGAATAATTTCAGGGAAATACTTGTCATTACTATACAAAATGCAAAAGGATGAGATCGTCAAACCGGTCAGACACCTCACTAACAAACACATCGAACCCACTAAATTTGAAAAAATGAATGTTCGGCGGACCAAGGAAGTGTTCTCGTCAGAAGTTATTGGTGCCATTAGTACACTGAAAGACAATATACGCATGCACCCGGGAGCGTACACATTCATGGACGCAGAAGCAACCTTAATTTTTTTGAAAAAACTTAATAAATGGTTCGCTATGCATGACGTAAGCATCACATATCATCATATTCAGTCTAGAAATCCAGATAAAGGGCATTTTTTTTCTCATTAAATGACAGTCGCCTAAACTGGCCAGAGGAATATTTTCTTTCTTACCATGAAACTTTGAAAGCTGCTAGTAACGCTGCTAGAAAGGACTTCTGAGTTCTGAGACTTACGAAGCTACCTATACAATTAATCACGGATTCAACTGTCCAGTGCATAAGGTATCTTCTAAAAATGGGTAGAGGAAAGTCGCCAAATATGGGGAGTTTTTTTTATAGGTCTCACATTAGACATAAGAAGGAACGGAATAATTTTGGTTTTCTCACCAATGTAAACCTCAGGCGATATACTACGTATATTAAAAATATGGGCACGTTTGATGTTGTAATACCCGCTGATATTATTGTTAACTTTAAAAGTGCACTTTCCCCGTATTAGGCAACCGGGTTTCGTAATATGGGGAGGTGAGAAACCTCACGGTTTTATTTAAAATAGGTACACTGAATAGTATACCCTACTAATTAAAGCATTAATTCTGACAATGTAATGAAATCATGAACACAATAGTACAAACATGAATATTTTAAGTTAATAACAGTCCTATTTTCCTGTTACCGAACTTCCAAACCGTTCAGCAGGAAAATGCATAAACTTTAATGAAAACCGAGTGATTCTGATCGAATTCAACTGTAACGAGGTGCAAGGTATATCTAATTTCTCTTAGATTTATTAGCACGCTATTTTATTTTGTGATATAATTTTCATTTTGATATTGCGGGAATTATAATGATAACATATAGTGCCACTAGGGGTGGGGAAAAGTGGGTATTTCGGGAAACATTAATCATATCTCTCTTAATAGGCACAATATCAAAACCGTACAAAATGGACAATATTCCCCTAATAATTACCTAAAACTTTTGTCTGAAATAATTTTTAATATGACCCACCATTACGCCAAGGGATGAGAAAAATGATTTCAGAATTATAAGAAAATGCCGAGAGCTATCAGAGGTTGCCATGGCAACACTACTTAATTGATGAGGGATGAGCCATCAGACGTTGCCATGACAACGCACTTGCACGAGATCATATTCAGATTTCCATCTGACTAAGTGTGAAGCGGCTTCGGTGACGTAACTGGTAGCATGCTGAACTTCTATGCCCAAGGTCGCGGGTTCAAAGCCGGCCGAAGTCGTCGGATTTTGTAAGAGCGCTAAAATCCCTTAGTATGCTTTCCTTTAAAGGGAATGTTCCAACGTTCGTTGCGAGTTGCTGGTTGCGGTGGCATCTAGTAGCCAAGTTCACAGCTAGGTGTCGTTGACGGAAGTATCTGGTAGCAACATTAGGAACTACTGCTTGAAATTGACCGTCTGCAGTCCTTACCTGAATTACAGCCTAATACAGCCATCACAATTCACACTGTTTCTCAGACAGATTCTACACTCACCCAAAGTACACGGGGTTACATGACCGCGTTGTCGCAGCCCCTAAACTGAGGAACCAACCAAAATCTCTGCGGGAGATATAATTTTGCGTGAAGAAGTAACAGACCGTTACATAGTTACACATCAGTGTCGAAACCTTGCATAAGGACAGTGTGACCAAAATTATAAAAATGGACCCCAAATGACAAGAAGGTTACCGTCCCCATAAGACAATAAAATGTTTAAAATATGCATAAAATGCCGAAAAACAAAGTTAATTAAGCTCCAATTATAAAATACTTTCTCGCAATAAATGAGGTCTGATCCTTCTACGAAAACCTGCATATTCTACCTATTTTCGCCTATCCCCAAGTTTGTCCGTTGAATTCTACCTCCGCCTTCCGGCGTGCCGAGAGGACTTTTTTTTTTTTCGAGGGAAACCGTGGGGAAATCTTTAAAAGACAGATTGCACGCTTCCGGACTTACAACTGTGCAGGATTCTTACCTACTAAAAACCCACAAACCCTATTCTTGGCTTTAGGCCACCTCGGAACTGCCTGTTCAGCCTTACTTCAGGGTGGAGCCACTGTTACGACCAGAGGTCTCAGTCAATTTCATTTAACGTGATGATAATGAAATTACTCATTAACATCTTCACTGTCTTCAGCAAGCAATCTTCTCGGTTCCTCTTCTTTTTTGTTTTCAGCAGCTCAGAGATGTAGAGAGCAATCTGTGCCCAACTTTCTCTGCTGCTGAGCATTTTATCCACCACATTGTCTGGTGTAATGACTCCAACTTTTGTCTCCAGAAGCCTTCGAAGATTTCTTCACTTCAAGCATGCAAAGAACGTATGCTGAACGTCATCCCATTGTTCATCACAATAACGACACCGTGAACTCGGTGATTTACCCATTCGATGGAGGTATGCTTCATAATAACCATGGCCAGAGAGAAACATGGTAATCTAATAATAATAATACTAATAATAATATCTATGAAATAAAAATGAATCGCTAAATGTGTTGCTAAGCGCAAAACGCGATAACGGCTAGACCAATTCGGCTAATGATTCTTTTCAAATATTCATTTGAGTCCGAAAAAGCTTTTACGGAGAGAAAATTAGGAAAAATTGCCCGGAAAACGTAATAATCCCCTTTTTCAGTGCCTACCCATGCGTTGCTATTGTTACTAGTGTGGCGGCAGTAGCACAGTTTGCCAACGGATACCACCACGGGCACAGTCTAATTTGCGATTGCTATTAGTGAATGATCGAGGACGGACATCATTCCAACATTTACGAACTGTTAATGGTGATTTGTGTGGCTCTTTCAGAGAACCCTGTTTACGTTTGCAACTGCTAGAAAATGACGCTCATTGGGATCAAACTCTGAATGATACTGCAATTTCTTCACAATCTCATCAAATAAGAACATTGCTTTCTATAATTATATCAACATGCTTCCCATCAAAACCAATTGATTTATGGATAAAATACAAATATGATATGAGTGACTATATCTTGCATCAAATGCGCATTGCAACAGGAAGTCCGCATTTACAAATCAGTGAAAAAATGTACAACGAGGCGTTGATATCAGTTGAGAACAATGTGCTTGATGACATCAAAGAACATATCTCAATTAGGCAATATGGCCGCACCCAGTCGTCCGATGCACAGCGCTTTTAATCAAGAGTTGCAACGCGTAAAGGTGTACGATTTCGATGCGTTAAGGGAATCAGTTCGAAAGAAACTCCCGCTGCAGAACCAACAACAAGAATATGTACAGTATTTGATACTCTTATGAAAGTTACAAATGATGGAACTGGAAGGATTCACTTTTTGGACGCTCCCGGGGGTACAGATTTGTTTTAAAATTTGATTTTAGCAAACAGGAGATATTCGTCAAATATTGCCAGTGATTCCGTGGTTAACGCCAGCTGATGAACTCAATTAATGTTTCAAGTCCTCCATTTTGTGGAAACAGATCAACTTACTAAAATAAGCAAGAATATGCGTGTCGAGTTGCAAAATGATCCAACTGGAGAAATATTTTCAACTCATTGGCATTGGAAATGGCAAATTCCCTTCACACGTTTTGACTGGTTGCAGTACATTTCCTGACAAATCTTGTCAGCTTACTCATACAAAAGGTGTTCCCAAACGTTGCTCAAAATTACTTAGATCATATTTGGTTGAGCGAATTTCAAAATTCAAATGAAATAGCCGGTGATTTCAGGACATACAAATCAGTTGATTCTGCTACCAACCAAGATGTCAATTATCCACCCGAATGTATGAACTCGCTGGATTTGACAGGATTTCCACCTCACAATCTTCAATTAAAGGTCGGATCGGTGATTACAATGTTGCGAAATATCAACCAACCACGTCTCTGTAACGGCACGCTACTAGCTGTGAAAGCAATAATGATCAACGTGAACGAAGCAACTATTTTAAAGGGGAATTACTAAGGAGAAGACGTTTTGATACCATGCATCCCAATGATTCCCACTGACATACCATTTGAATTTAAACAACTGCAGTTTCCAGTGTGGCTTGCATTTGCTATGACCGTAAATACATCCCAGGGGCAGTCATTAAGTGTTTCGGGCATTAATCTTGAAAACCCGCGTTTTTCGCATGGCCTATTTTATGTTGCCTTATCCCGTGTTGCAAAACCATCAACTTTGTTTGTTTACGCGCCAGGTAATCAAACAAAAAATATCGTTTACCATAAAGCATTATAATGAAAATATAATTTAACAGAAGAATTTTCTTTGGAACAGGTTAGTATTATTACTAGGGCTAGGATTTGTAGGTGCTAAAAATCGGGAAAATATTTATTTTTTATGTATTTAAGATACCTGAAATATGTGACCAAAAAGTAAAAATATTTGTTTATAATTTAGTTTATTAATGTGAATATAAACAATATGCAGTAGCCTACTCACGAATGCAATTTATGATTTTATGCCTCGCTGACTGCTGAAGCATTACAATACACAACGAGATACATCTTCAGGTTGTCCATCACAAATGACCGACGACTATCGCGAATCGCTTCTTCCGAAGTCTCGAAACTGCGGCAATATGTTTCTTGCCCTTGAGGTGTTGTGTAACTTGAGATCGCTGTTCAGCCTTCATTGCTTTCCCACATGGTTGGCAGAACAGAACGCTCCCATCAGAGGTAAATCTATCTTTAAATTCTTTAACAAACTGCTGCAGACGATAATCCTTAATTGCTTTTATTCTAGGCATCGTAGAACTGCCTTACACTTCACAGTGCGAAAGATGAACTGCATTTGAGTGACACTGGTTCCAGGTAGCTGGGTGGGGGGAGGTTTGCCAAGTGCTGCAATATGGCTATGGACAAAGAAATCCCCAGCTTCCACAGTGAGTGTCACGGGGCGACAAGTTAATAATAACACAGTTGCAAGCTAACATAAGCTCTGCATGACGATTAGATAGCGCACAGGTTCTTCCGCGTTGTAACACAGAACAAAAATTCAATCAACTGAAAAATCTAGCATACTGATTTTAAAAAATGTAAATATTATGTCTATTTATGTGATAATAAGTGAAAAGCAGGAATTTATGTGTTTATAGAAAAAATGCTTATAATATGTATTTACATTAAAAATATTTATTTACCTAATAATCCTAGCCCTAATTATTACATGAGCAAGAAGTATTTCATTATGTGGCAGTAAATTAACAGCCAAACCCAAGAATTGTGATCATGTGAGGAACACACTTACGCCAGTGACATCGGCAGTATTTTTTGATGGAATTTTATCTTCATAGTGTTGATTGGAATAAGTGATTTCTATGATAATTATTTGCCCCGAAGAAAGAAGATTACGAATGGGGACATTAACTTCACGCCATCAACTTATCAAATTACTTAATTTGCAACGGGGGATAATATGGCTCAGTGAGGGATTTGAAGACCTGCCAAACAGCTTCCATCTACGCAACAGTCAGTGTTATTTCTGAGTAGTGATATGCTGATATCTTTTCGAGTGTTTCCTTAGTCACTATGAAGATATTAAGATAGCAGCTACTTAAAACACATAGTTTCTTAGTAACTTTTGGTAGCATTAGAAAGTTTACTCAATTCATGTTGATGATGTAATGATTGGCATTATTCTGAATTTTGTGTGCAGTGCAGACTGAATTGGGTTTCAATACATTGTCATTTATTTTGACAGAACGACGTCTGTTGGGTCATCTAATTAATTATAATAATAATAATAATAATAATAATAATTTTCTTGTACGTAATGTACCGATATGAGTCATGTTACCAACTGTAAGTTGAGTAAATAAAGATAATAATGATAATAATATTAATAATAATAATAATCCTTTATTCGTAAAACTGTTCTCAAGATCTCATCAATAGTATTTTTTTTTATCGAACGCATGCGGATACGTGTTCAGATTTTTCTGTGAGATTGGCCGGTCGCTAGCGCGTTGCCACTTTGTATGAGTAGACAGTCGCTTCACTTGTCTCTCTTCCTTTTGAGTAACATAGGAGAGCGAATTCAAAGGACGAATTGAGTAGGAGTGGTAGTGGTAAGCAGCCGAGTTACGGTCAATTTAAGAAACAGGTTTCGATTTTACGTCACGTTTCTTTCACAAGTAAAAGGGGACACTCGTGATCTTAACTGATCAAGATGTTTTCCTCAACATCTAAATCAAGCATGACAAACTCACCGTCCGCACGAATGGCAAGTGTAGAGCGTCTTGTACACAAACTAATGTGGGTAGACACGTAATCGACAAGAGCTTTCACAATATCTAGGGCACTGTCTACTTACCGATAACCCGGAACAGAGGGGCTAACTTCAATAGCTGACAACATTACACCAGTTGTTTCCAACCATTCTGTATAACTGTTTGACACTTTTCATTTATTTCTTTTTTATGGATGGCAGCACCCGTCTTATGGATATTATTGGCATCAATGAACGGGGGAAGAAAGCAGAGATCATTGACCCAACTATTAGATTTGAATACTACATGAATCTACGAGAAGAAGTAGACAAAGAGAAAAAGTGAATATATGAACCCACGATTCCCTGTATTTCTAGAGAAAGTTCACATGCATACAATAGCAGTTACTAGCGTATTTCTGCACTCTAGGGGTACTAATTCAAAGTTATTTGTCATCTGGGGAAGGATTTACAAAATAGAAAAGGAAAGTTCAAGAAGAAATTGTTATAACAAACCTCAAATCATCAGTGGCCATCCTAAGCAACCATTTGTTTGGACCACTTCAAAACAACTAGCTATGTAATAACTCTTGTTTTACGATCAATGTATCTGAATTTATAAAATTATGTTTATAATTTTGTGTCTTTTGTCAAACCCCTTAAGGGCCATTCTACACGAGCGGGTAAAACGCCCCTTAATTGCATTGATGAATTGTGCAGTCAACGTTAGTTCCGTGATAACCTTATAGCCATTTGCAAACCTTCACAGAAATGTAATAAATGGAGTGACATTGCTTCTTACAGAAATAGATGGAAAGTTGTAAGCCACCCCTTGAGATTTGCATTCCTTCATTAGTTTGTTAAATTAAATTAAATTAGTTTTCTGGGAATATTTCAGAAACTGTTGGATTTAGAGCCTTATAATGTAGTTTTCGAGGACCCTTTAGGGCCCCCGAGTTTTGTTTCTGGCACCGAGGAGATTTGTCTCATCGTTGTACGCCATAATATAATACTAATAATAATATAATAAAGGGAGAAATTATAACACCTATTTTATAAATTATTAATGCAGCCAATGGCCATGTACTTATCTTTTCAGGACGGGTCAGGGAAGGGATATTATCAGAGAAAGAAGCATTCAATCACGTATGAGCAAAATGGAAATGGCCTACCATTTAACTAAGGACATCTATAAGAAAAGGTCAATATCCTTCAACGCAAAACGAAAACATTACAGCAGTGTCATCCGTCCGGAGGTCTTGCATGCTTCTGAATGCCTCACGATGAACAAAAAAGGCTTGGTCGAGAAACTGGAGGCCAAAGAAAGAAAAATTTTGAGAAAGATATTGGGTTCCATCAAAGACAATGGGGAATACAGAAGACGGCATAACCATGAACTATATACTCATGTGGAGAAAATAAGTAACGCCATCCGGAAGAGAAGGATACCATTTTTTGGGCATGTGAAACGAATGAGCCCAGCGAGACTGACCAACCGCAACATAACTTACTTTCAGGAGAGAGAAACAAAATGGGCCTGGTTCATAGAACTGGATAAAGATCTGAAAGAAGTGGGGATTACACCAATAGACATTCAGGAGCGCCGCACTCAAAAGGAAACTTCAAGCTTGCAAAGGTTTCCAAGAAAAACCGAAGCTGAAAACGGGAATGATTTGGACCCAGGAACGGAAGGAAGTCCACCGAGAACGAATGCGGGCGTACTGGTCAAACATCAAAGCCAGTAGGAGACAGTGGGGATGACGCGGTCCGTAGATGGCCTATACGAAATGAATGAATGAATAATATGGAGATAGGAATATAATAGACCTGCCGTACCACACCCGCGGGTGTAAATCGCGTGAAAAAATTCTAGAGTACCCCTTGATCCCCTTAAGCGCATTAAACGTATTGATGAATTTTACGGCTTAATTTGGTTCCGTGATAACCTTCTAGCCGTTTGCAAACTTTCACACTAATGTAATTAATGGAATTGCATTGCGTCTTACAGCAATAGATGGACCTCTGAGAATCTGCTGCCATGGTTACTGGCTTGCATTTGTTCATTAGTTTATTTAATGAAATTAGTTTTCTGCGAATATCTCAAAAACGGTTGGTCTTAAGGCCTTCAAATGTGGTTTTCGGGTATCCGAGTTTTGCCTCTCACATTGAGGGGCTGAAAATGAGCTTTGTCTCGTCCTTCTACGCCTATATTAGCATGTATTTTAAGGGGGTAGGCCCCCTTTTATGAGGGGTACGGAGAAGAGTTATACCAATGATAAGTGTCGTGCCTCTGATGGATATCTGTACCGAAGTTTACGTTGATACACCCAGCCGTTCTCGAGTTATAAGGGAACAAAGTTGTCCACATACGAACAAACAAACAAACAGACAGACAAAAAACGCGCGCATCTATCAAAAACAGTCTGAAACGCGTAAACAACTCAATTTTCCGTAGAAATTCAGAGAAAAACAGACCAACTTTCATTTTTATATACAGAGAGATATACTGCACCGCTCGGTGTTGACCGTGTTTTATTGCACAAATTCAGGTTTCACTCGCTAACCGTTGGAGATATACGAAAAGTGATGAGGACCCTTCGGATAGAAAATTAAATGTTAAAACTCATGTACGCCATCAAAAGTTTGCTATTTCTTAGCGTTCCCATTTTATTTGAAATGGAATTATGAAATTTTGAAACCAAAGGGTGTAGTGACGTTGTGCCCAACTCTAGGAATGGGTATTCCAAGATTCAGACACCTAGATATCAAGGGAAAGGCTACAGCCGCTTTTGAAAGTTGAGATATTTGAATATCGCGCTCCATTCCTTCCAGAAGGAATTGGAAATTTTATGCAGCCAAGAGCATGTCAAGTGACGTAGCGAGTAATAGCAGAGGTCGAGACTATTTGTTGATTAAATAGTTAGCCATGGAGTAGAGACTTGAGACTTGGATCAGATTACTGGCACGGTCAAATGAAAGAGAATGCACTTAGTATCAAGTAACTCGGACCAGGGATACCAGAGATATGAGGATTTCTAGATTTCAGCGTGATGCAGCGTGACCCTGACCGTTTTGAATAAAAGCCGGCCGGTCCAAGCAACATCAGCTCACTTCGAACCAAGCTCTTGCATAGCAAGGTGCTGCTACGCTGAGCCAAGGCACATGGTTGCCGGATCTACGCAAAAGTTATCTTCAAAATTGTGATAGTCACAAAAGTGCTGCGATACATGTGGAACTTAGTAAGTTTTCGGCAGAGAGAATCACTAAGGTGATTGATATTTTTCTACGGACACTGGTGAAATATTTTATTTCTACATGGACATATGCTAGACTTTGTCTAGAACGTACTTTGTCACAGTCCAGTAATAATCATTCAATACTTGGATATTTTAGTCCAATTCAGTCAGTTTCATAATTGTAACTTGATAACCACTCCGATCTTTCAGTATATTGAAGGCCAGTCTATCACGGTGTTGTTCATTAGCCGACAAAGGGAAACTATATGTTGCTTCGCGCATGATAGATGGTGATAAGCCATGCCCAGGGAACGATCTTCAGAACAGCCGTTGATTGGTTTAGACTGTCAGTGATTTCTTGTACTGAAAAGATTACCGTGAGTTATGTTACAACTGACATATTAGAGAATAGATCATTTAGATCTGACCCCATTTAAGCAAACTGTTATGGCGTTAACAGAAGTAAATATTAAAATGGATCAGCAGTTACTTCAAACTTCAAGAGATATTACCACTATGTCTTGTTAGACAGATTGTGTATATATAATGGCGGCCGATACAAGGATTAGACGTGCGTGTCCGATAGGGCATGTATCTGGATAAATCTGGTACAGACCAGGTTCACTACGCTTCAAGACCAACGAGAAATGTAAGCCACATTTTGACTTTATATTATGCCTAGCTAATTGGAACAAACTCATTTTCTGCAGATGACCAACACATTTATTTTTCTTCGTATTTAAATCTTGCAATGATTTACGCAAGACATATTAGAGTTATTCTGAATATTTTCAGCACTCAGAACAGTTTAGGATCGATGACCGAGCATAACGAGGATTTATTTGAATATTTCATATTTTTCAGATAATCACGGAAAACAGCCGATGTAACTGTAAAAGTTAATAATTATTTTTGTTGAGAAATGGATATTTTATCCATATTCGAAGATTCGAACATGTGGATTCTCACATAATGAAATAATAATTAAATATATTTAAAATAATATAACAAATAATAATAATAATAATCCACTAATAATAATAATAATAATGATTTTCATAACTTTTCTAAATAATTCTTGGATCTTATATTTTCTAATAATCACATTTATTGAGAGAGAGCCTATGAAGTAGTTTAATCATTTCTAGTTTGGAACAGGTGATTTTCCGAAGGAGAGTGGTTAGCGAAAGCCCGCATTCAACCAACGTTACAGTTCTGGTTGAACAGTTAATATTTGCAATGAGCAAAGTATATTTTTCAGATAACACGGAGAGGCATGAAACGGGAAGCAATTGATAATTGTATCAAATAGGATATTTTTGTATTTATATAAAATCATGACGTAGATACACATTCGAAAGTGAAGTAAAGATTATCAAAAGTATGGTAAATTCACGGGTTGAACTGAATGGTAAAATAAAATAAACTTGTAAGTTTATAAATCTTCCAGTGTTGATAACAAGCAGAAGCTTGATTTATTGTATAAATTTTGGGAAGAAAATTTATGTGTGTGGAGTAATTGAAATGCCATTCCCAGGTGCGCATGTTTAAGTCGCAGGAATGAGGAGGTTTTTATTTGAGCATCAATCAAATAGCAGGTTCGATGACTCAGTATTATAGAAGGAGTATTGGAACTACACATTGCGTCGTATGAATGACCCGAAGGTTATTTCTTAAAAACCATCAGTTCTTATTTCAACCTTGTTTACGGATTCCATTAAGACTTTGATTTTGCTAGAACCCGGATTTGTCATGATAGTATTTTATTCTTCTTCAGAGGAAGACCTTTGCCGTTGTTGTTGGAATATTGTGTTCTTATAAAAATAATAGAATGGGCCACTGCCAATTAAAAATAATTCTATAACCACGAATAATTTGAAGGATGTTTTCAATCCTAGTGCCATGAACTAAATGAATTTATTATGAAGCTACAATTCTTATTTCAGCATTCTGTCGAAGAATTGCAAGTTGTGAAAGTTACTAAAATGGCCACAAATATAAATATTTTTCTTAATAATGATTCCAAGTGGAAAATCGAATAGTTGGATGGTCCAACAACTTATTGATCAAGTTGATGATTCAGAAATCATATATTTTGTTAGGAACTTGAAGTTCATAATCGAGTCACTTCTCGAAACGTTTAATATCAGAAGAACAATTAATTTTGTTGTGCTTCGCATAGTTCTTCGATGCTATGCTCAAGGTCAAATACTTTTCAGATGTTATTAATATGTGTAAATAATTTGTGTTGATTCAGAGATAATAATATTTTTTGACAATATTTTTTGAAACTGGAAAAATAAGTGAAAATTAAAAATTCTATGAACATTTATTCTACGAGTGTTAATATTATGTAAAAATTCAAACAGTGAACTACGATATTTCCAGTAAAGACAATTACATTTGAACTGGAATTAATTATTAATAATTTTGGAACACAGTCTACAGGACTAACAATCAGACTTGTGTTTCCAAAGATAATTGTCCAATGTGTTGGAAAATTTCTGTACATTGTGTAAATAGGAATGTGGGTCGCCACACATGAATGATGCTGCTTTGAGCATTTTATTTTGCAGTCAATTTTAAATTCAAAATAAAATGAGATAATTTTACATGATGTGTTATGCCCAGTTGAATCTCCTTCTATCCTTATTGTTGCATTGAGCCAAAAATCAGTAAAGCATTTTTTTCATTTGAAGTCGTTTTTGCGATTAGCTTTAACCCATCTGGCGCCCCGGGATATGTTGACTCTCGTGCTGACTGATTATTGGTAAAATGCATATGTGGTCGTGCGGACTCCGGTCTAAACGGGCACAACGTCACAAATGTCGGTTTTACTCGCTAACCGTTGGAGATACACGAAAAGTGATAAGGACCTTCTGGATAGCAAATTAAATTTCAAATCTCGCATTTGCCATCAAAAATTTGCTATTTCCTACCGTTCTCTTTTTATTTGACATGGAAATTTGAAATTTTGATACCAAAGGGTGTAGTGACGTCACTAAAATGGTCACCATTTTTTAATAGTGCAAAATTTCGAAATCAAAAGCATCCTATATGTAAACCTGTTAAATCAGCTACATCCATGCAAAATTTCATTTAAATCGGACCAGTGGTTCTTGCGTTATTGAGTAACACACAGACAGACACACACAATCTCATTTTTATATGATAATTTAATTTAAAATAATTCTGTTGCTCACGGTCAAATTCAAGTTTTATAAAACCTTTGATAAAACTTTCCATAAAATAGGACATGTTCTATTGCGTAAAATTAATTTTACGAAACGAACCAATCAGGGAAGCTGAAATGAAGATTATGCTGGCGCCACGTGGTGAGAAGATTGTGAAGCACGCTTGTAAACAAACACTTCGAAAATGGCAGGCTCTGGCTGGACTAAGGAAGCTGTTAGCGTTTTACTGGACGAGTACCAGAAATATCCATGTTTGTATGAGGTTAAAACGCCCATATACCGCAATAGAAATGCAAGAAGGGAGGCAGAAATCTCAATCGCAGAATATGTTTCACAAATTTAACCGAACACAAGCCAGGCTGATGTGAAGGCGAAGATAAACGGGCTTCGAACTCACTTGCAGTCTCATTTCAGGAGAAATGGCTTGCCTCATGTTAGTGTCCTGTCGAGTAATTTTGGGACCAACAAGATCTAGGAGTTTTTTAAAACAGCTTTCCTCCATTCTTAGAAAATTCCTATATGAATTCTGATCTTCTAACCTCAACTCATTTTCGAACAAGGACAGCATTCCTCTACTCTTCTCTTCTACTCTTTATCCATTCCCGAGTCCAGGACTTCCCAGCATTTCTTCTCTTCCTTTTTACCACTGTAAGACATATAATTGTAGCTAAATAGAGCAGCAATTTTTGCAATTTTTGCTTTGTTTGTTGGAGCCATACTCTCAAACCAATGTGTGTTGAACAGCTGATTCTGGGTTCAGAAGTTTATCGGTAGATGGCGATCCTGATACATCCACGGATTTTATAAAATAATTTTACCGTGGTCAACACAGCTTGCTTTCGTCAAATTCTTATAAAATTAGTTGTAAAATAAATTTTAAGAAACATTTTACCGTGAGCAACGGGACTTATTTTTAAATGATATGCTTAATAATGAACATAATGGTAATAAAGAGGCGCTGGTGGATTCAGCCCACATTAGCTAATCGTTTGTGGCGGTCGATTCTCGATCTCAATAATAAACTTCTCATAGTTCAGCGCAACAAACGTGAATTCACAGTAAACAACAGGAGGTTACTGACGCGTGTAAACTGCTTGAAAAACGCCACGTGTAGTTTAGTTCGCGGGTCTCCCGCTAGCAGGAAGGACGCATCCAGAGGCGTGCTTCCCGCCCGACACGTCTTGAAAGTTACATGTAGTTTAAAATTGGACATATCAGCTCCTCCCGCGTCCGGCAAAACGCTCGTGTAGACATTACTGTAGGTTATGTCCGATGGCGCGGTAGGAGGCAGGCGAAACGCGGCGTTTTACCCGCACGTGTAGAATGGCCCTTAGGTGTGAGACAAATAAATGAAAATGAAAATCCACAGCCTGCTTCCAGTCTCCGACCGGGTCAGGAATGGAATGAATGGAGCCCCCATCTAGCGGCGAGGATAGGAACTGTGCCGGCTGACGAGGCCTGACGCACTCCTCTAGGGCAATGATTAAATGAATGACAGATGAAATGAAATGATAGTGGAGAGTGTTGCTGGAATGAAATTTTGACCGGGAAAACCGGAGTATCCGGAGAAAAACCTGTCTGCCTCCGTTTTGTCCAGCACAGATCTCACATGGAGTGACCGGGATTTGAACCATGGACCCAGCGGTGAGAGGCCGGCGTGCTGTCGCCTAAGCCACGGATCGCTGTGAGACAAATACATAAATATTATAATTGTTATTATTATTCAGCGTATGATGCATACAAGACAGTTTATGCAAAGTTACAAAATAGACAATTTTCAGCATTAGAACCCTTCATAGGGCTGCCAATAATCCATTCAAGTGGTTGTGAAGTGGCTGCGTGGAGTTCTTCTAAGGTCCCAGAGTACATATATTATACCCTTCCAGGGCCTTCTAGGATGTTGAATCTTATCTCGGGCGCGGCTCGTTCGGTGGCTAATTAACACTTTACATCCTAGGAATTCGGAATTTTGGATCATGGGAACTTAAAACTATAAATCATATGCCAGGGGAACAAGGAAACAAAATTTATTCTTAGAAGACTACAAAACAGAAGAAACAATCCCTTAATAAAACGTAGAACCACAACAAAATAAACTGTGTCATCACTGTCCTTCTCTGCCATAAAGTCCACAGAGATGGTACGACCAGGGTACCTTAAATCTAATTAGTTCGGGCAAGCCTCAGCTTCCCCCTGATCAACACTGCAGGATCATGGAACTCCACAAAAAAAATAAAAAAAATCCAAATAAAATAAAATCCCAAAAAAAATCAAAGTGGCGCGCTCTCACCCCAGGTGAGTTCAAAATGGAACAACAAAAGACTAAATTAATGCCACAAGAAATGAATCATTACGTTAATCAGATCATAACACTAATACTCCAACGGAGCATCAAATCAACTGAATTTTACAAGCTGGAACCTCATTTTAACGCTCTTATATTGGAAAAGTGAATCGTACAGACGAGACCGTTCCGTTTGGCAAACAGACCTCCCTTCACGACCTCCGTTAGAGTCGTGTACGGTCAGCATGCAGTGCGGCCACACAAACACTACATTAAGCTACAACGTGCCTATCTCATTCACATACAACAGTTCCCGTGTGAAACATTTATCAAGACAATCATTAATACCGACTAGCGGCCACCCGGAGGGTACAAATCTGATACACTAGTAACGTGGGTCCACAAAATAAAATCAAAACACAACAAACCAGAATCCCAGAATTAACAATAAAATATGTAAACAAACCAGCCATTTTAACTTTGACCAATTAACCTCGGACAGACTCAAGGCCAAGCAAAGCACCCCGTGGCGAGGAGTGGCTACCAGCTTTCACCCCCTCCACAGCTGATGTATACTGACTGAAGCATGAGCTCACAATAGCCCAATTCAACAAGCCCCGCAGAATCATCACTTAGCACGCTGCCTACGGGCGTCAGATCGACCCCAGCATCACGGCCGTGATTTTACCTCGTGGGAATTACCCGTCCACGGAATTACCAAAAATACTTACGTGGTTCTGAACATCCACGACTTACCAATATGCATCAGTACATCCAGCCATACTCCAATTAAATTACCTCAAATCGCCGGGTTTGCCTGCCTTGTCCGTCACCAATCGAAGATTGCAACACAACCATTACCTGGTAGAACTTACCACAGTCGATCCACGAACCTGATTTACCACAAAATATTCAATATGCTCTGGTTTGCTTACGACCACTGTACAAACTCTCACCCCACCTGATCAACTGAAAAATGTATCTACAGTGACAGTAGCTGATGGCCAGATTTCCCCTGAATGATAATCTCCCCAAACTACATTGAAAACCATGACCACACGATACATATTTACACGCACGTTGCAGCAACAAACACAACAACAAAAACACAACTAACATTAAGAAATTGAATATGTACACAGCCATTGCACTTATGCTGATCCGTACACCCCTAACTAAATTATGCAAGATAATTTGCTGTACTTATCACTATTCCTGGGTCCCAGACTGTCTCCATCATCGCGGCGTGCCCCAAGGTTTTGGGTTTACGCCCTCATTCCTCGCATGACGAATTCCATAGTTGAAGATCCTCCCATTGTTCCAATCTCGGCATCAGCTTCCTCTTGCTTCAGGTACCTCGTGGTAACGAAGAACACAGAAATACACAATTTTTTTAATGCGACATTCAAGAAAGTAACACGCACTCACTGTTCCGGACCGATAATCCTATCATTCTCCTAAATGCTACCATCTGAACTACTCAATTCATCCAGATCGTCCACCGTAGCTCCTATCGACACAACTTATATGTTTATCTAGCGCAATGGCTAGCCTATTTCTCAGCCACTAACAAAAACTCGCACTCGTATGCTATAGTATCTAGACATGATCTCAAAAAAAAACCGCCACGCTATCTCAATTTACCATCTGACGTGAAAATTAACAGAGTCCAAATCACGAACTCGACTGACGTGGAGCGTCCGTGACAGAATCACAAATTGACTGACTTCACTCTCCCATTTGGAGCTATTTAAGTTTTTGAGGCATAACCTGCCGTAGGAGGGGGAAATATGAGATTTATTTCCAAAAATAATAGCTCTGTCCCAAATTGACTTATATCACTGCACTCATCGCAATCTCAATGTCTCATTGGTGATATCCTTTCCAAGAATCGATCGTGGACTCCTTATCAAATAACCTCCGTAATCATCCCTCATTGTCTGCCAATTTACGCGCCAAACACGGCTTGGTGACGCTTATCCCCTCATTGGCTGATGCTGAAACGCCCCCATATCAGGCATTTTATACTGAATTAAATCAGCCTTACATCCAAATTGCATCAAATTACATTTCTGGGAGGCTGAGAGTCTCCCGCTTCCATACATGCAACTCTCATTGCTCTCCGGTCATTAATTCTTAAGTAGGTCACATTTGGGCGGCACCAAAACTTGGAGCTGTGACCTTGCCAAACTGCAATTTTCCCACACAAATTCCTGCGTTCAACGACCTGCCTGTCCTACCCTCGCTCGTCTTCTCATGGTACAATGTCCTCCCTCGGCACACCCTGGAAACCTGCTAAGTGCATTTATGACCACTCAACCCTCCAGCTATTCTTCGTACACGTCTCTGCACACATCCAATAAAAGTATTCGCCGCCTCTGTACTCTGCATCTGCTGTGCCGGTCTGCGTATAGAATTAATGTTGGAAATACAAACTTGAGACTAGATGGATATGCAATATGCCATAAGGTCTCATTACTCCCTCACAAGGTTAAAAATCAGGGTAAGCATTACATGATTTTTAGCACTCCACACGGCTGCTACGAGGTTCCTTTCCTCCGTCTCTACTTTGGACCCCCCTTCCTGGGTTGCTCTGAAATGACAGGGTGTCTCACTCCCTTCTCTAGCATGCCGGCCGGATTACGTCAGACCTCTGGCTCCTTTGGACTACCTGCGTGCGCTAGACAATGTCTCTCCCCTCTCTCTCTTGCATTACTAGCTCGCTTTCTGCCCCCTGTATATCTGGGTTATGCCTGTTCTCCATGGTATGTTTCCATTTCTCTCTCTGTGCTTCCTGTTCCTGGTGCAACTCGCTTAAATATCGCTGAGTCTCCTCGTACCGACTATTCCAATCCTGTCTATAGTCTTGCGTGGGCTCCTGCCTTTCTTCTCGCCTTCCGGGCCACGGCCGCCTCCCATCTCTCTCATGTTCGTAAGGGCCGTTCCTTCTTCGCCATTCATCCCTTCTCTGTTGGTACGGCTGCCAGTTCCTTCCGCGGTGCTGTCCCCATTTTCCTCGTTCATGTCCTTGGTATCCGTTCCGCACATTATTTTCATCCCTGCGCTCGTATGCTGGCGGTCCGGTGTTCGTACCCTGACTTCGTTTGCTGGCACCAGTGTCTTGCTGTAACACAGCCGTGTTATCCTGTCCTATGGCTCGCACGTTCCGCATCTGAGGTTGCATAGAAGTGTCATCAAGCTGTCGGAGCACTTCCTCAGCTTGTACCGCGTTATTGACGCTTGCGGCCACTAGTATCTGCTGGACGCTGGCGGGTAATTGCTTGCCGATGGTCATTATCATGTCTGCTTCCCCGGGAGCGACATCAAGATCCCTCATCAATAACATCTGTTTTGTGAAATAATCCGCGTAACGTGTGGGCTGCGTAGCATGGTACTTTCTACTGTACAGCTCCATCCTGAGGCTTAGCTGTGCCGACTGCCCCCAATATTTTCTTAGGAACGCCGATTTGAACCCTTCAAAGTCCTCGAAAGTGTACCTGAAGCTCTGGTACCAGGTCAATACTTCATTCCCTAACATTTTTTCTAAAGCTCTGAGCTGTCTATTTGACGGTACTGCGTGATCGGCAAAAAATGATTCCACCTCCTTAATGAAAGATTTTGGTGTTACTGATCCATCATTTGTGTATCTCCGAGGTCTGTCCTCCTGCATTCTTATAACCTGTACGTATTGCGTGGTTAGTTTATTCTCCATTGGTGTCGATGCTTGTCCGCGAAATTGGTGGAACCCCTCTGTAGTCTCACCTACCGTAGCCTTCTCGACCGCCCCCTGGCTTGCTTCTCTTTCGCTACGTACTGTGGCTGCGGTAATCCCATCGCTTTTATTCGTTCGCATTTCCAACATGAAATCGTCATGTTCCAGAGTTCGTATCTCAGCTTTGATAATTTTCCTATCTTGCTCATCCATTCTGGCTAGGAATTGTTTCTCGACCTCTCTGATCCGTTCTTGGTTCTCTTCCATCTGTTTAAATATTTTCTGTCTATCTTCTTTCCCTTCGACTCCTATCTGCAGGCACGTCTTATTTATTTCCTCTTTCATTCTCAAGTATCTCTCTTCGTCTTTCTTCCCTCCTGCTCCGTTATTTTCTTCCAACCGATTTAGCCTCTCACCAATTAAAGCGTTACTCTCCCGCAGGTCCCCTCTTATTGCCGCCTGCTCTGCTTCTAACTCGCTCCATTTCTCTGCTGCTTGCAATTCCCCCCTTTCTACGTCTTCGTGCATGTCTCGCACGGCTTTATTTAGCTCTGCTATCTGCCCCTGAGCCATGATATTTCCCTCTTCGAGTATGTCTAGCCTGCCTTTCATCTCCTCCTGTGTCAGTTTTAGTCCTTCCGCGCTCAAATTGCATGCTAACTCTATTTGGTTTAGTTTAGCGAATGTCTTCTCCTCGCTAAGCGCGATCGCCTCTCTCAATGTTCCCTCCATGCGCTCTAATTGTATGCCCGCGTCTGCTTTAATGTCTAGCGTAAGCTTCGCGAATTGTTCCGATAATTGTCCGCTAGTGTCTGCCTTCAAATCTGCCTTTAAATGTTCATTGTTCTCGGCTATAATTTGATTTAATTGTTCGCTGGTGTCAGCTTTCAAGTCTGCTTTTAAGAGTTCATTGTTCTCGGCTATAATTTGATTTAATTGTTCGCTGGTGTCAGCTTTCAAGTCTGCTTTTAAGAGTTCATTGTTCTCGGCTATAATTTGATTTAATTGTTCGCTATTGTCTGTTTTCATGCGCTCTAATTGTTCGCTGGTGTCAGCTTTCAAGTCTGCCTTTAATTGGGCACACATCGCTTCCATAATGGCTCGCACTTCCTCTGAAGAAGCCATCTCCTCCACCACACAAAATACACTTATCTGAGAAATAGGGGCATGCCTTAATGAGGAGACAATCTGTTAGCGCTAAAATGAGTTCCTTTTTGTTCCATGTTCTGCCTCCCCCAATTACTTTAGTCAGCTCAATTATTTACGTTATTCTAACCCATAAGCAAATAGCTATCCAAGCTGCATATTGAGCTTCCTACGTGATGCACACTCCCTTAAAGTTTCCTTGAATAAATTCTTTCATCCTTACACTCGCGGTTTTTACGTTAATTTATCCCAGACTTGCTAATAAAGATATTAACAATCTATAGGCTACCAGCCTTCCTATTTCATTTTCACTGGAGTTTGTTACTATCAAAATTCAAATCGGGCGCCCAGCTGACATGTCTCTACTTTACATTTGCAATAAAAATGTCAACTGTATTTCTAATACAAACTCCATGATTTTACACCCCTTTTATTTACAATAAATCAGCCACACGCTCTTGGCGCGCCATCATAGACTAACCCTAGTCGTACGAATCATACGCAAAATCCACCACGGATGGCAGATTTTACGATGTGCACCGACTAGCTCAAACAGGCATATGACTTTCCACATGATCCAATGAATTAGGTATCAAAACAACAATGCAATCAACTAGGGACGAATGGCTAATGCACCATCACATAACCCCTATATACCCTTCCAGGGCCTTCTAGGATGTTGAATCTTATCTCGGGCGCGGCTCGTTCGGTGGCTAATTAACACTTTACATCCTAGGAATTCGGAATTTTGGATCATGGGAACTTAAAACTATAAATCATATGCCAGGGGAACAAGGAAACAAAATTCATTCTTAGAAGACTACAAAACAGAAGAAACAATCCCTTAATAAAACGTAGAACCACAACAAAATAAACTGTGTCATCACTGTCCTTCTCTGCCATAAAGTCCACAGAGATGGTACGACCAGGGTACCTTAAATCTAATTAGTTCGGGCAAGCCTCAGCTTCCCCCTGATCAACACTGCAGGATCATGGAACTCCACAAAAAAAATAAAAAACATCCAAATAAAATAAAATCCCCAAAAAATCAAAGTGGCGCGCTCTCACCCCAGGTGAGTTCAAAATGGAACAACAAAAGACTAAATTAATGCCACAAGAAATGAATCATTACGTTAATCAGATCATAACACTAATACTCCAACGGAGCATCAAATCAACTGAATTTTACAAGCTGGAACCTCATTTTAACGCTCTTATATTGGAAAAGTGAATCGTACAGACGAGACCGTTCCGTTTGGCAAACAGACCTCCCTTCACGACCTCCGTTAGAGTCGTGTACGGTCAGCATGCAGTGCGGCCACACAAACACTACATTAAGCTACAACGTGCCTATCTCATTCACATACAACAGTTCCCGTGTGAAACATTTATCAAGACAATCATTAATACCGACTAGCGGCCACCCGGAGGGTACAAATCTGATACACTAGTAACGTGGGTCCACAAAATAAAATCAATACACAACAAACCAGAATCCCAGAATTAACAATAACATATGTAAACAAACCAGCCATTTTAACTTTGACCAATTAACCTCGGACAGACTCAAGGCCAAGCAAAGCACCCCGTGGCGAGGAGTGGCTACCAGCTTTCACCCCCTCCACAGCTGATGTATACTGACTGAAGCATGAGCTCACAATAGCCCAATTCAACAAGCCCCGCAGAATCATCACTTAGCACGCTGCCTACGGGCGTCAGATCGACCCCAGCATCACGGCCGTGATTTTACCTCGTGGGAATTACCCGTCCACGGAATTACCAAAAATATTTACGTGGTTCTGAACATCCACGACTTACCAATATGCATCAGTACATCCAGCCATACTCCAATTAAATTACCTCAAATCGCCGGGTTTGCCTGCCTTGTCCGTCACCAATCGAAGATTGCAACACAACCATTACCTGGTAGAACTTACCACAGTCGATCCACGAACCTGATTTACCACAAAATATTCAATATGCTCTGGTTTGCTTACGACCACTGTACAAACTCTCACCCCACCTGATCAACTGAAAAATGTATCTACAGTGACAGTAGCTGATGGCCAGATTTCCCCTGAATGATAATCTCCCCAAACTACATTGAAAACCATGACCACACGATACATATTTACACGCACGTTGCAGCAACAAACACAACAACAAAAACACAACTAACATTAAGAAATTGAATATGTACACAGCCATTGCACTTATGCTGATCCGTACACCCCTAACTAAATTATGCAAGATAATTTGCTGTACTTATCACTATTCCTGGGTCCCAGACTGTCTCCATCATCGCGGCGTGCCCCAAGGTTTTGGGTTTACGCCCTCATTCCTCGCATGACGAATTCCATAGTTGAAGATCCTCCCATTGTTCCAATCTCGGCATCAGCTTCCTCTTGCTTCAGGTACCTCGTGGTAACGAAGAACACAGAAATACACAATTTTTTTAATGCGACATTCAAGAAAGTAACACGCACTCACTGTTCCGGACCGATAATCCTATCATTCTCCTAAATGCTACCATCTGAACTACTCAATTCATCCAGATCGTCCACCGTAGCTCCTATCGACACAACTTATATGTTTATCTAGCGCAATGGCTAGCCTATTTCTCAGCCACTAACAAAAACTCGCACTCGTATGCTATAGTATCTAGACATGATCTCAAAAAAAACCGCCACGCTATCTCAATTTACCATCTGACGTGAAAATTAACAGAGTCCAAATCACGAACTCGACTGACGTGGAGCGTCCGTGACAGAATCACAAATTGACTGACTTCACTCTCCCATTTGGAGCTATTTAAGTTTTTGAGGCATAACCTGCCGTAGGAGGGGGAAATATGAGATTTATTTCCAAAAATAATAGCTCTGTCCCAAATTGACTTATATCACTGCACTCATCGCAATCTCAATGTCTCATTGGTGATATCCTTTCCAAGAATCGATCGTGGACTCCTTATCAAATAACCTCCGTAATCATCCCTCATTGTCTGCCAATTTACGCGCCAAACACGGCTTGGTGACGCTTATCCCCTCATTGGCTGATGCTGAAACGCCCCCATATCAGGCATTTTATACTGAATTAAATCAGCCTTACATCCAAATTGCATCAAATTACATTTCTGGGAGGCTGAGAGTCTCCCGCTTCCATACATGCAACTCTCATTGCTCTCCGGTCATTAATTCTTAAGTAGGTCACATTTGGGCGGCACCAAAACTTGGAGCTGTGACCTTGCCAAACTGCAATTTTCCCACACAAATTCCTGCGTTCAACGACCTGCCTGTCCTACCCTCGCTCGTCTTCTCATGGTACAATGTCCTCCCTCGGCACACCCTGGAAACCTGCTAAGTGCATTTATGACCACTCAACCCTCCTGCTATTCTTCGTACACGTCTCTGCACACATCCAATAAAAGTATTCGCCGCCTCTGTACTCTGCATCTGCTGTGCCGGTCTGCGTATAGAATTAATGTTGGAAATACAAACTTGAGACTAGATGGATATGCAATATGCCATAAGGTCTCAATATAGAGGGCATTCCTGCACGATGTGCTTGATGGTTTGCAATTCGTATCCACATTCACAACGAGGCGAGTCTATCCAACCCCACTGATGTAAGGATGCCCCAGTTCGAGCAGTGCCACATCGAATTCTGTTGTGACGGGACCAATAATGTCATTGGTTTTACGTCCCTTTTAACTACAACGGCTTTTAATGTCGCTGGGGGGGGGGGGGGGGGGGCGGAATTTTGCCCTTAGGGGAATATTTAACGTAAATCTACTGACACAGCCTTCTCACATTTGCACACCCTTAAATGACAACTGACTGCGCCAGGATTGAATCCTGCAACCTTGGGAACAGCAGGCGAGAACGTTACCGCTGGGCCACGCAGCCAGTCTATTTGTATGTCAATTCATTTATTTATTTATTTTATAATACTTTTTCAGTTATTAATTCACCTCGGGTCATTAATGTTTTACATAAGACCAAGCCAATTGTCAACCTAAATTATCAAGTGTCCACTTACTTCAGGAACTTGTTCTTTTGTATGTTAATGACTTTTTTGATTTCGGATTGTTTTTGTTCATTATTATACCGTACTACAGTAAATAGTTTTATTTAAATGTTTGTTTTATTCTTCTTCTGCGCGAATGGGTCTCCTAGGACCACGCGGAATCAACACGTCTTGGCCTTGATATTTGCCCAATAACTCTTCATGCGCAACGATTGAACGAGCCTTCGTTGCTGCGACCAGACGTGTCTGGTAGGTTTTCTCTCTTCTGCCTCAAAACCCCGTGTATGAGTCATTTTCCTAATTTCCTCTCGATCCTTGAGATTGGGAAAACCTAATTCAGCCAAATCCTTTTCCGCCTGTTTGTACCAATTGGACCTTGTTGTCTTTTTCTGCAAAAACGTACAGATTTTATTTGTGAACCTAGTAGGGTCCATTCTGTCCAAATGTCCCATGAATTGGATCCTTCTCATACGGATTGTGTCTGTGATTTTAGTAATTTTTAAATAGATGTCTGCATTTGATTTCGGAAGGTGAATTGCATCTTTGATTCTTGGTCCCAACATTTTTCGCATGATTTTGCGTTCCTTAATCTCCAATTGATTGCTCAGTGTTTTATGTTGTAGATTAATTGTCTCTGCTGCATTAAGGGCTGCAATCAAGACTACTGATTTATAATGTTGAATTTTACAATTCCCAGAGAGGCATTCTTTGTTATAAACTTGTTGTATCAAATGGAAAGCAGTTTCAATTTTCTGTAGTTTTGCTTCTATAGATTTTCTTTCGTTTCCAGTTTCATTCATCCAGTTTTATTATTATTATTTTCTTTGATATCTAGGCGTCCACTTCCGAATTTCAAATCAATTTAAAATTGTATCAATTTATCTGTATTAATGGGGGCAGATGACCTCGCTGTTTCGCTAATTAAAACAACAATGAATATCTAACCAACGAAGTAATGCTTGCCACCCTTAAAGAATCAATAGCAGTACACATTTACCGCCATTTAAAAATGCTACAGGAATCACGACGCAGGAGGAAGTGAAATTCAAAATTATCTGCTGTGAATTTACTCAAAGAACTTGTTCTTTTTAGCCTATTTTCAATTTTGAAAAAATAGGCTTATGAGATCACCTTTTGTCCGTGTGTGTGTGCGTGTGTGTGTGTGTGATTCGTGTGTGTGTCCCCCCCTAATAAAATCTAAACGGCAGGAGCGATTTCAATGAAACTCGGAAAGTTCATAGCACTATTCCCGGCGACCTCGACCGTGCCCTTCAAATTTTGTTACGACTCACCAATCCAACATGGCGGCTGTGCGAAATATTTCACCAGCGTTCAATATCTCCGAAACTATTACCGATATTACCCTGACATTTTCTATGGTGATAGAGGGAACTACTATAAGTTCACTTATATGACTTTTGAAAACCTGGTAACTACAAAACCAACATGGCGGCCAAGCGAATTTGCGACTTTTAAATAAACGTTTCTCGCGATTTGACCAACCAAACGCAATGAAACTTGGTACAGTATATGTTTATATACATTGTAATGCACCGACATCTAAATTCGTTCAATTGTTTACATAATCACAAGATGGCGGATGTGCGAAATATTTCACCGGCATTCTATATCTCTGAAACTATTAGCGGTATCTCCCTAAAATTTTGTACGGAGATAAAGGACACTACTGGAAGTCCATCTATAAGATTTTCAAAAACCGGTTAACTACAAAACGAACATGGCGGCCAAGCGAATTTGAACATTTTAAATAGACCTTTCTCGCGATTTAATGTTCCAAGCGCACTGAAACCTGGTACAGGAAATATTTATACACATTGTAATCCACTGGTATCTAATTTAGTTCAATTGTTTACATAACCTCAGGATGGCGGCAGTGCGAATTTTAAAATTAAGTTTTTTATTTCTTGTGATGTAGTCATGCGATCGAAGTGAAAGTTTGAATAATGAACCTCCGCAATAATTTTCCTTTAATGTTACATGACTCTATGGCCTATACATTTAACAATCCATCATGGCGACCATCCGAAATATTTAGACGATACTGAATATCTACGAATCTATTTTAGCAATCAAACTAAATTTTTTAATGTTCATAGGGGCTATGAACTTATGTTCACCTATAGGACTTTAAATAACCTGGTGATCAAAAATCCAACATGGCGGTGACGCGAATTATAAATATTCACATGGACGTTTCTCGCAATTTAACCATCCGCGTGCAGTGAAATTTGGTACAGTAAATCTTTATCCGAATGTTAATCCACTGGCATCTAATTTAATTCAATTGTTTGCATGACCTCAAGATGGCAGCTGTGAAAAATTTTTAAATCTCCTTTTTTTTTCTTGTGTCCTAATTATGCGATTGAAGTTTGAATACTACACGTTCACAATAATCTGCATGTAACAGTACATAACTCTAGGACCTACATATATAAAATCCAACATGGCGACCATCCGAAATACTTAGTCGGTTCTCAATATCTACGAATCTATTACAGCAATCAAACTGAAATTGTGTATGTTGATAGTGGCAATTAACATAAGTAGGATATATGAAAATAGGCTGTATAGTTCTTCACGGAACTACTTGTTTAAATAACTGTTTTTTTGTTTTCCGTATATTTTTATCTGTAATTACAATTATTAGTTTTTTGTTATATTATTTTTAGGAGTATTCTATAATTAGGCGTCCACTTCTCAATCTCAAGTCAATCTAAATTGCATCAATTTATCTGTGTTACTAGGGGCAGATGATCTCGCTGTTCCGAACCTTAAAAAACAAAAACTAACTTAACCAACCATCGAAGTCATTCTTGTCACCCTTAAAGAATCAATAGTGGTACTTAGACATTTTTGCTGCTGTCATTTCAAAATGCTACCGGAATCTCGATGGGGAAGGAAGAGAAATTCAAAACATTCCTGCCTTGGGAATTAAAAGTTTAATCTCCTTGTTTCCGCTTTGAGTTTCCGATTTCATTTTGATGCGAACGTTTCGGTCACCCTAATTTTAATGATAAATCTATCAAGACCGTTTGAATATCAACTTAGCAAACAAAACACAGCGTAAGCAGATTTAGAAATAAGCTCATTTGTTCATTAAATTCGTTCTCAGGGTTGTGAACAAGATGAAGGAACATTAGGGAGAGTTTCTTACCCAATCTCATTTCATAAAACAGTAGATATCTTTCTAAGACTTGGACGGCAAGGTAAGGTTTTTGAGTTTCAACATAAATGGGAAGGCACACTACTAGACGGGGAAACAAAAGTATAGATACTCGAGTTTACAGGTCAATAAAAACGTATTTCATAAGTATTTCATAAAAACAAGCTACACCAAACTCTTCCTTATTTTATTCTGCGTTTGGCTATGAAGAGTAAACATTTGTATTGAAACCCGTTACCATTTTATAGGTGATTGGACAAAAAAGTGCCTTTTTTACCAAGTCCAACGGAGCACTCACTTAGAAAGATCATTACCGTACATTAAACGTATTAATCAGATCGTAATGAGACTTTAATACGTCTTGAAGCTACTTATTCTTAACGGGTATACAGAGTTTTAATGTGATCTGACGGTTCTAGAAATGTTGTTGTTGTTGTTGTTGTTTGAGTTTCAGTCTTTTGACTGATTTGATGCAGCACTCGATGCCTCCCTGTCCTGAGCTAATCGTTTGATCGCTACATAGCTACCACACCCTACATCAGAGACGATCTGTTTAACATATTCTAACCTTGGTCTACCCCTGCAGTTCTTGTCCTCGACCCTTCCTTCCATAACAAAGCTTGATATTCCTGGGTGTCTTCGTATGTGTCCTACCAACCTTTCTCTTCTCTTCATTAGCAGTCGCCAGAAACATCTCTCCTCTCCCACTAGTCTTAATACCTCTTCGTTTGTAACCGTATCTACCCATCTGATCTTCATCATTCTTCTGTAACACCACATTTCAAACGCTTCAATTCTCCTTTTTCCTGCTGCACTAATAGTCCACGTTTCACTTCCATAGAGCGCCACGCTCCGGACAAAGGCTTTCAAAAATGGCTTCCCTATACCTAAATCTTTATTCGATATCAACAGATTTCTGTTCTGTAGAAATGCTTTCCTTGCCAGAGCCAACCTACATTTTATATCCTCTTTGGTTCTAAAAATAGTTGTTAATTTTGTAAACCAACTTTTCCTCGGGCCTGGGCGGCCGTAGCAGTATGGCATATGGCTTGTTATGAGGCACATAGCAATGCAAGGCTAAACGAAAAACTACGTCAAGATGTAACCGTTTTGTGGTCATCACTTTCAGGTATGATTCGATTCTGCTCGTTTTCTTCTTATTGATGTATAGAGCCCGAGTCTCTTACGTGGGACCACCTCGACCGACAATAGCTATCACCCCCTAAGGCGAAATTTTGGTTGTAGCCTCTGACAAGAAATTGAATTCTAGTCTGAGGGCTGGAACGGGAAACACGCAGCCTCGTGAGGCAGTAGTAGGATGAAGTAGGTTCAATTCCTACCTCAGTCATCCTAGAAGTGGTTTACAGTGGTTTTCCACTTCTACTCCAGGCAAATGCCGGGAAGGTATCTAACATTCCATGACGACATCCTTCACAATTCCCACCTGAATTATAATACACACACTAATACAGTTACCGCGCAGCGTTGCCATGCTCGTTAAATCGTGCTGCAGCTAGTCTGGAGCACGGTTCTCTTCTACTTACCGTGGTCTGGAGATCATAGTTCGAATCTCGGCTCTGACAGTGACTATCCTGAGTGTGTGTTTTCCTTAGGGTTTCCAACACTTCAGGCATCGTACCTTATTTCATGTCCCGGAGCGTCTACGCCATCCCTATATACAGCTACACAGATCACTACATCATTACAGAAACACTGGTTATCAGACCAGTTTAACACACACCCAACTACACGAGGCTGATGACCAAGATGTCCCAAGCCCCTAAAATAAATTAACAACTCCTTTCTTACGTGATTGTTGGTTGACCGTCTACTGTAACGGTTACATGAAATTAATGTTAATTCCCTTTTTAGCCTATTTTCAATTTTGAAAAAAATAGGCTTATGAGATCACCTTTTGTCCGTGTGTGTGTGCGTGCATGCGTGTGTGTGTGTGTGTGCGTCCCCTAATAAAATCTAAACGGCTGGAGCGATTTCAATGAAACTCGGTAAGTTCATAGCGCGATTCTCGGCGACCTCGACCGTGCCCTTCAAATTTTGTTACGTCACACCAATCCAACATGGCGGCTGTGCGAAATATTTCACTAGCATTCAATATCTCCGAAGCTATTACCGATATTGCCCTGAAATTGTGTACGGTGATAAAGGGCACTACTAGAAGTTCACCTATGAGACATTCAAAAACCTGGTGACTACAAAACCAACATGGCGGCCAAGAGAATTTGAGACTTTTAAATAGATTTTTCTCGCGATTTAACTATCCAAACGTAATGAAACTTGGTACAACAATTGTTTATACACATTGTAATGCACTGGAGTCTAATTTAGTTCAATTGTTTACATAACCTCAAAATGGTGGTTGTGCGAAATATTTCACTGACATTCTATATCTCCGAAACTATTACAGATATCACCCTGAAATTTAGTACGGTGATAAAGGGTTCTGATACAAGTTTACCTATGTATATTTCATAAACCTGTAAAGTACAAAACGAACATGGCGACCAAGCGAATTTGAAATATTTTAATAGACTTTTCTCGTGATTTAACTCTCTGAGCGCCGTGAGTGTGGTACAGTAACTGATTTTGCAGTTTGTAATGCACTGCCATCTAACATAATTCTATTGTTTACATAACCTCAAGATGGCGGCTGTGCGAAATTGTAAAATTAAGTTTAATTTATTGTGTCGTAATCATGCGATCGAAGTGAAAGTTTGAATAATGAACCTAAGCAATAATTGTCCTTTAATGTTACATACCTCTATGGCCTATACATATAACAATCCTAAATGGCGAGCTTCCGAAATATTTAGACGGTTCTCAATATCTATGAATCTTTTACAGCAACCAAACTGAATTTCTTTATGTTCATAGAGACTATGAACATCATGTTCACCTATAGGACTTTCAGTAACCTGGTGAGCACAAATCCAACATGGCGGCGACGCGAAGTATAAATATTTAAATGGACGTTTCTCGCCAATTAACTATCCGAGTGCCGTGAAACGTTGCACGTTAAATGCTTTTACAAATGTTGATCCACTGGCATCTAATTTATTTCAATTGTTTGCATAATCACAAGATGGCTGCTGTGCGTAATTTTAAAATCTCGTTTTTACTTCTTGTGTTCTAATCATGCGATTGAAGTTTGTATACCACACGTACACAATAATCTTAATGTAATAGTTCAAAAATAAAAATCCAACCTGGCGACCATCTGAAATATTTAGACGGTTCTCAATATCTACGAATCTGTTACAGCAATTAAACTGAAATTTTGTACGTTGATAGAGGCAATTAACATGAGCAGGATATATGAAAATAGGCTGTATAGTTCTTCACGGAACTACTTGTTTGTTTTGTTTTCAGGATGAGAGAACCAACCACTACTATTGGTTCAATCTTGTTGACGACTGAAGAACATTACATTTTTATTACTAAGGCAACACTGAAAATACAAATTAATTAGAATGTCGTTTATTACGATTATATCGAACTATCTGAAATATATACATTAACAACCATTGAAGTAGCTTCTGAGCCTTTGAAGATATGCATATTCTCTTGACAAAGGCACTGGACGAACAGCAACCGATAGAGCAAGCAGGATTCAGAAAGAGTTTCAGTACATCAGACCACTTGCAAACAATAAATCAACTCATGGAGAAAGTTCAGGAATTTAATCTAGAGGTGTATATAGCATTTATGGATTACAACAAAGCATTTGACTCCGTAGAACAGAGAAGCGTCTTAGAAGCACTGGAAAAACAAGGCATCATAAACAAATTCGTTAGACTCCTAGGCAAACTCTACGACGGTAACCAAGCCAGAATAAAGACAGAAAGAGAAGGATGTAACATCATGATAGAAAGGGGAGTAAAACAGGGAGACCCTCTCTTACCAAAATTATTCACCTGTTTGCTGGAAAATCAGATTAGAAAACAAGTAGTTCCGTGAAGAACTATACAGCCTATTTTCATATATCCTACTTATGTTAACTGCCACAATCAACATACAAAATTTCAGTTTAATTGCTGTAACAGATTCGTAGATATTGAGAACCGTCTAAATATTTCAGATGGTCGCCAGGTTGGATTTTTATTTTTGTACTATTACATTAAGATTATTATGTACGTGTGGTATTCAAACTTCAATCGCATGATTAGACAACAAGAAGTAAAAACGAGTTTTTAAAATTACGCACAGCAGCCATCTTGTGATAATGCAAACCATTGAAATAAATTAGATGCCAGTGGATCAACATTTGTATAAGCATTTAACGTGCAACGTTTCACGGCACTCGGATAGTTAATTCGCGAGAAACGTCCATTTAAATATTTATATTTCGCGTCGCCACCATGTTGGATTTGTGCTCACCAAGTTCCTGAAAGTCCTATAGGTGAACATATGTTCATAGTCTCTATGAAAATTAAAAAAAATCAGTTTGGTTGCTGTAAAAGATTCATAGATATTGAGAACCGTCTAAATATTTCGGGAGCTCACCATTTAGGAGTGTTATGTGTATAGGCCATAGAGTTATGTACCATTCAAGGACAATTATTGCCTAGGTTCATTATTCAAACTTTCACTTCGATCGCATGATTACGATACAAGAAATTAAAACTTAATTTTAAAATTTCGCACAGCCGCCATCTTGAGGTTATGTAAGCAATTGAATTAAATTAGATGGCAGTGCATTACAATCTGCAAAATCAATTACTGTACCACATTTCACTGCGCTCAGAGAGTTAAATCACGAGAAAAGTCTATTAAAATATTTTAAATTCGCTTGATCGCCATGTTCGTTTCGTACTTTACAGGTTTATGAAATATACATAGGTATACCTGTATCAGTACCCTGTATTACCGTACAAAATTGCAGGGTGATATCTGTAATAGTTTCGGAGATATAGAATGTCAGTGAAATATTTCGCACAGCCGCCATTTTGAGGTTATGTAAAAAATTGAACTAAATTAGACTCCAGTGCATTACAATGTGTATAAACATTTGCTGTACCTAGTTTCATTACATTTAGATAGTTAAATCGCGAGAAAAGTCTATTTAAATGTCTCAACTTCGCTTTTTCGCCATGTTGGTTTTGTTGTCACCAAGTTTTTGAAAGTCTCATAGGTGAACTTCTAGTAGTACCCTTTATCACCGTACACAATTTCAGGGCGATATCGGTAATAGGTTCGGAGATATTGAATGCTAGTGAAATATTTCGCACAGCCGCCATGTTGGATTGGAGAGACGTAACAAAATTTGAAGGGCACGGTCGAGGTCGCCGGGAATAGTGCTATGAACTTCCCGAGTTTCATTGAAATCGCTCCAGCCGTTTCGATTTTATTAGGGGGGGACACACACACGAATCACACACACGCACACACACACACACACACACACACACACACACACACGCACACACACACGGACAAAAGGTGATCTCATAAGCCTATTTTTTCAAAATTGAAAATAGGCTAACTAGAATGGGAAGAAACTATGGCATCAGAATCGATGAGACAAGACTAACACATTTACGGTTCGCAGACGACATTGTTTTGGTGGCTGAATCAGCAAAAGAGCTGGAACAAATGATAAAAGAATTAGACAAAAAAAAGTAAAGAAGTGGGCCTTACAATGAACCCGAAGAAAACGAAGCTGAATGCGTTAGAAGCCCCAATTAATCTGAACGGAGAAACACTGGAATATGTTGAAGAATATGTATATCTCGGTCAGAACATGTCATTTTCAAGTCGTTCAGAGAAAGAGGTCAAACGAAGAATAGGACAAGCATGGAAGAGCTTTTGGTCCCTAAAGTTTATACTGGCGGACAAGAACCAAAAACTCACTTTAAAGGCTGAAGTTCTGGAAAAATGCGTGATACCGGTGTTACTATATGGTTGCCAGACTTGGGCGTTAACATCGAAACACAGATAAATGATCCAGAGATGTCAACGGAAAATGGAAAGGAAGATACTTCATGTCTCATTGAGAGGTAGAATACGGAACGAAGATTTAAGAAGGAGAACCGGCATGAAAGACGCTTTGACACCAGCAGACCAGCTCAAATGGAGATTGGGTGGACATGTAGCGAGATTAGATCCTAACCGATGGACGTACAAAATGACGATGTGGGACCCAGGAACAGGAAGACGAAACGTTGGGAGACAAAGAATCAGAAGGGCAGACTGGTTCGTAAAATGGGGAGGAAAACAATGGACGAGAACAGCGAAGATGAGGCAGAAGTGGAAAGACCTAGGGAGACTCGCATGCAATGACCAATAAAACAATGCATCAACTAGAAAGACACCGTTCAGTGGACATGCAGCAAAGCGGTACATATCTCTGGTGTGCAAAAAAGGCTTCTCACAGAGCGGTGACCTCAAGAAGCACAGCGTTGTTCATACTGGAGTGAAGGAATACACCTGTAGCACATGTGAGAAGTCATTTGCACGGCGGACAGAGCTAATAGAATATTTTGTGGTTCACTCAAGGAAGAGATCGCATTGTCTGTTTGTTGCGCCCAAAGCGATTCTGCTTGCGCTCTTAATTTGAGGAAACATCATCGTGTTCATGGTTCAAATCCCGGTCACTCCATGTGAGATCTGTGCTGGACAAAACAGAGGCAGACAGATTTTTCTCCGGGTACTCCGGTTTTCCCTGTCAAAATTTCATTCCAGCAACACTCTCCACTATCATTTCATTTCATCTGTCATTCATTTAATCATTGCCCCAGAGGAGTGCGTCAGGCCTCGGCAGCCGGCACAGTTCATATCCTCGCCGCTAGATGGGGGGCTTCATTCATTCCATTCCTGACCCGGTCGGAGACTGGAAGCAGGCTGTGGATTTTCATTTCATCATCGTGTTCACTAGGGAAGAAATAATCTTACTGCATCACCTGTTACAAGGAATTCAAAAGGTTCGACTATCTTGCGAAACACTTGTTAATTCATTCCGGGACCACATGTGCACAACATATTGAATGATTTGTGGGATGTTAAAGAACGTGTATAGGTATCTGCATCCAAACTAGATGTTAAAACTCCACCGGTAAGGTTTTGTATTGCATTTTAAGAAGACCTTCTATTTGAAACGGTTAAATCTACGTAGATTTTACTGAAGAGTGAAGACTTGGCAGTTTCTGTCATTGTTCAAGTGCTTAGACAGAGTAAGCTTTGTGCTTAGTGGCAATGGGAAGCTCCCAGATATTGGTTGATGGCTATTATGATTTTCGTAATACTAATGGATATTTGAGGCCTTGATATCGCCAGACTCAGAAATGAAGATTGTTGTAGCGAATGTTATACCAGCGTAATATAATTTACTTAATATTTAATCAGCTGCATATCTATATAGAAGGCCCAATCAGAAAGAATAACCCCGAATGCTCCTCAGGACTTGCTCACCTGATGAGTTAAAACTGAGCAACTCCATGCAAAGCAGGAGGCCATAGCCGTTATGGGATTTGTAAGGCTATTTTATTATTATTATTATTATTATTATTATTATTATTATTATTATTATTATTATTATTATTATTATATTCTCTTTACAATCTGATGGAAGATGAACGCGTAGTGTTATCCACTGGAACAGTGTTAATCTCAGAGACAATAATACCAAGTTTTGCCACAAATGAAACTATACTAATTGAGGCAGTGGGTGCAATAACCACTTAAGTCGTTTTTCCAGTGAATGAACTTTCTAAACTTTGCAGGAGCCATCTAGCGTTACAATAATGAAATAATATTTGAAGGTTATATAAACAGCACGTCATTGTGACATTTACACTGTTTCAAAACTTGGGAAGTGATTTTCTCAAAACAGTGTTGTTATTGCACTCATCACCTCAATTTATTATTATTAGTTTTCGTTGAGAGATCAGGGATATCGTGATCATCAGTCTGTACAAATGTGCGTGGATCTGTATCTAGAAGATTGACCATGTTGTATCAATACAATGGACTCTAAATTAACCGCGGTAATTAGGGGCTGCAAAACCGTGGAAAAAAGAAAACTGCTGATAATCCACAATTTAGAATAAAATGATGCTCAAGAAGTCATTTGTTATATGAAAAAAATATTTAGATGAACCATTTGGTGTAAAATGGTTATCCATTTGAATTTAAATAATGCTACAGTAGGCCTAATTTACATTTTAGTCAAGTAATATACAATATGTACAGTACTCAGAGTTTGTCTTCACACAGTCGGTTAATGCCATACACTGTACTGTTTCATGGACTTTTGCTTCAATGACTTACTTTTTTCAGACATTTTTCACCACCAACAAAAAATCACTTACTGTATATTTTTCTTCTGGCACTCACTATCTAAATGATCAAGGCCATTGCAGGAATTTCCTCATTCCTCCGTGTACCACGCATAACCTGCAAATAGGATAATTCGTCCGTGAATAATCGAGTGTCTACTGTCATAGAATATGCTTATTTCTATCGCTAGTATTGCAGTTATTAATTACACGTATTTAGTTGTGTATTTGCTTAGAAAACCAGATAAGTACTTTCAAGGAAAGTAAATTCGGGGTGAGTCGATCTAACTAAACATCACACCATCTGGAAAGTAATGACATTTGCAAGGGAACAAAGCTGCAGCCACAACAATACATAAACATTCCAAGTTCTTATTCTCATTTTCACCAAAAGGACTCGTATGAATTGCTAAATATTCATACCACTACATTCTACCTTAAGTTAGATCTAAGTCAGTCTACATTACCCACAGTTAGGCTTACCTGTTCAAATACAGGTTCACAGAATTTTGCGATGATTACACATACCTGAAACAAGAGAGAAAACAACATCATTATAAATAAATAAATAAACTCTGGGGCTTACAACCTCAGTTTTTTCTCCGAGGCTTTGCTCGTCCTCCCAATTGTTTTCAATTTAAGGCATGATGGGAACACTTTCAGTAGAAACTACTCCAGAAGGTAATCGGAAACATAAATCCTCCACCGCTATGAGCGGTGCAACCAGGCTTTCGGAGTCTGAGAACCTGAAACATCATGTAGGAAAGAGTCAGAGCTTCCCAGATCTACAACACAGAAGGTACGACCCAAGCGAAGAAACCTGCTTGGAACGCTAAACATCCAAACACTTCTGAAAACAGAGAAATTAAAACAACTGATCAATGTTTTAAAGGACCGGAATATCAGCATATTGGCATTGCAGGAGACCAGATACATGGACAAGAAATCATTTGATTCCGAAGGATTCAGAATATACAAAGGAAAGCCTGGAATAAAAAACAAGTAGTTCCGTGAAGAACTATACAGCCTATTTTCATATATCCTTCTTATGTTAATTGCCACTATTTAACATACACAATTTCAGTTTGATTGCTGTAATAGATTCGTAGATATTGAGAACCGACTAAATATTTCGGATGGTCGCCATGTTGGATTTTATATATGTAGGTCCTAGAGTGATGTACTGTTACATGCAGATTATTGTGAACGTGTAGTATTCAAACTTCAATCGCATAATTAGGACACAAGAAAAAACAAGGAGATTTTAAAATTTCGCACAGCTGCCATCTTGTGGTTATGGAAAAAATTGAAATAAATTAGATGCCAGTGGATTAACATTCGGATAAAGATTTACTGTACCAAGTTTCACTGCACGCGGATGGTTAAATTGTGAGAAACGTCCATGTCAATATTTATAATTCGCGTCACCGCCATGTTGGATTTGTGATCACCAGGTTATTTAAAGTCCTATAGGTGAACTTAAGTTCATAGCCCCTATGAACATTAAAAAATGCAGTTTGATTGCTAAAATAGATTCGTAGATATTCAGTATCGTCTAAATATTTCGGATGGTCGCCATGTTGGATTGTTAAATGTATAGGCCATAGAGTCATGTACCATTAAAGGAAAATTATTGCGTAGGTTCATTATTCAAACTTTCACTTCGATCGCATGACTACATCACAAGAAATAAAAAACTTAATTTTAAAATTCGCACTGCCGCCATCCTGAGGTTATGTAAACAATTGAACTAAATTAGATACCAGTGGATTACAATGTGTATAAATATTTCCTGTACCAGGTTTCAGTGCGCTTGGAACATTAAATCGCGAGAAAGGTCTATTTAAAATGTTCAAATACGCTTGGCCGCCATGTTCGTTTTGTAGTTAACCGGTTTTTGAAAATCTTATAGATGGACTTCCAGTAGTGCCCTTTATCTCAGTACAAAATTTTAGGGAGGTACCGCTAATAGTTTCAGAGATATAGAATGCCGGTGAAATATTTCGCACATCCGCCATCTAGTGATTATGTAAACAATTGAACGAAGTTAGATGTCGGTGCATTACAATGTATATAAACATATACTGTACCAAGTTTCATTGCGCTTGGTTGGTCAAATCGCGAGAAACGTCTATTTAAAAGTCGCAAATTCGCTTGGCCGCCATGTTCGTTTTGTAGTTACCAGGTTTTCAAAAGTCACATAAGTGAACATATAGTAGTTCCCTCTATCACCATAGAAAATGTCAGGGTAATATCGGTAATAGTTTCCGAGATATTAAATGCTGGTGAAATATTTCGCACAGCCGCCATGTTGGATTGGTGAGTCGTAACAAAATTTGAAGGGCACGGTCGAGGTCGCCGGGAATAGTGCTATGAATTTTCCGAGTTTCATTGAAATCGCTCCTGCCGTTTAGATTTTATTAGGGGGGACACACACACGAATCACACACACACACACACACACGCACACACACACGGACAAAAGGTGATCTCATAAGCCTATTTTTTCAAAATTGAAAATAGGCTAATAATTCCAACATAACAATCTTAGGAATAGCCTTCATAGTCAAAAGGAACATAATTTAATCCATAATCAATTTCACCTCCCCATCAGAGAGGATCTCGCTACTTTCCATTCGATCTGGAAATAAAGCTTATACCTTTATCAACGCGCATGCCCCAATTAATGAAGATAACAGGAAAAACCCTGAAAAAGTAGATGATTCTGGGAAACTCTTGAAGATGCAACTTCCAAAGTCCCTCAACACCATGTTAAAATATTGCTTGGTGACTTCAATGCTCAGGTGGGAAGAGAAAAGAAGTATAGAAAGGTTGTGCGGGACTATCCAGCCCATAAAAGAATTAATAGAAATGGCGAAAGACTTGTCGCCTTTTGTAGACAATTCAATCTGAAACTAATGTCCACATACTTCAAGGCGCTACCAAAGAGGAAGACTACTTGGGTATCCCCCAACGCGATGCTTGGGGAGTTCCAGATTGACCATGTCGCAATAACAACCCGGAATCATAAAGAAATCCTGAACGTCAAAGTGGAAAAGTGCCAACATAGACTCAGACCATTGTCTTTCAGAGATCAAAGTTAGATTCCAACCAAACAGACCCAGACCGAGAAAAAGGAAGAAGCCCAGAATCAATTCAGAGACGTTGAAGAAAAATAAAGATAAATACCTTGAAAATCTTTCATCGATGGAGATGAACAGTTGGGAGGAGATTAGAAATTCCTTGAGCAAAGCATCCGATGATTTGGGAAACACTCAAAGGAAAATGAAACACAGGTGGTGGAATGAAAGATGTGATGAAGCACTTGAAAGAATATTGATTTTCTGGAAAAGATGGAATTCCAACAAATCCGAAGAAAAATGGGAAGACTTTAGGAATGAAAGGAAAGAAACAGCCAAGATCATACAAGCCGAAAAGAGAAGATATGATACATCTCGAGTTGAAAAGCTGGAAGAAGAATTTAAAAAGAACAACACTAGAGCATTTTATCGCACCTTTAGAGAGGAACTGCACGGGTATCAACCACCGACTATTTGCTTTTAGTGTAATGATGGTAGCATAGTTACCAACAATAAAGAGAACTGCTAGCTCATGGCGAATTATTTTAAAGGGCTATTTAATTGCGAAGAGCCACTTGCTAGACTAGACGCTAAAACACAAATTCACGAGAACCCAGATTCCCAACCACCAGGGCTTGATGAGTTCGAATTTGTAATCAAGGAGCTCGAGGACAATAAAGCAACCAGGGGAAGATGGCATTTTGGCTGAAATGTGGAAGATTGGTGGAGAGATTGATGCAGGAAAAGTCCATCACCTTATAGAGGAAATATGGAAAACTGAACAGATTCCAAAAGACTGTAAATGTGTGCTCTTCATAAAAAAAAGGCACTCGAACAGACCCCAATAATTACAGGGGGATTTCTCTACTTCCAATCGCATATAAGATACTCTCTAAGATTTTGTTGAGCAGAATTGAAGAACAAGTTGATCACATCATTGAAGAATACGAAGCTGGTTTCCGAAAAGGCAGATCATGCGTTAAGCAAATTTCAACATGAAAGGTATTCCACGTACAAGAGCTTTAAGGATCCTGAGCACTGCGGTCATCTTTGTCGACTTTCGAAAGGCATACGACTCGATTGACAGACAAATTTATTTAATACCTTAAAAGAGTTTGGAATTGACAAAAAGACCAGAGAAATCATGAAACAAACACTGACGGATACCATCTCGAAAGTTAAGTTCTTCGGAGCAATTTCTGATCCATTTGAAATTAGGACTGGGGTCAGACAGGGATATGGATTATCTCCAATTCTCTTCAACATCGTCTTGGAAAAAATAATGAAAAGTTGGGAAGAGGATTTGAATATGAGAGGAATTTTAGGAATACACCTGGGGGGAGAAAACAGAATCTTGAAGTCAAGTGTTGAGCTTTTTTTGATGACCTTGCTCTCTTAGCCAACAACCGAGAATATGCTCGAAATATGCTTGACAGTCTTCATGAAATAGCTCGAAGAACAGGTCTTCAAATCTCCTATGATAAAACGGAATATATGGAGTGCAGACACCAAAATGAGGAATATATGGAAGTAAATCATGGGAAGATTAAAAGGGCAGAGAAGTTTAAATACCTGGGGGAATGGATCCAACCCAGCAGACTGGATAAGGAAGCAATCAAAGAAGAACCAGAAACTAACCCAGAATAAATACAACAGACGAGCTTTATCATTCAAGGCCACAATCATACACTACAAATTGGTAGTACAACAGGAAGGATTGTACGCTTGAGAGTGTCAAGTAAAAGGGGAGAACTTCAAGTACCAGAAAAGAAAGAAAGGAGGATTCTGAGAAAAATACTTGGACCACAGAAGACTGATGGGACATGGAAGAAGAGGAAAAATGAAGAACTTTACAAGTGTACTGAAAATATCACTGACGTAATGAAGAAGCGGAGGCTAAAGTTCTACGGACATTTACTACGAATGGATGAAGGCAGGCTGATCAAAAGGATCTTCAGCTACATCGTGGGGTTAAAGGTCACATCTAAATTGGTAGATGAGGTGAAGAGGGATGCAGCGGAAGTTGGAATTACTCCACTGATGGCCTACGATAGAAGAGATTTCGCAGTCGAGTTGACGGAATAAAATCATTTCAGGAGAAACCACCAAGCAGGAGGCCCAAACGGATCATTTCCGAGGAGGAGAGAAAACAAAGAAGTGACAGGATGAAGAAGTTCTGGGAAGAGAAAAGAAAGAAATCCAATAAGTGGTGAGTTCATTGCGGTCCATATTTGGCCAAATTCGATAGTAAAAAATAAATTAATAAATAAATAAGTAAATAAATAAATACAAATAAATAAACAAATAAATAAACAATTAAATAAATAAACAAACAAACAAATAAATAAAAATAAAATAAATAAACACAGTATAAAACAAAGACCCCGATTCTTGCTTGTCACGGGTAATCTGGAGAACCACTGGATGGATTTTGATACGGTTTTCTCCATTCTGTAAATGATATCTCGAGGATGACTTCTGGAAAATAATTAATTTATGATCAAAGGAAGCCAAGCAGTAAAGATTTCAGTGAAAAAAATCAAAAAAGAAAATTAGATTTTTAAGCACACGCTGGGCAAACCGTTAAACATATCAATATACTATGAGTGTAAGAATTAAAACTCAGCAAATTTTCAAGGTTTGTGCCGTGTCTTGTGTGGGGTTTCGCCTAGTACACCAAGCTGGCTCATCAGCGGGCTCTTGGTGTCCAAGCCCGGACCCGCACAGGAGTAGCAAACTGCGCGCTACTTCCCTTCTTATGAAACGCACCTGCGCCTCTTTCCTGCGATAGCCAAAAGCTGCTTATGGCTGCTTGAACTTTTAGTTCTCGCAGGAAAGAGGCGCAGGTGAGCTTAATAAAAAGGGAGGTAGCGCGCAGTTCGCTACTCCTGTGGGGGTCCGGGCTTGGACACCAAGAGCCCGCTGATGAGCCAGCTTGGTTTAGTAGGTGAAACACCACACAAGACACGACACAAACCTAGAGAAAATGCTGAGTTTTAATTCACTGGCCGTGAAAGCCAATATACCATCTTTTTGAAAGCCTTCATGGGGAGTTTATGGCTGCTTGAGCTTTTAGTTCTCGCAGGAAAGAGGCGCAGGTGCGCTTAATAAAAAGGGAGGTAGCGCTCAGTTCGCTACTCCTGTGGGGGTCTGGGCGAGGACACTGAGAGCCCGCTGATGAGTCAGCTTGGTGTCCTAGGCGAAACCCCACACAAGACACGACAGAAACCTAGAAAAAATTGCTGAGTTTTAATTCACTGGCTGTGAAAGCCAATATACCCGCGTAAGAAATGTTCAGCATGAAAAGTTCTACAAAAATGTCCGCGAGAGCATATCTCTATTTTCAATACATCGCTCACTATAAGTGATTTTAGGTTTTCATTTCTTCCAACAATCTCCATTCAATTACTGAGGCGACAGGTTACGAGCTAGAGCCTATCACCCCAGTTACAGGTTATCTAGCGGGAGGCTCGCGTTGAGTTAAGACTTCAGAGAAGAGTGGTTGTGTTTGGAGATTCCCTGGAAGTGCAACTCGGCTTTTCTTCATTTCGCTTGTGAACTTTTCGTTCCGCTAAATACACAGTCAAGTTAAGATTGGACGTAAGGGGGATTTGTATTTCAAGCACCCTCTTAGTGCCAAACCATTTCCTGGAATACCTGCCAAGAATGCCAAGCCATTTTCAATGGTCATGCAGACTATTCGAAAATAAATCATAAATACCACATTTCCAACGATAGAGTCATTATTTTTGCTTTGCATTATAACCAATACCATTCTTTCATACATTATGTTCATAAAAGTAAGTACGGCATCTAAACCTCTTTAATTGAGGATATTTTGATAATTGTTCATTTTTTCATATTTTTTTTATAAAAAACTAGTTTTCAGCCTAAATTGAGGACACCTAAGATACATATTTGAAGAAACACTACGTTTCCAGCTGTAGAAAGTTATTAGATACAACTGAAGGCAGAAAACTTGAACACGAAGGGAAACAACTGCACCGCAATTTTGGCGGGAACGCGCTTGATTGGGGGAGCACAAATGGAGGGCGTGAATACAAACTCAAACCTATCGCGTAATGGGCATCGAAGGGAAAAAGTAAACACCGCAGAGGCAAGCTTGAAACCTCACCTTTCCTATAGTATGAAATAATCACGGACATATGCCTACAGAAATCTACAAATATAAGATAAACAGCGCGCCGATTGAATCGGCTTTGGCACTTTTAGCGCGAGCAGCGAGAGCCAATCTGATTGGTGCGTGGCACTGAGCGGGTTAAATTATGTCTGACAAGAATTCGTTGCACATGCATCTCCATGATAATATAATTAATAGTCCAGTCAGCGTGATTTTAACCTATCATGCCGAGACGTAAAACGGATATAGGTCGTAGTTCATTGACATCGAAAAAAGAAAGCGCTTAGTAATGCATTCACAACTGTTCCCAGGTGAAGCCGGGGCGGGTTGCTAATAAGTAAATAAATACATTAATTAATGAATAATTAATAATATAATTCATAAAAAAAATTAAAAAAATAAACAAATAAATGAATGATTGAATGACTAAATAAATTCCTAAGGCGCAATTTATAGCATTTAATCCGGGTAAAATATTTTGTATCTCTGTATAATTGACGCTTTCACTAGCGGGAGAATATGGTCACCCTTCCACATTACTGGGTGTTCCGAGACAAGCTGGAACCGTAGTGCCTGATGATGGCAGCGAAATTCGATAAATATATATATATATATAACAAACCATATTATCTCCCCTCTACACTTCTTCATACTTTGAAAGCTATCGATTCTCCTTCATGCCACTGAAAGCGAACACAATTCGACCTAGATATCACACCTCACCAAGGCTACTGCTTCGCTTTGTCTTTGGCTAAAATGTATCTTGATCACGAATAGGAAGACTGGTCTTTCAATACAAGCCCGGTACAAGCTTCTGCAAGACAATACTAAAACGTGTAATGTACTGGTTTCATTATCACCAACATTGCAGCGTATGCCCCCATGGCTTCATTAAATAGTTAGTTATTGTTGTTTTAAGGGGCGGAACTACGAGGTCATCTGCCTCATTAAGTAACTAGAGGATTTCCGACTTTAATAATCAAAGAAACAAAATGTATTACATTACTCAATGGCCGATAATGATAATGCAAACCAGGTTTGAAAAAGAATACAAACAAGTGTCCCTTTCGCTAATCCACCTAGAAATGAACGATACAATAACAAGTAGTTCCGCTAAAATTATATAGATTATTTTCATATATCCTACTTATGTTAATTGCCTCTATCAATATACAAAATTTCAGTTTGATTCTGTAATAAATTCGTAGATGCTGAGAACCGTCTAAATATTTCGGATGGTTGCCATGTTGGATTTTAATATATGTAGGCCATTGAGTTATGTACTATTAGATGAGGATTATTGTGTACGTTCATTATTCAAACGTTGATTTTGATTGCATGATTAGAACACAAAAAAATAGAAACTTGATTTTAAAATTTCGCACAGCCGACATCTTGAAGTTATGTGAACAATTGAACCAAATTAGATGTCAGTGCATTGTAATTTGTATAGTCATTTGTTGTACCAAGTTTCACTGCGTTCGGGTGGTTTAATCGAGAGAACATTCTAATTAAATGTTCCAACTTCGCTTGGCCGCCATGTTCGTTTTGTAGTTAACAGGTTTTTGAAAGACACATAGGTGAACGTCTATTAGTGATTTTTATCACCGTACAAATTTTCAGGGTGATATGAGTAATGTTAGATTGGTGAGACGTAATACAATTTGAAGGGCACGGTCGGGGTCGACCGAAATAGTACTATGATCTTACCGAGTTTCATTAAAATATCTCCAGCCATTTAAAAGTTATTAGGAGGGGGAGAGGGGGGGGGGGAGGGGGTGGATGGGGGGGGGGAGACTCACACACACACGGACGCACGCACACACACACACTTACACATGGACAAAACATGATCTCATAAAACTATTTTATCTCAAGTGAAAATAGGCTAAAAACACACGCAAGAATATTTCACTAATAACATTCCTTCATTTTACCAGGTTTTGCTGAGATCATTTCATGACGAGTTAGAAAATTGTGTTCCAAAATACTAGGTATTGATATACGCTTGTAATGACCTATTTGGGTGAAATGTTCACTTTTCCATTGTTTTTATGTTTCATACATAAATATGCTCAGCAATTTTATTTTAAGACCAGGGTGCACGTGTCTTATCATAATACAACACGTTAAACTTACAGAATTCTCAATTGTCTATTCTTACAGGTTCAAACATTAATATGTAAAGATATCATTCTCCTATCAACCTCAACAATGACTCAAATTATCATTAATTCAATTAGGAATGTTCTGTACTAATATTAATTAATTTAATAATTGCAGCCAAGTTGCCATACATAGCGGGAGTAATATATATCTCATTTAAAATACAAAATTTCTTGGAATGTAACACATGATATTTATCACATTGTAGTTCACAAAATGTACAAAGACACTTATTAGTCACTATATGAAGCTATTTATGGAACACACTTTATGGTGATAAACATGTACTGCCAGTCGAGTTACAACATTCCTCATGCTTTTATTCGGTACCGTCCAGCTTCTGTCTAAAAAAAGGCAGCTGTAGTTCCATAGAAGTCTTCTTCAATTTCTCCTCTCTTCTTCTTATTTTCCCTAATCGCCACTGTTTCTGGAAGTAGCAACACACAATGCAGATCTTCCAACAAAGATGACTCCCTCGTCAAGATGTATACATCTTGATGGGGTGTATTTGGACACCCCAATTACTCGCTTGAGATGTTCTGTACTATAGCTGTGAACAAATATGTCCCCATTCAAAAACTGAATATAAATAAGACAGGAAATGTTTTGAAATTTTGCATTTTTGAAAGAATATGTCATATTTCTTGGTATAATAGTGAGAAACTGATACATTTAGTAGGGGACATCAAAAAACACTAAACTTGTTGGCCTATTTTCATTTTATGAAAAAAAACAAGAAGTTCCGTGACGAACTAAAGAGCCTACTTTTCTTAAAATTTAAGATTAATGCCAATGATTAATCTATATGGATCTATCTAGAATAATTACGAAATTAAGTTGGTAATATCGAAATTTCTAATTGGTTCGAAATACTGTATACATGACATAATGTAGCCTAATAGAGAACTTCAGTTGGCAGCCCTGGTGATTGAATATATTCTTAGTTCCATCTCTTAAGGTACAGAATACAAAATTTGGTTGAAGTCCAATGGATAGCATGGACGTTACATGCAGTTAAACATTGGGTCTAACAGCGCGCGTAAAATCATGTTGGCAACAATGACATACATATTGTACCCATGTGAGTAATCTCGATGGAAAATATGCTTCTGCCTCCAGCTAGCATCAGGACTCAGGCGTGTACCGTTCTCCCATTGAGCAGTTGCATATTTTGGATTTGAGGCTAAAAGGTATCAACTCTACAATGATAAGGCACAACTCTACTCTAAAGACTTTAATTCAGTAAAACTCATGGCTTCAAACAAATAATGAGAACACAAATCCCATAAACAATACACAAACAAACAAAGTTATTCCCACAATCCATTAATTATTCACATAGTTGAACAAATCAAGTCCATATCACTATTCAATCTTTTACCATTATGTGGACTTTAAACTTTACTCAAGTGCACTGATGCACATGTAATGTTTCACAAAACTGAACTATTACATTCATGTCACCTAATGTGACTTCTTTATATTCACAAAGTTACTTGTATCCTACAATACATCTGAATTTACATCATGTGTACTATCTGTGTTACATCTCTCTCTCCCACCAAATGCTTTCATGCATTAGCCAACTCATGGTTTGCACTACATCTACTTGCAACACCACAATTACGTAAGTTTACCCCTCCCACTCCCTTCTTTTTATAGTTACACTGCATGTCATTGTGATTTCATTAAATAACTTCTGTTATCGTTGTGTCGGATAGTATCCTATTACGCTACCCTTACGAGCGTAGCCTGTGGCATCGAGTAACCAACTTCATTAACTAGGTGTCAGTGACAGTATCAAATACAACATCCAACCATTCGTTAGATTGCTAAATTTCTATATCATCAGGGAAATCTATGATTAGCAATGTGTTTTTAAACCACACACATTTATTACACATTATAACAATTCTTCCTTTCATTGACAAGCACGGTCTTAAATCTGTCCGCTCAAGAACGCAAACCTTCACAGTTAGTTAGCAACCCCAGCCCCTTGGAGCTGCCTGCATACAATGGACAGAGTAGGGTCGTTCACGGCTGTAAATCGCCCCTTGTCTGCCCTTCCCGGACTTTTATCTCCCAAGCAGTATTACAACTTCGAATATAACATTGTGGTCGCAATGATCCACGTGATCCCATATGATCTGAACTGAATATTATGCAATGGTTCTGGGTGAGCTTGAATATTTAATCCTATCCTTAGGACATTAATAACGGCCTCAACAGGTCCGTATCACAATATGAAGGCACGAGATTCATAGAACTCAGGTCTAGTGGTTAGCCGGTATCTCAAATAAAATATTACGGTCAGTCAACAGCTGCCGCCAATGATTCGCTTCAACGAGCCGAATCACTCAACATTAAGTTCTCGGGGAATCAGGTATAGCGTCGAGGTGTCCAATGTTCTCCTCGCGCTTACCACGGGATTCGGACCCGGAACATTTCATATCCAACATCGGAGATAGGGTTACACACTAAATACGCTCCAGCATAAATTAATATCTCTGTACGCTCATGCTGTACGAGATTTCACACGTCGCTTAGATCACCTGGCCCCTCACCTGTCCATAATCTCGCCTTATAATAAAGAGAACCCTAACTGTACTCTACAATGCTTAATCAAGCCACAAATTCAATTCACTGTCAAGCTCCAACATTCCTGTGCATAATTATATTCCCATTAATACAATATATTTAATATTACTTCTATTCTTTTCCCTTAATGTAATCTACTGCTTGGCTAGATAAATAATCCAATTAGCGTAAATATTTCTTGCTTAAAACCTTTCATCCTGATGTATTCAATTATACCGTTTATCATTATTATAATTATTATTATTATTATTATTACTGACATAAATTATCCTTCCGACACAACGTAACGGCTTCAATGACCGAACATTCTCGTTCGCCATGTTAAGTTTCACATAACTGAACTGCCATTTTTAGTAGCATTAATAGTGGTAACGATTAATCCACTCTCTGATGTATTCAACATCTTAACTTTACTGAAATCAAACAATAAACATATGAGGATATGCCTCCTAATATTGATTCTTACTGGCACATTTTATACTTATGAAATCACATTACATGCAGTGACTATTCTTCTATAGTAACATGATTTGTGGGGTACTTACGTCGGCTTTATCCAGGCGGATCCAACCTCCATATTCCAGTGTCACCTGCCATCGGCTTACTTAGTGACACATTGCCATCTTGCAAATACACATATTATATGACATTTGATTTATAAACACACGACACTTTTCCATTTTTATAATGAAGCTAATGCTTCCGAAACACATGACACTTTTCCATTTTTATAATGAAGCTAATGCTTCCAAACACATAACACTATATAACACTGGTTATATTATTACTTTAAGAGATATTTTACATAACATCGGTGCACAAACACACGTTACACTTTAATTCCTGATTGGCTGACATTCCCTAGCATGTATCGAAAGTACAGGTGCTGATGGCCATTCCTTCGGTCCTACCCCTTCCTGATTGAATCTCCCGATCATCTGCTCACGGATTCACCAACAGTTTCTCGATCATCCCTTGATAATCTTCCTACTATTGCAGCGATATGCTTACATCTCGTCATGAACGCTACTTACTGGTATACTCCAAATATGTATAACCAATCACTATACTTTACTGCGCTCAACATTATGCATTGTATTTACATGAATTATCACTTTTCACAGTCCTGCCTAGTATATCACACGGCACTTAATAAACATTATATAAGAGTCTTACTGCACGGCTTCCCACATTGAAGTCCGAGCATCCTCTCCTAACTGCGGTAATATGCATTTCGCATAATCAAGTTTGTTAATTACCGACTTCATTCTTGGTTCATGACCATGCATGAATATATTCTCACATGTGTGTTACATTGCACAGCTAACATGCTGATTACCCGTGACATGTTTAAGTCTTTGTGTGCGCCTGGGCGCTGCGTGTCCTTTTCAACTGCGACTGCTTCAAAACAACTCTCCCTCCGACTCGGTCTAAAACTGTACTGTCACACTAAACTGTAAAAACTGTAAGACTGTCCCCTTCGACTGGGTCCACCCTCTTATATCTGTTTCACACAGAAAGTAGGGCAATAATTCCCGCGATAAATCAGCCCCTCTCCTAGGGTGATTCTGAACTTGGAATAATATCCATATTGTTCCTTTTTCTTCGCTGGTCACAAAAATGTATGTGTGTTCGAGGATCAATCGGCCACTTAATTTATATTAATTATCTTATCCATGGCTTGGGGACGCTACTTCACTGGGAATCCCTGGCAACATCCTCAAGTCCATCCGCGAACACCCATAGTCCTGTAACATTACGCACTGCATTAAACATGCCTTGATTTCGCCGTTTTATGGCTCTAAAATTAGCCTCCTGGCTAAAGATTCATCTGTGCGCAACTCTCATATCATTGCATTGCTCCAATCATGAGTAATCAATGATTTTCCTTGGGATCTTCCCGTTCTATTCACAAGTCTATTCTCAAACGGGGAAGAACCTGGTCATTATTTAACCTCCCAACCCCTTGCAGACGACTTATCTGGGTGAGCAAGATTGACGTGGCGCCATGGGCCTCCTCCCACAATTCTGGGGCTATTTGCTAAACGTCAAGCTTTGAAACTCCTGTGTTTCAAGTACTGCATAGCCTACTTCATGTAGTCCAAATAATGCTATCTTCCACTATTTTCCTGCATTATTTCACTAAATAATGTCAGTAACAACTGATATCACATCAGTAATTAAATATATAATTTCTTCTAGGGGTTCTTACAATGAAATACCCTCCACAGATCTCGGGTTCGTTCCCTGGTGGAACCTTCATTCAGAGCTCAACTTATCTCCGAGATCCACGTTCGAGACCAGTCAGCATGACCACCTCGGGTTCAATATATTGGTCAGAAATGATCTGAAATAATATGATCTATTGTTGTGTCAATTTTGACTGAAATCCATTAATTAGTATAGAAGGTACATACCGACAGTAGTGGCTACGCTGGCTAAAGCGCAGCATTAGGTCATGGGGCCAAGCTCTCTGCTGACTCGGTAGACGCGTGGGTTCTAGCTCCACCGTCGGCCGTCCTTGAAATGGTTTTCCGTGGTTTCCCCCATTTTCAACACCAGGCAAATGCTGGGATGGTATCTTCTGACAGGCCACGGCCGCTTCCTTCCACATCCTTGCCCAGATTCATCCACCATCATTCATTTCAACTCTCATTAACTCCTCTCATGAGGTTGGCGTCAGGAAGGGCATCCGGCCGTAAAAACCATCGCCACAATGACTTCCATCGCATCTCATTCCCGACCCCGTTGGAAAACGGGAATAATAAGGGGTGGACATACATACAGTATAGAAGTTACATGCATTTTAAAATTTGACCTACCAGCAGGCTTAGAATCATGTTGGCAGCATTGGCGTTGGCCTATATTAGTTATTCCAAATTAATCTAGAATGCCAGGTACTATACGTGTGCAAAGTTTAGAGCTATTGGCTTGCATACTTTCTGATATATTGATATTAGGGTAACAAAAATAGAGACAGTATTTATTAACAGTTGGCAGCCCTGGATGCTCTTAAGAATACGCATAGTCTTATCTGTTATGGTACACATAGCACACACGAAATTTGGTTGAAATCCAAATGATAGTATAAAAGTTACATGTATTTAAAGTTGGACCTCTCAGCAGGCTTAGAATCATGTTGGTAGCACTGACGTATATAAGTTACTCAAAATTAATATGGAATATCAGTTACTATACGTGTGCATAGTTTAAAGCTGTCGGCTTGCATACTTTCTGATATATGGGTATTTGGATTTAAAAAATTGAGAGCATTTATTAACAGTTGGCAGCCCTGGTGGCTCTTAGGAATATGCTCAGTCATATCTGTTTATGTACACATAGCACATACGAAATTTGGTTGAAATCCAATTGATAGTGTAGAAGTTATATGCATTTAACAGTTGGACCTATCAGCAGGCTTAGAATCATTTTAGCAACACTGCCATGTATAGCCTCCTGGAAATTAAACTGCAATATTATTATCTATACGTGTGCCAATTTTGAAATAGCTCCCATTCATACCTTCCAAGATATCCAACATGGAACTCTAATCTAAATGGCGATTTTTCAGCAGTTGGTAGCACTGACATTATTTTCAAATATCGCCGAGAGATATTCAGGTATAGAGCTTTACTCCTACCAAATTTTGTTTCGATTGCTCCAGCCGTTTAGGAGTTGATAGGGGGGGGACACACAGACAGACAGACAGACAGACAGACAGTAGGACAGACAGACAGACACAGACAGACACACATTTGCCCGATCTCATAAGTCTACTTTTACCTCATTTTTGCAAAATGTGAAAAGTAGGTTAATAGGCTTATGGGATCACCTTTTGTCCGAGTGTGTGTGATGGTGTGTGTGTGTCCCCTAATACCTTCTAAACGGCTGGAGCAATTACAATGAAACTCTGTAAGATCATAGCACCCTTCTGGCCGACCCCGACCATGCCCTTCAAATTTTATTGTCTCTCACCAATCCAACATGGCGGCTGTGCGAAATATTTAATCAACAATCAGTATCTCCGAACCTATTACAGATATCGCCCTGAAATTGTGTACGGTGATAAAGGGCACTACTAGAAGTTCACCTATGAGACTATCAAAAACCTGGTAACTACAAAACCAACGTGGCGGCCAAGCGAATTTGAGACTTTTAAATAGACTTATCTCGCGATTTAACCATTCAAACGTAATAAAACTTGGTACAGCAAATGTTTATACAAATTGCATTGCACTGGAGTCTAATTTAGTTCAATTGTTACCATAACCTCAAAATGGCGGCTGTGCGAAATATTCCACTGACATTCTATATCTCCGAAACTATTTATGATATCAACCTAAAATTTTGTACGGTGATAAAGAGTACTGATTCAAGTTTATCTATGTAACTTTCATAAACCTGTAAAGTACAAAACGAACATGGCGGTCAAGCGAATTTGAAACATTTTTATAGACTTTTCTCGTGATTTAACTCTCTGATCGCAGTGAGATGTGGTACAGTAAATGATTATACATATTTTAATGCACTGGCATCTAATTTAGTTCCATTGTTTACATAACATCAAGATGGCGGCTGTGCGAAGTTTTAAAATTAAGTTTGTATTTCTAGTGTCGCAATCAAGCGATCAAAGTGAAAGTTTGAATAATGAGCCTAGGCAATAATTTTCCTTTAACGGTACAGAACTCTATGGCCTATACATATAACAATCCAAAATGGCGAGCATCCGAAATATTTAGACGGTTCTCAATATCTACGAATATTTTACAGCAATCAAAATGAACTTTTTTTGTTCATAGAGGCTATGAACATATCTTCACCTATAGGACTTTCAGTAACCTGGTGAGCACAAATCCAACATGGCGGCGACGCGAATTATAAATATTTAAATGGACGTTTGTTGCGATTTAACTATTCGAGTGCAGTGAAACGTTGTACGTTAAATGCTTATAAAAATGTTAATCCACTGGCATCTAATTTATTTCAATTGTTTGCATAACCACAAGATGGCAGCTGTGCAAAATTTTAAAATCTCGTTTTTACTTCTTGTGTTCGAATCATGCGACTGAAGTTTGAATACCACACGTACACAATAATCTTAATGTAATAGTACATAAATAAAAATCCAACATGGTGACCATCTGTAATATTTAGACGGTTCTTAATATCTACGAATCTATCACAACCTTCAAACTAATTGTATGTTGATAGAGGCAATTAACATGAGTAGGATATATGAAAATAGGCTGTATATTTCTTCACGGAAATACTTGTTTTATTCTAGTTAACCACTATAAGCTTTTTAAAAGAGTTTGGCATTCGAGTCTTGGCGACGTCACATGGCATTTAAGGGTGCGCAAAAGCGAGGGAGTCGTGTTAGTTGATTTAAAAGAAATATAATTAGCGAAAATTGAGCTAAATTAACTGAACACTTGATTTGGGTTGGCAAGTATAGAGCGAAAGCCGAATTTGAAATTGCTACATCTTACCAGTGCCGGGTTCCTCACATTCTTCTTTGCTCTCGACCTCCCTTGAGCAATTATCGTTCTCTTCCAACCTCAACTATGTCTCATGAAGGGTACTTGCACTCTACCGGTCTTCAATACCCTGCCATTTTGATTTCCTAGTTCAGTTATTTTTATGAGGAGTATTGTTTTTGTTTTGTCTCCGTGGTACTTTTCCCATATTCAATGGCGCACCCTTAAAGGTGACCTATGACTGACATATTTTAATTCTTAGTTTTAGTTTTGTTTGCATAAAATAACTCTTCAGCTATAAAGTGCGGGACAGTTCAGATGTGTACACGTATATTAAAGACTTACATGCCGTTATCTTGCGTATTGTTTTCCTGGTGCTTTGCATCATATATACAGCTCCTTATGCCAAAATATTTACTTGATTGCTATGGACGTTTCTGTAATTGCAGTGATATGTTCAACTAATGAAACTAACGTAAACATATGTTCTTTGGTTAATTGTAAGTAATCTACTGAAAATATCTCAATATGGCATTAAAATTTTTCTCTTCAGAAATTAGCAGTTCAGAAATTGAAAACTATTTTAATATCATAAATATTTAATTGAAAGTAAGATCTTGAAGTAAGTTATGTTCATATAGGAAGGCCTATGTAAAGCACAATGCCAAATTTTAAAGGAAGACTTGTGAAAATTGTGATGCAAGAAACTTTTTTTTCAAATGTAGCGTTCCTCATAATCATTAAACAATTAATTATGGAAAACTGAAACAACCAATTATTTTCAATCACAGAAAATAACTAATATTTATTGCATAAATATGCATACAAAATCTAGAACAGATATCTTAAAATATGTAGTTATGGGTCCCCTGAAAACAGCAATCACCAGCACCACCCTAATAGCAAGGACACTTCTAAGCGTAGCCTACTGGGCCACCTAGGATTCCATTCTGTGAAAAGAGGCCTCTGAACGTAAACGATATTAAATCAACTTGGATTGGGGAAAAAGGACAGTTTTTTCAATCGCATCAATAATTTAAATCGTGACTAAAAGCCGTTTTCTTTATCTCGCCGCCCATAAAGGAAGGACTCCAGAGGCTCTTAGAGGCGTCATTTAGTCGGAGGGTTCATAAATTCCCGGAAGAGAATTCGTTAATCACTGCACGTTTGACAACAAAAAGAATATTTAATGATGTTAATTATGATATCTATTAATTTGCAATTAGCATGAAGGCAATTTCCTGAAAGTGAGACTAAATTCAAAAACCGGTATTTGAAATGTACCCTAATGCACGTTGTTGTAAAGCAAAATGACGCACGCAATCAGCTGCCTCTACAAAAGGGGCAAAACGTGGTATGGCTGAAGTTCCAGTAGGATGATGATTGTGGTTTATCGAATGCATGGCATGTGGATATAGCGGAATACATACCATTATAGATTTTGGAGTCATTTCGGAGAAGAAATAAAAACGAATTCCACAACGGAAATTATTGCTCATTGTCCGTTGTAATGTCAAACCAGAATCATAATGTTAGAGCTAGTAATACCAATACCTTTGATCAGGCTTTATAAGCCAAGCAATACAAAATAAATAGCCTGTATATAACCAAGGAGTCGTTAAAAATTTTTAAAAACATACAGATCTTTCGTTATGGGGCTCAGTGGCTTCATTATGGTAGTATCTTAAAACCTGCATTAAGAGGCAGGAATTATAACAATAATGCCCGGCAACTTCAATCGAAACCATATAAGATTTTATATTAAACAGAACAATTTCCATTCGATTATGTTAATTAATGTTTATTCCTTGCAGCAGTTATTATACCAGAAGCAGCAACAGCAAGTTAAGAAAGAGAGATAAGTTCCTTTCTCGTAGTGTTGCAAAGACTTTCACCTATCATGTCATTCAAACTGTACCAATAAAATTCATTTCACTGACTACATCAGCGAACTATCCCTTTCGTTTGTCCTCTGAGGATTATATGGGGGTCTTCAAAACGCGACCTGCAATCAAAGTTTCAAATCTCAGACTTCCTCATTTTTTGCCATTTTTTTTCTAAACGGTACATATTTTAATTGTTCTTCGGCCTAAAATCTAAGTAATGTTTCATTTATTTTCCAAGTTCGTTTAAAGAAACTGTCTTCAAGCTAATTGCTTTTACAACCTAAAATTATGCTCCTTGTCACGGGATGTCGCCACGTTATTGATACAATTATTTTGTGCTTTTAAAGTTAAAATAGAATGTTTAAAAACTCTAATAACACGTGCATATATTAATAAAAAAAAGACTAGAAGTACGTATATACAAATATCTTAAAAATTGTTTCAAAACTTTCAGTAATATATATATATATATATTGAATGAGAATATGAAGTGCAACAACTATAGAGGGATTACCTTACTGTCCCATGGTTTAGAAATATTTGAGAAGATTCTTGAGAAAAGATTAAGGAAAATTATTGAACCCCAACTGCAAGAAGAACAATATGGATTTAGGAAAGATAGATCAACTATAGACCTCATATTCACACTGAAAATGATATTAGAAAAGCACTGGGATAAAGATCGTAACTTGACATTTGTGTTTCTAGACATCGAAAAAGCATTCGATAGTGTCCCTAGAACAACTATATGGGAGTGTCTTAAAAAGAAAAATGTGTCTATGGAACTCATTCAGAGGATAAAAATGCTCTACGATGACTGCTACAGCTGTGTTCAAGTAGGAAATGGATATTCAGATTGCTTCCAGAAATCTAGAGGAGTGCAACAAGGCAGTGCCCTTTCACCATTACTATTCGTCACCATCACGGATGAAATCATAAAGGAAGTGAAGCAGAACACCAATATGGATCTTAAAGCATTTGCTTGCTTTTGCAGATGATATAGTTATCAGGGGGAGAGTGTGAGATGGAAGTCCAGGAAAGGCTGAACGTCTTGAATGATAATTTGAAACAAGTAGTTCCGTGAAGAACTATACAGCCTATTTTCATATATCCTACTTATGTTAATTGCCACTATCAACATACACAATTTCAGTTTGATTGCTGTAATAGATTCGTAGATATTGAGAACCGACTAAATATTTCGGATGGTCGCCATGTTGGATTTTATATATGTTGGTCCTAGAGTTATGTACTGTTACATGCAGATTATTGTGAACGTGTAGTATTCAAACTTCAATCGCATAATTAGGAAACAAGAAAAAAAAAAGGAGATTTTAAAATTTTGCACAGCTGCCATCTTGAGGTTATGGAAACAATTGAAATAAATTAGATGCCCGTGGATTAACATTCGTATAAGGATTTACTGTACCAAGTTTCACTGCACGCGGATGGTTAAATTGCGAGAAACGTCCATGTGAATATTTATAATTCGCGTCACCGCCATGTTGGATTTGTGATCACCAGGTTATTTAAAGTCCTATAGGTGAACTTAAGTTCATAGCCCCTATGAACATTAAAAATGAAGTTTGATTGCTAAAATAGATTCGTAGATATTCAGTATCGTCTAAATATTTCGGATGGTCGCCATGTTGGATTGTTAAATGTATAGGCCATAGAGTCATGTACCATCAAAGGAAAATTATTGCGTAGGTTCATTATTCAAACTTTCACTTCGATCGCATGACTACATCACAATAAATAAAATCTTAATTTTAAAATTCGCACTGCCGCCATCTTGAGGTTATGTAAACAATTGAACTAAATTAGATACCAGTGGATTACAATGTGTATAAATATTTCCTGTGCCAGGTTTCAGTGCGCTTGGAACATTAAATCGCGAGAAAGGTCTTTTTAAAATTTTCAAATTCGCTTGGCCGCTATGTTCGTTTTGTAGTTAACCGGTTTTTGAAAAGTCTTATAGATGGACTTCCAGTAGTGCCCTTTATCTCCGTACAAAATTTCAGGGGTTTACCGCTAATAGTTTCAGAGATATAGAATGCCGGTGAAATATTTCGCACATCCGCCATCTTGTGATTATGTAAACAATTGAACGAAGTTAGATGTCGGTGCATTACAATGTATATAAACATATACTGTACCAAGTTTCATTGCGTTTGGTTGGTCAAATCGCGAGAAACGTCTATTTAAAAGTCGCAACTTTGCTTGGCCGCCATGTTGGTTTTGTAGTTACCAGATTTTCAAAAGTCACATAAGTGAACTTATAGTAGTTCCGTCTATCACCATAGAAAATGTCAGGGTAATATCTGTAATAGTTTCGGAGATATTGAATGCTGGTTAAATATTTCGCACAGCCGCCATGTTGGATTGGTGAGTCGTAACAAAATTTGAAGGGCACGGTCGAGGTCGCCGGAAATAATGCTATGAACTTTCCGGGAGTCATTGAAATCGCTCCATCCGTTTAGATTTTATTAGGGGGGGGACACACACACGAATCACACACACACACACACGCACACACACACGGACAAAAGGTGATCTCATAAGCCTATTTTTTCAAAATTGAAAATAGGCTAAAAATATGGACTGAAATTAAGTGCTACAAAAACTTCTGCAATGTCTGTTAACAGACAGAGAAGTAAAGATAATATAATGCTAGAGGGCGTACAATTGGAAACAGTAAAGCAGTATCAGTACTTTGGATGCTTAATATCAAGTGGCCAGAATACTACTTGAATTAAATAACCGTATTCAGAAATCAAGTCAATTCTATCAGCAAATTCGATATCTAGTCTGGAATAAGCAAGAGCCACTAAGATCATAACAAACTCTGTTTCGAACATACTTTGTCCCTATACTGACTTATGGGTTGGAAACATGCACCACTAACAAAAAAGATGACAGCAGACTTCAGGGTTCAGAAATGAAGTTTTTAAGAAGCATGCTTCAAAAAACTAGGAAGGACAAAGTAAGAAATGAGAGGATAAGAGAACAAGCTGGAATAAATCAGTCCTTGAAGGAGACCATAATTAGGGCACGTTTGCGATGGTTTGGTCACGTCAAACGTACGTCAGAAGGAAGATTTGCAAAACAATGGTTTCATACTGAGATTACTGGAAAGAGACCTGTTGGAAGACCTAGGAGGAGATGGCTGGACCAAGTGAAGGAAGATATCTCATCCAAGGGAATCAACTGGGATGAAGTCTTGAAGGAGCAGTGGTACATGAATGGATTAAAATGGAGAGCGTCCGTAAACCACACCCGGGAAACTGGAGTGGAAACTTGATGATGTTGATGAATATGAATATGCTCCGTATAAACTAAACAACTGAAAAGAACTAAAATTGTCCACATTTGTTAATAAATACATAAATAAATAAATAAATAAACAAAAAATGAATAAATAAATAAATAAACAATTAGTTCCTTAAATAACTATACAGCCTACTCATGTTAATTACCTCTATCAACATACAAAATTTCAGTTTGAAGGTTGTGATAGATTCGTAGATATTGAGAACCGTCTAAATATTTCAGATGGCCGCCAGGTTGGATTTTTAGCCTACTTTTCACATTTAGTGCTACCAACTACTGAAAAATCGCAATTGAAATTTGAGCTCCATGTTGGATATCTTGGAAAGTATGAATGGGAGCTACTTCAAAATTGGCACACGTATAGATAATAATATTGCAGTTTAATCTCCAGGAGAACATGCATGGCAGTGTTGCCAAAATAATTATAAGCCTGCTGATATGTCCAAATTTTAAATCCATATAACTTCTACGCTATCAATTGGATTTCAACCAAATTTCGTATGTGTTATGTGTACATAAACAGATATGACTGAGCGTATTCTTAAGAGCCACCAGGGCTGCCAACTGTTAATAAATGCTCTGATTTTTTAAAAATTGAAATACCCATATATCAGAAAGTATGCAAGCCGAGAGCTTTAAACTATGCACACGTATAGTACCTGACATTCTATATTAATTTGGAGTAACTTAAATACGTCAGTGCTACCAACATGATTCTAAGCCTGCTGAGAGGTCCAACTTTAAATACATCTAACATCTATACTCTCATTTGGATTTCAACCAAATTTCGTGTGTGCTATGTGTACTATAACAGATATAAATATGCCGATTCTTAAGAGTAACCAGGGCTGCCAAATGTTAATAAACATTGTCTCTATTTTTGTTACCTTAATATCAATATATCAGAAAGTATGCAAGCCAATAGCTCTAAACTTTGCACACTTTGCATTCTAGATTAATTTGGAGTAACTAATATAGGCCTACGGCAGTGCTGCCAATATGATTCTAAGCCTGCTGATAGGTCCAACATCAAAATGTATGTAACTTCTATACTAACTAATGGATGAATATCTATGACTTTAGTCATTTTTCCAAGTTTTCCCGTATTGATTTTGATATGTTATATTGTAAAGTGTACATTTGTATAACATAACTATAGGATTCCATGCAAAATTGACACAACAATAGATCATATTATTTCTGACCAATACATGTGTGTCATTGTTGCCAACATGATTTTACGCCCGCTGTTAGATCCAGTGTTTAACTGCATGTAACCTCCATACTATCCGTTGGACTTCAACCAAAGTTTGTATTCTGTACCTTAAGAGATGGAACTAAGAATATATTCAGTCACCAGGGCTGTCAACTGTAGTTCTCTCTTAGGCTACATTATGTCAGGTATTCAGTATTTCGAACTAATTGGAAATTTCGATATTACCAACTCAATTTCGTCATTATTCTAGATAGATACATTTATAGATTAATCATTGGCACGAATCTTAAATTTTAAGAAAAGTAGGCTCGTTAGTTCGTCACGGAAATTCTTGCTAGAACGTACAGTGTGTCTCACCATCCCATGCTATTCTTATGACACTAACGCAATGTTTTGAGCATATGTCTTGTGGCTTCACTTCCTGGTCGTTAGGCCCTCTCCTTATTACTTCTTGGTTGGGACGGTTGGGACAGCAGCCAAGACTAGAGCCAACACATCACAGCAATTCTTCATTACACCACAGAGCGGCAGCACTAGTCACACGAAATAAAAACATGAATATTTTGTCATTGCAGGTGTTATTGTGTGTTTAGTTACCATTGAATGAGGATTGTGTTGAGTTTGTTTAATATGGAAAACTTAGTGGACAGTCTCTTAACTCTAGAACCACACTGTGATACTTTCAGGACATGAACCATATTGTGGGTTCACTGGTAACCCAATTCTAAATAGTAATATAGGAATTCGTTTGAAAGGTTTAAAGACGAACACTAATAAAATCTTCTATAGTATTGTATTTTGATGGCTGTTTACCCGAATATTTTTAGGCTACTTTCGAATTTTGCAAAACGAAAGTATACTTATGAGAACAAAACAGGGAGAAAAATTGTGTGTGTGTGTGTGTGTGTGTCTGTGAATGTTTGTACTCTGAATGTCTGTCCCCCCTATCAATTCGAACACGGTGAGACCGAATTGTACGACTTTTGGTACAGTGGTTGCACTAGCAAAGGTCACCTCAGTGTCATGTTTTATATCGCCGCCATCTTGACGGAAACGTAATGGCGGCCACCCAAATGTTCAATGCTTAAATCAAATTACGACTAATCTAATCATCCGATCTCTACCAAATTTTGCAACAACTTACATTTATATGGCGGACGTATTTTGACTAAACTACAAGGTCATCACCCCAATAGTTTGCAGATGGCGGCCATGCATGTGTCCAAATCGATTCCCCCTATCAATTCAAACACGGTGAAACCAAATTTAACAACATTTGGTACAGAGGTAGCACTAGCAAAGGGCACCTAAGTGTCATGTTTTATATCGCCGCCATATTGACGAAAACGTCATGGCGGCCACCCAAGTGTTATAAGCTTAAATCAAAGTACGACCAACCAAATCATCTGATCTCTACCAATTTTCGCAATATTATACCTTTGTGTTGAAGAATCTTTTGACCAAACTACAAGGTCATCAGCCCAATAATTTGCGGATGATGGCCATGCATGTGTGCAAATCGATTCCCCCTATCTATTCAAACACGGTGAAACCGAATTGAACGAAATTTCGTACAGAGGTAGCACTAGCAAAGGGCACCTCAGTGTCATGTTTTATATCGCCGCCATATTGACGAACACGTATTGGCGGCCACCCAAATGTTAAAAGCTTAAATCATATTACGACCAACCTAATCATGTGATCTCTACTAAATTTTGCAACAACATACCTTTATGTGGTAAGCATTTTTGACCAAACTACAATGTCATCAGTCCCATTCCAACAGATTGCAGATAGTGGCCATGTATGTGTGCAAATCGATTTCCCCTATCAATTCAAACACGGTGAAACAGAATTGAACGAAATTTGGTACAGAGGTAGGACTCGTAATAGGCAACTCAGTGTCATGTTTTATATCACCGCCATCTTGACGGAAACGTAATGGCGGCCACCAAATATCAAAAGCTTGAATCAAAATTACGACTAACATAATCATCTGAGCTCTACTAAATTTTGCAACAACATACCTTTGTTTGAGATGCGTTCTTCGACCAAGCTAAACGGTCATCAGTCTACTAGTTTGCATATGACGGCCATGCATGAGTGCAAATCGATTCCCCCTATCAATACACACGCGGTAAAACCGAATTGAACGAAATTTGGTACAGACGTAGCTCTAGGAAAGGGCACCTCAGTGTCATGTTTTATATCGCCGCCATCTTGACGGAAATGGAATGGCGGCCACCAAAATGTTAAAAGCTTAAATCAAATTACGACCAACCTAATCATTTGATCTTTACCAAATTTTGCAACAACATACCCTTTTGAGGGAAGCATCTTTTGACTGACCTACCAAGTCATCTGCCCAATAGTTTGCAGATAGTGCCCATGTATATGTGCAAATCGATTCACCATATCAATTCAAACACGGTGAAACCGAATTGTATGAAATTTTGTACAGAGTTAGCACTAGCAAAGGGCACCGCATATTCATGTTTAATAACCTTATAACACGTTGTATTTCAACAAGCTACTACAACCAACATACAATTATACTCCTTGAAAAGGACAAAGAGTTATAAAGATACCCATGCAGTTAGGAGAAAGTAGGCTTTATGCTTTTTACTGAACATCTTGTTATCTTCCTGTTTTGTAAATGCACCCATGTTTACAAATCCATCAAAACTGCACGTTGTAGAGTTATATTATCTGATATCCTCTCTTAACTTCACTTCGTCAAATATAAGAACGCAGTTACGGTGATTCTCGTCATCCCTCTCAAATTATTTAGCAATAGCATGTGGATTTACACCATAGGAACACTTCAGTCCACGAGACTACTTTCTTAGCAATGAAGCTGACGGTAATGGGAGCAATTTATGCTTCTCGCAATGTTCGTACCCTTTCCTAAACTTAATCAGTAGGAGTAAGCTTTCTAGTATAAATTCAGGTTCGTAACGCATTTCATGCGAATTAGCTTCATTCTTTTTAATCATGGTGCAAACTATAAGTTTTTGCTTCGCCGATATACCATTCGCATTATATTGCAGAATAAAAGACTTTAATGTTGCTATTTGTTTCGCCTGCTCACATCGTTTCCTTCGGTTAAGAACGACAATACGCTTCAGACGTTTTATCTTCTCACGCAATCGCATTACTTCACCCTCGAAATTATTACATGGCTGAGAATCAAGTTTTCCATCCCACTCAATCCCAATGCTGAGACTGACCGCTTCATGTAAAACAACCTGAGCAACTGTGACTCCTTTTTGATTCTTTTCTGGAAGAGGTGAGCGTTTTATCGGACCTTTCCTTTTACGAGGTTCGAAACATATATAACTAGGAATCCCCGGAAAATTATGCGGCACAGCATTTTGGGCTAGCTTCCACCTATCACGAACTAATTCCACCGTATTTCCATCTATTATGAAAGAATCCACGTTAATAATCATGTCATCACTAAAATGTGAGTCACACACACGGTCACTCAAAGTTAATTGGTCGGTCAGATCGTGGAATGTTTCTGTTCCATTCTTCCAAACAGTTTTGACGTGGTCTACTCTAAACAAGTGCCGACCATCTCCTTTCTTATACCCTGACTTACAAGCAGGCACAAAACAGCCTGGCATAATGATAACAGAAGTTTAAAACAAGCATAGAAATAAAACGTAAGTACAATTTGCACGCGGTAATGTATCACTATTTGACTGCCGTCTCGTCATGTGCTTCAGAACATATGATCGGCGCGGCGCGTGGTGTTGAAAATTAGAACTACTTCATCTTAACCACGGCCGACTGGATGCGAGCTGCGCTCTATACCGACCTGGGCAATCCCAGTTAGAGCCCATGCATAACGTGTAATTGGAAAATGTATACTCGTCCCCGATAGAGCGCACTCCAATCCCATTGTAGGCGCGATTAATAAACAGCTGTACAGTACGTTTAATACATGTGTAATCTCGAGAACCACTGGATGTATTTTCATGTGACTTTCACCATTCTGTAAAGGCAATCTCGAGGAAATTTTCTGTAGAAAATAATTTATGATCAAGGGGAGCCAAGCAGTAACGATTTCAGTGAAGAGGTAGAAGGACAAACCGTTAAATATATTAATATACTATGAGTGTAAGAATTGCACAGCGTGAGAAATTCTACAAAAAAGTCTGGGAGAGCATATCTCTATCTTCGATACATCGCCCACTATAAGTGTTTTTAGTTTGGACGGAAGGGGGCTTTGTATCTCATTCCCATGGCCATTCTTAAATTACGTCTGACAGGAATTCCTTGCACATTCATAACTGTTCCCGGGCGAAGCCGGGGCGGGTTGCTGGTGATACTATATAATTATTATCATTATAATTTCCGCAATATCAAAATAAAATAAAAATTATATCACAAAATAAAAAATAATAAAAAAATAAAATAAAATAGCTAGCTAATAAATCTAAGAGAAACTAGACATACATTGCACCTTCTTCGGGTACAAGGACACAATTCCAGCACCGTCTCATCAAAAGGAAAGAGAGGATGAAAATTACAGACGGGAACAAGTAGCAGCCAATCGAGTGTTGTGTTTTGTGCTAAGAGGTCTTTCAACAAATTATCAGATACCGTGTGCCTTCTTTTTCACGAAGCAGCTGTCAGGACGAGACTTACATAAACTCCTGCTGGACATTATCATCGAGGTTGAACAATGCGGTTATATAATTATAAGAATTGTCTCTGATAATCACAAATCTAACACTACAATGATGAGGCATTTAGGGGGAGGGAATTTGCAACCAATGGTCAATCACCCATACGACGAGTCTAGGAAGTTATTCCTTAGTTTTGATCAGTGTCCCATTCTAAAAAAAACACATTAGAACGCAGTTTCTGTAACGAGAGATAACTGATGGTACTGGAATAATTTCATGGAAATACTTGTCATTACTATACAAAATGCAAAAGGATGAGATCGTCAAACCTGTGAGATACCTCACTAAAATCACATCGAACCCACTAAATTTGAAAAAATGAATGTTCGGCGTGCCAAGGAAGTGTTCTCATCAGAAGTTATTGGTGCCATTAGTACACTGAAAGAAAATGTAGGCATGCACACGGAAGCGTACACATTCATGGACGCAGAAGCAACCATATTTTTATGAAAAACGTTAATAAATGGTTCGCTATGCATGACGTACGCATCACATATCATATTCAGTCTAGAAATCCAGATAAAGGGCATATTTTCTGATTAAATGACTGTCGCCTAAACTGGCTAGAGGAATATTTTCATTCCTACCTTGAAACTTTGAAAGCTGCTAGTAACGCTGCTAGAAAGGACTTCCTGACTTCTGAGATTTATGAAGCTATACAATTAATCACGGATTCAACTGTCCAGTGCATAAGGTATCTTCTAAAAAATGGGTAGAAGAAAGTCGCCAAATATGGGGAGTTTTTTATAGGGCTCACATTAGTCATAAGGAGGAACGGAATAATTTTGGTTTTATCACCAATGTAAACCTCAGGCGATATACTATGTATATTACAAATATGGGCACGTTTGATGTTGTAATACCCTCTGATATTATTGAAAATCCACAGCCTGCTTCCAGTCTCCGACCGGGTCAGGAATGGAATGAATGGAGCCCCTATCTAGCGGCGAGGATATGAACTGTGCCGGTTGCCGAGGCCTGACGCACTCCTCTGGGGCAATGATTAAATGAATGACAGATGAAATTAAATGATAGTGGAGAGTGTTGCTGGAATGAAATTTTGACAGGGAATTCCGGAGTACCCGGAGAAAAACCTGTCTGCCTCCGTTTTGTCCAGCACAGATCTCATATGGAGTGACCGGGATTTGAACCACTTTCCCCATATTAGGCAACCGGGTTTCGTAATACGGGGAGGTGAGAAACCTCACGGTTTTTATTTATAATAGGTACACTGTACAAACAGCTCAGAAGGAAAATGCATAAACTTTAATGCAAACCGAGTGATTCTGATCGAATTAAACTGTAACAAGGAGCAAGGTATGTCAATTTCTCTTAGATTTATTAGCTCGCTATTTTATTTTGTGATATAATTTGCATTTTGATATTGCGGGAATTATAATGATGATATATATTGTCACTAGCAACCCGCCCCGGCTTCGCCCGGGAACAGTTATGAATGAGCTAGGAATTCCTGTCAGACGTAATTTAAGAATGGCGAGGTGCATGAGACACAAATCCCCCTCCCGTCCAAACTAAAAACACTTATACTGGGCGATGTATCGAAGATAGAGATATGCTCTCTGGGACTTTTTTGTAGAATTTTTCATGCTGAACAATTCTTTCACTCATAGCATATTGATATTTTTAACGGTTTGTCCAGCGAAAGCTTAAAAGCGCACGGACGTCAAGTTCATTTTTCGACCTATTCACTGAAATCTGAAATCGTTACTGCTTGGCTCCCTTTGATCATAAATACATTATTTTCAACAGAAATCTTTCTCGATATTACCTTTACAGAATGGTGAAAGCCGCATCAAAATCCAACCAGTGGTTCTCGAGATTACCCGTGACATCCAAGAATCGGGGACTTTGTTTTACACTAACTAGAGATACGCCTTTGTCGTGCAATGCTTGATCAACAGTGCTGTGTGAGCAGTTGAGTAACTAACAAGATTTCATGTAAAAGGCCTCATTGTCTAGGCCGGTTGTGGAGAGCGCAGCCCGCATTCATATGGAAGTCCCACCACTTATTATTTTATCCGCCCTGCTAGAGATATCACTCACAAACGCAATAAACGGGTCTCCCAATACAACTTTGGGAAAGAGAGTAGATGAGAGAGTGTGTGAGGCGGAGGGGTGGGCGGCAGGTGCAGGGTGCAGGGTCAACCGGCGCGGCGTTCCCAGTATTTTTACGTGTCTAACCCTTTTTGTATATGGTACATTTTGGGATAAAGCACATAGTTTTCGAAATATTAAAAAAAAAGAACAGACAAAAATTACTGATTTTCCAACTTCTCCTCCCCCCCCCCCCCCCCCCCCCAACCCGACGCTCAAAATGGTGTAACTTTTTACCAAACAATATGTGGACTGTATAGAACACTTAGGATGTTAAGGTTAGGCCATATGTTGGACTAATTGCGCCGCATTAGTAGACGAAATAACATCAACCAAACGGCATTTGGCGCATGCGCCGAAGAGATCATACCGACAATAGTGGCTACGCAGGCTAAAGCGCAGCGTTACGCCATGGAGCCAAGCTCTCTGCTGACTCGGTAGACGCGTGGGTTCGAGCCCCACCGTCGGCCGTCCTTAAAATGGTTTTCCATGGTTTCCACACTTTCAACACCAGGCAAATGCTGGGACGGTACCTTCTGACAGGCCACGGCCGCTTCCTTCCACATCCTCGCTCAGTTCATTCATCTTCATCCATTCCATCTCTCATCCCGACGCGCAGGTCGCCCACGGGCGTCGACAAGAAAGACCTGCACTCGGCCTCACAGGAGGCCACAGGACATAAAAAAAGAAGAGATCATAAATTAGCCGGGTCGCGGGCGGCCCCACAGTGTGGTACTAGGGTTAAGTATTCCTGAGTGAGTGTTTCTATAAATTATGTTTCTAAATATGTTTAGCCTACTTTTCCCATTTTGCAAAAATGAGGAAAAAGTAGACATGAGATCGATCCGGGAAAATGTGTGTCTGTCTGTCCTTCTGTCTGTCTGTGTGTGTCTCCCCCTATCAACTCCTAAACGGCTCGAGCTATCGAAACTAAACTTGGTAAGAGTAAAGATCTATACCTGAATATCTCAAGGCCATATTTGAAATTGACGTCAGTGCTATCAACTGCTGAAAAATCGCAATTGAAATTTGAGCTCTATGTTGGATATCTCAGAAGTTATGCATACGAACTATTCCAAAATTGGAATACATATAGATAATAACATTCCAGATTAATTTTCAGAATTCCGTACATGCCGCTGTTGTCAACATGATTCTAAGCCTGCCGATAGGTCCAATTTCTAAATGCATGGAACTTCTATACTATGGATTGGATATCAACCACATTTCGTATGTAATATGAGTACTACACCTGATAGGACTGTGCGTATTCTAAAGAGCCACCAGGGCTGCCAACTGTTAATAAATGCTCTCTCTATGTTTTAACCCTAATATCAATATATCAGAAAGTATGCAAGCCAACAGCTCTAAGCTTTGCACTGTTATAGTAACTTATATACATCAGTGCTGCCAACACGATTCTAAGCCTGCTGATAGGTCCAGCTTTTAAATGCATATAACTTCTATACTAACAAATTTCGTATGTGCTCTGTGTACCATAACAGTTATGACTATGCGTATTCGTAAGAAACAGCAGGGCTGCCACCTGTCAATAAATTCTCTCACTATTTGTTCAATCCTAATGTCAATATATCAGATAGTATGCAAGCCATCTGAGATTCTAGATTCATTTGGTGTAACTAATATACCTCAGTGCTGCCAACATGATTCTAAGCTATCTGGTAGTTTCATTTTTAATTACACGTAACTTCTATACTAACAAATGGATTTTATCCAAAATTGGCACTATAATAGTTCGTAAAATTTGAGATTAATTGTGAGCATCACATACATGATATTGTTCCCTACATGATTTTACACGCACTGATTAATCCAATATCAAACAGCATGTGACGTCCATACTATCCATTACACTACAACCAAATCTTGTATGTGCATGTCCCTTTAGAGAGGGAACTAAGAATGTATTCAGAGTCACCAGGGCTGCCAACTGTAGTAAGTTACTCTATTAGGCAACACTATTGCAGGTATATTTCAAATTCCAGTATTTAGAAATGTTAGTATTACCAACTGGATTTGGTCATTATTCTAGATAGGTCTATACAGATTGGCCTGCATTTTAAATTTTATGAAATCTAGGCTCTATAGTTCGTCACGGAACTACTTGTTATTTATGTACTATTACATTAAGATTATTGTGTACGTGTGGTATTCAAACTTCAATCGCATGATTAGAACACAAGAAGTAAAAACGAGATATTAAAATTTCGCATAGCTGCCATCTTGTGGTTATGCAAACAATTGAAATAAATTAGATGCCAGTGGATTAACATTTGTATAAGCATTTAACGTGCAACGTTTCACTGCACTCGGATAGTAAAATCGCGAGAACCGTCCATTTAAATATTTATACTTCGCGTCGACGCCATGTTGGATTTGTGCTCACCAGGTTACTGAAAATCCTATAGGTGAACTTATGTTCATAGCCTCTATGAACATAAAAAAATAAGTTTGATTGCTGTAAAAGATTCGTAGATATTGAGAAGCGTCTAAATATTTCGGATGCTCGCCATTTTGGATTGTTATATGTATAGGCCATAGAGTTCTGTACCATTCAAGGAAAAGTATTGCCTAGGTTCATTAATCAAACTTTCACTTCGATCGCATGATTACGACACAAGAAATAAAAATAATAAATTTAAAATTTGGCACAGCCGCCACCTTGAGGCTGTTGTTGTTTGAGTCTTCAGTCTTTTGACTGGTTTGATGCAGCACTCCATGCCTCCCTGTCCTGTGCTGTGCTATTCGTTTCATTTCTACATAGCTACCACACCCTACATCCGAGACAATCTGTTTAACATATTCTAACCTTGGTCTACCCCTACAATTCTTGTCCTCAACCCATCCTTCCATCACTAATCTTGCTATTCCTGGGTGTCTTAGTATGTGTCCTACTAACCTATCTCTCCTCTTCATTAGCAGTCGCCAGAAATATCTCTCCTCTCCCACTCGTCTTAATACCTCTTCGTTTGTAACCCTATCTACCCATCTGATCTTCTTCATTCGCCTGTAACACCACATTTCAAATGCTTCAATTCTCCTCTTTTCTGCTGCACCAATAGTCCAAGTTTCACTTCCATAGAGCGCCACGCACCAGACAAAGGCTTTGAAAAATGACTTCCTAATACCTAAATCTATGTTCGATGTCAACAGATTCCTTTTCTGTAGAAATGCTTTCCTTGCCTGAGCCAAACTACTTTTTATATCCTCTTTGCTTCGTCCATCACTGGTTATTTTACTTCCTAAGTAAGAGAAGTCTCCTACTTCCTTCAGCTTTTCACCTGCCAATTTGATGTCCATAGACTTTTCTGATTTATTTCGGCTGCATTCCAGTATTTTTGTTTTACATTTATTAATTTTCATCATGTATTCTTTTAAAACGGAGTCCATACCATTCAAAAACTCATTCAAATCCTCAGGCTTGTCGGCCAAGATAACGATGTCATCAGCAAATCTCGGAGTTGAAATTATTTCTCCTTGAATCGTCACTTCCACTTTAAATTTTTCTACAATTTCCTTCATTGCTTGTTCAATGTAAAGATTGAAAAGAATGGGTGATAAGTTGCAGCCTTGTCTCACACCTTTCTGAATACCAGCTTCTCGCCCCTGTCCTTCAACTCGAATGACTGCTGTCTGGTTTCTGTATAGATTGTATATCACCCTCCTATCCCTGTTCTTTATTCCAATCGTTTTCAAAATGTCAATCAATTTAGTCCAATCAACGTTATCAAAAGCCTTTTCTAAGTCTACAAATGTCCAGTGCCGGCCCTAGGTCTTTTTGTAGTGCAAGCAAATAACATTTTGGCGCCCCCCCCCCCCTCCTATTCTCATCAGAGTACCTTTACTATTTTTTACTAAACGTGTTATATGGCCAAAACATTTATTTACTGGTCATTATTATTACATAGAATGACAATTTTATTATTGTTGATTTTTTTGCGCACTGTTGAAATCTTTTAAGATTAAAAAGAGATTTTCCTGGCTTTCACTTTAGAAAACTCGTTCAGCAGCAAATCTGTTTCCATTTCATTTAACAAATCATTTTCAATGGCCAAAGTAGCTAGTTCACTCAAGTGCTCTTGGCTTAAAGTTGATCGCAAGTATGTTTTTATAAGTTTTAACTTCGAAAAACTTCTTTCTCCGCTGGCCACTGATACAGGGAGCGTTAGCAGAATCCTAAATGTAACAAAAACATTTGGAAAAATGTCCACATAACCACGTTTGGTTATAAAAGACAAGACTCTACCTGGGTGACTTCCAGGAGGTAGCATTGGTGAAAAAATTTGTAGTTCTTCGAACAGTTCATCTCCGTTCACATCACAGTCTCCTCCATCACTCAAAACGGTTTGAATGTGCTTACAGGCTTTCTTCAACTCTTGTTCGTTCAAATTCTTCTCGAAGCTAGCAATGTCATAAAGAAATTTGAAACTTCCACTATGGTGTTCCATTAGCTCAAATCTCTCCCTTAATGAGGCTATTGCTGTGTCAAGTACGACAAAGAAGAAGTTAACTTGAAATGCATTTTTTCCAGAACGTACAGCTTCACCTTCACTCTCATAGGAGAATTGTTTTTTTTTTACTTTTCTTGGCCGAAGTAGTTTTTTTTTTTTCAAAGTTAGCATCAACCTCGATTTTTTCTGCAAGTTCATTTACATCTGTAATGACGCTGTTTAGTCCTTCATCTGATCTCATCTTTTTTAGAAATGATTTTACACTTTTAATGAGATCCATTGAACTTTGTAGGTCATTTGTGACTTTTTGCAACAGTTTACTAACCATATTGGTTTTATGCAGGATCTCCTGCCATGTCACTAAGCAGCATAGAAACTTGAAGTTTTGCAGGTTTTTTAATGTCCTACGGCAGTGTTACTACCAAATGCATCAAGTTTCTGATCTTGTGAAGCTTCATATAAGGCATCATACACTTCTTCAATGTGGTACCTCAAAGGCAAGAATGCCTCAATTCTACTTTCCCATCTAGTATTTCAGAGTGGCTTTACAGTCCGACTTGAAACATGTTTCAACAAAATATTCCATCTTTGAGTAGAACTGAAAAAAAAATATATATATTTCTTGTATAGTGCAGAAACAGACCACAGAAATGTTGCACGACCAAGCTGCATCATTAATGGCCAAGTTCAAGGAGTGTTTCCCACACGGTACACAAAAAGCTCGAGGATTTAAATCAACGATTATCTTCTGGACTCGAACATGTTTTCCCTTCATTGCGGAACCATTGTTGTACCCATGGCCTCTCAAGGCTTTTAAAGGAATGCCCCATCCTTCTAACTGTTTGAGCAATATCTCTGTGAGGCCTTCACCTGAAGAATCTGTAATGGGAACAAAGCCCAAAAAATGTTCCTTAATAGAAATATCCTCATTTGCTAACATTTTTACAAATCTTACAACAAGAGTCATTTGCTCGGAGTGGCTAATGTCTGGAGTACAGTCTAATATAATAGAATAGTACGTTGCTTGCTGTATCTGTTGTAAAATGTTAGCTTGGATCTTGCGGACAAGAAAGTAACAAACTCATTTTGGATATTCTTGCTCAAGTAGTGTACGTGTGTTTATTTTGAACTTATTCTTCTCCTCACATGTTCAGCCATAAAACCATCAAATTTAGCTATGTGTTCTACCAGCTTTAAGAAATTTCCATTATTACGTTCAAATCTTTTTCCCCTCTAAAGGCCAATCCTTGAATTCCCAAAAATTGTTCAATACATAGTAGGCGTTTTAGAACTTGATTCCAATGTTCAGTTTCAGCACGAATAAGTCTTTCATTTTCCTCGTCAATAGTTTCAGGTAGATTTCATTAGAAAGCTAACTATTGCAATGGATCCCATGTTTCGACTTCCGGAAAATTTCGACATATCTTCGCGTTTCACATCCCCCAGACCCCAAAACCACCGTCAGTTCAAAAGTTTATATATAATTTATGTATGTATATATATATGTATATATATATATGTATATCAGTTTCTTGTGGACACGATAACTGCCGTAATTTTGCACCAATCACTTTGAATTTTTTACATAATTTGTATCCCTATAAAATCTCGGTCGAGTTCGTTAATGGGCAAAATCGGTCGAAGGGGGTGAAAATGGAGGGCTTTTTTCGAAAAATTGAAATTTCGCTATAACTCTCTTAATACGTGAAATATCGAATCCATTCAAAGTTCATAATATGTGTCGGATAAGTGCCAACAATTTATGTCAAATAAGTTTTTTGATAGCACCAACCATTGACCAAAGGGGTGGAAAAAAGTGGGTTTTTCGGGAAACATTAATCATATCTCTCTTAATAGGCACAATATCATAACCGTACAAAATGTACAATATTCCCCTAATAATTACCTAAAACTTTTGTCTGAAAGAATTTTTGATATGACCCACCATTACGCCAAGGGATGAGAAAAATGATTTCGGAATTATAAGAAAATGCCAAGAGCTATCAGAGGTTGCCATGGCAACACTACTAAATTGATGAGGGATGAGCCATCAGACGTTGCCATGATAACGCACTTGCACGAGATCAGATTCAGTATTTCCATCTGACAAAGCCGGCCCCGTGGTGTTGGGGTAGCGCGCCTGCCTCTCACCCGGAGTCCCCGGGTTCGATCCCCGGCTCCGTCAGGGATTTTAAAACTGACGTGAGGGTTGGAACGGGGTGCACTCAGCCTCGTGAGGACAATTGAGTAGCTGTCTGACTGCGAGACAGCACCCCGATCACGAATACCAATATTAACGGCCGAGGGGACCCGACGCGCTGATCACGCGTCACTCCAATATCTGCAGGCCAAATGGCTGGACAGCGGTCGCTTGGTCGGCCTTAGCCCGTCATGGGCTAGATGGTGCCAGGGGTTGACTTTGACATCTGACTAAGTGGGAAGCGGCTTCGGTGACGTAACTGGTAGCATGCAGAATGTCTATGCCCAAGGTCGCGGTTTCAAAGCCGGCCGAAGTCGTCGGATTTTCTAAGAGCGCTAAAATCCCTCAGTATGCTTTCCTGTGGAGGGGAAGTTCCAACGATCGTTACGAGTTGCTGGTTGGGGTGGCATCTAGTAGCCAAGTTCACAGCTAGGTGTCATTGACGGTAGTACCTGGTAGCAACATTAGGAACTACTGCTTGAAATTGACCGTCTGCAGCCCTTACCTGAATTACAGACTAATACATCCATTACAATTCACACCGTTTATCAGACAGAATCTACACTCACCCAAAGTACACGGGGTTAGATGACCACGTTGTCGCAGCCCCTAAACTGAGGAACCAACCAGAGGTAGATTTCATTAGAAAGCTAACTATTGCAATGGGTAGGCTACCATGTTTCGACTTCCGGAAAATTTCGACATAGGCTATCTTCGCGTTTCACATCCCCCAGACCCCAAAACCACCGTCAGTTCAAAAGTATACTTGTATATATATCAGTTTCTTTTGGACACGATAACTGCCGTAATTTTTCACCAATCACTTTTTACCGAATATATATACCTATAAAATCTCGGCCGAGTTCGTTACTGGGCTAAATCGGTAGAAGGGGGTGAAAATGGGGGGCTTTTTTCGAAAAAGTGAAATATTGCTATAACTCTATTAATATATGAAATATCGAATCCGTTCAACGTTCATACTATGTGTCGGATAAAGCCCAAAAATTTATGTTTGAAGAGTTTTTTTTATATCACCAACCATTGACCAAAGGGGTGGGAAAAAGTGGGTCTTTCGGGAAACATTTATCATATCTCTCTTAATAGGCACAATATCAAACCCGTACGAAATGGACAATATTCCCCTAATAATTACCTAAAACGTTTGTCTGAAAGAATTTTTGATATGACCCACCATTATGCCAAGGGATGAGAAAAATGATTTCGAAATTATAAGAAAATGCCAAGAGCTATCAGAGGTTGCCATGGCAACACTACTAAATTGATGAGGGATGAGCCATCAGACGTTGCCATGACAACGCACTTGCACGAGATCAGATTCAGTATTTTCATCTAAGTGGGGAGCGGCTTCGGTGACGTAACTGGTAGCATGCAGAATGTCTATGCCCAAGGTCGCGGTTTCAAAGCCGGCCGAAGTCGTCGGATTTTCTAAGAGAGCTAAAATCCATCAGTATGCTTTCCTTTGGATGGGAAGTTCCAACGTTCGTTACGAGTTGCTGGTTGGGGTGGCATCTAGTAGCCAAGTTCACAGCAAGGTGTCATTGACGGTAGTACCTGGTAGCAACATTAGGAACTACTACTTGAAATTGACCGTCTGCAGTCCTTACCTGAATTACAGACTAATACATCCATTACAATTCACACCGTTTATCAGACAGATTCTACACTCACCCAATGTACACGGGGTTAGATGACCACGTTGTCGCAGCCCCTAAACTGAGGAACCAACCAGAGGTAGATTTCATTAGAAAGCTAACTATTGCAATGGGTAGGCTACCATGTTTCGACTTCCGGAAAATTTCGACATATCTTCGCGTTTCACATCCCCCAGACCCCAAAACCACCGTCAGTTCAAAAGTATATATATATCAGTTTCTTGTGGACACGATAACTGCCGTAATTTTTCACCAATCACTTTTTACCGAATATGTATACCTATAAAATCTCGGTCGAGTTCGTTACTGGGCTAAATCGGTAGAAGGGGGTGAAAATGGGGGGCTTTTTTTCGAAAAAGTGAAATATTGCTATAACTCTCTTAATATGAGAAATATCGAATCTGTTCAACGTTCATACTATGTGTCGGATAAAGCCCAAAAATTTATGTTTGAAGAGTTTTTTTATAGCACCTACCATTGACCAAAGGGGTGGGAGAAAGTGGGGTTTTCGGGAAACATTAATCATATCTCTCTTAATAGGCACAATCTCAATACCGTACAAAATGGACAATATTCCCCTAATAATTACCTAAAATTTTGTCTTAAAGAATTTCTTATATGACCCACCATTATGCCAAGGGATGAGAAAAATGATTTCGGAATTATAAGAAAATGCCAAGAGCTATCAGTGCTTGCCATGGCAACTCTACTAAATTGATGAGGGATGAGCCATCAGACGTTGCCAAGATAACGCACTTGCACGAGATCATCTTCAGAATTCCATCTGACTAAGTGTGAAGCGGCTTCGGTGACGTAACTGGTAGCAAGCATGCTGAATGTCTATGCCCAAGGTCGCGAGTTCAAAGCCGGCCGAAGTCATCGGATTTTCTAAGAGCGCTAAAAATCCCTCAGTATGCTTTCCTTTGGAGGGGAAATTCCAACGTTCGTTGCGAGTTGCTGGCTGCGGTGGCATCTAGTAGCCAAGTTCACAGGTAGGTGTCGTTGACGTTAGTACCTGGTACCAACATTAGGAACTACTGCTTGAAATTGACCGTCTGCAGTCCTTACCTGAATTACAGACTAATACAGCCATCCCTAAGTACACGGGGTTACATGACCGCGTTGTCGCAGCCCCTAAACTGAGGAACCAACCAAAATCTCTGCGGGAGATATAATTTTCCGTGAAGAAGTAACAGACCGTTACATAGTTACACATCAGTGTCGAAACCTTGCATAAGGACAGTGTGACCACAAGTATAAAAATGGACCCCAAATGACAAGAAGGTTACCGTTCCCATAAGACAATAAAATGTTTAAAATAAGCATAAAATGACGAAAAACAAAGTTAATTAAGCTCCAATTATAAAATACCTTCTCGCAATAAATGAGGTCTGATCCTTCTACGAAAACCTGCATATTCTGCCTATTTTCGCCTATCCCCAAGTTTGTCCTGTGAAATCTTCCTCCGCCTTCCGGCGTGCCGAGAGGACTTTTTTTAAACGTAAACGTAAAGAGAGTTCTCGCCAACATTTGCAGTATTGAATATGAATAGAGGATTTCTCATGACTGGTCAAAATTTTGCTAAAGTTTTGCCAGTCAGAATACCCTTGGCCACCAGCAAGAAGAGAATTATTATCATTTCCAAAAAGTTTGCAAGCAAAACAAAAAACTGCGTTTTTCAATATGGAATATATTAACCAAATCCTGCGGATTTGCTCTCCATTGCAAAGCTTCCTTGTGTAATGCTTTGAGGAAAATCGCCTACCTTTAAGGTCCACAGGAAATTCTTAGTATGTGACCAGCTGTGGTACTCGCTCAAGAAGAATTTTTCGTGCATCATCGTTTATTTTAGGTGGCCATTCTCCACAGTCATTTGAAAAACCTGATGACGTTTCTGCGCTCAGTTTCTGCAAATAAACCACCGACATTCAAATTTTTATCTTTAGCTATACACAGTTTAAAAGCCGTAATACATAGAGACCTTAACCTTTGCATTCATAATTATGGGTACTTGATGAGTACATTAAACCAAAATTTTATTAATATTAATAAATATTTCTATTTCCAAATTTTTCAAAAAAATGGTAAGAAAATAATTGAACATTTTCAAACTGTTAAAAATAAGTAGTATGTATAAACTTTTATAACAATTTTCGTTTATCAGGAAAATATGAATGAAGTAAGTTAATAAGTATATACAATTTTGGAATAGAAGGTTCAGTGGTTTTATTTGATATGTACTTAAACTTTGAAGAAATCTTCATTAAAAAGCATTGAATCGGAAAAGGTAAAGTCTCCCCTTAATACAAAAAAATATAAGGTGCCCCTTTTCCTTTTCTGCCTTCTTTCCTCCCTCAACCTAACAGAGCCTAACTAACTATGGACTACTACTCAATTCCTAAATTTATTTTCTAAATATACAACTTAAGTATAAATTAATACTACTTAAGGATTAGTGCTATAATACTTTAAATAAATTACGACAGTGTTCAGTAAAGTAATGCTATTAAGTCAATAATATTATTATAATATACGTTATAAGGGTAAATTGTTTATACAAAGTCTCATCAATTTAGATTAAATTAATTTAGGCATTTAGAGTCATTAGCAAAAATATATAACCTAAAATTATTTACAGTTACACTTACTTTTTTGAGGGATTCTTCACTCATTGATGGTCCAGGCAGCTCTGATATTGGTAACTTGTCGTCATCCTCATCGTTATGAACGGATTCAGTTAACTTAGTTGTTTCGTCGAACATTTCTGCACATGACGATGAAGCCGAAGGCGCAAAAAAAACTTTTCAGCGCTTTAGATTGCTTCTCATCTTCTTTAGAATGCTGCAACTTTCTTTTCGGTGAAATGCACCTGATGACTTTTTATTAGACTACTGAATATTTCGAGTGTATAAAAAGTCATCTCCTTGTGTAAGAAGGGGCAATAACACAGTGCAGCTTACGTCAACAAATCAACACACTACAAACTACAACGATGAGTGAAGACTGTCAGTTAGCTGGCAATACTGAGCCACTAAGCGGATAAAGATAAGAGACTATGAGTCACGCGGACGAATCGGAAGTCATTAGTGGAAGGCGTGTTCTCTCTTTCGTGAATGGCGAGCGGTCATACTCCGACCGAACGGCTCCAGGTACTCCGTAATAGTTCTAAGTTTGTATCATAAGTAGTATCACCCGTAAAGCGGCGACTCTTTAGAATGGCTATGCTGAATTTTTCAATTATTATTTCGTTTTGTTTGTTAGTAAAATAGTAAATTAAAACTGAAAATACGAAACATAAACAGAATGATTATGTTATCTGGTTACATTGTTTATAATGTTAACATTACAGTTTGCTAATGTTGTAAAAATTAGAATTAGTAATGTTTACAACATTACAAACTATCTCGGGGCGCCCCTAACTCGATATTTCGACGCGCCGCGGCGCCCCCCGTCTCACGGCACCACCCGCGGCCGCGTAGTTCGCTTATATCTCGCGCCGCCCCTGCAAATGCCATAAACGTTCTCTTATCTTTCCTTATTCTAGGTTCCAAAATCAAGGGACAGATGACCTCGTAGTTCCGCCCCTAAAAACAACAATAACTAACTAACTAACTAACTTCCAAAATCAGCCTAAGACTTAGTACAACATAACTTGTTCCTACATTTCTCCTGAAACCAAACTGATCTTCACCCAACTCCGTTTCTATCTGTTTTTCCATCCTGTTTTAAATTATTCTAGACAGGATCTTTGAAGCATGAGTAATCAAGCTGATTGTACGGTAATCTTCACATCTGTCAGCTCCCAATTCCTTTGGTATAGGGATAATAACATACTTCTTGATATCAGGGGGTACCTCACCTGTCTCATAAATCCTACACACCAAGTGAAATAACCTGATCAGACCTTCATCACCTATGCAGCGTAGCAACTCAATCGGTATACCATCTGTGCCTGGTACTTTGTTCCTGCTTAAGTCTTCCAGTGCTCTGTCAAATTCTGATCTCAATATTAAATCTCCTTTTGCATTCTCATCAATTTCCTCCTCTCTTTCCATGACATGATTCTCAATCTCCCTTCCCTTATACAAACACTCTATGTAAGCTTTCCATCTCTCAACCTTTTCTTCCCTATCTGTTAGGGGCTTTCCATTTGTGTCCTTAATATTACAGCACTTAGTCTTCTTTTCCCCCAAAGTATTCTTAATCGTTCGATAAGCTGTGTCTACTTTTCCTAATTTCAGGCAATTTTCTATACCTGAACATTTCTCTTTCAACCATTCTTCTTTCGCTTCCTTGCACTTCTTGTTCACCTCATTTCTCAGACGTCTGTATTCTGCTTTCCCCTTTTCATCTCTTACATTCTTGTGTTTCCGCCTTTTATCCATTAGGCCTAATTCTAGTATATCCTGAGTGATCCACGGTTTTTTACTTATTCTTTCCTACCAATGTTTTCTTCTGCGGATTTTATGATTTCATTCTTCAAAAGTGCCCATTCGTCTGCAATTGAAGTTTGTTTGTTTTTTTTTCATTAGTCCTTCCTTTATAATATTCTTGAATCTTACGTTTACATCCTTCACTTTCAGTCTGTCTATCGCCCATCTTTTTGGCTTTTGACTTTTCTTCAGTTTCTTCAACTTTAATCTGCATTTCATAACAACCAGATTGTGGTCAGTATTTATGTCAGCACCAGGATATGTTTTACAATCCAAAATCTGGTTTCGAAACCCCTGCTTGACCATAATGAAGTCGATTTGGTAACGCCCTGTATCTCCCAGTCTCATATATGTGTATATTCTTCTATTGTGGTTATTGAATAAGGTATTAGCTATGGCCAATTCATGCTTGGTGCAGAATTCCATCAGCCTACTTCCTCGATCATTCCTTTCACCTAATCCGAAATCTCCTACTATCTTCCCTTCTCTCCCGTTTCTTACCACAGCATTCCAATCTCCCATTATAATAACATTTTCATCACCCTTGATATACCTCAGAATTTCATCTATTTCTTCGTAGACCTTTTCAACATCTTCATCATCAGTTGACTGGTAGGCATATAGACTTGTACCACTGTGGTGCACGTAGGTCTACTCCTACAATTCTTGTGTAAACAATTAAACTAAATTAGATGCCAGTGCATTACAATATGTATAATCATTTACTGTACCACATTTCAATGCACTCAGAGAGTTAAATCACGAGAAAAGTCTATTAAAATGTTTCAACTTCGCTTGGCCGTCATGTTCGTTTTGTACTTTACAGGTTTATGAAAGTTTCACAGTTAAACTTGTATCAGTACCCTTTATCACCGTACCAAATTTCAGGGTGATATCTGTAATAGTTTCGGAGGTATAGAATGTCATTGAAATATTTCGCACAGCCGCCATTTTGAGGTTATGTAAACAATAGAACTAAATTAGACGCCAATGCAATACAATGTGTATAAACATATGCTGTACCAAGTTTCATTACGTTTGGATGGTTAAATCGCGAGAAAAGTCTATTTAAAAGTCTCAACTTTGCTTGGCCGCCATGTTGGTTTTGTAGTTACCATGTTTTTTAAAGTCTCATAGGTGAACTTCTAGTAGTGCCCTTTATCACCGTACACAATTTCAGGGCGATATCTATAATAGTTTCGGAGATACTGAATGCTGGTGAAATATTACGCACAGCCGCCATGTTGAATTGGTGAGAGTCAATGAATTTGAAGGGTACGGTCGGGGTCGGCGAGAATGGTGCTATGATCTTACCGAGTTTCATTGTAATCGCTCCAGCCGTTTAGAAGTTATTACGGGACACACACACACACAGACACACACGCGCACACACACGGACAGGAGGTGATCTCATGAGCCTATTTTTAGCCTACTTTCGATTTTTGCAAAAAATGAAAGTAGACTTATGAGATCAACACAGGGCGAAAAAAGTGTGTATGTCTGTGTGTGTGTGTGTGTGTGTGTGTATGTGTGTGTGTGAGTCTGTGTGTGTGTGTGTCTGTGTGTGTGTGTGTGAGTGTGTGTACTCTGAATGTCTGTCCCCCCTACCAATTCGAACACGGTGAATGCGAATTGAACGAAATTTGGTACAAAGGTAGCACTAGCAAAGGACACCTCAGTGTCATGTTTTATATCGCCGCCATCTTGACGGAAACGTAATGGCGGCCACACAAATTTTCAAAGCTTAAATCAAATTACGACTAACCTAATCATCCGATCTCTACCAAATTTTGCAACAACATACCGTTATGGGGGAAGCATCCTTTGACCAAACCAATAGGTCATCAGCGTAATAGTTTGCGGATGGCGGCCATCTTTGTGTGAAAATCGATTCCCCCTATTAATTCGAACACGGTGCAACCGAATGGAACGAAATTTGGTGCAGAGGTAGTACTAACAAATGGCACCTCAGTGTCATCTTTTATATCGCCGCCATCTTGACGGAAACGTAATGGCGGCCACACAAATGTTCAAAGCTTAAATCAAATTACGATTAACCTAATCATCCGATCTCCACCAAATTTTGCAACAACATACCCTTATAGAGGATGCATCCTTTGACCAAATGAATAGGTCATTAACCTAATAGTTTGCGGATGGCGGCCATCTTTGTGTGAAAATCAATTCCCCCTATTAATTCAAACACGGTGAAACCGAATGGAACAATATTTGGTACAGTCGTAGCACTAGCAAAGGGCATCTCAGTGTCATGTTTTATATCGCCGCCATATTGACAGAAACGTAATGGCGGCCAAACAAATGTTCAAAGCTTAAGTTAAATTACGACTAACATAACCATCCGATCTCTACCAAACTTTGCAACAACATACCTTTATGGAGGGAGCATCCTTTGACCAATCTAATAGGTTATTAGCCTAATAGTTTGCGGATGGCGGCCATCTTTATGTCAAAATTGATTCCCCCTATTAATTCGAACACGGTGGAACCGAATGGAACGAAATTTGGTACAGAGGTAGCACTAGCAAAGGGCATCTCAGTGTCATGTTTTATATCGCCACCATCTTGACTGAAACGTAATGGTGGCCACACGAATGTTCAAAGCTTAAATCAAATTACGATTAACCTAATCATCCGATCTCTACCAAATTTAGCAACTACATACCTTTATGGAGGGAGCATCCTTTGACCAATCTAATAGGTCATCAGCGTAATAGTTTGCGGATGGCGGCCATCTTTGTGTGAAAATCGATTCCCCCTATTATTTCGAACACGGTGCAACCGAATGGAACGAAATTTGGTACAGAGGTAGTACTAACGAAAGGCACCTCAGTGTCATGTTTTATATCACCGCCATCTTAACGGAAACGTAATGCCGGCCACACATATGTTCAAAGCTTAAATCCAATTACGACTAACCTAATCATCCGATCTCTACCAAATTTTGCAACAACATACCTTTATGGGGGGAGCATTTTTTGACCAAACTAATAGGTCATCAGCGTAATAGTTTGCGGATGGCAGCCATCTTCGTGTCAAAATCGATTCCCCCTATTAATTCGAACACGGTGCAACCGAATGGAACGAAATTTGGTAAAGAGGTAGTACTAACAAAAGGCACCTCAGTGTCATGTTTTATATCGCCGCCATCTTGACGGAAACGTAATGGCGGCCACAGGCCACACAAACGTTCAAAGCTTAAATCAAATTACGATTAACCTAATCATCCGATCTCTACCAAATTTTGCAACAACATACTATTATAGAGGACGCATCCTTTGACCAGATGAATAGGTCATTAGCCTAATAGTTTGCGGATGGCGGCCATCTTTATGTCAAAATTGATTCCCCCTATTAATTCGAACACGGTGGAACCGAATGGAACGAAATTTGGTACAGAGGTAGCACTAGCAAAGGGCACCTCAGAGTCATGTTTTATATCGCCGCCATCTTGATTGAAACGTAATGGCGGCCACACGAATGTTCAAAGCTTAAATCAAATTACGATTAACCTAATCAACCGATCTCTACCAAATTTTGCAACTGCATGCCTTTATGGAGGGAGCATCCTTTGACCAATCTAATAGGTCATTCGCCTAATAGTTTGCGGATGGCGGCCATCTTTATGTCAAAATTGATTCCCCCTATTAATTCGAACACGGTGGAACCGAATGAACGAAATTTGGTACAGAGGTAGCACTAGCAAAGGGCACCTCAGTGTCATGTTTTATATCACCGCTATCTTGACGGAAACGTAATCGCGGCCACCCAAATGTTAAAAGCTAAAATGTAATTACGACCAACCTAATAATCTAGTCTCTACCAAATTTTGCAACACCATATCTTTATGTGGGAAACATATTCTGACCAAACTGCAAGAACATCAGCCCAATAGTTTGCAGATGGTGGCCAAGTATGTGTGCAAATCGATTTCCCCTATCAATTCAAACGCGGTGAAACCGAATTGAACGAAATTTGGTACAGAGGTAGCACTAGCAAAGGGAACCTCCTATTCTTGTTTAATATCCCTATAGCACGTTGTATTTCAACAAGCTACTACAACCTACATTCAATCATACTCCTTGAAAAGGACAAAGTGTTATAACAATACCCATCCATTTGGGAGAAAGTAGGCTATATGTTCTTTACTGAACATCTTGTTTTTTTTTCATAAAATGAAAATAGGCTAAAAATGAATGAATAAATAAATAAGTGAATTAATAAGTAAATAATGCGGAAAATAGTGGGACCAATGTATAAATAAATTAATCTTTCGTATGGAAGACGATTGTACAAACCAAATTGTGAACTCAACAAACACCAGGAAAACCTCATCGATGCGATCTGAAGGAGCCGCCTGGCTTCCTACGGCCACCTGTACAGACTGGACCATCACAGGCTGTCTTATAAGATCTTCAACGTAGCCAAGAAGAGTAAAGCCACTGGGTCGTTGTCGATCAAACAAATTGAGAACGATCTTGCTGAACTTGATATTCAGCATATTCAGCAAGACACAATAAATGACAGGAGTCGCTACCGTCTGACAGTTGAAACCAGGCCTTTCCTCGCTTCCATTACAGAAGTTCACCACAACGCGTCCAGGAAATGGTCCGAGGGACGTGAGATAGAGTACAACAAGAAAATGAAAGAGTACTGGTCAATGGAAAGGCTCAAACGTTCAGCACAAGAGCAGCCGCCAAACAATCCACCAAAATCACGAGAAGTAGCAGACAGCAGCTAAAGCACAAGCACCGTGGTCCATAGGCGGCCCAAACTATCAAAGAAAGAAAGAAAGAAAGAAAGATAGAAAGAAAGAAAGCACGAAAGAACGAAATAAAGAAAGAAAGAAAGAAATAAATATGGCGCTGTTTTCCGTGATGGTATTTTGGTCAGGAGACCAACAAAGGTACTTTTATGAAAATACAGGCACCATTGTTATTAATTTAAATCTAAATCAACTTTAACAAACCATATAAAGTTGATTTAGATTTAAATTAATAACAATAACTGCATTTTGTAAGTATTTCGACGCTACATTGCATTTTGTACGTATTTTGAACCTAGCCTACATTTTGTGGGTCTTATCCAATCTAAATTTGTACAGTACAGTACGTATGTAGTTAGTTTTAGTTGTAAGTACGTAGTTAGTTTGTCTATTAGATATATGTCATTGTTCTATTAGACTGTGGTGTGAGAGTGTGTCTGGTAGCAGTTGCATTGTTTATTAGTTCTAGTTCATTGTTTCAGTAGACTGTGATGTGTGAGGGTGCATGTGAGTGTGCCTGGTGACAGACTGTTTTAGTGGCAGTATTTGTTGTTGGAGGATCTTTAGTATTTTTTTCATTAGTAGAATTTTGGTATTTAATTGTTAGTACGGTAGAAGGTTAGTATTTTTGTTTAGTAGAATTGCTCTTTACTTATTCTGAAAGGGAGTAGCAGCCTTTCAGAATAAATCAATTCTTTACTAGTCTTATAGACGGTTAAGATATTGATAATATAAGCCAAATAATGGCTACACTGCGTCCTGCTGCACGGCTGAAAGCAACGGGAAACTACAGCCGTATGCTTCCCGAGGATATGCACCTCTCTATGCATAATTACATGTGATGATGGCCTCCTCCCTTGTAAAATTTCAATCCGGAGGTAAACTAGTCCCCCGTTCGGATCTCCGGGTGGGGACTACTCGAGAGGGGGTTAATATCACAGAAGTGACAAAGAGGAAATCTGACATTCTACGGATCGGAGCGTGGAATGTTAGAAGTCTGCTAGGAAGTGGAAGGTTAGAAAACTTAGAAAGGGAAATGGATAGGTTGAGGTTGGATTTGGTTGGGATTAGTGAAATGCGCTGGCAGGAAGAACAGGACTTTTGGTCAGGAGACTATAGGGTCATTAGCACTAAATCAAACAATGGCCAAGCAGGGGTTGGACTCATATTGAGTAGGAAACTTGGACAGCGGGTGAAATATTATGAACAATATAGTGAACGGATTATTGTAGCAAAAATCAATACTAATCCTACCTGCACCACAGTGGTACAAGTCTATATGCCTACCAGTCAAGCTGATGATGAAGATGTTGAAAAGGTCTACGAAGAAATAGACGAAATTCTGAGGTATATCAAGGGTGATGAAAATGTTATAGTAATGGGATATTGGAATGCTGTGGTAGGAAAAGGGAGAGAAGGGAAAATAGTAGGAGATTTCGGATTAGGTGAAAGGAATGATCGAGGAAGCAGGCTGGTAGAATTCTGCACCGAGCATGAGTTGGTCATAGCTAACACCTTATTCAATAACCACAATAGAGGAATATACACATGGATGAGACCAGGAGATACAGGGCGTTACCAAATCGACTTCATTATGGTCAAGCAGAGGTTTCGAAACCAGATTTTGGATTGTAAAGCATATCCTGGTGCTGACATAAACTCTGACCACAATCTGGTCGTAATGAAATGCAGATTAAAGTTGAAGAAACTGAAGAAAAGTCAAAAGCCAAAAAGGTGGGCAATAGACAGACTGAAAGAGAAGGATGTAAACGAAAGATTCAAGAAGAGTATAAAGGAAGGACTAATGAAAAACCCTAAACAAACTTCAATTGCAGACGAATGGGCACTTTTGAAGAATGAAATAACAAAATCCGCAGAAGAAAACATTGGTAGGAAAGAAAGAATAGGTAGAAAACCGTGGATCACTCAGGATATACTAGAATTGATGGATGAAAGACGGAAACACAAGAATGTAAGAGATGAGAAGGGGAAAGCAGAATACAGACGTCTGAGAAATGAGGTTAACAAGAAGTGCAAGGAAGCGAAAGAAGAATGGTTGAAAGAGAAATGTGCAGGTATAGAAAATTGTCTGAAATTAGGTAAAGTAGACACAGCTTATCGAAGGATTAAGAATACTTTTGGGGAAAAGAAGACTAAGTGCTGTAATATTAAGGACACAAATGGAAAGCCTCTAACAGATAGGGAAGAAAAGGTTGAGAGATGGAAAGCTTACATAGAGAGTTTGTATAAGGGAAAGGAGATTGAGAATCATGTAATGGAAAGGGAGGAGGAAATTGATGAGGATGCGAAAGGAGATTTAATATTGAGATCAGAATTTGATAGAGCTTTGGAAGACTTAAGCAGGAACAAAGCACCAGGCATAGATGATATACCGATTGAGTTGCTACGCTGCATAGGAGATGAAGGTCTGATCAGGTTATTTCACTTGGTGTGTAGGATTTATGAGACAGGTAAGGTACCCCCTGATTTCAAAAAGAATGTAATCATCCCTATACCAAAGAAAGTGGGAGCTGTCAGATGTGAAGATTACCGTACAATCAGCTTGATTACTCATGCTTCAAAGATCCTGTCTAGGATAATTTACAAGAGGATTGAAAGCCAGATAGAAACGGAGTTGGGTGAAGACCAGTTTGGTTTCAGGAGAAATGTAGGAACAAGGGAAGCTGTACTAAGTCTTAGGCTGATTTTGGAAGGTAGAATAAGGAAAGATAAGAGAACGTTCATGGCTTTTGTAGACTTAGAAAAGGCTTTTGATAACGTTGATTGGACTAAATTGTTTGACATTTTGAAATCGATTGGAATAAAGTACAGAGATAGGAGGGTGATATACAATCTATACAGAAACCAGACAGCAGTCATTCGAGTTGAAGGACATGAGAGAGAAGCTGGTATTCAGAAAGGTGTAAGGCAAGGCTGCAACTTATCACCCATACTTTTCAATCTTTACATTGAACAAGCAATGAAGGAAATTAGAGAAAAATTTAAAGTGGGAGTGAAGATTCAAGGAGAAATAATTTCAACTCTGAGATTTGCTGATGACATCGTCATCTTGGCCGACAAGCCTGAGGATTTGAATGAGTTTTTGAATGGTATGGACTCCGTCTTACAGAAGGAATTCATGATGAAAATTAATAAATGTAAAACAAAAACACTGGAATGCAGCCGAAATAAATCAGAAACCTCTATGGAGATCAAATTGACAGATGAAAAGCTGAAGGAAGTAGAAGACTTCTGTTACTTAGGAAGTAGAATAACCAGTGATGGACGAAGCAAAGAGGATATAAAAAGTAGGTTGGCTCAGGCAAAGAAAGCTTTTCTACAAAAAAGGAATCTGCTGACATCGAATATAAATTTAGGTATTAGGAAGTCATTTTTGAAAGCCTTTGTCTGGAGCGTGGCGCTCTATGGAAGTGAAACTTGGACTATTTGTGCAGCAGAAAAGAGGAGAATAGAAGCATTTGAAATGTGGTGTTACAGGAGAATGATGAAGATCAGATGGATAGATAGGGTTACAAACATAGAGGTATTAAGACGAGTGGGAGAGGAGAGATGTTTCTGGTGACTGCTAATGAAGAGAAGAGATAGGTTGGTAGGACACATACTAAGACACCCAGGAATAGCAAGCTTAGTTATGGAAGGAAGGGTCGAGGACAAGAACTGTAGGGGTAGACCAAGGTTAGAATATGTTAAACAGATTGCCTCAGATGTAGGGTGTGGTAGTTATGTAGAGATGATACGATTAGCTCAGGATAGGGAGGCATGGAGAGCTGCATCAAACCAGTCAAAAGACTGAAGACTCAAACAACAACAAGGCACCATTACAGATAAATTTAGGAAGAGACGTCTGCAGTTCTAAGGACACATATATAGAATAGATGAGAACAGACTCACTAAGAAGATTTTCAATATCGTGAATGCAAGTAAATTAAAGACCAGTTGGACAAAAGAAGTACATGAAGACATGGAATTATTTAAAATCTCTGAAGACGACATTAAGGACAGAGAAAAATTTAGAAATAAAATCAGAAACACGAAGATTGTACAAGTCTCAAGGAAGGACTCAGGAAACAAGTAGTTCCGTGAAGAACTATACAGCCTATTTTCATATATCCTACTCATGTTAATTACCTCTATCAAGATACAAAATATCAATTTGATTGTTATGATATATTCGTAGATATTGAAAACAGTCAAAATATTTCAGATGGTCGCCAGGTTGAATTTTTATTTATGTACTATTACATGAAGATTATTGTGTACGTGTGGTATTCAAACTTCGATCGCATGATTAGGACACAAGAAGTAAGAACGAAATATTAAAATTTCGCACAGCTGCCTTCTTGCGGTTATGAAAACAATTGAAATAAATTACATGCCAGTGGATTAAAATTTGTATAAGAATTTAACGTGCAAAGTTTCACTACACTCGGATGGTTATATCGCGAGAAACGTCCATTGAAATATTTATACTTCGCGTCGCCGCCATGTTGGACTTGTGCTCACCAGACTACTGAAAGTCCTATAGGTGAACTTATGTGCATATCCTATAAGTACATAAAAAATTCAGTTTGCTTGCTGTAAAAGATTCGTAGATATTGAGAACCGTCAAATGTATTTCGGATGCTTGCCTTTTTGGATTGTTATATGTATAAGCCATAGAGTTATGTACCATTAAACGAAAATTATTGCGTAGCTTCATTATTCAAACTTTCACTTTGATCGCATGATTACGATAAAAAAATAAAAATATAATTTTAAAATTTGCCACAGCCGCCATCTTGAGGTTATGTAAACAATTGAACTAAATTAGATGCCAGTGCATTACAATATGAATAATCATTTACTGTACCACATTTCACTGCGCTCAGATGATTAAATCACGAGAAAATTCTATTAAAATATTTCAACTTCGCTTGGCCGCCATGTTCGTTTTGTACTTTACAGGTTTTTGAAAGTTGCATAGATATACTTGCTGCAGCAGTTCCCTTTAACACCGTACAAAACTTCAGGGTGATATCCGTAATAGTTTCGGAGATATAAAATGCCAGTGAAATATTTCGCACAGCCGCCATTTTGAGGTTATGTAAACAGTTGTACTAAATTACACGCCAGTGCATTACACATTGTATTAACATTTGCTGTATCTAGTTTCATTACGTTTGGATGTCTAAATCGCGAGAAAAGTATATTTAAAAGTTTCAAATTCGCTTGGCCGCCATGTTGGTTTTGTAGCTACCAGGTTTCTGAAAGTCTCATAGGTGAAATTCTAATAGTGCCCTTTATCACTGTACAAAATTTCAGGGTGATATCGATAATAGTTTCGGAGATACTGAATGCTGGGGAAATATTTCGCAAAGCCGCCATGTTGGATTGGTGAGACACAATAAAATTTGAAGGTCACGGTCAGAGTCGTCCGGAATGGTGCAATGATCTTACCGAGTTTCATTGAAATCGCTCCTGACGTTTAGAGGTTATTAGGGGGCATACATACACACACCATCACACACACACACGGACAAAAGGTGATCTCATAAGCCTATTTTTAGCCTACTTTCGATTTTTGCAAAAAATGAAAGTAGACTTATGAGATCAACACAGGGCGAAAAAAAGTGTGTCTGTCTGTGTGTGTGTATGTGTGTGTGTGAGTCTGTGTGTGTGAGTCTGTGTGTGTGTGTGTCTGTGTGTGTGTGAGTGTGTGTACTCTGAATGTGTGTCCCCCCCTATCAATTCGAACACGGTGAATGCGAATTGAACGAAATTTGGTACAAGAGTAGCACTAGCAAAGGACACCTCAGTGTCATGTTTTATATCGCCGCCATCTTGACGGAAACGTAATGGCGGCCACACAAATGTTCAAAGCTTAAATCAAATTACGACTAACCTAATCATCCGATCTCTACCAAATTTTGCAACAACATACCTTTATGGGGGGAGCATCCTTTGACCAAACCAATAGGTCATCAGCGTAATAGTTTGCGGATGGCGGCCATCATTGTGTGAAAATCGATTCCCCCTATTAATTCGAACACGGTGCAAACGAATGGAACGAAATTTGGTACAGAGGTAGTACTAACAAAAGGCACGTCAGTGTCATGTTTTATATCGCCGCCATCTTGTCGAAAACGTAATGGCGGCCACACAAATTTTCAAAGCTTAAATCAAATTAAGATTAACCTAATCATCCGATCTCTACCAAATTTTGCAACAACATACCCTTATAGAGGAAGCATCCTTTGACCAAATGAATAGGTCATTAGCCTGATAGTTTGCGGATGGCGGCCATCTTTGTGTGAAAATCAATTCCCCCTATTAATTCAAACACGGTGAAACCGAATGGAACGAAATTTGGTACAGAGGTATCACTAGCAAAGGGCATCTCAGTGTCATGTTTTATATCGCCGCCATATTGACAGAAACGTAATGGCGGCCACACAAATGTTCAAAGCTTAAGTTAAATTACGACTAACATAACCATCCGATCTCTACCAAACTTTGCAACAACATACCTTTATGGAGGGAGCATCCTTTGACCAATCTAATAGGTTATTAGCCTAATAGTTTGCGGATGGCGGCCATCTTTATGTCAAAATTCATTCCCCCTATTAATTCGAACACGGTGGAACCGAATGGAACGAAATTTGGTACAGAGGTAGCACTAGCAAAGGGCATCTCAGTGTCATGTTTTATATTGCCACCGTATTGACAGAAACGTAATGGCGGCCACACAAATGTTCAAAGCTTAAGTTAAATTACGACTAACATAACCATCCGATCTCTACCCAACTTTGCAACAACATACCTTTATGGAGGGAGCATCCTTTGACCAATCTAATAGGTTATTATCCTAATAGTTTGCGGATGGCGGCCATCTTTATGTCAAAATTCATTTCCCCTATTAATTCGAACACGGTGGAACCGAATGGAACGAAATTTGGTACTGAGGTAGCACTAGCAAAGGGCACCTCAGTGTCATGTTTTATATCGTCGCCATCTTGACGGAAACGTAATCGCGGCCACCCAAATGTTAAAAGCTAAAATGTAATTACGACCAACCTAATAATCTAGTCTCTACCAAATTTTGCAACACCATATCTTTATGTGGGAAACATATTCTGACCAAACTGCAAGAACATCAGCCCAATAGTTTGCAGATGGTGGCCAAGTATGTGTGCAAATCGATTCCCCCTATCAATTCAAACACGGTGAAGCCGAATTGAACAAAATTTGGTACAGAGGTAGCACTAGCAAAGGACACCTCACATTCATGTTTAATATCCCTATAGCACGTTGTATTTCAACAAGCTACTACAACCAACATTCAATCATACTCCTTGAAAAGGACAAAGAGTTATAACAATACCCATGCATTTAGGAGAAAGTAGGCTATATGTTCTTTACTGAACATCTTGTTTTTCATAAAATGAAAATTGGCTAGAAAATGGACAGAGGAAAGAAATAAAAAAGTGAATTAATGAAGAGGTTTTGGGAAGAAAAGTAGAGAGGAAAAGGAAGTGAAACTGTGATTGGCTCTCCTGAAGGGGAATAAACGGCAATAATAAATAAATAAATAAATAAATAAATAGATAAATAAATAGACAAGAAGTTCCGTGACGAACTAAAGAGCCTACTTTTCTTAAAATTTAAGATTCATGCCAATGATTAATATATATGTATCTATCTAGAATAATGACAAAATTAAGTTGGTAATATCGAAATTTCTAATTAGTTCGAAATACTGTATAATTGGCAGCCCCGGTGACTGAATATATTCATAGTTCCTTATCTTAAGGTACAGAATACAAAATTTGGTTGAAGTCCGATGGATAGCATGGACGTTACATGCAGTTAAACATTGGATCTAACAGCGCGCGTAAAATCATGTTGGCAACAAGGACATACATGTATTGGAGAGAAACAATCTGAAGTAATATGATCTATTGTGTCAATTTTTAATGAAAACCATTAGTTAGTAGAGAAGTTACATGCATTTTAAAATTGGACCTATCAGCAGGCTTAGAATCATGTTGGCAGCACTGACGTATATTAGTTACTCCAAATTAATCTAGAATGCCAGGTAGTATACGTGTGCAAAGTTTAAAGATATTGGCTTGCATACTTTTTGATATATTGATATTAGGGTAACAAAAATAAAGACAGCATTTATTAACAGTTGGCAGGCCTGGTTGCTCTTAGGAATACGCATAGTCATATCTGTTATAGTACACTTACCACATACGACATTTGGTTGAAATCCAAATGATAGTATAGAAGTCACATGTATTTAAAGTTGGACATCTCAGCAGACGTAGAATCATGTTGGTAGCACTTACGTATATAAGTTACTCAATATTAATATAGAATGTCAGGTATTATACGTGAGCATAGTTTAAAGCTGTCGGCTTGCGTACTTTCTGATATATGGGTATTTGGATTATAAAAAAATGAGAGCATTTATTAACAGTTGGCAGCCCTGGTGGCTCTTAAGAATACGCTCAGTCATATCTGTTTATGTACACATAGCACATACGAAATTTGGTTGAAATCCAATTGATAGTGTAGAAGTTATATGCATTTAAAATTTGGACCTATCAGCAGGCTTTTGATAATTTTGGCAACACTGCCATGTATGGCCTCCTGGAAATTAAACTGCAATATTATTGTCTATACGTGTGCTAGCTATGAGATAGCTCCCCTTCATACCTTCCAAGATATCCAACATGGCGCTCAAATTTCAATTGCGATTTTTCAGCAGTTGATAGCACTGACATCATTTTCAAATATGACCGTGAGATATTCAGGTATATATCTTTACTCCTACCAAATTTTGTTTCGATTGCTGCAGCCGTTGAGGAGTTAATAGGGGGAGGGGGACACACACAGAGCCAGACAGACAGACAGAAGGACAGACAGACAGACAGACAGACACACATTTGCCCGATATCATAAGTCTAATTTTTCCTCATGTTTAGCCTACTATTCACATTTTGCAAAAATGAGGAAAAAGTAGACTTATGAGATCGTTCAAATGTGTGTCTGTCTGTCTGTCCTTCTGTCTGTCTGTCTGTCTGTCTGTCTGTCCTTCTGTCTGTCCTTCTGGTCGCCATGTAGGACTTTTATATATGTAGGGCTTAGAGTTATGTACTGTTACATGAAGATTATTGTGTACGTGGAGTATTCAAACTTCAATCGCATGATAGTACACAAGAAGTAAAAACAAGATTTTAAAATTTCACACAAATGCCATCTTGTGGTTATGGAAACAATTGAAAAACATTAGATGCCAGTGGATTAACATTTGTATAAGGATGTACTGTGCCAAGTGTCACTGCACTCGGATGGTTAAATTGCGAGAAACGACCATGTGAATATTTATACTTCGCTCCGCCGCCATGTTGGATTTGTGAAAAGTCCTATAGGTGAACTTATATCCATAGCCCCTATGAACATTAAAAAATTCAGTTTGATTGCTGTAATAGATTCGTAGATATTGAGAACCGTCTAAATATTTCGGATGGTCGCCATGTTGGATTGTTATATGTACAGGCCTTAGAGTCATGTACCATTGAAGGAAAATTATTGCGTAGGTTCATTATTCAAACTTTTATTTCGATCGCATGATTAGGACACAAGAAATAAAAACTTAATTTAAAAATTCGCACAGCCGCCATCTTGAAGTTATGTAAATAATTGAACTAAATTACATACCAGTGCATTACAATGTATATAAACATTTGCTGTACCAAGTTTCATTATGTTTGGATCATTAAATCGCGAGAAAAGTCTATTTAAAACTTTCATCTTCGCTTGGCCGCCATGTTCGTTTTGTAGTTAACCGGTTTTTGAAAGTCTCATAGATGAACTTCCAGTAGTGCCCTTTATCTCCGTACAAAATTTCAGGGTGATACAGGTAATGGTTTCAGAGATATAGAATGACGGTGAAATATTTCGCACAGCCGCCATATTGAGGTTATGTAAACAATTGAACAAAGTTAGATGTCGGTGCATTACAATGTGTATATACATATACTGTACCATGTTTCATTGCGTTTGGTTTATTAACCCGCGAGAAACGTCTATTTAAAAGTCGCAAATTCGCTTGGTCGCCATGTTGGTTTTGTTGTAACCAGGTTTCCAAAGGTCACATAAGTGAACTTCTAGTAGTTCTCTCTGTCTCCATACAAAATTCCAGGGTGATATCGGTAATAGTTTCGTAGATATTGAATTCTGGTGAAATATTTCGCACAGCCGTCATGTTGGATTAGTGAGACGTAACAAAATTTGAAGGGCACGGTCGGGGTCGCCCGGAATAGTGCTATGAACTTAGCGTGTTTCATTGAAATCGCTCCAGTCGTTTATATTTTATTAGGGGGACACACACACACTCCTCACACACACACACACACACACACACACACACACACGGACAAAAGGTGATCTCATAAGCCTATTTTTTTCAAAATTGAAAATAGGCTAAAAGTATAAAGAGCATTTATTAACAGTTGGCAGCTCTGATTGCTCTTATGAATACGCTTAGTTATTGTACACATACGAAATCTGGTTGAAATCCATTTGATAGTATAGAAGTTACATGTTTTTAAAAATTGGCCCTATCAGCAGGCTTAGAATCATGTTGGTAGCACCGACATACATTAGTTGCACCAAATTGATCTAGAATGTTAGGCACTATACGTGTGCAAAGGTTAAGGTTGTTGGCTCGCATATTTTCTGATATATTGGTATTTGGATAAAAAAAATAGAGAGAGCGTTTATTAACAGTTGGTAGACCTAGTGGCTCTTAAGAATACGCTCATTCATATCAGTTTACGTACACATAGTACATACGATATTTGGTTGAAATCCAATTGATAGTGTAGGAGTTATATGCATTTAAAAATTGGATCTATCAGTAGGCTTAGAATCATTTTGGCAATACTGTCATGTATGGCCTCCTGAAAATTAAACTGAAGTGTTATTATCTATATGTGTGCCAATTTTGGAATAGTTCTCATGTATATATTCCAAGATATCCAACTTGGAGCTGAAATTTCAATTGCGATTTTTCAGCTGATGGTAGCACTGATATAATTTTCAAGTATGACATTGAGATTTCCCGGTATAGATCTTTACTCATACCAAATTTGGTTTCGATTGCTGAAGCCGTTTAGGAGTTGATAGGGGGGGGACACACACACACAGACAGACAGACAGACAGACATTTTCCCGGATCGATCTCATAAGTCTACTTTTTCCTCATTTTTGCAAAATGTGAAAAGTAGGCTACTAGAAATAAATGAATACATAAATAAATATATAAATAATTAAACATTATGATTAAATAAATAATAAATAGACAAATAAATACATAACTAGCTGAAACCCGTCAAAAATGACGGTCAATAGAAAAATATTTACTGAAGCATTTTCTTATGTAGGCCTACTGTATATTCTTTGTACGATGATTTTTTGGCTCTATTGAAACTATAAGGGCGTCAAAAGATTGCACTCTCAACATTGCAAAATACTGCTGGCCATGACTGAAAAATTGATGAGGCAAATTGAGACCTATACGTTCCAGAGTTTTCCCTTGAGCTTCATTGATTGTGACAGAGTATGCCAAATAAATTGGAAAATATTGCCTCTTAAAACAAAATGATAGTGTTTTATCGGATGCTGTTAAATCAAGTAGAAGGATTCAACCTCTCTGCCTAATTTTAACTGCACTTATTATTTCCAAATCCAAGCAATATGGTTGCATTTAGGAGCCCTTGGGAAACGTTCAGATTTCTAAGCAGCATAACGGTTCAAGCGTTTGGAATATGTGGAGGCAAGTCATTTAGTTCCAAGGAATTCAAGAACTCTGAGGAGTCTAATAAAACTGGCCGCAAACCGTCACATATAATTTTGGAATATAACGAAGAAATGCGATGATGTGCACCTCCATACATCTTAAAACAATGTGGACCGTATGGGTGTGGCACAGTAACATTGGCACCAAATGAAACGAAGGACATAGCATTGTACTGCCGATTAGTCTCTCTGAAATTCCTTGAGATATCATCTCCAGTGAAAAATAATTGTTGCAGCATGTCAAATGTTTTATATTTAGTCAGATTAATTTTACATTACAACAGCAAAGCTCAAAGTAACCAAGTGAAGATTTCTCTCAAGAGAAATACAGTGCAGAACAATGTTTAAATTTGTTCGTCAAGGACCCTACACTGTAACGGTATAGTATCTGGAATTGTATCTGAAATGCCGTATTCATATTGGAGTTTAAAAGTGGCTTCGTATTTTTCTCCGATTTCCCACTTGTTTGCGGCTAATGTTCTATTTCGTAAAATGGGTTTATTTATAGCAGCATTTCTCCCCAAATTAACGTCATAGCTTATTAAATAACACTATAGTGGCCTGCATCAACGCAGCTGCCAAATATTAAATAGCAAATAATAACTTACTTCCATTGCCAAAATCAACTGCGTGGTTAGACTCATTGTTATGTACTCTAAAAAAAATAATCAATAAACAACAATATTCACTTATACAACTAAGTTCAGAGACTTCCATTCTCAAGTTGGTTGCTGATGAGAATGCGATGAGACTGATCGCCAATAATAAAATCCTTGCAATTTTTGCAATTTGCTTGCAAACGCAACTCAGGATGACGAACTTCATTTTGAAATAAACAGAATGAAACTGCTCTAAATAATCAATTTCCATCACCTGTTGAAGGTACAATACTTTGCATTTCCATGACAGTAAATTATGCAAGGGAGCATAGAATCACTTCGCCACTACTGGAATGAGCATGGACTCACTTCCCCAGCCACCGTAATGGAGGGAGTTTTAGAATTATATGTTCAGTGTTTTTCAAAGATCGTATTAACACAGGGAAGCCCAGTCTTAAGGCTACATTCTGAGCTATCGCCCCAGATTCCAGGTTCGATCCCTGCTCTGCCAAGAAATTTAATTCTGGTCTGAGGGCTGGAACGGGGCGCACTCTTGAGGCAAACCTAAGAAGAGCAAAATTTGATTCCCATCTCAACAACCTTGGATGTGGTTTTCCGTAGTTTCCCACTTCCACTCCAGGCAAATACCGGGATAGTTCCTAACTTAAAGCCTCAGTCGTCAACTCTCCATTCCCCATACTAATTACAAATGCACACATCAATACAGCCATCACATTAACACAGGTTATCAGAGAAAGGTTTACACTCACACACCAAAGTAGACGGGGCTGAGTGACCACGATGTCTGAGTCCATCAAATGAATTATGTTCGACAATTTTCTCTCAAGGCGAAGCGATTGTGCCGATATTTATTTAATAATTTAAAAGTATCTGGGAACGTAAATCATGGAGAATTCCTTACCTTACGGGAATAATAAACGTAGCCTAACATATGTTTAGACAATGTAATACCAATTGCAAGATAGAATAATTGGGAAATAGAATTACATGTCTGAGGTGGGAATCAAACTCCTTCGACGATGCATAATCAATTTCGTTGTCCACAATGTTAGCCGCTGAGCCACCCAGACAACGAAATTCGAGTGCAATATTAAGAGACGTAAACAACAAACGCACTTAACTGCCAGTTACAGTTCATCAATATTTCCCTTATTTCATGATTCTCAACTCCCTATTCCCCATACTAATTACAAATGCACACATCAATACAGCCATCACATTAACACAGGTTATCAGAGAAAGGTTTACACTCACACACCAAAGTAGACAGGGCTGAGTGACCACGATGTCTGAGTCCATCAAATGAATTATGTTCGACAATTTTCTCTCAAGGCGAAGCGATTGTGCCGATTTTCATTTTCAATTTAAAAGTATCTGGCAACGTAAATCATGGAGAATTTCTTACCTTACGGGAATAATAAACGTAGGCCTAACATATGTTTAGACAATGTAATACCAATTGCAAGATAGAATAATTGGGAAATAGAATTACATGTCTGAGGTGGGAATCAAACTCCTTCGACGATGCATACTCAATTTCGTTGTCCACAATGTTAGCCGCTGAGCCACCCAGACAACGAAATTAGAGTGCAATATTAAGTGACGTAAACAACAAACGCACTCAACTGCCAGTTACAGTTCATCAATATTTCCCTTATTTCATGATTCTATTCCAGTATATATCGGGATACAACATAAGCGATATTTCCCTTTTCAATTCTCATAAACAAAGATCACACTACGATACGGTGGATCTTTTATCCGCCATTTCTCTCAGGAAGAAACGCAATTGTGGCAACGCGCAATTGCCACATATAATACCTTTTTCCTTAAACATATAAAAATATACCGTAACATATATTTTCCTTTTAAAGACACACTGCAAATCTGCATGCCAAGAGCTTTCGTTAGAATGCCATACGAAGCCAATCGGTTAAGTCGTTTTCAAAATCTCGTGTGTACAAAAAATACATTAGTGTTTTAAATATATACTAGATGAAACCCGTCAAAACATGACGGACAATGGAAAACAAAATTACTGAAGAAGCTTCTTATATAAGTTACATTCTTTGTACGATTACTTTTTAGCACTATTGCAACTTTAAGGGCGTCAAAAGATAGCACTCTCAGCATTGCAATATATTGCTGGTCATGACTGAAAACGTGATTAGGTCATCATCATCTTGCACAGTTTCCAGCCACTGGCCGGGTCTGTTTGGAACACAAGTCTCTCCAACGTCTTCTGTCTTCCCACCATCTCTCAGCCTCCACCCTTGTCCAGTCTCTCCTCTCTTCTTCACGATTTCTTCCTCCCCCTTCAGCCACCTGTCTCTCGGTCTCCCTCTTGGTCTCTTTCCTTCCCACTTCGTCTCGTGTATCCTGCTGGGTATCCTCTTCTCCTCCATTCGTTTTACATGTCCATACCATCTAAGTCTAGATTTCTCTATACCAGTCTGTAATGGTTCATCCTTCATTAATTCTCCGGTCCTCTCATTTCTTATTCTGTTCATCTTTGTAGCTCCAATACTGCTTCTCAAGAACCTCATCTCACTGGCCTGTATTTTGCTCTTCTCCCTTCCTTTCATAACCCAGGTCTCCGAGGCATACGTCAGGATAGGGACATTGTACGTCCGATATATGATCTTTTTGCTGTTCTGAGGGACATTCTTGCTCCATAACATGCTTCTCACACTCCTCCGGAATGCTTCTGCCTGTCTCCCCCGCTCATTTATTTCTCTATCGTTTCTTCCATTCTCTTGTATCAGGCTTCCCAGATACTTGAAACTCTCCAATTCCTTCGGCTGTTCCCCACCAATTGTTATTTCCGTTGTGGTTCTTTCCTTCTTCCTTGTTGTGATCACCATCTCACTCTTATTTATGCTAAATTTCATCCCATAACCTTGTATTATTCCTTCCCACACGTCCAACTGTTCCTGTACCTCCTCCTCCTTGTTTCCCCAAATCATCAAATCATCTGCAAGCACCATTACTTTCATCTTTCCTTCCCCAATTACTTGTGCCACTCGGGTCATTATGTCATCCATCACCACAATGAAAAGTAACGGTGACAGTGCACTTCCTTGTTTCAGGCCGTTTCTCTGTTCCAACCAGTCCGATCTCTCTCCTCCCACTTTCACACAGCTCACGCTTCCCTTGTACATCTCCTTTATCTTCCTTATAGTCCATTTTTATATTCCTCTATCCTCCAGGGACTTCCATACTTTGTTTCTGCATACACTGTCATATGCTTTCTCAATGTCCAGGAAGGCCATCAGTAGATCTGTTCCATACTCATAGTGCTGTTCTTGTAACTGCCTTACAGCAAAAATCAAATCCACTGTGGACCTTCCTGATCTGAAGCCATGTTGTTCTTCCCTCATCCCTCCTTCTATCCTTGTCCTAATTCTCCTTTCCAAAACTTTCTCAAACAACTTTGCACAATGACTCATCAGTGTTATTCCCCGATAGTTTCTGCATTCTGTTCTACTACCTTTCTTGAAGATCGGGACAATTATTCCCTTTTTCCAGTCCTCTGGGGTCTTCCTTTCCTTCCATACTGTCTTCATCACTCGGTACAACCATTGTATCCCCACCTCTCCTGCTGCTCTCACCATCTCCACACTCAACTCATCCACACCCGGTGCCTTCCCTCCTTTCATCTTCCTCACTGCATCTTCCACTTCTTTCCATGTTAAGTCCTTTTCTGTTTGCAGTTCATCTACTGTACCTCTTCCCCGATTTCTTCCTCCTCGCCGTGGTTTCCATTTGGGTTCAGGAGTTCTTCAAAATATTATTTCCACATTTTCTTCAGTTCTTCCCTATTTTCTATCTCTTGTCCCCTTTTGTTCACCATTCTAACATAATCCGTAGGATCCTTCCGCCTCTTATTCTTTATCATCCCAAACAGGACCTTTTTTGCACCTTCACTATCCTGCTGGTCATGACTGAAAACGTGATGAGGTAAATAGCCCAATACGTTCAAGAGTTTCTCCTTGAGCTTGATTGATTTTGATAAAGTAGGCCGAGCGAAAAGGAAATTGTTGCCTATTAAAAGAAAATGTACTGTAGGCTACCTGTAAGTGTTTTATCGGAAGGTGTTAAATCAAGTCGTAGGATTTGAGCTCTCTGCCTATTATTACTGCACCTATTATATCCGAATCCAAGCGATTTCTTACAATTAATATATTACCATATATGAGTCCTTGGGAAACGTTCAGATTTCTAAGAAGAATATCTACGGCTTAAACGTTCGAAGTATGTGGAGGCGAATCTCTTAATTCCAAGGAATTGAAAAATTCAATAATAGGGACATGAAGTAGCTGGCTTTCATCTTCAGTATCCAATCTGTTAACGCTGATGTATGTGTTTGAACTGCTGGATATAAGTTCAATGACTTTTAAATTAATATCATTACATTGTTGCAGCTTGGCAAATATTTTATATTCCAGCAGATCAATTTTAACCTCACAACAGTAAAGACCAAAGTAACCACGCATAGATTTTACGCAAGAGAAATACAATGTAGAAAAATGTTTACATTTGATCGTCAAGGACCTTACAGTACACTGTATTGCATAATATCTGGAATTGTTTCTGAAATGGCCCATTTATATTGGATTTTAAATGTGGCTTCGTATTATTCGATAACACTATAGTGTCCTGCAATAACGGAGTCGCTAAATATTAAATGGCAAATAATACTTCCATTGCCGAAATCAACTACGTAGTTAGACTCCGTACTCTAAACAAATAATCATTAAACAATTGTCTTATACAATGAAGTTCAACATGACCGTCCAGAGACTTTCATACTCAAGTTGGTTGGTGAGGAGAATGCGATGAGACTGATCGCTTAAAATAAATTCCTTATAATTGTTCCTGCCAGCGAAATTTTTTGCGATAGCTTGAAAACGCAGCTCAGAATGACGTTCTTCATTTCGTTATAAACAGTACGAAACTGCTCTAAATAAGCAATTTCCATCACCTGTTATAGGTTATGGCAGTACATTTTGCAGGGGAACATAGAATCACTTCACCAACTACTGGAATGACCATAGGCCTATACTCAATACTCACTTCGATAGTCACCCTAATGGAGGCAGTTTTTGAATGCTATGTCCCGTGCATGTCAAAAATCGTATTAACACATGGAGGCCCACCTATTCTTGTCTATCGCCCCGGAGACCCGGGTTACATTTCCTGCTCTGCCAAGAAATTTAATTCTGGTCTCAGGGCAAAATCGGGGTACATTCAGTCTCTTGAGGTATAACTAAGAAGAGGAAGGTTTAATTCCCACCTCGACAATCTTGGATGTGGTTTTCCGTGGTTTCCCACTTCCACTTAAGGCAAATACCGGGATGGTTCCTAACTTAAGGCCTTGGCCGTCTCCTTGCCATTTACCACCTTAATTACAAATACACACAGTAATGCAGCCATCACAATAACACAGGTTATCAGAAGAAAATTTCACACATACACACCGAAGTACACGGGGCTGAGTGACCAAGATGTCGGAGTCCTTCAAACGAATTATATTTGCCAAGTGTCTCTCATGGCGAAAGCAATTGTGGAGACGCGCGTGTGCCTGGAAAACTACTTTTTTCTTTAATATCGACGATGCATAATTATAACTTTTAGTCTAGGACGCTAATAACTTGACCACCGAAGCATTGGGAAGAAATTGCAATATTAAGGTACATAAACAACCTAGCCTACACATTCAACTGTCGGTTAATGTTCCTCAACATTTCCCTTCTTAAATATTCCCTTCCTTTATAATTTTCCATCACGTGAAAACATGCCATGTCTTGTGTTTTAAATATATCGATGCAATGGTGTTGCCATCTGCTGTCAGTTAATGGAACTATATGGGCGAATTACTGCCATCTGTTGTCAGTTATAGGAACTGATTGCAGATATTTAAACGGCGTACTGCGGACAACAGTTTGCTCTTTTGATTACATGCTGCAATGCAATGGTAAAACGAAAATAAAACGTATTTAGAGGGAATGTAGAAATAATTATCTTTAACAGACATAAAACCTTACTGTTACTCCTTGATTAAACAATATTTCAGTGGTAAAAAAAAAAAATACTGGCGAGGGCTAGGATCGAACCGGCGCTTCTTGGAACCACAGTCAGTCGCCTTAACCACATGGCTACTGACGCACTCATGTATAGCAGCAGACGCAGCCATTCATTATATTCAAAAGCCGCTGTTTGAAGGAAATAATCAATTTCATTATCCAAATAAATCAATGTTGCACATTCGTATACGTTCATACTGTTATTATATTTTATTGTCAGAACTTGGTTAATGTATGTTTTCAATTACATGGAAGCTTATTAAATAACTTACATTTTAATGGACTTCTCACCGCCATTTTGTCATGACCCCAGGCGGATTGTGCGCATGCGTGAGGGCCTAGAATTCTGCTATTTTCTATATTAATTTAAAAATATACCGTAATATATTTGTTTATTTTAGAGACACTCTGCAAATCTGCATGCCAAGAGCTTTCGTTAGAATGTCTTACGAAGCCAATCGGTTAAGTCGTTTTCACAATCTCGTGTGTACAAAAAACAGCTTAGTGTTTTAAATATATAGATAGACTAGATGAAACCCGTCAAAACATGACGGACAATGGAAAACAAAATTACTGAAGAAGCTTCTTATATAAGTTACATTCTTTGTACGATTACTTTTTAGCACTATTGCAACTTTAAGGGCGTCAAAAGATAGCACTCTCAGCATTGCAATATATTGCTGGTCATGACTGAAAACGTGATTAGGTCATCATCATCTTGCACAGTTTCCAGCCACTGGCCGGGTCTGTTTGGAACACAAGTCTCTCCAACGTCTTCTGTCTTCCCACCATCTCTCAGCCTCCACCCTTGTCCAGTCTCTCCTCTCTTCTTCACGATTTCTTCCTCCCCCTTCAGCCACCTGTCTCTCGGTCTCCCTCTTGGTCTCTTTCCTTCCCACTTCGTCTCGTGTATCCTGCTGGGTATCCTCTTCTCCTCCATTCGTTTTACATGTCCATACCATCTAAGTCTAGATTTCTCTATACCAGTCTGTAATGGTTCATCCTTCATTAATTCTCCGGTCCTCTCATTTCTTATTCTGTCCATCTTTGTAGCTCCAATACTGCTTCTCAAGAACCTCATCTCACTGGCCTGTATTTTGCTCTTCTCCCTTCCTTTCATAACCCAGGTCTCCGAGGCATACGTCAGGATAGGGACATTGTACGTCCGATATATGATCTTTTTGCTGTTCTGAGGGACATTCTTGCTCCATAACATGCTTCTCACACTCCTCCGGAATGCTTCTGCCTGTCTCCCCCGCTCATTTATTTCTCTATCGTTTCTTCCATTCTCTTGTATCAGGCTTCCCAGATACTTGAAACTCTCCAATTCCTTCGGCTGTTCCCCACCAATTGTTATTTCCGTTGTGGTTCTTTCCTTCTTCCTTGTTGTGATCACCATCTCACTCTTATTTATGCTAAATTTCATCCCATAACCTTGTATTATTCCTTCCCACACGTCCAACTGTTCCTGTACCTCCTCCTCCTTGTTTCCCCAAATCATCAAATCATCTGCAAGCACCATTACTTTCATCTTTCCTTCCCCAATTACTTGTGCCACTCGGGTCATTATGTCATCCATCACCACAATGAAAAGTAACGGTGACAGTGCACTTCCTTGTTTCAGGCCGTTTCTCTGTTCCAACCAGTCCGATCTCTCTCCTCCCACTTTCACACAGCTCACGCTTCCCTTGTACATCTCCTTTATCTTCCTTATAGTCCATTTTTATATTCCTCTATCCTCCAGGGACTTCCATACTTTGTTTCTGCATACACTGTCATATGCTTTCTCAATGTCCAGGAAGGCCATCAGTAGATCTGTTCCATACTCATAGTGCTGTTCTTGTAACTGCCTTACAGCAAAAATCAAATCCACTGTGGACCTTCCTGATCTGAAGCCATGTTGTTCTTCCCTCATCCCTCCTTCTATCCTTGTCCTAATTCTCCTTTCCAAAACTTTCTCAAACAACTTTGCACAATGACTCATCAGTGTTATTCCCCGATAGTTTCTGCATTCTGTTCTACTACCTTTCTTGAAGATCGGGACAATTATTCCCTTTTTCCAGTCCTCTGGGGTCTTCCTTTCCTTCCATACTGTCTTCATCACTCGGTACAACCATTGTATCCCCACCTCTCCTGCTGCTCTCACCATCTCCACACTCAACTCATCCACACCCGGTGCCTTCCCTCCTTTCATCTTCCTCACTGCATCTTCCACTTCTTTCCATGTTAAGTCCTTTTCTGTTTGCAGTTCATCTACTGTACCTCTTCCCCGATTTCTTCCTCCTCGCCGTGGTTTCCATTTGGGTTCAGGAGTTCTTCAAAATATTATTTCCACATTTTCTTCAGTTCTTCCCTATTTTCTATCTCTTGTCCCCTTTTGTTCACCATTCTAACATAATCCGTAGGATCCTTCCGCCTCTTATTCTTTATCATCCCAAACAGGACCTTTTTTGCACCTTCACTATCCTGCTGGTCATGACTGAAAACGTGATGAGGTAAATAGCCCAATACGTTCAAGAGTTTCTCCTTGAGCTTGATTGATTTTGATAAAGTAGGCCGAGCGAAAAGGAAATTGTTGCCTATTAAAAGAAAATGTACTGTAGGCTACCTGTAAGTGTTTTATCGGAAGGTGTTAAATCAAGTCGTAGGATTTGAGCTCTCTGCCTATTATTACTGCACCTATTATATCCGAATCCAAGCGATTTCTTACAATTAATATATTACCATATATGAGTCCTTGGGAAACGTTCAGATTTCTAAGAAGAATATCTACGGCTTAAACGTTCGAAGTATGTGGAGGCGAATCTCTTAATTCCAAGGAATTGAAAAATTCAATAATAGGGACATGAAGTAGCTGGCTTTCATCTTCAGTATCCAATCTGTTAACGCTGATGTATGTGTTTGAACTGCTGGATATAAGTTCAATGACTTTTAAATTAATATCATTACATTGTTGCAGCTTGGCAAATATTTTATATTCCAGCAGATCAATTTTAACCTCACAACAGTAAAGACCAAAGTAACCACGCATAGATTTTACGCAAGAGAAATACAATGTAGAAAAATGTTTACATTTGATCGTCAAGGACCTTACAGTACACTGTATTGCATAATATCTGGAATTGTTTCTGAAATGGCCCATTTATATTGGATTTTAAATGTGGCTTCGTATTATTCGATAACACTATAGTGTCCTGCAATAACGGAGTCGCTAAATATTAAATGGCAAATAATACTTCCATTGCCGAAATCAACTACGTAGTTAGACTCCGTACTCTAAACAAATAATCATTAAACAATTGTCTTATACAATGAAGTTCAACATGACCGTCCAGAGACTTTCATACTCAAGTTGGTTGGTGAGGAGAATGCGATGAGACTGATCGCTTAAAATAAATTCCTTATAATTGTTCCTGCCAGCGAAATTTTTTGCGATAGCTTGAAAACGCAGCTCAGAATGACGTTCTTCATTTCGTTATAAACAGTACGAAACTGCTCTAAATAAGCAATTTCCATCACCTGTTATAGGTTATGGCAGTACATTTTGCAGGGGAACATAGAATCACTTCACCAACTACTGGAATGACCATAGGCCTATACTCAATACTCACTTCGATAGTCACCCTAATGGAGGCAGTTTTTGAATGCTATGTCCCGTGCATGTCAAAAATCGTATTAACACATGGAGGCCCACCTATTCTTGTCTATCGCCCCGGAGACCCGGGTTACATTTCCTGCTCTGCCAAGAAATTTAATTCTGGTCTCAGGGCAAAATCGGGGTACATTCAGTCTCTTGAGGTATAACTAAGAAGAGGAAGGTTTAATTCCCACCTCGACAATCTTGGATGTGGTTTTCCGTGGTTTCCCACTTCCACTTAAGGCAAATACCGGGATGGTTCCTAACTTAAGGCCTTGGCCGTCTCCTTGCCATTTACCACCTTAATTACAAATACACACAGTAATGCAGCCATCACAATAACACAGGTTATCAGAAGAAAATTTCACACATACACACCGAAGTACACGGGGCTGAGTGACCAAGATGTCGGAGTCCTTCAAACGAATTATATTTGCCAAGTGTCTCTCATGGCGAAAGCAATTGTGGAGACGCGCGTGTGCCTGGAAAACTACTTTTTTCTTTAATATCGACGATGCATAATTATAACTTTTAGTCTAGGACGCTAATAACTTGACCACCGAAGCATTGGGAAGAAATTGCAATATTAAGGTACATAAACAACCTAGCCTACACATTCAACTGTCGGTTAATGTTCCTCAACATTTCCCTTCTTAAATATTCCCTTCCTTTATAATTTTCCATCACGTGAAAACATGCCATGTCTTGTGTTTTAAATATATCGATGCAATGGTGTTGCCATCTGCTGTCAGTTAATGGAACTATATGGGCGAATTACTGCCATCTGTTGTCAGTTATAGGAACTGATTGCAGATATTTAAACGGCGTACTGCGGACAACAGTTTGCTCTTTTGATTACATGCTGCAATGCAATGGTAAAACGAAAATAAAACGTATTTAGAGGGAATGTAGAAATAATTATCTTTAACAGACATAAAACCTTACTGTTACTCCTTGATTAAACAATATTTCAGTGGTAAAAAAAAAAAAATACTGGCGAGGGCTAGGATCGAACCGGCGCTTCTTGGAACCACAGTCAGTCGCCTTAACCACATGGCTACTGACGCACTCATGTATAGCAGCAGACGCAGCCATTCATTATATTCAAAAGCCGCTGTTTGAAGGAAATAATCAATTTCATTATCCAAATAAATCAATGTTGCACATTCGTATACGTTCATACTGTTATTATATTTTATTGTCAGAACTTGGTTAATGTATGTTTTCAATTACATGGAAGCTTATTAAATAACTTACATTTTAATGGACTTCTCACCGCCATTTTGTCATGACCCCAGGCGGATTGTGCGCATGCGTGAGGGCCTAGAATTCTGCTATTTTCTATATTAATTTAAAAATATACCGTAATATATTTGTTTATTTTAGAGACACTCTGCAAATCTGCATGCCAAGAGCTTTCGTTAGAATGTCTTACGAAGCCAATCGGTTAAGTCGTTTTCACAATCTCGTGTGTACAAAAAACAGCTTAGTGTTTTAAATATATAGATAATATCTACGATATGTAGGTTGTATCAATTGTAAGACTGTCTCTGTCATTAATACAAGCAATTTAGGCTGGCTATAACTCCATGATTCACTATTGCTATTGCTGGAACGTGATTTTATATTTAGGAAATACTACGGCTATCGAGCCACGAGCGACTGGAAGGGAGATCAGAGAGCAATCGCATTCCTTCCCAAGCTCAGCCTGTGTCAGGATGCATTAATGCTGATTGCCACTGCCTACTGTTTCATATCCAGCTCGTATTTGCTTGTTTAAATAATCTGTTTGTTTTCTATTTTAATACCACTGTTTGTTCTCTACATTATCACACTGTGCCACGTTAATGGACTGTTAAAGAGATGGAATACAACGCAGTGTTTATATCGTAGTAACGTAATACCACTGTTCGTTCTCTACATTATCACACTGTGCCACGTTAATGGACTGTTAAAGAGATGGAATACAACGCAGTGTTTATATCGTAGTAACGTAATACCACTGTTCGTTCTCTACATTATCACACTGTGCCACGTTAATGGACTGTTAAAGAGATGGAATACAACGCAGTGTTTATATCGTAGTAACGTAATACCTCTGTTCGTTCTCTACATTATCACACTGTGCCACGTTAATGGACTGTTAAAGAGATGGAATACAACGCAGTGTTTATATCGTAGTAACGTAATACCACTGTTCGTTCTCTACATTATCACACTGTGCCACGTTAATGGACTGTTAAAGAGATGGAATACAACGCAGTGTTTATATCGTAGTAACGTAATACCACTGTTCGTTCTCTACATTATCACACTGTGCCACGTTAATGGACTGTTAAAGAGATGGAATACAACGCAGTGTTTATATCGTAGTAACGTAATACCACTGTTCGTTCTCTACATTATCACACTGTGCCACGTTAATGGACTGTTAAAGAGATGGAATACAACGCAGTGTTTATATCGTAGTAACGTAATACCACGTGTTTGTTCTCTACAATATCACACTGTGCCACGTTAATGGACTGTTAAAGAGATGGAATACAACGCAGTGTTTATATCGTAGTAACGTAATACCACTGTTCGTTCTCTACATTAACACACTGTGCCACGTTAATGGACTGTTAAAGAGATGGAATATAGTGCAGTGTTTATATCGTAGTAACGTACTCCATTTAAGCCCTTCTTCGATTGATAATAAGAAATAATTAGCATTACTTAGCGAGAAAGTTTGACCCCCTACGTTCATCCATAACTTCTTGTTGCATACACTGTAACGAGTGTAACCTATTTGTTTGTGGTTGCCCCGTGTCAGATTAGGCTATTATTATATTTGAATTAGCGGCTTCGGTGGCGTAGTTGGTAGCATGCTGATATGCTGTTCCCAAGATAGCGGGTTCAAACCCGGCCGAAGTCGTTGGATTTTTTTAAAGCGTTAAGAATCCTTCATCATGCCTTCCTTCGGAGGGAAGTAAAACCGGCGGTCCAATGTCATAGATTTATGGCATGTAAAAGATCCTCCCACAGACTAAACTTGTGTGAAGCTAAATTATTAGGTTAGACTTCGTCGGAACGCTCTATTAAAGTTCCAATGTTCGCCACTAGGTATCATTGATATCTGGTGGCGAATGTTGGATCTACTTGAAATCGAATGGAACTTGTAACTCACCCCAAGGGTGTCCGCTGGAAGCAGCAACAGACTCAGGCGAGCCGAACATGTCCTCGGACACTCCCGGCACTAAAAACCATACGATAAATAAACAAGTAGTTCCGTGTTGAACTATACAGCTTATTTTCATATATCCTGCTCATGTTAATTGCCTCTATCAACATACAAAATTTCAGTTTAATTGCTGTAACAGATTCGTAGATATTGAGAACCGTCTAAATATTTCAGATAGTCACCAGGTTGTTTTTTATTTTTTGTACTATTACATTAAGATTATTGTGTACGTGTGGTATTCAAACTGCAATCGCATGATTAGAACACAAGAAGTAAAAACGAGATGTTAAAATTTCGCACAGCAGCCATCTTGTGATTATGCAAACAATTGAAATAAATTAGATGCCAGTGGATCAACATTCGTATAAGCATTTAACGTGCAACGTTTCACGAGTCTCGGATAGTTAATTCGCGAGAACGTCCATTTAAATATTTATACTTCGCGTCGCCGCCATGTTTGATTTGTGCTCACCAGGTTACTGAAAGTCCTATAGGTGAACATATGTTCATAGTCTCTATGAACATAAAAAAAAATCAGTTTGGTTGCTGTTAAAGATTCATAGATATTGAGAACCGTCTAAATATTTCGGAAGCTCGTCATTTAGGATTGTTATATGTATAGGCCATAGAGTTATGCACCATTCAAGGACAATTATTGCCTAGGTTCACTATTCAAACTTTCACTTCGATCGCATGATTTCGACACAAGAAATAAAAACTTAATTTTAAAATTTCGCACAGCCGCCATCTTGAGGTTATGTAAACAATTGAATTAAATTTGATGGCAGTGCATTACAAGCTGCAAAATAATTTACTGTACCACATTTCACTGCGCTCAGAGAGTTAAATCACGAGAAGAGTCTATTCAAATATTTCAAATTCGCTTGGTCGCCATGTTCGTTTTGTACTTTACAAGTTTATGAAATATACATAGGCAAACTTGTATCAGTACCCTTTATCACCGAACAAAATTGCAGGGTGATATCTGTAATAGTTTCGGAGATATAGAATGTCAGTGAAATATTTCGCACAGCCGCCATTTTGAGGTTATGTAAACAATTGGACTAAATTAGACGCCAGTGCATTACAATGTGTATAAACAATTGCTGAACCAAGTTTCATTACGTTTGGATAGTTAAATCGCGAGAAAAGTCTATTTATATGTCTCAACTTCGCTTGGTCGCCATGTTGGTTTTGTAGTCACCAAGTTTTTGAAAGTCTGATAGGTGAAATTCTAGTAGTGCCCTTTATTACTGTACAAAATTTCAGGGTGATATCGGTAATAGTTTCGGTGATACTGAATGCTAGGGAAATATTTCGCAAAGCCGCCATGTTGGATTGGTGAGACACAATAAAATTTGAAGGGCACGGTCGAGGTCGCCGGGAATAGCGCTATGAACTTACCGAGTTTCATTGAAATCGCTCCAGCCGTTTAGATTTTATTAGGGGGACACACACACACCTCACACACACACCCACACACGCACACACACACGGACAAAAGATGATCTCATAAGCCTTTTTTTTTTTTTTTTTCAAAATTGAAAATAGGCTAATAAATAATATTTGAATTGCAGCCAATGGCAGCGAGGTATTTTATTCAACGCCCGTAGGCTCCCCATGAAATTCAATTTCAAGTAGTTCCAACTTCGGCTACCAGAGATGCCACTGTCACTGACACCTAGCGGCAAACGTTGGAACTTGATAGATTGCTTCTAACCAGATAACCTAAAAATTTAGCTACACACTACCAATTTGTAATGATAGGTTCTTTTACATGCCATAAATGTATGACATGGTCCCGCCAGCTTAACTTCCCCTCCGAAGGAAGGCATACTGAAGGATTTTAACGCTCTTAAAAATCCGACGACTTCGGCCGGGTTTGAACCCACGATCTTGGGAATAGCAGTTCAGAATGCTATGCTGTTCTCCTTTTCTCTTTCGTATCTTATTGTTTTGGTTGCGGGTTTGTTTAGCCCTTCGTTTGTAGATTCAATGTGAATATTTCTTATTGGGTTCTTCTTTATTAGTTTAGGCCAGCTATGGACCACGTCATTTCACCTGCTTCCGTCTATGGGCCTTGTTCTTAGCCCAGTAAGCAGTGTTCGCGCATTCGCGGCCTGTAAATCTCCCTTCTTTCATTAGACCACCGCTTGGCGGTTTTTAATATAGCTTTTTCTTGGAATTGATGGTGTGCTCCAAGCTTTTCCTTCAAAAGATCACGTTCCTTAATGTCCGCGTGGGTGATCCCTACTTCTTGCAAATCCTTGTCTACCTCACAAAACCAGGGGCCCTTGTTTTTCTTGTTAAGAAAGTAGGTAAATATCCGATTGGCGATTCTCTCGGGTTTCATACGAGTTAAGTGGCCATAGAAAGATATTCTTCTCTTCCGGATTACTTGAGATATCCTTTCTACATGATATCCTGTATTCACCATTATCTCTCAACGGCCCTAGGATCTACCTCAGGATCTTCCTTTTCTTGTCTTCCAATTTCTCAACCACCTTACTTCCTGTTCATTGCCAGGCATTCTGCTGCTTAAAGTGCCTCAGGTCGGATAACTGTATGATAGTGGCATGGCATTGCGGGACACTGTTCGCTTGTTGTACACCCCTTTGGTTAGCTGGTAGGCTAAATGTTGGGCTCGATCCACTCCCCAAGGTACTTAAATGTTGTTGCCTTTTTTTTTTCTTTCCATGTTCATCATTTAATTCTTTGACTGCAGGGTTAATATTAGTTATAAAATCGGTCTTCTCAAAATAAATCTGTAAGCCTGCCTTTGCCGCTTGTATTCTGAGTTGGTTGACTTGTTTTGCGGCTGTGTGTAGGAAATCAGAAACGATTGCTATATAATCTACGAAAGCTAGGCAGTCAATTGTCAGGTCCAAGCTCCTGCAGCCCATTCTCAAGGCATTTTCTAACACTTCTTTACCCATCTCCTTGCGCCATTCACGAATTACTTTCTCCAGTACACAGTTGAAGAGTAAAGGTGACATTCCATCTCCCTGCCTCACACCCGCCCTGATTTTGAAAGTGTCTGAAATTTCTCCTCTAAATTTCACTCTGGAGTTTGTGTTGGACAAGGTCTGCTGGATAATTGCTCGTGTTTTTTCACCCAAACCCATTTCTTTTAAGATTAGGAAGAGTGTGGTTCGATCAATAGAGTCATAGGCCTTCTTGAAGACGACGAAAACAACTACGAACTTTCTGTTTCTGAGCTTCAAATATGAAATGACTGATTTAAAACTCATGATCTGCTCTGCACATGAACGACCTTTCTTATTGGGTTATTGTTATTAATATTATTATTATTACATTTATCGTTTTTTCCTTTACATCTTCAAATTCCATGTGTTAGTTAACATCTGTAATGCCATAGTGGCGGTGTGCTTGTGGGGTCATGGTATTATAAAATGGCTGCTCTGGGCGAGGGCCAGACATTACCACCTTGTAGCAGCACCAATCATTCACAGCCTCCTTGTGAATGAATGTATATTTAAGGCGTAAAACAACAATGAGGGTGAAAGAGAACAAGAAGTAAAACAAGATACTGGAGAAGCAAGAAGAGCGATGAAGTTTATAATGTACATTATTTGGTTTAGTGCACCTTCTGGATTCCTGCAAGATATTGAAACGGTTCTCCACGTTGGGATGGCAAGTGTAACTGTTTCTACTTTGCTCCACGTTGAGCGTACAAGTGAAACGGTTTCCTTAGCCCTCACTGTTGCGTGGCAAATGTAATGTTTTCTCTGACTAAGATATGTTGTTTTAATTGGCGCCAAGACCTCAACGCTATGTTGAAATCTAAATTTATATTTAACAACACCTAGCTCTGGTAGAACACCTTCAAGAATCTATTCACTCAGATCGTGGTATGATTTGATCATTAACCCAACAAACAATTGTATCAGGAGAAGAAATTGGTCTATATCTAATGCTACCTACTGAAAGCAAAGATTGCATGGTTAAAAGAAATGAATTTATTATATAAAACGAGTATTGCAAAATTAACAAGAAGTTCCGTGAAGAACTATACAGCCTACTTTTCATGCCAATGATTATTCTACAGAATATGAACCTATCTAGAATAATGACGAAATTAAGTTGCTAATATCGAAATTTCCAATTAGTTTGAAATACTGTATACCTGGCATAATGTATCCTAATAGAGCACTACAGTTGGCAGCCCTGATGACTGAATATATTCTTAGCTCCGTCTCTTACGGTACTAAATACAAAATTTGGTTGAAGTCCACTGGATAGCATGGACGTTACATGCTGTTAAACATTGGATCTAACAGCACGCGTAAAATCATGTTGGCAACAATGTCATGCATGTATTGGTCAGAAATAATCTGAAATAATATGATCTATTGTTGTGCCAATTTTGAACGAAATCCATTAGTTAGTATAGAAGTTACATGCATTTTAAAATTGGACCTATCAGCAGGCTTAGAATCATGTTGGCAGCACTGACGTATGTTAGTTACTCCAAATTCGTCTAGAATGACAGGTACTATACGTGTGCAAAGTTTAGAGCTATTGGCTTGCATACTTTCTGATATATTGATATTAGGGTAACAAAAATAGGGACAGCACATATTAACAGTTGGCAGCCCTGGTTGCTCCTTAGAATACGCATAGTCATATCTGTTATGGTACACATAGCACATACGAAATTTGGTTGAAATCCAAATGATAGTATGGATGTTACATATATTTAAAGTTGGACCTCTCAGCAGGTTTAGAATCATGTTGGTAGCACTGACGTATATAAGTTACTCCAAATTAATATAGAATGTCAGGTACTATACGTGTGCATAGTTTAAAGCTGTCGGCTTGCATACTTTCTGATATATTGGTATTTGGATAAAATAAATTAGGAGCATTTATTAACAGTTGGCAGCCCTGGTAGGTCTTAAGAATACGCTCAGTTATATCGGGTTATGTACACATACAACATACGAAATTTGGTTGAATTCCGCTTGATAGTGTAGAAGTTATATGCATTTAAAAATTGGACCTATCAGGAGGCTTATAATCATTTTGGCAACACTGCCATGTTTGGCCTCCTGGAAATTAAACTGAAATATTATGATCTGTACGTGTGCCAATTTTGAATAGCTCCCATTCATACTTTCCAAGATATCCAACATGGAGCTCAAATTTCAATTGCGATTTTTTAGCAGTTGGTAGCACTGACATCATTTTCAAATATGGCCGTGAGATATTCAGGTATAGATCTTTACTCCTACCAAATTTTGTTTCGATTGCTGCATCCGTTTAGGAGTTGATAGGGGGGGACACACACACAGCCAGACAGACAGACAGAAGGACAGACAGACAGACAGACAGACAGACGGACAGACAGACAGACAGACAGACAGACAGACAGACAGACACACATTTGCCCGATCTCATAAGTCTACTTTTTCCTCATTTTTGCAAAATGTGAAAAGTAGGCTAAAAATAATAATAATAAGTTTGAATTTAAATTGGAGCGTTGCGATTTGAATATTACCGCTAGAAAATTACGTGAAAACGGAGTCGGATAAATTACTGATTTTACTCTTATTTCCAAGCTATGAAGTTACTGAAATACTGAATATTAAACAAAGAGACGAGAGATTGCGTAGTTCTGAGTCATTCGCGCTTACCACTGGAAATTGCCGAAGCATTTCCCTCGTACTGGATGTTGAAGAGAGCTTCCCACAGCCTCCTGGACGTCGTCATCTTCTTCGTTAGTTGATGAGATTCTTGTAGATATGATAACTTTATGGTCCGAACATCGGAACCAATCACACGTACAACCACACTGGTTAAGTTTTACAAAGATAGTCCCCTTGCCTCCGCAGCGCGCAAACCATATATGCACTCGTCGCTTCCCCTCCCTGGACCCGGCTTCTTCTCGCCCGCTCTCCTCTGATTGGCTGGGCCACCACGCGGTACCCCTCTCCTCAGGGTCATTACACTCGGCGCGAGGATGATGTCGATTACCGTTCCAGACTATTTCGCCTTTCCTAGAAACAGCAACCCAGGCTTGCGTCATGCTTCTCGACAAGATTAAGCCTGTAGCCGAATTCCCAGTGACTCATCTCTCTCATAATACCCTAACTGACAAATCTCCGTAAAATTCCGTAATCATATAATTTTCTATGATAATGTTGTTCGTAATAATTTGCTTGATATTGTTTTCTATGACATAGAAAACCTATCTGTATGCTTATAATTTTATAAAAATGCTCAAAAAATACCTTAATAATAAAAGAAGTTAATTATAATAAGTTAACATGAAAACTTCTCTTGGCTGAACAATTTGACGCGTAAATAAATATAGAATAGCTTCCTACTGACTTATGTCAGTGGCATAAAGTCCCCTCGAAAAACACGTTACATATACGCCTCGGATAATCGGATGATTTACCGTGACGACGGTCCATTATCCGATTATCCCAGACACGTTAATAAATCCCCATCCAAAATACATATTACATAAATTAAATCACCCTAAATTACATATATATATATACACTCATATTTTTTCTTTACGCACTTTGCGTCAAAGTTTGTTGTCACTATGGATTGCACTTTGCAACCAGTCCAATGTTTTTCATATAGAATAATGCTCCACGGATATTTAAGCCTCTCAAATTTCTCTATGTTGGAAAAATAGACATAATTAATGTGTGAGCACTATGTATATAAGATGTCACATCACACGCATCAAGGTGTTCTGATATATGTATATCACCATAGAACTTCCTAATTTCACTGGAGGTTCCTTCCTTAAGGTGAAATTTAATCTCACTTATCACTGAGCACACGATCACACTATTGTGGCAGCGCATCGTGACCATAATACTTAATCTCTCTTTATATAGGACGAAATTAATAATGACTTCTGAAAAAAACAGTAAATGCGCATTACATATAACACCAAATATTTCTGTGCCGTAATCGCCCTGTCTTCTTAAGTTCCCGTAGACCATATTCTACTTAATACTAGTTCTCAACACAGACCAGTTCTCCTGACACAAATAATACCTTTGTACAAATTCCCTTAAATTACACACTTACAAATCTTACATGGCGAGGCCGTAAACAGAAATCACGTGTGCTGATATGTATGAGTTTCATGAAGGACTGTCTCGCCTTCTGATGGCCCATCTTTTGTCTTGTGGACGCCTTAAGCAAAAATACCCTGTTCAAGCGCTCACCCATCTCTAGCAGACAAATGGGAATTCACCAGCGCTACCAAATTCTGGCCTTGGTGTATCGAGACATTTTAGTGCTCAAGAGCATCCGACAATCCCGTCATATTTCCCTGTACCTTAAAAACTCTCAATTACTTACATACTACCCCCCTGTGTGACTTCTGATACGCCTGCCTGGAAGACCAGATCTTCCACGCATCAAATACCACACTTACTCATTTGATAGGCTGGCTTGCCAGCTAAACACACTTACTTTATGACACATACTTTCGTAGACTATGTATATTATACGCCCCGTATAATCTGTTTCCCTTACTATCCTCCAGCACATATGCTGTTTTGCCAATACGTTTGGAAACTATAAATGTTTCTGTGTCACCTGCTTCCAACCTTGCAAGTGGCTCCCTTAAATGAGCGTCATCACGTTGCTCTACTTACCTATTTCTCAGTGTCTGTAACGATGCCCTGTTGCTACTGTCCACACATGCTAACCCTACTTTCCTCTGGTGTCACACCTATACTCGACACACTATGACCTAAAAATGTCACTTCTGACTGACAGAATGACGACTTAGACAGCTTCAAAGTGAACCCTGCCTGATCTAACTTCTGAAAAACTATATCTAAATGACGTAGATGCTCCTCAAAACTGCGTGAACTAATTACCATGTCATCAATGTAAATGGTTACAAACTCTCCTGTGTCATCCCCTAATGCGATGTTTAAAGCCCTAATTAAAGCTGCTGAACTACTCTTTAACCCATAAGGTGTTCTACAAAATTGATAAAGTTTATATTTATGACTAAAAGCTGTAAATGGTCTATCTTCGTACATAAGTGGCACTTGCCAATAACTGGAACTCAAATCTACACAAGTGAAATACTTCTTCCCCTCAAATGTTTGCATTAATTCCTCTATCGACATAGATTTCAGCTGATCTGAACTAATTCTACTGTTAACCAAACGAGCGTCTAAAGAAATACGAACTGTGCCGTCGGCCTTGGGTACCGTGATCAAAGAATTAACATATGGACTGTTAGAGTGCTCAATAATCCCATCTTCAAGCATCTGGTTAATTTGTGCCTCAACTGCACTCTGATAAGCGAAAGGTACAGGATATCTATGCCCTGTGAATATTGACCTATCAATAACGTTCAATGAATGTGTATAGCAATTGGCCATACCAATGCGATCCTCAAAAACTTTCCTATTACACAGTAACACATTATAGAGCCGAACACATTGTTCCACCTCTATATATATCCCTGAAATGCAGCATCACGTAACGAGTCCTCTAGACTACCGTTCGTAATCACACTGCCCACAAAACATGGAGAACCCCGCTCTACGGCTGGCGATATCTCATTTAAAGTACATATCACACCTACAACACTACTTCTCTGAATATGGTCATTGAACGCTACTTCTACTTCAGAATCTCCCCATTTAAATTTCAAACTCCCTACATTATAACATAAGTTACCAGACACTCTACTTAGCCACTCTGAACCCAAGATAACACTGAATACTAAATTTGGAATTACAAGACAAATCTGCTTTTCTATATGATTATTAATTTTAATGTCTACTAAAACTTGCTTAGAAATTACTTTAGACCTCTTCCCAACAGCTGTGATAACAAAAGTGCCTTTAATTGGCATCTCCTCAAAATTTACTCCAGTTCCTTTCATTTTATCATAAAATGCACTACTTATGCAACTCTTCATACAACCACTATCAATTAAAACATCTGTGTACGCCTCGGACACGTTAAATTTAACTATGGGGCTCTTACTGACCACCTCCTGAATAATACCTTCATCATTTAGTTCACGTAATAATTCATTTCTTACATTTAGGTCATAGGGTTCCTGTACAAGTGTATTGACAGGGCATGTTACATACTGAGATTCTGACCTTACATCGCAGCCTGATTCGTGTTTAAAGCATTACTACCGCTTGGTGTAGTACTACTGACTACTGCACTGGTCTGGTTGTTCTGGGTTGTATTAACGGTATCTCTCTGTCCGTTATTACCATTGGGCTGATTCTCTCCTTGACCCCTGTTCTGGTTATAATTATTATTATTATTATTATTATACCGCCCTTGGTTACCCCTATAATGGTTATTTCGGCCTTGATTTCCCCTGAAATCATTATTTCTACCTTGGTAGTGAACCCTTCTGAAAAGCAGTGTTTAATGTAAGAAATCTTAATCAGGGGGTCGCGCTCAGTTCCTATGTGATGTTTACGTTCGCCAAACAACATGCTCTACTGATTTTATCTCGAGACGGTCCATATCTTTAATTATGCCGGATATGTTCTCATCTACCGCTGATAATTGTTGTTGAATGACTTTGCCGCTCTTTTCCATCTCCATAAACCGTCCTTCTAACTTCTCCTGAGCTATCTTGACCTCGCTTGTATTCATAGTGCACGCTATTTCAATTTGCTCTAATTTAGCTAACACCGTTTCATCCAGAATTCTAAGTTTTTGATCAAAAATACTTTCCATTTTCTTAATCTGGTCTAATTGCTTTTCATTATTTTTACTAACATCTAGGGCCAGTAATACCATCTGTTGATTAGTGTGATCTTTCATCTCAGCGGTTAACGAAGCTAATTGGTTCGTATTTTTAATGGTCTGCGCTTCTAATTGTGAATTGATAGTGTCATTAATTTCACTTTTTAATAATCTAGCTTGTTCCGCCTGATATTCATTTTGTTCAATTCTACTGTTATTTAATTGTGTCCGCAATGATTCACTTTGTTCGGATAGTTTGTTTATCGACTCACTTTGTTCTAACATAGTATTGTTTATTGCTTCACTTTGTTCTGATAATTTAGTGTTTATTTGTTCAGATAATTTTGTGTTTAGTGATTCACTTTGTTCTAACAAACTATCGTTTATTTGTTCAGATAACTTCGCTTTTAATGCTTCACTTTGTTCTAACATATTATTGTTTAACGATTGACTCTGTTCTGATAGTTTAGTGTTTATTTGTTCAGATAATTTTGTGTTTAGTGATTCACTTTGTTCTGCCAATTTAGGGTCCAACAATGCCTGTGTTCTCCTAGCTGCACTCTCAATGATTTCTTGAATCTGTTCAACCGTTGCCATAATACACACTTTATATGAGACATTAGGGAAATGGCATAAAGCAATGCCCTTTGACACACACATAAAATCCAATGCACATTTAATTTCTTTACCCTACTCAGTTCATTTATTTTTACATTTAATCCCACTAGTCGATTGCATCTCTGAGTAGTTCTAATTTTACTCAATTTAATTTAACCCAAACACATATTCAGTCATTAAATTGTTATCCTAATCTGATGTTAACACTGACTAATTAACAAAGTATTAATTGTCATTTAAGGCTACAGCCTCCTAACATTTTCACGAGTTTGACTTTCTACACAAATCTAGTTTTAACTTTAATCATTGGGCGCCCGGTATCACATATCTTACCTTTTACTTTAATTCAATAGACAAAAATGTGAACCGTATTTTACATTGCAAACTCCTGATTTTACTTTATATTTCACACATTTGGCGGTATCCTCTTCGCCTCACTTAATAAAATATCACTACCCGGTGATTAAAATACTGCCATATCTGCCTGCACTTGCGGCATGTCAGTTTTACTCAAATACGCCACTTAAATGTGTTCCAGCAGCGAACCAGCAACCAAATTACACCTTCATTGTTGCGTCAGTTAGGAAACCCAACTACGCTTACATTGACATGTGAAAAATCTTTGCCGTTACACCACAGTGAACCGCCCCACGCTTGGCCGCGCCAGTTTTACTCCTATGAACCCTTCAGAAAAGCAGTGTTTAATGTAAGAAATCTTAATCAGGGGGCCGTGCTCAGTTCCTATGTGATGTTTACGTTCGCCAAACAACATGCTCTACTGAGATAAGGGTCATAGGATGCAAACTATAAATTATAAAGAATGGTGACAAGATGTAAAATAAAAACAAGATTTAATGACTGATAGTGCATAAAAAGAAATAAACAACAATAAAATATAAAACAATCCTCCCTGAATTTCCCATGACAAGAATATATATCAAATCTGAGGAGTCAGACGGATCTCCCCTTTTATTTAAAATGTGGATCCTGGTTCCACTACCTTGCAATTTGGGTTTTATGTGCGCGTAATGACTAACTACGAGGAATGAGTACTTTGGATGACTGTTCGTTTGCAACGGGTTAGCAGCCACGATGCTCACGAACAATCATCTCGTAAATCAACGTTTACGGATATGGAACATGACATTAATAAAAACCCTTAAAACGTAATGCTGACACACGCACTAAATCTAATATTTACAGGAATCTCTCTCGGGACCCTCATTAGCGCGAAGACGCACTTGACTTTGAGCTGCCAGCAGTGGCCAAATTGCTCAACACAACAAGGAAATACAGCATAGCATGTGACTCACGGGTCACTGAATGAAATATAAACATGGAATAAACCAACAACAACAAAGCCTGACTGGCTGACATTACTTTATATGAACAAACTGCATGTTAAGCTAACGCTTCGGAGATTATCGTGATTCGTAGGCAACTCCCATTTATTAAAACAATTTTTATCATTGATCAGTTCTTAATTCTGTATTTCAAGTTATTACTGAGCCACACAAGCACTCCCTACTAATGACCTGGCCGGCAACCTTCAGTCCGTCTTGTGAAACATCTCCCCTCTTCCTCACTCACCTGTCATCGTCCCACTCTAGTGTGTATAAATATAACTGACCAGCTGTGCCATTATCTCAAGGGATCAACAGCAACAAACTCAACCACTATGTGAGACATTAATCAAAATATCCAGAATTGCCCTCGCGAGGTCACAATATGGATTCGTTATCAAGCTGCCAGAAATCAGTCTACGTTGAAATTCCCGCTTGTAATAACACAAAATACACACACTCACACACTTCTGGGAATGACAATACATTTTCACACAGACCGGCTGAATGGATGCTCGCCAATAATTAAAAAAATATTAAAACCTACGATAGAGCTGACTGCTCTTCGTCACAAATCACATTGCTCCAAAGGCAATAATTTCAATGAATCTGATCAATAATAAAACAAAAGAAATCAATTTCCCTCCAATCTACTGTATAATTATATTACTTCAGTCCTACTTCTGAAACACAACATATCTCCGAGAGACGTTTTTAACCGCATTGCGTAGCGTATGCAAACACGGCCGTCCACATAGCTACGTTAGTTAAAACAACAAACAAGAAAAGAACCTTCTACTAATTACATATATGCGAGCTGTTTCCATGCAAAAGGTGTGTCAGACCAAAACTAAATAGACTACGTTAATCACACAAGCAAATTATTTACAAAACAAAATATGTCCCATACACCATAAGTTAATTTATTAGATAATAATAAATATTATTCAGTACTCAACCTCAGCCAGCCACCCGTCAAAGAACATCCGCAGCCATCTCCCAACCGGATTCTTCTTATCTCATCTCAACCATCTTGACGGAGTCTTGATATATCCAGGCTTCCTCCATGGTCAATGATGTCATCTCTCGTGCTGATTCAAAAATTAAATTATTGTACACTTGATGTCTGACTGCTAAATTCGCCGTTCGGGTACTTCTTTCCCCAAACAGTCTGTTGGCGAATTATCGAAGATACTGCCCCTGCAAATATAGCACTGTGACTATCTAACACTGAATTTAACACTTTTAATAATAATTTCTGTGTCCTTCATGACACGCAAAGTAGAAAAGCCTGTGTCCACTGACACCTAAAATAACAGCCTCCGTCCTCAGACGAACCAAAGTAATAAACTCTGTCCTCAAACGAACAAACGTAATAAGCCGCCGTCCTCAGACGAACAAACGTATATGGCAAAGTCTTGGCACTTCACACCACTTATAAATGAACCAGCCCTAGGTGTAGATAGAGGGGGAAACTAGATAAAAAATTCACAAAATAATAGTGATACAGGAATGAAATAAATATCACTGAACTCGAAAAATAGCGCAGGTCAAGAATATGCCCATTAATCCTAGAATCGATCGTCGAGATTTTGTCTAGGCGATCTCCCGCGTGAATGCTAGCCGAGCGTGCCCACGCTAGACCTGCCGCGCTAAATAAGCATTCTTCTCTCATTGGTTCCCACCTTTTCTGTATCTTGGCGGTTTTTATTCAGACCTTGGCTAGTAGGAGTGTTTAGCATGTACATCAGCCATTCACGTTACTGCATCATATTTCTTCTAGGCGCGAATATTACAATGAACATACCAGAGCCGTGTCTCACTGCGCGTCGCTTCTATTTTGAGGTAGCCACCACCTGTCCTTCTGAATCATAGCTATGGTCATTATTTTCACAATCCTAAGTATTTAGCCTTTTGTCAAACAGCTTCAGGTATGTCCCCACTGTCTCCAGCCACTGCTTGAAATTTCCTCATCTCCGTCTGGCTATTTTCATGATGCTTGTAGAAATATGTATTAATTGAAGAAATAAAACATAGAATCATTTATCCAACAGAGGATAAAGGGTTCAGTAGTTCGTACCATACCCATTTGCTCTGTACTGTTTATGCTGATTATTATTATTACTATTTTGGTTCCCCCTATTTTGAACGCTGGCCCCTTCGCCACTGTTCCCTTGAACTTCCTGGTTCCTATTCTCATTAGGCCTGTTATTATTTTTACTCTGGTTCCTACCGAAATTCTCCTCGTAACCACCTCTTCCCAGAGCAACGAATGTACTCAATAAATTTTCCACTTGTGAAATAGGTTTAACATTTTGTATACAGGCAGCTTCTTTGATGCTATATGGAAAATGTCTTAGTAATAGCCTGACTAAATCACTTTCCTCCTTCAAACCATCCAGATATTTGCACGTTAATACCTGTCCTAAAAAGTACTCGGTCATAGTGTAGTTTCCTCTCGGGTTATATTTCCCACACACAATTCCCTCACGATGCTGAGACTGAATTACCTCATTCCAAAATTTCTCACAAAATTTAACTTTAAAATCTGAAATATTCTCAAAATTGTCTCTGTAGACAGCAAACCAGTTTCTTGTCTCCCCTAAAAACGCTTGCTCTAATATCTCAACTACCTGGCACCACTCAATACTACCATCTTCCAACCTCTCCCGGAATTTATTTTCTATTGTATTCATGAACTCCATTGGACAACCCTGCCGATTACTAAATTTGCCTAGTTCTATTTCCCTGTGTGTGCTATTCACATAAACTGGCCTACTCTGACTATTTTCCTGCCTAATTCTAGCTTTCAACTTCTGTTCTAATTCAGCAATTTTCTCCTCAGCTTTTCTTTCGATATTAGTTACAGTTAACCTAATGCTCCCTTCCGATGCTTCTAATTTACCACTTAATTTAGCTTGTTTCTCACTAATCTCATTAATGCTTTCCTTATTCCTCTCCCTTAAAGTATTAACTTCAGTGATTATTTCTGCATGTACTTTATCAATTCTTCCCCCCAGCTGTTCTTTAACCTCTTTAGTTGCTACCTGAATTTTATCGATTTCTCCCCCCAATTGCTTTTTGACCTGCTGTGTTTCCAGTTGCACTAGTTCTTTTAAATTTTCAGCCTGTGTACTGATTCTAATTTCTAACTCCTCCTGTACTTTTCCTAATTTTCTGTCTACATCTGCAATAATCTCTTTAGCCTTCTCTTCCATCACCTCTCTGATCTCACCTCTAATCAGTTCGAATTTATCACTAATTTCCCTACTGCTTTGTTCAAGTTTAGTATTTAAACTGTCGCTCAATTCCCTATTACTCTCTTTATTTTCCCTACTATTTTGTTCAAGTTTCGCATTATTTTGTTCGAGTTTAGCGTTTAAAGTTTCAGTACTCTCTCTATTTTCCCTACTGTTTTGTTCAAGTTTATCATTGTTTTGTTCAAGTATAGAATTTAAAATTTCAGTACTCTCTCTATTTTCCCTACTATTTTGTTCGAGTCTAGCGTTATTTTGTTCGAGTTTAGCATCTAAAGCGTCTGTGCTAATTTTATTTTGTTGCATAAACTGAACAAGCAAACTCTCTAACCCTGCTTGACTGTTTTGATTACCCCCTCAGTATCGGGATTTACCTCCGACATCCCTGTACTGCTTTCATTTCCAAGATTAGCCATACTGCTGGTATCTTCACTATCCAACTGGTGACCACTACGCAACTTCATCTCTTCCTCAGCACTACCCATGCTGATACACACCGATAAATGAAAACCCCCCAAAATACAGGCACAGAAATATATACCCTTCTCCTTCCACAAATGTTATTAGGTTTTCGGCCCCAAGTTGGTAGCGACAAGTGAAACGGTTTTACTTGCTCCACGTTGGGCGCCAAGTGAAACGGTTCTCCACGTTGGGATGGCAAGTGTAACTGTTTCTACTTTGCTCCACGTTGAGCGTACAAGTGAAACGGTTTCCTTAGCCCTCACTGTTGCGTGGCAAATGTTATGTTTTCTCTGACTAAGATATGTTGTTTTAATGGGCGCCAAGACCTCAACGCTATGTTGAAATCTAAATTTATATTTAACAACACCTAGCTCTGGTAGAACACCTTCAAGAATCTATTCACTCAGATCGTGGTATGATTTGATCATTAACCCAACAAACAATTGTATCAGGAGAAGGAATTGGTCTATATCTAATGCTACCTACTGAAAGCAAAGATTGCATGGTTAAAAGAAATAAATTTATTATATAAAACAAGTATTGCAAAATTAAAAATAATAAAAATAAGTTTGAATTTAAATTGGAGCGTTGAGATTTGAATATTACCGCTAGAAAATTACGTGAAAACGGAGTCGGATAAATTACTGATTTTACTCTTATTCCCAAGCTATGAAGTTACTGAAATACTGAATATTAAACAAAGAGACGAGAGATTGCGTAGTTCTGAGTCATTCGCGCTTACCACTGGAAATTGCCGAAGCATTTCCCTCGTTCTGGATGTTGAAGAGAGCTTCCCACAGCCTCCTGGACGTCGTCATCTTCTTCGTTAGTTGATGAGATTCTTGTAGATATGATAACTTTAAGGTCCGAACATCGGAACCAATCACACGTACAACCACACTGGTTAAGTTTTACAAAGATAGTCCCCTTGCCTCCACGGCGCGCAAACCATATATGCACTCGTCTCTTCCCCTCCCTGGACCCGGCTTCTTCTCGCCCGCTCTCCTCTGATTGGCTGGGCCACCACGCGGTACCCCTCTCCTCAGGGTCATTACACTCGGCGCGAGGATGATGTCGATTACCGTTCCAGACTATTTCGCCTTTCCTAGAAGCAGCAACCCAGGCTTGCGTCATGCTTCTCGACAAGATTAAGCCTGTAGCCGAATTCCCAGTGACTCATCTCTCTCATAATACCCTAACTGACAAAACTCCGTAAAATTCCGTAATCATATAATTTTCTATGATAATGTTGTTCGTAATAATTTGCTTGATAGTGTTTTCTATGACATAGAAACCCTATCTGTATGCTTATAATTTTATGAAAATGCTCCAAAAAATACCTTAATAATAATAATAATAATAATAATAAGTTAATAATAATAAGTTAACATGAAAACTTCTCTTTGCTGAACAATTTGCCACGTAAATAAATATAGAATAGCTTCCTACTGACTTATGTCAGTGGCATAAAATCCCCTCGAAAAACACGTTACAATATCTTGATTTCAAGTAAGGTTTTGTCCTGCTTCGAGTACCATCACTTCTGTAATTACATCATAATGCATGAGTTGTGTTTATTGAATTCAGTAGCTCTTGCTAAAACTTCTACCTTCCTCCAAAGGATAATGGATGATAGAATCTCCCAACAGAGCTCAAACGAAACACTAAAAATAATTCTGAGTCCTTGAGAAAGAGCACAGTGAATAACCAGTAAGAATTCTGAGCAATCCACTACTGTTGGCTTGTGTTCTTGCTCAAATGCCAGTACCAAAAACTAACCAGCTTTGGTCTAATGTGCCGTATCATGTTCACTGCAAGCACACTCGTATAAGTAATTAATAAATTTAACCAAATTTTTAGTTCCTGTCTTTTCTTTTTGATGATGATGATGATGATGATGATGATAACAATTGTCGTTTTACGGGGCCTTACAACTAGATTATCGGCCCCTAATGGTTTGGGTGATAGTGAATGATGACATGATAATGAAAACTACAACTAATACTAACTACAAACTTACAGACTAGAAGAAGAAATAGTAAACAAAACAAGATGTTCAGCAAAGAACATATAGCCTACTTTCTCCTAAATGTATGAGTATAGTTATAACTCGTTGTTTTTATCAAAGAGTACAGTATAATAGAATCATTTCTTGGTTGAAGACCTTAGAAACTATTTACCTCTAACAAACACCACAACCTCGAAGGAAACTGCTACCATCATTGAAGAAAGAAAGAAAGAAAGAAAGAAAGAAAGAAAGAAAGATAAGAAGTTTCTCAAGAATATTATGGATCTGGAGACATAATCGACCGGACTGGCTGCGTGGTTAAACGGTAACGTTCTCGCTAGCTGGGCCCTAGGTTGCAGGTTCGTATCCTGGCGCAGTCAGCTGGCATTTGAGGGTGCACAAATGCGAGGGAGCCGTGTCAGTAGATTTACTGACACGTTAAAGATCCCCTTCGGGGCAAAATTCTGGCACCTCGGCGTCTCTAAAAGCAACTGTAGTTAAAAGGGACGTAAAACCAATAACATTATTATTATTATTATTATTTGTATTGTTATTATTATTAGATAATCTGAATGGACACGTTGGAACCAGTATCGAAGAAGAAGGAATGAGAAGAGTACATGGAGGTTGGGGATTTGATGCGAGAAATGAAGAAGGCGAGAGAGTGATAAATTTTGCCTTGGCTTCAGATCTGGCAATTTGTAACACTTTCTTCCAGGAAAGCGAGAGGCATCTATTGACATACAAAAGTGGAGGACGGGAAAGCCGAATAGATTTCCTCTTGTGCAGAAGAATACATCTGAAGGAGGTAAAGAACTGCAAAGTCATACTAGGGGAAGACGTGACTCCACAGCACAGAGTGCTGGTGCTGGACTATGAATGCACAGGCATGAAGAAAAGTGCAGTACGGAAAATGACTCCAAGAATCAAATGGTGGAGATTAAAAGATCCAATTTTGGGAAGTGAATTCAAGGACAAGGTGCTCCATGAAACACATTTAGTGGAGGGAGTTCAGAAATGGTGGACAGTAAATGCTGAGGCTATCAGGAAAGTTGGTGTGGAAGTTCTGGGTAAGACGTCTGGGAAAGGCGCTCCACTTGATAAAGAAAGATGGTGGTGGAATGATGAGGTCCAGGATACGATCAAGGCGAAAAAAACAAGCCAGGAAGGCCTGGGAAGAATCTGGAATGACCAAAGACAGAGAACACTACAGACAAGCAAACAAAGCTGCGAAAAGAGCAGTTGGAAGAGCAAAGGCAATGGCATGGAATGAAGTCTACGAAAATCTAGAGACCAAAGAAGGCGAGGCAAAGCTCTTCAGAATTGCTAAGGCACGGGACAGAGCATCAAAAGATCTTACCCACATCAAGCAAATAAAGAATGAACAAGGAATGGTAATTCGAGATGAGAACCAAATTAAGAAGAGATGGGAGGAGTACTTTGAAAAGCTGCTTAATGAGGAGAATAAAAGGCTTGTGTTTGAAGATGGTATTCAAAATTATAATTTAACAACTAACATTTGCAGGGTAGAGATTGTAACTGCTATGAAGAAAATGAAAAGTGGAAAAGCAACGGGCCCCGATGAAATCCCCGTAGAGGCCTGGAAGTGCCTGGGAGAAGAGGAAATAGATATGTTGCTGAGCCTATTCCAACAAATATTTCAAGAGGAAATAATGCCCAACGAACGGCGGAAGAGTACCATAATTCCCATCTATAAAGAAAAGGGGGACATTCAGGATTGTGCAAATTACAGAGGAATAAAACTCATGTCGCACACTATGAAGATCTGGGAAAAAGTCATTGAAGGTAGGCTTAGGCAAGAGACAACAATAGCAGAAGAACAGTTTGGATTTATGCCAGGGAAAGGAACCACAGCCATTTTTTCTCTGAGTCAGCTCATGGAAAAACACAGGGAAAAGAAGAAAGAATTGCATATGGTGTTCATAGATCTAGAGAAGGCTTATGATCGTGTCCCCCGTCAAGAAGTATGGAGATGCATGAGATTCAAGGGAGTACCAGAGAAGTATGTGCGCATTATCCAGGACATGTACCATGGGGCAAAGACGCAAGTTAGAAGCAGTGTAGGGCAAACGGGAACCATACCAGTTGAAGTTGGTCTCCATCAAGGATCTGCACTGAGTCCCTATATCTTTGATCTGATAATGGATGTTATCTCTGAAAGCCTTAGAGAACCTGCTCCTTGGTGCATGCTATTTGCAGATGACATTGTACTATGTAGCACTAATCAAGAACAACTCGAACTTAAACTAGAACACTGGAGAAAAGCATTAGAGGACAGAGGTCTTAAAATCAGCCGGAATAAGACTGAATACATGTGCCTTGGTGGAAAGGGAAATGACAGTGTGAAGATGGACGGAAATCAGCTCAAAGCAAGTAATAGTTTCAAGTACCTTGGATCAACGGTATCTGACGATGGCAATCTAGACCTGGAAATTACCCACCGAATTCAGGCTGCCTGGTTAAACTGGAAAAGGTTGTCTGGTGTCCTCTGTGACAGGAGACTAAATGTCCAAGTAAAGGGGAGAGCCTATAAAAGTGTGGTGAGACCTGCCATGCTATATGGAGCAGAAACTTGGCCAATAGTACAGTCGCAAAATAAACGGCTGGATGTAGCCGAAATGAAAATGCTGAGATGGATGTGTGGTGTTACTAGGAAAGACCACATCAAGAACAGCTTCATACGAGGAAGTGTCAAGGTAACACAAGCATCAAGGAAAGTTCAAGAAAGGCGGTTGCTCTGGTATGGTCACATTAAGCGCAGGGATGAGACCTATGTGGGAAGAAGAGTGCTGGATCTTGAGCTAGAGGGCAGGAGGGAGAGAGGCAGACCTAGAAGAAGATGGATGGACTGCGTGCGGGAAGACTTCGCAGAAAAGCAGTTAACCGAAAACACCATTTGGGACCGAGGGAAATGGAAAAGACTTGCCAAAAACGTCGACCCCGCATGAGCGGGAAAAGATGAAGGAGAAGAAGAAGAAGAAGAAGAATTATTAGATAATCGACCTGACGTGGGCAACAACCAACTTTGAGTTGAGGCATGTCTTTACACGTCTGGCTGTGAATGGTTTTCACAACCTTAATTGTATTAACAAATCTTTCCATGACCCTACAGAGACGTGTGTGTACCAACTAGTCTATGTGGATATTTTCGATTGCTGCAATAAAAGTATTAATTAATATCCTGAACTAGCACCGACGGTTAGAGGTCAGTTACTATGTGAAATCGTTTTGTTCTTTACTTCAAATAACATTTTCAAATAACGCACAATAGGCTGTAACAAACCCTTTAAAATAAAAAGTATAATAATATTAATAATAATAATATCGTATGGCCTCGAGCGCCGGGTGCAAGCTTTGTTATCTGACACCCAAAGGGTAGCTTGCATGTCAAATTTCGTTGCTCCTTGAAGCACTATGAAAGCCAAGGAGGTTAGATATCTAAGGTCCTTGAACACTATAGCGCTTTTTAGTAGAGAAATGAGGAACTTTGTGTTGGCGGTAACTTCCGAGATTAATTTTGCCATTATGAACCCGGCCTACTGAATTCAAATGGGTTCCTTGACATGCCAACATCGCATTACATGGTGTCGCAATTTTTGCCGCCTTTTAAAAATCACTTACCACGGCCAGGAGCGAACCTGCAAGTTTGGGGTTGGTAGACCGACACGTTGACCACTCACCCACCGTGGCAAGCAAATAAAAAGTAAAAATGTAACATAGTATCATCTTGTCATTCTTAAAATTCGATGCGTATATAATGCCAATGGTATACTAATCAATGGAGACCCACGTAGACCAGCCGTGACATCTAGTGGAGAAGTATCGAACAAGATAATCCTAACAGGGCGAGTGCATTATAGCGGCCATAAAAATAAACTTTTCAATAAAATCTGTAAGTTAATCTGTAGGCCGGCGTGCATTTCGCCGACAGGTGGACATGATAATTCACTTTTTTGCCTCTAGATGTCTCGTGCAAATCTGCTGGCGAATTTTGTTTTAATTAAATATATATTTTCCATCGTAATATGCGCAATATAACGCTTAATTTTAAAACTTCTGAGTCATTACAAAACAATAAATATAACAAACTTCAAGCAAAAAATCCTAACTCTGATGGGGGTTTGAACCATTGCCGTAAGATTGATAGGCTAACCGCTTTAACACGCAGCCAAACGGGCCAACGAAAATCTTCCGATATCAAATTAGTTACATGGAACGTAGTAGCAAATAATGATTTAGAATAAACGATTTCATCACTGTAATATTACAAAATAAACTTTAAATTTCGAACGTGCCTCTTCCTTTAGAACAGTTTAAACGATTATCGGCTCTATAATCGGACCTGGTGGGTCCCATGATATGGATTATAAAGTTTTCATAATTCGCATCCTGCAATGGTCCGGCTGATGACCTTGTAGTTTGGTCACAAGACGCGTCCTATATGAGGAAATGTTGTTACCAAATTTGGTAGAGATCGGATGATTTGGTTAGTCGTTATTTGATTTTACGTTTTGAACGTTTGAGTGGCCGCCATTCAGTTTTGGTAAAGATGGCGGCAATATAAAACATTCAGAGTACACACACCCACACACACACACAGACTCACACACACACAGACAGATCTCATAAGTCTACTTTCATTTTTTTCAAAAATCGAAAGTAGGCTAAAAAGGATAAGGCAAATAAAGGACAGGAAGAAAATAAATGCCCTCAACCCTCGAAGAATGAGGATTGAGGGACTTGGAAGGAAGGAGAGCCATAAAAGGCAGATAGGAAAGGGAAAGAGGAGAGGGCCTGCCCCTAAGCCAGAGGAAAAAGGGGGCAAAACGGACCCAGCTCAGGAATCCCTCGGGGTCGCCAACTCCCAAACTCACTAGCCCTGAGCCCTTGAGGGTGTAGCACTATCCAGGGTGCACCAGAATTGGTGGGCCTACATACTTCCTGCCTCTTTGTGTACCTTGTGCAGAATGTAAGAGGTAAACTGAAAGGGAAAAGAAGGCTGACCCTCCTCGAAGAATGACGGTATCAGAAAAGATGAGACAAGGGCCAATTAAGGTGGGAAAGGAACAGACTCCCTAGGCTTCGGATACCCTAATACTGTCGGGGTCAGAAGTGAACAAGAGTTGACCAAGAGAGGTGGACAGTAAAGAAGACGGAGAGGAGTACGGCACAAGTAAGTGGAAGCAATGCCGGACTCAGCTGGGGTCCCGTGGTCGCCAACTCACCTCCCACTAGATGTGAGCCCCTGGGGGGTCTTATCTGTTTGTTGTGTGATTTATATAGCGAGTACATCGCCCCATGACCCCAGAATAGTAAGTAATTTAAGGTTGAATATTCAGTAAGTTGAAACCTTGAGTCAACAAATAGTTGTACTTTAATCACAGTACCGGTCTAGGTCACATTGTCACCTTCTTCAGCGTTATATTATAAAATATGAAAGGAGCAAGACTTACATACACAAATTTCCTTATCAAAAGTTATCAAAATAATTACTTAAAATACTAACAGTCTAAAGGCTGAAAAACACTTTTGACATTTTAAAAATCTGATCTGTTACAATGTGTAAAAAATGAAAGATATAAATCTTGATTAAAACAAAGCAGCTTGATGTTAATACTGTGATCTAAAAGGAAGGATAAGACAGAAATGAGAAACAAATTATAAGAAGTCAGAAAGAAGTGGGAAATGTAAACATTAGAATCACGTACGTGGTTATTATTTGTGCATGGAAAATTTGTGTGAAGAGAAAAAACAAACAATATAATAAGAAGGGCTCGGATTTTTCGGTAAATAAATATTTTTCTACGTAAACACACATTTTAAGCAATTTTTCTATAAATACATAAATTATTTCTTTTCCCTTATTTGCATAAGAGGAGATAATATTTACATTTTAAATCAGTACGGTATGCTAGATCTTTCAGTTTATTGCATTTTTGTTCTGTGTTACTTCAACGGGGAAGATCCTGTGAGCTATTTAATCTACATGCAGAGCGTGTGAAGCTTGCAACTGTGTTATTCTTAACTTGTCACCCCGTGCCCACTCAATGTGGAAACCAGGGATTTCATTGTCCATAGCCATATTGCACCACGTGCTAGAGCTACCTGGAACCAGTGTAACTCACATGCAGTTCATTTCTGGCATTGTGAAGTGTGAGGCAGTTCTACGATGCCTTAAGTAAAAACAACTACAAGTTATCGTCTGTTGCTGAATTTAAAGATAATTTTACTTCCAATGAGGGCGTTCTGTTCTGCCAACCATGTGAGTAAGCAATCAAGGCTGAACAGCGATCTCAAGTTACACAACACCTCAGGGGCAAGAAACATATTGTCACAGTTTCGCGCCTTCAGAAGAAGTGTTTCGCGATAATCGTCGGCCTTTTATGATGGACAACCTGAAGATGTATCTCGTTGTGTATTTTAATGCTTCAGCAGTCAGTAAGACATGGCATAAATTGCATTCGTGAGTACTGCATATTGTTTATATTCACATTAATAAACTAAATTATAATTAATTATTTTTACTTTTTACGAACACAAAAGGAATTAGAATAAATGGACAACAAATCCATTGTAATTGCTTTGCAGATGATATATCAGTGGTTGCAGACTCAGAAAAGGAATTATCCAAGATGCTGAATATACTGTCATCATATTTAGTAGATTTATACTTAAATATTAACGTGAAGAAGACAAAAATATTAGTTGTAAGTAAACATCCTGAGCGAAATCACACCAACATCAGGCTTGCTAACAAAGTAGTGGAACAAGTCACCAGTTTCCCATACCTCGGAAGTTTAATCACAAATGATAACCGCTGCAGCAAAGAGATAAGAAGAATAGCGCTTGCCAAACAAGCATTCAGCAACAAAAGAACTCTTCTGACCAATATACATCTAGATATTGAGATGAGGAAAAATTTTGTGATGTCATTTGTGTGGAGCATACTGTTATTTGGATGTGAATCTTGGACAATTCGAGAACAGGATAGAAAACGGCTTGAAGCGTTTGAGATGTGGGTCTGGAGGCGAATGCTCAAGGTAAGTTAACTGAAAAAAGAATAAACGAAAGTATACTGTGAGAAATCCAGGGGAAGAAACAGCTGATGGTAACAGTACATAGAAGAACTGCTAAATTAATTGGACACACCGTGCGTCATAATACCTTTCTAACCAATCTACTAGAAGGAAAGGTCTTAGGAAAGAATGGACGAGGTCGACCTAGGAAGCAATTCCTTCAAGTGTTGATGCAAAACGTAGGATGTGGTTCCTACTGTGAGAAGAAAAGACAAGCTGAAGACAGAAGACAATGGTTGAATCGACAAGGCATTGCATTTAGACATTGATTGAGTTTTTGTCACATACTGTATTTCAGGTATTTTTAATACATAAAAAATAAATATTTTACCGATTTTTAGCTCCTAAAAATCCGAGCCCTAATAATGAGTACCGGTATGTAGTAGAATGGACTACAGACAGGTCGGATTATGAATGGAAAATCAGCAATGATTAAGGACATAATCCCCAATCAAATGTTCTAAAGAAACAGTAAAGGAGCTTCAAAATATATGCTGAAAAAAACCGTTTTATTTCATTCTTTTCAGCACCTGAGCTGACTTCTTAGGCGTAGAAGAAGACAGCTTGGGAGTTGGTGCTGTCATTCTTCTCCTCCGACAGTTTTTCGAAGACCACTTTCTTCGGCGGAAGCATTTGCGTCTACCTTCTTGCCCATGTTAACGTGCTTCCCCTTGGGTATTTATTATTTATTTTTCGTATGGCTTTTGGTGCCGGGAGTGTCCAACAACATGTCCGGCTCGCCTGAGTCTGTAGCTGCTTCCAGAGGACACCCTTAGTGTGAGCTGCAAGTACCGTTCAAATTCAAGTAGTTCCAACTTTCGCTACCAGATATCAATGATACCAAGTGGTGAACGTTGGAACATTGATAGAGCGTTCCGAAGAAATCTAACCTAACAATTTAGCTTCACATATATTTAGTCTGTGGAAGGATCTTTTAAATGCCGTAAATCTATGACATGGGACCGCCGGCTTTCCTTCGCCTCCGAAGGAAGGCATTCTGAATGATTTTTAACGCTCTTAAAAATCCGACGACTTGGCCGGATTTGAACCCGGCACAGCAGTTCAGCATGCTACCAACTACGCCACCGAAACCCCTTGGGTGAGATGCAGGTATTTGTTGAATATTATGAAGCTGTATTTAGGTACAATTTCGGGCCTTGTGCTTTTTATGTTGAGAACTCCAATTATATTATTTGTTTTTATCTAAGCCTCCATTCACCACATCTCGGCGTAGCATTCTTGGCTGTCACCCCGGAGGTCTGGGTTCGATTCCCACATCTGCTATGAAACATAATTATGGTTTGAGGGCTGGAACGGGGGGCACTCACAAGGGAAGTATCAGTTAAGACAGGTTGAAACCTCCCTTGAAACTTTGTGTACGCCATCGTTGTACTTTAAGAGGACAACGTGCGGACGGTTCCGAAATCATGTGGCGAATCTCTCATATAAATCAATGGGAAATAGCGAGTACAGTAAATGTTTGAATTGACAGCCCTGACTGACCTAGCACTCAAGGCCGGTGCACGGTGGGAAGCAGCCGCACGCTCCAGACTCGCTACTACTGTCGACCAAAGTATTAGGTGCACTCGAGTTTGAAGGTTGTTTGTTAAGTAACCAATAGGCCTACATAAAACCCAATAACATCATCATTTTCGTCGTTCTATTGTACGTTAGCTCATGCAGGTTTGGAATTTTTAGCCTACTTTTCACATTTTGCAAAAATGAGGAAAATGTAGACATGAGATCGGGCAAATGTGTGTCTGTCTGTCTGTCTGTCTGTCTGTCTGTCTGTCCTTCTGTCTGTCTGTCTGTCTGTGTGTGTGTGTCCCCCTATCAACTCCTAAACGGCTGCAGCAATCGAAACAAAATTTGGTAGGAGTAAAGATCTATACCTGAATATCTCACGGCCATATTTGAAAATGATGTCAGTGCTACCAACTGCTAAAAAATCGCAATTGAAATTTGAGCTCCATGTTGGATATCTTGGAAAGTATGAATGGGAGCTATTTCAAAATTGGCACACGTACAGATCATAATATTTCAGTTTAATTTCCAGGAGGCCAAACATGGCAGTGTTGCCAAAATGATTATAAGCCTCCTGATAGGTCCAATTTTTAAATGCATATAACTTCTACACTATCAAGCGGAATTCAACCAAATTTCGTATGTTGTATGTGTACATAACCAGATATGACTGAGCATATTCTTAAGACCTACCAGGGCTGCCAACTGTTAATAAATGCTCCTAATTTATTTTATCCAAATACCAATATATCAGAAAGTATGCAAGCCGACAGCTTTAAACTATGCACACGTATAGTACCTGACATTCTATATTAATTTGGAGTAACTTATATACGTCAGTGCTACCAACATGATTCTAAGCCTGCTGACAGGTCCAACTTTAAATACATGTAACTTCCATACTATCATTTGGATTTCAACCAAATTTCGTATGTGCTATGTGTACCATAACAGATATGACTATGCGTATTCTAAGGAGCAACCAGGGCTGCCAACTGTTAATATGTGCTGTCCCTATTTTTGTTACCCTAATATCAATATATCAGAAAGTATGCAAGCCAATAGCTTTAAACTTTGCACACGTATAGTACCTGGCATTCTAGACGAATTTGGAGTAACTAATATACGTCAGTGCTGCCAACATGATTCTAAGCCTGCTGATTGGTCCAATTTTAAAATGCATGTAACTTCTATACTAACTAATGGATTTCATTCAAAATTGGCACAACAATAGATCATATTATTTCAGATTATTTCTGACCACTACATGCATGACATTGTTGCCAACATGATTTTACGCGCGCTGTTAGATCCAATGTTTAACTGCATGTAACGTCCATGCTATCCAGTGGACTTCAACCTAATTTTGTATTTAGTACCTTAAGAGACGGAACTAAGAATATATTCAGTCATCAGGGCTGCCAACTGTACTGCTCTATTAGGATACATTATGCCAGGTATACAGTATTTCGAACTAATTGGAAATTTCGATATTAGCAACTTAATTTCGTCATTATTCTAGATAGGTTCATATTCTGTAGAATAATCATTGGCATGAAAAGTAGGCTGTATAGTTCTTCACGGAACTTCTGTTATTTTATATTTTCATATTTTTTTATCGTAGTTGGAACACAAAAAGTGCACGTTTTTAAGCGTGTTTCAACCATGCGTCACACTTACGAATTATTATCTCAAAAACCCGTCATCAGATCGAATCCAAATTTTAACACAATATACATTGAAATGTTGTATAACTGGTTTATTACTTTCAAAATGTTGTGTCTCCAAGAAACAAAGTTGTTATCATTTTTTTAAGGTAACTTTTTCTCGGCTCGGGGTGGTTGGAAAATGTCCCTTCTCGGTTCCACAACTGCCCAGAGTATTTTACTGGCACTGCAATATTGTCTGCCGAAATGATCCAGATGATAGGAGGTGTAGGATTGAAAATGAAAGTTTATCATAGACTCTTCCTGAATGTATGCATACATTGGTGAAGAATCTGGAAGCGGTTTATTTAGGAACATTCGGGATCTGAAGGTGAAGTTAAACAGAGCGTGTCTTCATCCTGAGGGGAATTACATTAAAGAGGAATCGTGCAGCCTATATATTTTATTTTAATTGACACTTGCCTTGCTGCATTAAGATAATAGGAGGTTTGAATGCCTCGTTGTATGTATAAAATACAGAAGTGAAACGTTGTAATAAAATAACATACGGTATCTTAACCAAGACAGTTAGGTGCAAGGAGTAGTAGGGCTAAGCCGGTCCTGGACAGATTTCAAGGTCATCCATGGTTTCTCGTGGTCACGTGCCCCCCCCCCCCAGGCGTTCCCTGGGGGGCTTGGGGGGAGGGGAGGGGGGGGAGGGGAGGGGAAAGGGTGGAAGGTCTGGCTTGGAAGCAGACCCAGTTGTTAGCCGACCTGTGTTGGCCAGCCAACTGACTGAGCTGGCTGGTGTGCATTGCCTATATAGCTTGTGGATGGAAGTGGGGGAGGGGACCGGTTCGGGCGACTGTCGAAGGTAGTCGAATGTGACCGAGTGTAACTTAGTAGTAGGGGGCTACTAGGAGTTCTGCCCCACCCCACCACCTCTCCCTCTGACGTCACATACTAACCCGCAATACATTCAGGGGCAAAGTCGATATCTCGCAAACCCATGGTCCGATTTTGACAAATGAGGTGTCGTTGGACTCGGGCTAACGCCCTCATTCAAATGAACCACTCATTTCAACCCCTAAATAAAACCTACCCCTACTATAGGGTGAAATTGTATTTCTTTAGTGAAAGTCTCTTTGCAAATGCGACATGTATAAGATGCGCTGCTAAAATGAACTTAAACGTGGTTGCTCATATCGCGCATGCGTTTGGCTGGCTGCCGATATGGATTAATATTTTTGTTTTTGTTTTTTACGCATGCGCACTTGGGATTTTTGTAAGAGGGCGAGCTCTTTGAAAAAAATGATTGATAAGAAGGGGTTTTGGTGGTGAGGAGAGAACCAGATAGTCGCCTACTTTCCTACGAAGTTTGCCGATATCTCTCGAACGCAAGGTCGGATTTGGACGTGTGACGTGTCAAATCGCTTGTCTCGAAGCCCTATACATGTTATTAATAGGTTAAAGTTTTGAGAATGAGGGAAACAGGATTTTTGGGGGTAAAACCGTGATTTTAGACTTTTTCCGATATTTCACGAATGCCTGGTCGGATTTGGTCCTATGACGTGTCAAATGGCTTATCTCGAAACCCTTTTTATTTTTGTAATGGGTTAAAGTTTTTGAGAATGAGGGAAACAGAATTTTTTGTTGTAAAACTGTGATTTTAGACTTTCTGTTATATCTCACAAACCAATAACGCCAGAGACGTATACGAGGGGTCGTAGGACTCGGGGTGACGCCCCTCCCCTCTCCCCCTTTCGAATATAGTATTTATGTTTTAGAAAATGTGAAAGCGCCTAACGACACTTTTGTTGAAAACATTTCAGTTTTTAAAACTTTTCTTAAATTTGTCTAAAATGTTCATGACGAGTGGTTGTAGATAGAATGAGACGATACCACTGGACACGTGTTTCAACGAAGCTATTACTGGCCACGGTGGTGATATACCAATACAGTATTCGCGTTTTCGATGAGACGGCGGGTCGAGGGTTCGTTTTCTGATTTTTCCTATGATGGAATTCCTAATTCCTAAACCCCCTGAAGGGGGTATTTAACGTGTAAACGATTATGAGTGACATGACAAATGATAATTCCTTGATCCGATGAAGTTGGCTTTAGATAGAACAAACAGAACTTGGTTATATGTTGCTTGAAGTGAGTATAGAAAACAAACTTGCTGGGGCAGACTGACAGGATGTGAATGTTATTTGAGCTTATTGGAATGCATTGACTTGACTTGACAACAGGGCAATGAAAAAAAGCACAGAGATGCTGAGGACACTTGAAGGTCAAACGATATGGCAACCATGGTGGGAGGGGGAAGCTAGGATGATGTCGCCGATCATGTTCAATGTTCAATGGATGAATTTATATTTTGCGAAGCATTGTTCGGAGAGGGTCATGTGACGACTTGTTTTAAGGGTATTTATTTTTTCGATGTTTCCTATGGTGGACTCATTGATTGAAATAATCCAAAACTGCTAGGGCATGGCCTTGAGATTTTATAAACCGATAATGGGATTTTGACATACAAGATCCACTCAGAACTTGACATGATGTCATTCTTTTTATGGCTTATGAATTTCCCCAAAAAAGACCCAAAACAACAAGATCATGGACTTTTGCTTTTCTTAATATATTGCAAACCCATAATGTAAGATGTTTACTGTGAGTGACGAAATCTAGCTAGGTAAAGAAAGAATTATTGTAGGATATATGTATGGTGACTGACACGTCTTTGACCATTGGAACTTGTTTTCAGTTCTGACTGTAGTACATAGGGAGTATAGGTTGTAGGCATGGATTGACAAACGGTGCACACAAAATTCAATTTATCGATTCAAGAATTAAGAGTAGACTATCATTAATTAATTGGTCAAAGAGTGTAGCTAAAAATAAAAAAATGGTGACTACATCAAACTAAACTGAACCAAGTCGAATCAAACCCAACTGAACCAAACCAAGCCTAAAGCAAACCAAACCTAATCAAGAACAAGCCAAGAGCTTAAGTGTAAAACTTGTGGGGGAATGCAGTCATTGGCAATGTCCAAAGGAAGGGATAACGCTCTACCTCTAGAGGGCAAGGTAAAGCTAGCGCATGGTGCTAATGCACATTCCCAAGTACATGAACCATACACACACAACTATCCCATGCTGTTTTTATGAGTTAACTGTTAAAACTTACTCAGTGGTTACTGAGCAAGATGGTCGCTACACACAACAAGCTTTAAATACTTGAGGCTAATAATCTATACACACATACACACACACACACGCTTGTTCTAAACTAAACTGTCTTGCTGGCAGTGCTCACACAGTAGGCAAATGACAGAAATGCTTGGCTAACAGAAATACAATCATTTTCGTTTGTCTAATGTTACCAGCTAACCATTACATGCTATAGTGGTGAGCACATGTGCCTCTTGCACTGGAGATCGTAACTCGATTTCTAGCTCTAAGGCCTAGAATGAATCAAACTAAGAAAGAAGGGTATGGTAACGCAGTGGTTAAACTGTTAGCCTTTCACTAAGGTAGACTAGGGTTTGATTTTAGGTTAATATACATGTCATAAACAAACAAACAAACAAAAAAGCAGAGATAATGTTTAAAACTGATTACACTTGTCTCTTTTCAAATTATTACTTAGATTGCAAATACAAAGGTGGACTGGGTTTGATATACAGTTAATGCTGCCTATCGCATACTAGCTTGTAAGAAAGCCAAACAAGCAAAAGGCGTAGGTAGAGCAGTGGTAAAATCGCTATGTGTAGAGAACTACCTAACGGTTTTATGAACTGGCAATGGTATGTCGCATAAACAGTGCAGGATACAATCCAGCAACCATAATTTTTATCTTGTGGAGCAGAGAAAACATATATATAGAGAGAGACATAGAAAGCTTGTGTATGTATGGGTAGCATTGATTGTTTGACCAGAGAAAATACGATGAGGTAGGGTGGGGAGAGAGAGAATTAACACTTATATATGAATGAATGGTAAATAGTATTTTTTTTCAATAGTTTTGTTTTTCAAATGCAGTGGTAGATAGCCGTTATTTTGTAAAACATTCTTACTTGCAGTAGTAATAAGACTCTATGGTTCCGCTAACACATAGATAGACTGTATTATTGCCATGGTCAAGCACTCACATTAAGATCATTTACAAAATCATAAAAATAAAAATAAAAAATCTTGTTTTGGAAATATCGTTTTTCAACATACACAAAATAAATATATAAAAAATTTGTAAACAGCAAAATGGAAAATCCATGGTCAAGCACTCACATTAAGATCATTTACAAAATCATAAAATGAAAAATAAAAAATCTTGTTTTGGAAATATCGATCTTTTTCAACATACACAAAATAAATATATACAAAATTTGTAAACAGCAAAATGGAAAATCCATGTTTCCATATAGACAAAATTTATAAACCTTAAACGGACATTTAAGAAAATATATGCAAATGGGAAATTGACAAATGTGTAAATATGAAAATGGAAAAATCCATGTTTCCAAATCATGAAATTGAAAAAACATCAAACTGTCATTTTTAAAAAATGCAAATGGAAAATTGACAAATTGCAATGTGTGAAATGTGAAATTGAACAAATGGCTATCATTATTAAAAAATAAAAAATAACATGGTGCTCAATGGTTGAGGTGTGAATCAAACCCTCTCTACTTATTTGGACCACCCGAGACTGAGTAGACTAGTTTTAGTTGTCATACCGCTTTTAAAAGTTTGTGTTAAATCTAGGAATTGAACCCAAGAGCTTGTTGGGGAGATCCAAGGTTATAATATGTTAAACAGATAGCCTTGAATGTAGGGTGTGGTAGCTATATAGAGATGAGACGTTTCGCTCGGGGGAGGGAGGCATGGAGATCTGCATCAAACCAGTCAAAAGACTGACGACTCAAACAACAACATGTAGAGCTCACCAAAATAATGTTGTGTAACGGTAAATGTTAGTCAACGAACAGTAATGCATTACTAAAACCCATGACACGATACCTAAGAGCTTTTCTAAAATTATTTTAAAATGCCTTTAACCCTATATTAAACACCCAGTTCACAAGACTCATAACTGCAATGTTATGGTAAAAAAAAAATCTATATTTCAAAACAAACAAGTGGTTTAGTCAATGTATACTGGAAAAAGTTTTATAAACACTCAAGTCCACAAAAATAATTAAATTAGTAACTGTCAGGTTGACCGAGTGGTTATGGTGTTTGACTTAAGTTCAAATTTTCTGTACAAGAAAGCATGGGTTCGAATCCCTTACCTGATAAAACTATTGCTTCAACATGGCTTGACCACACTGTATTATTGTGTACTCGGTACACAAACCATAGAGTGTATTGTTTAAGGTCACTCTCTTTGCGAACATAGTCAGAGACTGTTGATGGTTAACAATTGCATTAATAGTGGGACATAGGGATAGCAATTAAGAAAAACAGACAATACACATACACTATTTTTATTTATTTAATGTAAGTACTTGTACAATAGTTATATACAAACTACAACTCTCTTTTGTCTATAACTATCTAGTCCTTTTCGATCCACTTGCATATCAAGGGCAGATGACTTTGTAGTTCAGCCCCTTAAAACAACAACAACACTACTTCTTGCATAGTCTGTGATGTTGATGACTCTTGAGGCGTGGAAGATGGATACAACATAACATTTACAACAGGGGTTAAACGTTGCTCAACAAACAATGCACTATTTTGGGTAGCAACATCTTTCTCTTATACTAACTTTTTAGCATTCTGATGATTTTTTTGTCAACACCATCAGTGTTTTGTCTGGAGCACTACATTGATGATCACTCACACTTAAAACCACACCATTTCTACTTTTCATATTGCCTCGACATTTTGTTGACCTCTGTTTTGAGCATTGCCAGAATATTATTCCTTTTACATTTTGTCGTCTATAGTTATAAGAGTAGCCTTTATAGAGTAAACGTTGTTTACCTCGGTAGTTGTAGTAAGTTCCAAAGTAGTAACTAACCTGTTAGTATGATTTGCACACTACAAAGGTTATCTCTGTTCTGGTAATAGAATTATTTAGCGTTGGCTTTTATATTTAATATGTACAGTTAAAAGTGATAGAAAAGTGGTAGAAATGTGGTAGCAAAGTGGTAGACAAGTGGTAGACAATTGGTAACATAGTGGTAGAAAAGTGGTAGCAAAGTGGTAGAAAAGTGGTAGCAAACTAGAAAAGTGGTAGAAAAGTGGCAGAAAAGTAGTAGAAAAGTGGTAGCAAAGTGGTAGAAAAGTGGTAGCAAACTAGAAAAGTGGTAGCAAAGTGGTAGCAGAGTGGTAGAAAATATTACATGTATTGTTAAGAAATAGTTTATGCGGTTACATGGATTCATTACACTATAATTTTAGCATTACGAAGCTCATTTTCTATATCCAAAAGTTCTTCCTCATATTTAGTATGACCAGCCTGTTTACAGGTATGCAAGTACTGAAGCCGCTGGATTAGCTTACTGGGATTGTTCCAGTAAACAAATTTAACAAATGATTTTTTTTTGGTGTAAACCATTATCATCTTCATCATCATTATCATGATAATCATCATCATCATCATGGTTATCATCATCAATATAATTATCATCAATATAATCATCATCACTATTACTATCTAATCCTTTTTGTTCATCTTGCAATGCAACAACCTTTGGCATAGTTTGTGTTGTCTTTGATAGTGTTAGAGGTTTCTTAGACGTTAACGACTGTCCAAACATGTCTTTTTCAGGAGATAATAAATGCTCTTTAACAAACAAAGCACTATCTTGAGCCACACTATTTTTTTCTTGGTCTTGCTTTTTTACCTTGGTTAGAGTATTTTGTCCATTTAAATGAGTATTATTTTGAGATTTACAATGATGATCGATTGAAATAAGTATGTTGGAGCCTTTTGTCTTAATCATTCCTCGACACTTTTTAGATCGTTGTTTCGAACAGCACCAAATAACAGTTCCATTTTTATTAGTTCTTTTTACAATATATGCATATCCTTTATAGTAAGCACATGGCTTACCATAGCTAGTCGTTGATACTTCCATGCCAACTGTTAAGCATAAACTAATCTCTAGTAAAGTTAACTCGATAATAAAAATGATTGTAGTATGTGCAGTTTAAAGTAAGAGCAAAAGTGAGAGTCAAATGGTAGAAAAGTGTTAGCAAAGTGGTGGAAGAGTGGTAGCAGTTTATAGTAGTCATGATCTTTTTTTTTACCAGAATGTGATTTGAGTAAATGTAATTTCTAATCCTTAGCAGTGAGTAGTCAGTTAGTCTTGGTTCAGACAAGCGTAAACAGTTCTCCAATGAATCAGAGATCAAGATTTTCATTATGAAACAGTTGTGTAACCAATTAGGTATCGGTACTTGATAGCTTTACACATGAACAAAAATTCCAACATATCTGACATGAATTACATGATTTGAAAGTTGACAAAGAATATCCAATCAACCATTGTAGTTACAATGTCAAACACACAAAGACAAATTCAGCATGAACTTTTAAGTTACAGGAAAATTCTATGAAATAGACTATGCAGGAAATTTGGAAATACACATCAGAAGTTTGCAACACCATCCTTCTAGCCTATATAAATTATCGACATGGAAAGTGTGCACTGCCCCAAACATTAAACCAATTTATCAATAACACAAGTCAACAATCAAAACATTTTGTGTTGAGTCTATCATTTAATGCATATATTCTGTCTACATTGAACAGTAACACAAAAAAACGCCATTCATAATTAATTAAGTTTGCTTTAATTCTTTATGTAATGATATATACATATTTAAAGTTTTGGCTGACTGTTCAGGGTGAATCGACTTTGAACACATAAGAGAGGGAATATTTTAAGACTTAACCTCAGCTCACCTAACATAACCTAAATTTACCTAACCTAACCTTGTCATATAGGTAAGAAACGGGTCAAGCTATGCTTTCGACTACCGAGTTTCAGCTACTTTTCAAGGTAACTCTCCCAAACATTGCCGGAGACTGCTGATAAACACCTATGTTCGCACGGCGGCGGCGCGCAACGACTTACATGACGCGCTTTCCCCTTTTCATTGATTCCTGTTGATTTGTCCCTTTGGACTGGTCCCTGTTGACGCCCTTTTTGGACGGGCCCTTTTTGAATGGAGTAATTTTTGACGGGTCCCTGTCGACTGGTCCAAAGGAATCAGCCAAAAGGACCAGTCCAAAGGGACAAATCAACTGGAATCAATGAAAAGGGGAAATCGCGTCATGTAAGTCGTTGCGCGCCGCCACCGTGCGAACATAGGTGTTTATCAGCTGTCTCCGGCAATGTTTGGGAGAGTTACCTTGAAAAGTAGCTGAAACTCGGTAGTCGAAAGCATAGCTTGACCCGTTTCTTACCTATATGACAAGGTTAGGTAAGGTAAATTTAGGTTATGTTAGGTGAGCTGAGGTTAAGTCTTAAAATATTCCCTCTCTTATGTGTTCAAAGTCGATTCACCCTGAACAGTCAGCCAAAACTTTAAATATGTGTATATCATTACATAAAGAATTAAAGCAAACTTAATTAATTATGAATGGCGTTTTTTTGTGTTACTGTTCAATGTAGACAGAATATATGCATTAAATGATAGACTCAACACAAAATGTTTTGATTGTTGACTTGTGTTATTGATAAATTGGTTTAATGTTTGGGGCAGTGCACACTTTCCATGTCGATAATTTATATAGGCTAGAAGGATGGTGTTGCAAACTTCTGATGTGTATTTCCAAATTTCCTGCATAGTCTATTTCATAGAATTTTCCTGTAACTTAAAAGTTCATGCTGAATTTGTCTTTGTGTGTTTGACATTGTAACTACAATGGTTGATTGGATATTCTTTGTCAACTTTCAAATCATGTAATTCATGTCAGATATGTTGGAATTTTTGTTCATGTGTAAAGCTATCAAGTACCGATACCTAATTGGTTACACAACTGTTTCATAATGAAAATCTTGATCTCTGATTCATTGGAGAACTGTTTACGCTTGTCTGAACCAAGACTAACTGACTACTCACTGCTAAGGATTAGAAATTACATTTACTCAAATCACATTCTGGTAAAAAAAAGATCATGACTACTATAAACTGCTACCACTCTTCCACCACTTTGCTAACACTTTTCTACCATTTGACTCTCACTTTTGCTCTTACTTTAAACTGCACATACTACAATCATTTTTATTATCGAGTTAACTTTACTAGAGATTAGTTTATGCTTAACAGTTGGCATGGAAGTATCAACGACTAGCTATGGTAAGCCATGTGCTTACTATAAAGGATATGCATATATTGTAAAAAGAACTAATAAAAATGGAACTGTTATTTGGTGCTGTTCGAAACAACGATCTAAAAAGTGTCGAGGAATGATTAAGACAAAAGGCTCCAACATACTTATTTCAATCGATCATCATTGTAAATCTCAAAATAATACTCATTTAAATGGACAAAATACTCTAACCAAGGTAAAAAAGCAAGACCAAGAAAAAAATAGTGTGGCTCAAGATAGTGCTTTGTTTGTTAAAGAGCATTTATTATCTCCTGAAAAAGACATGTTTGGACAGTCGTTAACGTCTAAGAAACCTCTAACACTATCAAAGACAACACAAACTATGCCAAAGGTTGTTGCATTGCAAGATGAACAAAAAGGATTAGATAGTAATAGTGATGATGATTATATTGATGATAATTATATTGATGATGATAACCATGATGATGATGATGATTATCATGATAATGATGATGAAGATGATAATGGTTTACACCAAAAAAAAATCATTTGTTAAATTTGTTTACTGGAACAATCCCAGTAAGCTAATCCAGCGGCTTCAGTACTTGCATACCTGTAAACAGGCTGGTCATACTAAATATGAGGAAGAACTTTTGGATATAGAAAATGAGCTTCGTAATGCTAAAATTATAGTGTAATGAATCCATGTAACCGCATAAACTATTTCTTAACAATACATGTAATATTTTCTACCACTCTGCTACCACTTTGCTACCACTTTTCTAGTTTGCTACCACTTTTCTACCACTTTGCTACCACTTTTCTACTACTTTTCTGCCACTTTTCTACCACTTTTCTAGTTTGCTACCACTTTTCTACCACTTTGCTACCACTTTTCTACCACTATGTTACCAATTGTCTACCACTTGTCTACCACTTTGCTACCACATTTCTACCACTTTTCTATCACTTTTAACTGTACATATTAAATATAAAAGCCAACGCTAAATAATTCTATTACCAGAACAGAGATAACCTTTGTAGTGTGCAAATCATACTAACAGGTTAGTTACTACTTTGGAACTTACTACAACTACCGAGGTAAACAACGTTTACTCTATAAAGGCTACTCTTATAACTATAGACGACAAAATGTAAAAGGAATAATATTCTGGCAATGCTCAAAACAGAGGTCAACAAAATGTCGAGGCAATATGAAAAGTAGAAATGGTGTGGTTTTAAGTGTGAGTGATCATCAATGTAGTGCTCCAGACAAAACACTGATGGTGTTGACAAAAAAATCATCAGAATGCTAAAAAGTTAGTATAAGAGAAAGATGTTGCTACCCAAAATAGTGCATTGTTTGTTGAGCAACGTTTAACCCCTGTTGTAAATGTTATGTTGTATCCATCTTCCACGCCTCAAGAGTCATCAACATCACAGACTATGCAAGAAGTAGTGTTGTTGTTGTTTTAAGGGGCTGAACTACAAAGTCATCTGCCCTTGATATGCAAGTGGATCGAAAAGGACTAGATAGTTATAGACAAAAGAGAGTTGTAGTTTGTATATAACTATTGTACAAGTACTTACATTAAATAAATAAAAATAGTGTATGTGTATTGTCTGTTTTTCTTAATTGCTATCCCTATGTCCCACTATTAATGCAATTGTTAACCATCAACAGTCTCTGACT